>OY986042.1:37363238-38083238 GCA_963920215.1 Nineta flava
AACTTCTAAAGACATAAAATTTTTAAAACTTGAAATTAAATAGTTTAACTATCGTAGATTATCTTAAAATATAAACAAAGTCTTCTGACGTGTAGTTTTGAGCATATTTTGATATAAACATCGAAAATTGACTGTCTATCTCGATCTGTCTCTTTATATGTAATAACTATTAAATGACTAATTAGGTCATTTTATGATAATCTATAACAAAAAATTTTTTCTACGATCAATATTTAAACCGTTGTAAAGTTGGAACTAAACTTAATATAACCTTGCATATATCATATATTCCGGGTATAAAAATTATTAAATTCGTAAGACTGCTGCCGAATAATATGATACAAGAATTATGACGATTTATATACATCCATTTCTGATTAGCATGGAGCTGATCCTAGTAAAAAGAATAGAGATGGAGCTACACCATTAGAATTAGTTAGAGAGGGAGATCAAGATGTAGCTGATTTATTACGAGGCAATGCTGCACTATTAGACGCCGCTAAAAAAGGCAATCTTGCAAGAGTTCAACGATTAGTTACTTCGGACAATATCAATTGTAGAGATGCTCAAGGTCGAAATTCAACTCCATTGCATTTAGCAGGTAATTGAAATTATTATTTATAAATGCTTGAATTTGGTTAACTCAAAATTTTTTATTTATTTTTTTTAGCTGGATACAATAATGTTGAAGTAGCTGAATTCTTATTAGATCATGGCGCTGATGTGAACGCTCAAGATAAAGGTGGTTTAATTCCTTTACACAATGCATCAAGTTATGGTCATTTGGATATAGCAGCCCTATTAATTAAATTTGATACTGTTGTGAATGCAACAGATAAATGGGGATTCACACCTTTGCATGAAGCTGCTCAAAAAGGACGAACGCAACTTTGTGCGTTATTGGTAAGTTGAAAAAAAAATTTATTTTTGACGTTTATATCCCTTATTTTAGGCTTATAAATTATATTTATTTTTATAATAATAAAATTTAGAGTAACTTAATATATACCTTTACTTAATTTGTTCTTTGTTGCAGCTAGCACACGGTGCGGATCCGTATCTTAAAAATCAAGAAGGACAAACACCGCTTGATTTAGCTTCTGCGGAGGATGTACGATGTTTATTACAAGATGCAATGACTTCACAACAAAGTGTACCTGTAATACCAGCATCAGCACCACCTAGTCGACCACCATCAATTGCCGTTTCAACAATAATTCCAAGCTCACCGATACCCACAACAGAAACTGTTATAATGCCTTCGGGGGCTTCCATGACATTATGTATTCCTATATCAGCACAAAGTCAGGGAATGTCTCCATTACCTTACATTGATGGTTGTTCGGATTCTGTTAAAATGGAATCAGGTTCACATGAGTGTTCTTCATCATCGGTTGTGGCCAGTGTTTCTAGTTTCCTAACCAGGTAAATATATGCATTTATTTTTATTCGCTAGTAAATATTGCTATCTTTCATCCTTACATAGTATAAAATAAAGTCCCTAGCCGCGTCTGTCTGTCTGTTCGCGATAAACTCAAAAACTACTGCACCGATTTTCATGCTGTTTTCATTAATGGATACAGTGGTTCTCGAGGAAGGTTTTAGTATATAATTTGCCAAGTTTTTGTATACATTGGTCCTTACATATTATAAAAATGATTCATGAGGAAGGTATAGTTGTATAATTTATTGATGTATAGGTGTATAATTTATCAGTCCTTGACGGGAGAAAATATTATGTTACTTGGTTATAAGGGTGTTACAAAATTTTTGCGGGTGAAGCCGCGACGGGTAGTTCTAGTTTTTAATATAAGAAAGACAAAAATATCGATAAATTATTTATTTTCCATTTTAACATATGATTTGAATAAATTTTAAAATTCATTAACGGTAAAAAGTTGTTCTGAACATGATCAATTATAATAATTGTAATTGAAGATATTTGAATTAAAAAATATTAATTATTAATAATCATATCTTTAAAATTTCGTGTATCGAGTTTTAATAATTACATACTTAAGGACGTTCGAAAGAGTCATTTTACGGAGAAAGACGTAAGGGGGAGGGTATGAAGCGACTGCGCATGCCCGATGATGTTTTATTCTATTATAAGGATTAAATTTGTAGTTTCTCCATAAGACCCAATGTTAAAAGTATGATTTTCAATATCGAAAAAATGCATTTGAACATTTTGAAGCATACCAATGAATTCGTATTGACTTTTTTTTATAACATATTTAATTTACAGGAACTTCTCTGCATTTTTTCTCTCTTTCAAACGCCCTTAAATTGAAATTGTGATTAAATCTCACTATTGCGTGTACCTAATTTCATTTATTTTAGATAATTTTTGTTTATTTCAGTTTGGGGTTGGAACATTTATTAGATTTATTCGAAAGAGAACAAATTACATTAGATATATTAGCCGAAATGGGACATGATGATTTGAAACAAGTAGGTGTTACTGCTTACGGTTTTAGACATAAATTAATTAAGGGTATGGAACGACTTGTATCAAGTGGTTTAGCTGGTAGTGGATCGTCTTGGTCAGTACCAACGAATCCTGGAACTTTATTAGTGGATTTATTAACAGATGACAAAGAATTCTTAGCTGTAGAAGATGAAATGCAAAATACAATACGAGAACATCGTGATAATGGACATTCTGGTGGTATATTCACTAGGTATAGTGTAGTTAGGGTAAGTTTTATTTATTTTATTATTTTTAATAATTATTATTCATAATTCTTAACGACAGAAACGTTGTCACGTTTCTTATATTAAACTGCTACATTGCGCGTTTTCGCTATTTTCAATTAAATAAATCTCGAAATCAGTCGATAGGAATGTTTTTAAATTTTGAGAATTGATTCTTCATCGGTTAAACTATTATGTTAGTTTTTTATTACAATTTCAGCGTCCAGACTTCTTTTACTAGCGAATTTCTTCTACAAGAAAATACGTATCTCTGCTGCCGCTGCGTTAATTCCCCACCATTTCTTATTCCGTTAACATGTTTCTCTAATTGGTTACTTTATTTAATTAATATCTAATTAACGGTGGGTCAGGTGCAAAAATGTCCAAGGAGTTTTCATCTTAGAATTTCATCCCCTATTCACCCTTTCAAAAAACTCCATGACTTTTGACTCACCCTGTATGTATATATATATGTATATATATATAAGTTTGTTGCACATTAGCGGTTACAGCTTAAATCCAATCGGATTGAAATTTATTCTGAGGAAATTCGTTAATAATGATATAATACCATCCTATGAATTTCTTCATAGGATGGTATTATATACAAATTATTTATAAATTTTTCTCCGTTCAGCCGTCGTGCCAAGACAACCTTAAGTCACTATTTTGTACTATTTTCAAATTTTTTGTTTGTTTCTATTTTAGATACAAAAAGTTCAAAATCGTAAATTATGGGAACGATATATTCATCGAAGACAAGAAGTTTCCGAAGAGAATAACAATCAAAGTAATGAACGTATGTTATTCCATGGATCACCATTTATAAATGCAATCGTTCAAAAGGGATTTGATGAACGTCACGCATATATTGGTGGTATGTTTGGTGCTGGTATTTATTTCGCTGAACATTCCTCAAAGAGCAATCAATATGTATTTGGAATTTGTGGCGGTACTGGATGTCCAATGCATAAAGATCGATCTTGTTATATTTGTCACAGGTGCGTTTTATTTTGTCTACAAATTTTGAAATCAAAAAGTAACTTCGAACTCATTGATAGAAAACAAGTTATTTATTTTTATACCCGGTATATATAATCATACAACAGTATTTTTTTGGTAGAGGCTACATAAACCAGAACGTATGTATTATCTCGGACAGTCAAGCTGCTCTAAAAGCCTTGCCTGGAACTGAGATCACCTCAGGGGTAGTTAAGGATTGTCTGGAGGAACTGCTGGAGCTGGCAAAACGGAACAATGTTAAATTGATCTGGGTGCCGGGTCACAGTGGTTTCGAAGGAAACGAAAAAGCAGATATCTTAGCAAAGAAGGGAGTTGAAATACCCTACATAGGTCCAGAGCCTATTTTAGGAATTCCAAGGACTGCATGTAAACAGGTGATCAACGAGTGGATAATTGCTAAACATCGTGATCACTGGGAAAATGTACTGCAGCAAAAGCTCTATCTCTAATACAAGCAAGAGGCTATCTCTCGATGCACTGAAACTGAACAGGATGCAACTGCGGAAGGTTACCGGATTCATTACCGGGCTTTATTCCCTGCAGAAGCATCTGCACACAATGGGACTCCATAACGGGTGCAGATTGTGTGGCGAGAAGGAAGAAACATCCAACAACATTATTTGACTGCGAACCTCAGGGTTACAGCAGATACAAGATATTTGGTGCATCTCACCCCGAATATATGAACCTTCAGAAAGACCTGATAAGCAAGCTCCTGGCCATTGCCAACATATGGGAGAAGCGAATCTCGTCAGACTGAACTAGAAGGGGGAGCACAATGGGCCATAAGATCGAAGTGGAATACTTTTTAGACCCCAAGATATATCTATCTATCTATTTACACAAAATTTCAGTTCGTTATATATTCAATTTCAAGTTATAAAGTTTACGGGCAGGCAAACAGACCGGCGGATATGCGAAAATATACTAAGTAGATCATTTTATGACACCTATAGCAAAAAATTTTTTTTAACTTAATATATCCTTGTTTATTGTATATACATACCGGGTGTAAAAAATACACGAGTTTCTATAAGAACTCATGCATTTCCCCTCAACTTTGATAATTTTTTTTCATAGGGTAGTGAAACACTTCTTTGAGAATTTATATACAAATTTTTATAAATATTTTTTCATTCAGTCTTCATGCCAGGATAGTCTTAAATTATGTATTACCATCTATGTAATACTCCTATATGGTCAGTTGGTATAGGAAAGAATGTCCCAACATTAGGATGCCGATTATATTGATTCTCTCCATCCTCCGAGACACATTGTCCATATAGGAGTATTGTGAGCTAGAAGAATTATCTAGACTTGAAATCTATACAACGTCTGATTAATATTAATTTCGTTTGTTTCAGACATTTGTTACTATGTCGTGTAACCTTAGGTAAATCATTTTTACAATTTAGTGCAATGAAAATGGCACACGCACCACCTGGTCATCATTCAGTTATGGGACGTCCATCTGCGGGTGGATTAAATTTCCCTGAATATGTTGTGTACAGGGGTGAACAAGCTTATCCCGAATATTTAATTACTTATCAAATAGTTAGACCTGAAGAGACATCTAGTGGTACTGAATCAGAGGTTAGATGAGTTGAAAATAATCATATAAATAACAATTCATGTTTAGACACAATCTGGAAAATATTTACATGTTGGACATTTTGTAATACATCCACTAATGATGTTTGGAATACTCAGACCACGGTTGTTGCTGTATCAAAATTTGCAGGTTGATGATTATCTACAAATTTTCTTGAAATGTTTTTTTTTTTTTTTTGTACAAAATGTGTGGATATAGAATTATTTTCTTTTCGGTCAAAATAATGTACCTACCTACCTATGGTGTTTTGTTGTTCAATTTTTGTTGGGGACCAATATATAATATAGTATATTATGTAATATTAAACTTTTAATTCAATGTATAGGGTGTTCGTCAATTATTAATATTATGTAATCGTATAGATCATACTATGGTGACAGAAATGAAAAAGCAGATACCTTAGCAAACAAAGAAGGGAATCGGATTACCTTTCCCAAAAACAGCATGTAAACAAGTGATCAACGAGTTGATAAAACTCTGAAAATTACTGTTTCGGAATGCATTCGATAGGCTGTGTCTCGATGCACTAAATTTAAACAGGGTACATAAGGTTATCAGATTCATCACCGAATGGATCAATTATGTACAGACTGTGTGGCGAGAAGGAAGAACCATACAGTCACATAAAATGTTTAATTACGAATTTCTCGGTTACAGCAGATACAAAATATTCGGTGCATCTCACCCCGAATATATGAATTTTCAGGAAACACTGATAAGCAAGTTTCTGGCTATTGCCAATATATGGGAGAGGCGAACCTCGTCAGACTGAAGTAGAAAGGGGAGCACAATGGATCGATAAGGTCGAAGTGCAAAACGTTTTATACCCTCATGATTTATCTATCTATCTATCTATGGTGACGGATGGGGGTATTTTGACCGTTTTTCTGATTCTTTCAGTTTGTCTGTATGTCGTAATATTTCTGGGAGGCTGTGAAAATGAGCCATTTAAATAGCATAAACTAATATAAAGAAACAGACAAACCACTTTTTTCTAAAACTCCACGCAGAAGGATGCAAGCCAGCTTATTTGGCGCATCGGATTAGCGCACGATCTGAAAAAAGAGTCCATTGTATTTGGCCCTAAACGAAAATTTGTCTTTTCTGCACATCTTTTGCATTATTAGAACATTCATGTTTGTCGCTACAATTACTTTTTTCGTATAAAAAAAATGCCATCCTGATATAACGTATTAGTACTTGGCTGACCGGTCTTTGCACGGGCCAGATGTGAAACATTCAGCTATATATATTATTGAATCCAAATTGATTGGACATGAAAAAGATCTAATAAGTAGCTAATTTTTGGCGAGTTTATACAAAATCATCACAATAATGTCTAACAAGTTGCCTGTTTATAAAAAGCTATACGCTTATTTTCTAAAAATGATTTTTCACAGAGATTAAACATAACTGGAAAACTCCTATTCTGAAAGTTTTATCGATTCGTTTTAACCGTTTTCGAGTACGCGTTGACTTGTATTTTATTTACCAAAGTACTGTATGTGTATTTATATTCATGTGCATGCTTCTGTAATCGACGAGTGATTTCATTGAATTTATGGAAACATGTTTCAAACACTTTTTTAGAATTATATCTATCTCTTATGATTTATTAAATGATATATTTTGAGAATTTGTAGAGGGGGGGGGGGGCATGAACTGATTTTTGCCATTCACAAACTTGTAGTCTCTGTTCGCTGTAAAAAAATTCAGCTTGTTTACCTAATTTTTTTTACTGTCAATACTTCCAATCGTTACAAACTTGGGATTATAAAGACTTGAATTATCTAATGTTAATAAATTACGAACACTCTATATTAAATACAACATGAAAATTATGGGGTGTGAATGGTATAAATGAATTTATATATATATATATATATATGTATATACCGGGTGTCTAGAAAGTACCGCAGGGGATTGATATAGTAGATACAGAATAAAATTCTGAGACGAAAAGTCCTCCATTTTTCAGTTATTATTATTTATTCACTGCTGACTCTCCCACTTCCCTGCTTACCGCTATTGCGCGCCTCTGATTGGTTACTTATTTTAATTAATAGTTAATTACCTGTACGTCAGGTTAAAAAATGGTAGAGTACTTTTCGTCTCAGAATTTTATTCTCTATCTACCCTATCAATCCCCTGCGGTACTTCCTGGACACCCGGTATATTATAGGTTTAAAGAAATTTCGAGATGAAACTTCTATAGTGCAATTCAATTTGTTGTAAGACAATGAAATGAAAAAACGACATGTAAAAGAATACTGAACAGATTGAGAAAGAAAGAGCTGGTATTTAATTATGTTTCTAGCATACACCATCCCTATGAAATTATTTTAAAAGTCTGGTAGCCATAGGTAAGCGAAAGCGTTTAAATCTTAGAAATAAAATATAATTGATTGGTCTCCAAAGATACAATTATTTTTGAAGTAAAATTTCTTAAGGTGTGTTTTACATTTTGATGTAACGTTACCGTTACGATACGGAATCAGATAATAAATGTGTGTACTACGAAGATGGCACCAAACATGTAGCTAAGGCATTCAAATATGAAATACTTTTTAATAAATCCGTATATTTAAGGATTATATTTTAACACAACTTATTTATGTTTTAGTTTAATCATAACATATGTCATTACGTCTAAGAAGTTTTACTTCAACCGCCGGTAAAGGTTTCACGCATATTTTTTATAGCACATTAACTTAACGCTAGATGGCTATTCAAAATCTTTAGATACATCTAGGATTCTCAGTAGGTTACCTCAATAAGAGTTAGGATAGTGAATTTGTTATTAATAGCCTTTATACTATCTCTTCAAAAATGAAACGGACCTTCAATACAAACTCTAATCTCCTTTAACTCATCCTGAGGAGTTGATTTTCTAAAAAGAGCTAATAAGGTTTTTTTTTTCAAGTTTCATGTATCTCAATTTAAATAAATCAGATCCCCATACAAACTCTCAGCCTCCATTACACCCACTTAGGGGTTGATTTTCCAAAAAACACTAAAGCATGTATTTCTTTATATCTACCTGCCAATGAGAGTCCTGTCAAAATCGGTTCAGCCGTTTCGGAGATTAGCCCGGACAAAAAAAAACAAGCATAGACAACAATTTAAAAAACGCGTGTTTGGGTTTTGATAACGTGCAAATAACCATATGAGATTAATTTGTTTCATTGAATGGGTTGTTACTTGACGCAAATCCATATTAATAGTTAAATAAAACAAATATTTTATGTTGACTTTAGTTAGTTTCAAACACAATCTCTTCTACAGAAAATTTATGATAATGAATAGATTATTGTTACGAAAATCTCAAATATTTGTTTAATTTAATAAATATGGTCTTTATGTATAGATAACAAATTCACATATTTTTATTATTACTTTCATAAAATTCGCCGTTCCCAAAAATTTTCCTCCCTAAAAATTTTAGCCTTATTTTGTATGTCATAGAAAAACAATTGAAAATAATAACTAACTGAATTAATTGCTTAAATAACTGGTATATACTGAATTTATGGAAAAAAGTTACAAAGTTGTTTATTTTTAAATAAGGAACATTTTTGGTTTTTAAATTTTTGTTCTATCTATTACGGTTTCAATGAAAAACAGCATTGTTATCCTAACTCTCAATAGAAAACCTCTAAATCTTTCTCTTTCAACTGTCAATATTAAACTACAGAAACTTCACATTTAACCACGTTGGGGGAAGCATGAAAATTTAATTTATTTTCTACTAAATGAATAAAATTATTTTCTGTCCATTTATTTTGCTATAAATGTAACTGAACGCGATACTTATTATCAAATAAACGAAAATATCGAGAATATTAATTTTTGTGATATATTATAAAACTAAAAACTCCCGACTGAACATTTTATTTATTAGATTTGCAATTAATTATCAATGTTTTTATTTGCCAAAAGTCGGGTACAAAATGACTAAAAAAAAAAATTTAGAAAACGTTTTTCTCTGTTAAGTAATTTTTTGGTACGCATTTCAATTATTTATAGCTCAACGAATTTTATTTATTTGTTTTAATTATAAAAAATATATATATATTTTTTAAATAAGTTGAATATAAATTTTGCATTATTAGAAAATCGAATCAAATGTAATTTAATTTATCGTTAAATTTTAGTAAATTGTAAATATTTAAATTAATTTTTTATTAAAACATTTTTTATTTAAAAAGAAAATTTTACAGTACACAGGGTTGTGTTCCAAAGTTCAGGTTAAATAGAGTAAACGGAAAGAGTTAACTTTGAGTTAATGTATTTATGAACAGCTGAATATTACGTGCAAATTGAATTGTCAAATAATTAACATTTCTCGTCATCGCTCTTTTTCAACGCTAAATTAAGTTACGTGGCACAATTTTAAATAACAAGCGATATGAACAAATTTAGCGACAAGTCATAGCGATTAATTACAGTGTCAACCAGTGGAAACCTTGGTATAACAAATCTGAAGGAGATTAGAAAATATTCGTTATACCAAGTAATTTGTTACAATGAGGTTTGTTATATAGAGGTTAGGTTGGTCTAAGATTCGTTTTAGCAAGGTAAGCAAACTTAAAAAAAGTAAAACACATTGTAATGAATGCACTTTAATATTTCTCTGCCATTGCAACTTTACATTAAACATAAGTGAAAAAATATGTAATGCACTCTCGCACTTATAGGAGCCTTACAACACTAAACATTAATTTATTATGACAGATTGAATTCCTGGATTATCTTACGGTAAATTGAATGTGTCTGAACCTGTCGAGACATGAATTCTTGTTAGATGTATAATTAACCTCTGCATAAAGTATTCTACTAATCAGTAGAATACTTTAGGCAGAGGTTAATTATACTTTCTATTTATGTTTTGCAATGATTGAAAAATCGTTATAAAGAGGTTTTTACAAAAGTTATTCGTAATGTTAAGGTATATTTTGCATTAACTCTTACGGCCAGTTCTAAGGAATTTTTAAGAATTTGTTAAATCGAAGAAATTGTTACAAAACAAATTATTTACCCTACGCAAATTAGGCAGAAAACAATTATTAACAGAGTTGTAGTTCTTATATCGATACTTTTATACCAAGCGACAAAAATTTTTTTTGGTTTTATCGCTACAATTTTCTTAATGTTGCTTAAAATTTATAATTGTTCTACGTGACTTAATTTGTTGCTGAAAAGGAGCAGCGAGAGAAATCATGAGGATCTACCATAACAGTTTTGATTGGCTTCCGTCAAAGTTGTTACAGTTTGGAACTACACTTGTTAAGTATAATTTAGTAAGAATTGAAACAGTTTAGTAGGATCTTACTAACTCAATATACTTAATCGGTGTAAAATTTGAATTTATGAACGCGAATGGAGGTAAATCTAACTTAATTCTGATAAATTAAAGAACACAACCCTGTTATGAAAAGTAGTCTTGATTGCTACACTATTGATATATTTAAAATCATCAATGACAGTCAATGAGAAAGTAAGCTATTAAAATAATTTATTTCTATATATTTATATATGCTGAACAGCATTTTAAAAAAAATTAAATTATTGTGGGTATATAAAAAAAGCTCGAAGTTTAATGGAAGTTAAGATTGTTAACTATACTTTTTTTACTTAAATGTACTTATTTCGTATACAGTAAAGAGTCATATTATATGGTTAGTTGTCTTGCAGTAATTGTGTTAAAAAGTTCCACTATACTCTTTTGACATGAATGTACCTCGTATACTTGTTCGCTTGGATTATATAAAAATGTCAATCTTTTCGTTAATCTATTACAATAATTAAACGGTCAATAATATTTTTTCTTCAAAATATAAATATAACATCATTATATATTGTCCTAGTTTTTAGCCAAATCCTGAGAGAAACATGTTGAAGTTAGATGCTTAGAATTCAATTGTTTTTAAACTGGCTTACTTACTTTACGAGGGATATAGTTGGGTCATACAAGACCATTGTGTGATGCAGGTTTTAGTGCCGTGGCTTCTTATACGTACCTACTATTGTTAATTTTATACTTGACTAACTCATTGACTGGCTTATATTAAAACACAGTATTATTAATATTATTTTTTAAATTTATTAATTTCTTTTGTAAAATGTTGCGCTAGTATGATAACAAAGAAAAAGGAGTATTTGAAATAAATATTTAAAAAAAAAACTTTATCTTCCATTAATATTTAAGAATCACTGCCTAAGTAGCACTGATTTATTAAAGAGAAACTCCGAATATTCATAGAAAAGTAGAAAAAGATAAAAATTCAAGGAGTTTCACTTATATTGTGTGACACAATCCTATTAATAAAACCATTAAACATTCGTTGTTTTTTTTTTGGTAAAAAATTGGTAAATTGCGCCCCTTCTTTCTGACTAATTTTATTTTTTTAAATGAAAAGTTTGATTAATAATTGTAACATACCAATATAAATAATGGAATTGGGATTAATATAAATTAATCAATATACATGAAGGGAAATGTGATTTGATTTGAATGTAAATTTAAATTATTTAAAGTGCCATATTTATTTACTTATTGATGCATCGAAGGAGACATTTTGGGCATTTTTATTCAATTCTAAAGTTTACATTCAAACTAATTCTCATAATATTGTTCAAAGGAGTATATTAAAATATTTTATCCGATTTCATAGTTGGGGGATCGATTCTACATAACTAGACGGGATTCCTCATTTTTGGTGTTTTCAATCTTACGTGAATATATTCACAGAAATTCGCATTGTCAGATTGAATATATCGATATGAGTAAATTGATTTCACATATTCGCCGCAAACTGTCGTTCGGAACATGTGCATGTATATTATTTAATTTACCATGGTTTGTAGTGGATTTCTGTCATATTAACACCACTATCGGTGTTATCTATGGTATAAAGCCACCTTTAGGCTCGATTCACACTTTAGTGTTGTGTCGGCTCAGGATTCAATCCAATCGTGCTCAAATATTTTTTCAGAACATGATCGGATCTTCTTTTATTTTTGGCAACAGTGTGAATATGAGAAGAATATAACAGAGAGCGATGGAATAGTGTAAATATGAGATATGGATAGTGTGGAGATTTTATCGAATGGGGATCGGCACCAGAGTTTTAATCGAAAGCGGCAGAATAGATCGTGCCCGGGTGGGGAGTTTCTCGAGTGCTTTCAAATAACCCAACAACTGAATAAAGCTAAATTTAAATATCAAACTCAATCCTCAGGGTTCCAAGGTTTTATAGAGTTTGGGTTATTGTTCTGGATGTTAAATAAATGTTTTACTCGATCTGCTGGGAATTCCTTATGTCGTAGAATCTGAGGTGGGAAATCTTCCTTCCTAGGCATCTGCCTGGAAATAATTTTCGGATAATTAAATATAATACTCAAATAAATTATAGATCCTCCTTTCAATTTTTTTTAATAGTTCCTATACTATTTATTAATTTTTTCTTATGACCTATATAGAAGTAAAAAAGTTTGTTCTAGCAGTAAATCACAAACTAGGTTGTCTTTCAAAGCGAGATAAAATAAATGCCATCAAAAGTTGTATATTTTTATTTTGTGAATTAAAACTCGTATTGTTTTAGTCCTCACTCGGGCTGAGGTTGAACGTGCAACATATATCGCTGACATTAAGCTATAGAATGGTGCATGTTGAATAGGTTGTGTAGGGACTCATACAGGATGGTATTTTCTTTGGCTAGCCTTAACCTCAGAATCATAAAGTTTGTCATTTACTGTTAAAAAAGCGAAAATAACATTTGAAACGAGTCATTTTCAATAAAATTAAAATGATGTATACTGTTTACAGACGACTTTACACAATTAATTTTTTGGTCTCATTACATACACATTATTGATGGTAATCAAATCTTTCCGATGGATAATTTTGAGGAAATTTTTTTAATAAAACAATAAACAATATTTATTATATTTTTCACATGTGACTGAATTATATTTAGATATAAAAATGTTTGTAAATAATTAAATATTTTAATCATAAAAAAAAAAGCTAAAATAAAAATAATTCTTAATATTTTATTATTTAATCGAAAAATTTTGATGGAATATCATTTGTAAATGGTTATTATAATATGTTGGTATATTAAAGTGTGTTGGAAAATTTTATAAATACGTTTTGTTTAGTAGCTGTACCCCCAATGTCTCATAATATAAAATTTTATATGCTATAATTTGTACAATCGATTGTTAGAGTGTTCTTCCGATGCCGAATCCATAAAAAAAAATAAAATACCGTATGTGACAACTTTCATATTTTACAGTCACAGAGTGATTCAAAGTATGATGTTTTGCATAATGCTGATGGTAGTGGAGGGAGAAGCTAAAGCCTTTCTTTTTTGACAAGTATGCTTTTTTAGACTGTTTTTGCCGACCTCTCGTCACCTCAACTTCCTTCCACTGCCAACTCACCACGTTCGTTTCTTCAACCCCTGCGCGTGTCGTTGTTGAACCTACCTGCCTTCTACGAATGATAGAGTTCTACTTTAATTGTTTCATCTCCGGTTCCCTTATTTCGATCAAGCCGAAGGTTTGGTATCTCATATTAGCTCTCTCTGTTAGGGCATTGTATCAGAAGGTGAAAGCTACTTCATGAAGTCGGTAAGTACCCAAACCAGAAGGTTTATATCTTTCTAGTTCTTACCAATGAGCCAGTTTACCAATCAGTCGTTTATTTAATATTTGTTTATTTGTGTATACTTTCGTGTCAACACACAATGTTTGTCCAAGTAACCGAAAGGAATTTGGACAAACATTGTGTATTGACACGAAAGTATACACAAATAAACAAATATTAAATAAAAATTTCACTTCAACAGAAGTTTATACTGTCTAATAAATATATAAAAAAAATATATATATATATAAAAAATTAGAATAATATGAAAAAGTTGGCCGTTCATCACAATCGTCTTTGGTGTAATGGCGAGCACACTGGACTAGATATCCAGAGGCCCGAGGTTCGATTCCTGGTTGACGAGTTAATTTTTTCATATCAGTATTTAATTAAATTAAATTATTAATTTAATAATTATTAATATAATAATAAATTAAATTTATTCACTTCAAAATAAAATTGGTTACTTGCTTACCTCACTCCTATTTATTATATTATATTCATTGCGGTGCAAAAGGAAAACTAGCGACGCTAGTGGTACAAAAAGTAAATATAACTTCTACCATTACGTTGACAAATTTTGTCAATTCTCGCGATTGAATTCGGCCTCCTTGTCTAGTCTCCATAGTCTACAGGGACACCACCATGGTCTTAAAAAAGTTAAATTTTTGAATCCTCTACAATTCTTGTAACAGTATATAAAAACTGATCAGAGCATATTTTTTCAAAAATGAAGACTATTTTCAAGATTAAAAATCGATATTAAGAGGTTTGTTGAGTTGGAGATTACAAATTTTTTACATTTATTTTTTCATTTGATTTGCATATAAAAAGGCCGTGTTCAGAACAACTAGTTACTAAACTAAATCAGTCAGTTTCAAAACAATTTATTTTTGAGCATATGAGGGTGTATTCGTTTTAGGCGCTTATACACGCTTTCAGCGCTCGAGCTTATATGCGTAATTTATTAACATTCATTTGATTTATGAACGCTTACTCTTGAAAATGCCGTTCGTTTTGGAATTAAAATAAACATTTTGTATTCTGATTCGTTATATTCAACTTGAATACAAAAATTTAAAAATAAGACAATCCCTAGAATAAATCATCTAGATTTTCGACTAGTCTTTATTTAATCCAGTAAATTTAGGGGGAAATCCTCCAATCTGGCAACACTTACTAAGCAAAATGGCGTCACAATATTTGTTGCATGGGTAATCCAGCAAGTAATTGGAATTATCCGGTAAAAACGGGTAGTTCGGTAATTTGTGAACACTAATTTGAAAAATGCTATTTAGATTTGAATAAAAATAATTTTTTAAATCTCAATACAAATTATTGCAGTTTTTATTGATCCATTATTTTAAATTTCAAATTCAACTGCCTGTGTAACAAAAATTTCTAGTCTGATTTGCATGGTCATTAAACCAATCAAATATTTAATTTTGAATTTGGCCCTTAAAATTACTATTCCTAATTGATGTAAGTTTTTTTTTAGTAAGAAACTCGCTATATTTTTTCGTCGAGTAAAATCGGAAAATTCCGTCTGAAGAAACGGGCATTCTCGAGTCCACTCATCGGCAGCACTGTTGGCATCTGTCAAATGATCTGGTAAAGCACTAAGTGAAAATGAAAACAACAAAAACAAAATTTAAATTAAAAAATAATATATTTCACTTATTCACAAATAATTATATAATCACAAAAATCACAATAAGTAGGCAACAAGTACAGATTACTTTTAAATTTTATGACATTTTTTAAATAGATCTCATTTTCCATAGCATATAAACATTAACTATTTTTATAAATAAATTCATTTGGCTCTAAAACGTATATTATCATCAATTTTTCTCTAAAGATGATGATGTACCTGCGTTTGAATTGGCTGTATCCGCGTGTAAATTTTGAATGTGTGTACTAAATGATGTTAAATCTGGTATTGTATATCCATCGTGTGTGGTCAGATGATTTTGTTTGAAATCTATTAAAAATCCTTTTCCCGCATTTTTTGCTGTTGTTTTTGCTAGAGAGCTTGGTTTGAAAAATTTCATACTATTTGAAAAATTATATACATTTCCCATTGTGTAAATTGAATCCCCAGTTAATTCACCAGCTTCTGGTCCATATCTAAAATAAAATTGAGTAGCTTAACAAACAGACAAATTCATATGGGTTTCTAAGCCTCATTTTACATATTTTCTGGGTTATTAAAATGGCATTTATTGTTGCAGGTTGTATATTTATAAATTATAAGGTGTCGAGTGCCCACTTGACTAGTAATTAATGGTTCTGTATATCTATCGACGGATAGGAGATGAGTTTAAAACTGCGTGCTTCAAAATTTAACAGTCGATTTGTGCCGGATCCATTCTGTTTTCAAAAAACCAGTTTAGTTTCTGACCAGCTCTATTGATTGTTGAGAACCAGAAAGCTAAAAATGTTTTGAATTTGTGTCGTGTAAATATACACACGTGGAGTGCAAATAATCGTGCGTGCAAATAATCATCGTTTCGATATTAGTGATTGGCAGAAGTGTGTAATTGAATAAGTTGAAGCTTTAAATAAGTTGAAGCGACAGTCTTGTTTCTAGAAAATGAAGAATTTGAAAGATTTGGAAATTCTCGCTTGATAGTGGAAATTTAATTCGGAACTTCTTTCTATTTGTCAGTTATATTGTGTAAAAATTTCAAATTCTCTGAACGATACATAGAAGTTCATATCAGCACATTAACAGCAGTAATTGGTTGAGGAAATAAAATTCTACCAACTAGTAAAAGAGCTGTTTGAAGACTTGAGTAAAACAAAAATTGTGTATGTTTCCCTTTCATTCCAATTTTTTGTAAAAAAGTTATTTTACTACACCGAATGTCCCATTCGGTAAAATTAGACCCATACTAAATAACACGGAATAGGCTGGTTCACATGCACAATTTAATAGTTTAGAAACAAAACTTAATTAAATGGTTAATGCAGATGAAAAAGTGACTACCACCTTTTTTATTAAATTAAGAAAATGAATCGATGAAATAAAAACTTACACTTAACAACTATAGAGGATATTTTTCCTTTTTGGAATTGGAATTTTTACAATTAAAGACCTCATCTGGTTTAAGACCGTATCTAAGAAATACATAAAAATATAACTAATGAAATAAAATTAAAAATAAAAATAAAATATTGAGACACACTTAAATTTTGAGATTCTGGTGAAGGAATAAATGAAAACTAATTTACAGTATTGTTTCATGTTTATGTTTAAGTGAAGCCTAAAAACGGTTTTTAAGATATTTAACTGATCTTGTTTGAAAATTTAACACAGCACTTCTCAAAGTGTGTTACATGTATTAAAAACGACATTTATTTTTTTATATACGTTTAAGTATACACAAGAATAATATGTTGGAATAATAAGTTAGAAATTGACAAGCTAATCAAGCGTGGTGTAACGGATAGCGCACTGGACGCGATATACTGAGTTCCGGGCGTCGTTTCCTGGCGGTTTAAAGAGTTATGTTTTCAAATTAATATTAATTAATAACAATATTATTATTTTTTGGATTTAGATTCATATTTAGAATTGTTTTTGCAAAATTTATTAATTTTGGTTAACAAATCGGGAGAAACTGTACGATTTCGGGAGTCTCCCGATGCCATCTGGAGAGGTGGCAACCCTAAATACAAAGTTGGCGTCTGATTGTCAGTATAGGGTGGTATAGGGTAAGGTGATGTTAATAATTTTAGCTTCATTTTTAAGCTTCACGCATACATGTTATTTCAGTTAGACGTGAATTGTATTAAGAATTAATTACTTACTTGTGTTCCACAACTTTAACAGTATTTTGTGTGATACTCTCTCCTAAAATTTTGGATGATTGTTCTAATCCAGAATAAACAGTGGCCAACCCTTCAACAGCACCAGCTGCAACATTTAATACACTGTCGACTTTCTCATGTGCAGATTCTTCATCCATATTGAATTTAGATGTCAATAATTTAGTTCCTTGCTTTTGAATATGCGGTGCTAAATATCGTCCAAGTGACATTGTTGCACTTCCAACCTTGCCAGCTAAAATACATTTTTCTGGTTAAAAATTTAAAAGAACAAAATAATCATTTAGAGCGTACCCACAAATCCTGTGACCGATACTGCAGTGCCAGTAACATTTTTAGCGGTTTGAAGACTTCTTGTTATTTTTGGATTTATGGGAGTCGGTTCTTCAGCTGGTCTGATTTTGTTGATCAATTTTGGTGTTCCATAACTAATTAATGAGCTAGCAGCTTGGGCACCTTTTATAAGTCCTTCGCGCATATACCAAGCTCCATTTACAATACCAGATGAGATTGTATTACTATAGTAGGGACCGTGTCCGGGTAATTCGCGCCTAGTACGGCCAGACTTAGGAACAGCGGATGCGAATGGTGTGGGAAGAGAATCGGCAGAAACAACTCCATAAATAATGTCTTCAAGTAAAGCTAAAAGAGCTTCAATATCCGCTTCCGGTGGGAGAACAATTCCAATCGCACTGCCAGGAGCTGGAGCACTTGTATCAGGGACAATTAATGCACCAAATTCTGATTTGTAGCAAGGTGATACACCAGGAATTAATGGATAGATCCATTCATTAATTTCCATAAATCCATCAGGATCATTTGGATTATTTTTCTCTCCGGAAACAATGTATATTTTTAATGTTTCAAGATTGTCAAATGCTAAAACAGTACCATCTGGCGAAATAAAATAAACCCGTACATTTTCTTGTGCATAAATAAGCGTTAATTCTTTTGTTTCATTTGTATCCGGTTCAATTTTTAAATTTTCTAATGCACTAGCTAATTCTGAATAAGTTTGTGGCGTTGCAGAACTTGATTCAGACATGGCCTCTGCATAGCTCGGTGGTGGATCTGCTGGTGTAACAACTTTCGTTGATACACCAGATGTAGAAGGTTGTTGTTCTGTTGAAGATTGTATAGAACTTATCCGTTTGATAATTTCGGCACGAGTTCGTTTCATTTTTTGAATCATACGGCAAGCTTCTTCCCATGTTTCGTCTGTTTTTTCAGGACATTCTACGTGGATATTTAATACTTTATCGATTATACTTATTCCATGTTTATACTTCTCCAAGGCCTAAGACAAATAATTTGATTAGATAGGATGTTTTCAAAAAGTTGCAAACAATTTAAAAACAAAACAAGTGAAAATAACAACTAACTGAGTTAATTGCTTAAATACCCGGTATATACTGAATTTATAAGAAAAGATTCAAACAAAAGTTGCGTTTTTAAAAAAAGGGACATATTTTGTCTTTAAATTTTTGTTCTATCTATTAAGATTTTAAAGCTAGGCAGTTTTGTCCATACATGGTTCAATTTGCGAACTTGACCTTACTTTTCAGCTGTTAAACACACATACAAAATTTCAGCACACTGTCTATTTTCGTTTTTGAGTTATCGTGATCACAAACGGACATCCGTTACAAAGTCAGAACTAAACTGAATATACCCTGGTATATTATTATATACCGGGTATAAAAATGTTTAAAAGCCTCAGTGAGCTCTAATTTAAGACAAATTATTTAAAACAAATGCATTTCTGTATCCATAGATTTTATTTTTTTTTTGTATACTTAGTATACATTTATAACGAAAGTACAGAAAGTTAAAAAATTTCCATCTCGTTAGAAACTATCCGAAAATAATAAAATAGTTTGGTATTTATGATAACATTTAAAGAGTCTATGATGTTAACATGAAGAGAGATTCGAAAAAGACATTAAAGAAGTAAATCGTTATCATATTATCCAAGAAATTCCTCCTTGAAATTTGTCGAAACTTTCAGTAAATAACTTAAATTTACTGGCTAAATTTTATACCAGGCTCATGAGTTGATGCCCCCTTGATGGCAAATATTAGGATATTGGAAATGCTTAACCCAAAAATTAAAATGAAATAAAAATATATTCCAAATTTATAAAGTATTATTTACATTATATTTAAAATATGACATAATCACCCGCCATAATTAAACATAAATTAATTAGGTTATAGACATTGTATTAACTGACGTTTAACCCAAACTCCAAAGAGCATTAAAATAAACAATTGAATCACAAAAGTTTATTTTGAAATTTCAATAAAACAGTACTGTATATAAAAATTATCGTCAATCGTAAATTTTTGTAATATGATAATATTAAATTATTGAAAATTATGGAATATTGAAAGCGAAATTTTTGTAATATTACCTCATTTTTTCGTTCTTCTTCTTCCAACGTTATGGCAGTATCAATACATCTATATGCTTCATCATGATTTGTTTTGATTTCTTTGTAGGTTTTAACCCATTCATAATCTTCATCACCATCTGATTTTGATCTAGAGTTTCCCATTATTGAATTAAAACAATAGATCAATTCTTAAACAGTTATTTTAATATGATTATGTAAGCAAAGAAACAACATTGCCTTTTTTCTATTAAAAACTACGTAACTTTCATCAGTAAGTACAATGCGACGAATTAGAAAAAAATAGATGATTGATAATAATAATATACACATAAATAATACTTGTCTCATACTAAATTAAATTACGTATATCTCTCCCACTTCAAAAATATTATGAATCCAATTTAGTTTGTTTTCCTGTTTAATTTCTCTTTTTTTTTAATTAATGTGAAATTTTTGGCAAGTTAAAAAAAAATTACGCGTTAAAAAAAAAAAAGATGTATTTCCCCGAGTAAAAATGTGTTGTTCATTTATTTATTGTTTGTTCAAAATTTCAAAGTTCGCATACAATTTTGAACTTTGAAATCATAAAAAACACGATTAACAAAAAAAAATTGTTACCTTGAAATCTTTTAACTTACACTTTCATTTTGTTAAGTATACTTTTTCCTTAACTATTCTCTAAAGTTAAATAGAGCGTTTAAAAAAAATTAATTTGTTTACAATTAATTGAGAAATATTTCAGATTTATACGTTTAGTAATTGTAAATGAAATAAAACTCTTTTGAAAGATAATAATGATCCGCGGTAAATTCATAGATTTTTTTGAGAAATGGGACAGATCGGTATATTCATAGATTTTTCTTGAGAAATGCCTCATACTTCAAGAGTTTTTAAAATTGTTCCATTTTAAGCTAAAATTTAAAATTCCCGCGTACACCCTAAAAGCCACTAAATATTCAAATATCTATGTTAATGGACCTTAATATTTACCGGTAAATATCACTATATTTATTTTTTAAATGTGAAAAACAATGATATCGATAAATATGGTATGCATAACTTTGATCAAATAAACGAAAACGTGTGATCCTCATGTATCACTGTTATTCGATTAATTGTTTTTATTACTAGTAAATTAACCTAACTCTACACTTGTTACTGGGCTTATTAGGTATTTTGATGTAAAATCAGATAATATAAATAAATCAAACCTTGAATTTTTCGTATGTCTGCGATGACGAAAAGCACTTATTTTCTTTCTTAAAGGCATTTCAAACCCGTAGGCGAATCACAAAAGTTTTTATCACTTATGAGCTGTACAATACAGTATTGTTTAGACTTATAATAAATTTCAGTGTGATTTTGTATAATAAGGAACTTTTATATACATTTTTATACATTAAAAAGTTAGGTTTTTTGAAGCAGGAAAAAAATTTAACAATGTCGTCACAAAAATTATAATAATATATTATAATAATATATAAATTAGGGTTTTTAGTTTGATTATTTTGTGTGTGTTTTTTGTATATCGGTATTACAAGTTGCATAAAAATAAGTAAATAATAATCGCATATAGTATACACAACGGAAGAATTTTTAACGTTTCCTATTTTACCAACTAAGTTACTCACTATATCTTAGAAAAATTGGAAAAAATACGTTTACGAGAAATTGAAAAATGTAGAGCGGAATATGTGTAAAATATACTTTTTTTCAAATATCTCGAAAACTTTGAGATTTACCGCAATCATTGCTACCAACAAAATTCAATAACATCAAATTTTGAATAAAACAATCTCGTACATTTTTTGATAAATTCAATGGGTCAATGGTTGTATATTCAAAGGGAGTAGATTTTATAATTTTAATTAAAAAATTAAAAATAATACTTTGCTGAATTGCACCTGTTATTTATTTATTTATATTAATTAATTAATAAAAACAAAACATGTGCGACAAATGTTTCCGTACTTTACGATCATTTTTTAAACACTGAAAATTCAAAATGTTCCACCATACAAAGGGTAAATTTTAAGTAATGTATGTATACCAAAATTGTTTTTTTTCGAATTGATTTAATTAAAAAACGGAGCGTGATCTCGGGTTCAAAATTTTTGGTGGTATTGTTGGGTGATATCACTATTAAATGCAGATTCAAATCTTAATAAATCTATTCCAACCCCCCTCATCCTTACCTCTAAATTATGTTTCGAAAACAGTTGTATCTATAGAAATACAAACAAATTTTGTTCGAAATTTTTTTAACATAATTGATTAAATTTTGCACATATTGAAGAGAAAGTTCAAGTAAGGGGATGTGTGTTTTTTTTTTTGGGAAAATGGTTCGGTTTTCGAAAAAATGATTCGAACAATAGTTGTTGGTATTTTTATAAATAACAACTTTGAAATTTAGTGTCTCTGATCTTTTAACATTTTATGGTGAAAATTTATTAACCAATTGGAATCTATATTTTACTGTTTTTATTAAAAATTTAGGTGTTACTGTGTTTATTATTCAAAGCGAGAAAATTATTAAATCTTTTTGCAACACGTAGCACATTAAAGCGTATAATTTTCCTTACAAATTTGAAAAGGTCCATGCTGCACTTTTCTCGCATAGTCACATAAAATAACAGCTGTTAGAAAATATGTATTTTTAAATAAAAGCATTAAAATAATTTGCAATTGCAGAAAGTTGCAAAGAAAAACAATATCTTGTTTTTGTTAAAATAGCTTAAAACATTATGATTTCATTCATGCTTTTAATATTAAACTGAAGCTGATGCACAAAAAAAGGTGTTTACAATTCCTAGGATGGAATCATTGTTTATTTAATCCAATTGTATGACAGGTTTTTTTAAAATTAATTACAAAGTAAACATTAATAAATGAAACAACATTAATTAATGATGAATGAATCGTAAATTATTAATTGATTACTCACTCCATTTCATAAATTTTATTATTTACTATTAATTAGGCAATCTTTGTTACAGTCTCGTATGAGTGATTGTATTTTTATTTTATGATCAATAAACTTATAGGTTAGTATTTCATCCAATTATTTTTGTATGTACGTCATTGTTAAGGTTCGTTTAGACTACAACACTTCCACACTAGACAGTAGACACCGTACACTCAGTGTATACACCGAGTTTCTATGTGTGCACACGAGTGTCTCTAGTTGTGACATTTATTGCGACACTATAATTAGTGACGAAGCAGTGGCTGTGTAAACATCTTGTATCCAAGTGTCTACAGGTTTTCAAACAGATTCGACATTTTTTCATACACTTCATACATTCCATATACATATTATATAATAATAAATATAACATTTATGTCGCTATTTAATTACAATCTAAGCAGCAATAAGTTCTTTTGTGTGAACAGCTTGGACATTAGTTCCGTACATTTGTGCCTGGTTAGTGCCCAGACACCAAAAATCTGTTTAAGTGTGAACAGTAAAGAAATTTATGTCTGACATTTGTGTCGCAACTTATGTCGTAGTAGTTGATGCTGAAGTGTCAACATATGGCACTTCAGCATCAACTAAAAGCCTATGCTAAAAGCGTTAAATTAGTAGTTCAATAAGAAACCACAATGGAGACAACCATAATTATATTGAAGCCGAAACTAGCTAACAAATAAAGAAAATGCTTAAATGCGAAAATTATTTAAAACTTTGAAGTCAAATAAAGATGATGGTATACATCGCTTAACCTATTAGAGGCCCAGGGCACATTAGGATAATGGGGCCCCTATGACCTTGACAGAGCACTATTTTGTTAGAATAGACAAATAAAGTACATAAGCAAAGTTTATATTTAATCCAGTCAATGAAGACATAAAAGACGGCTTTCGCTACAAAAGGTCAAGGAGAGTTCTAATCTGGCAGAGTGTTACAGTTTGGTGTCCTAATTAATATTCCAAATTTGCGACCTTGAGCGACCGCCGCTCGCGCCGCCATATTGGCAAAATGGTACCAAAAACCAGTTTTTCGAGAATATCTAGTCTCTAGCGTCATCTAGGTTGGAAATAATCATTACACAAATTGTAGAGCATGAAATTTCCTGCAACTTTTATGGGAAATGTTTTTTGATCAGATAAGTAGTCTACGAATTACAGTGAAGTCAAGCTCAGCAAATTTTTACAATTCACAAAATCGCTACATTTTTTTGTAAGCCTATTTCATACGATCTGAATTCGGAAACAGCATTTATGTCATAGATTGTGGATATCTGTTAGATAGAGTCATATGACATCGCAACGAATCGTTTGCATCGATCTGCACAAGCTATGTTCAGTACGTCCAAAGGCATTATGGTCCCAACGCAGTCGTTGTTTTTGACGGGTAACCAATTGACGCAGCTATCAAAAGTACGAAGAGTGCAGAAAGACTTCGTCGTTGAAAAGAAACAAACTTCCGCTGACGTACTTTTGGACGAGTCGATCGATCCAACTGTTTCGCAAGAAAAATTTTTCTCAAACGAAACACATAAAATTTGCTTGATTTCAATGCTTAAAGACAAATTTGAAAATTCTAATTTTATCGTAAAACGTTTATTGTAAAAATTTGCTGAGCTTGACTTCGCTGTAACTCGTAAACTACTTATCTGATCAAACAACATTTCCCATAAAAGTTGCAGGAAATTTCATGCTCTACAATTTGTGTAATGATTATTTCCAACCTAGATGACGCTAAAGAGTAGATATTCTCGAAAAACTGGTTTTTGGTACCATTTTGCCAATATGGCGGCGCGAGCGGCGGTCGCTCAAGGTCGCAAATTTGGAATATTAATTAGGACACTAAACTGTGACACTCTGCCAGATTAGAACTCTCCTTGACCTTTTGTAAGGCAGAAATTTTCGTACATTGCATATAACGTTTTCCAAAGATGACGAAACCAAAGTCACACGCACATAACGGAAAATTTTAAATGAACATAAATAATTTTATTATGTTACATTTTATTAAAAATCTTCAAGGAAGTAGTTGGTTCATTATTTTTGTTGATGCTAAAATTTTATTTATGCATTTGAAATTCACAGCCAATCACAATAATTTTCTATTTATTTGTATTGTGTAATAACTTTATAATAAAATTAATTTTATAATGAGAAAGAAATATTTAGATTGAGTCAGTTTTCCCAGTTTTATTTACAATATTAAAACAATGGTTATAAAATTATAAATTTCCTGTTCAATGTTAAAAAATAATTGGATAATTTTATTGCGTATAGTGAATTGAATTCCAGGAACGTAAAGGTTATTCGATAAATACACAATCAATCAAAATTCATAAAAACTTTCACATGATTACAACAAAAACATTACAACTAAAAGCACGTAAATTTTAGTGTACGGTTAAAAAATTTTAAATATCCCACGTTTTATTTTCAAGTGACGTTGCCAGATATTCATGTTTTCTAAATTTAAACTATAGAGATAATATATATGTATATAGAGTAGGCAAGTCATAGGCGCACGTGTAAGTGGAAACGTCTCGTCAATAGAAAGAGAATCGCGTAGGTTGAGCTATCTCTTTTTAATGACTAATATATAACATAGAGACTTTCTATCTGAGGGACAACTTTTGACTCGACTTGTCTACTCTATATATCATCTCTATGATTTAAACAGATTTAGTAAGAACGGCGAACGTAAAAACGAAGCTTATTTAATTAGAAGATGAAACTTTCAGAAAAGATAGTACATAGTGACATCAATCTATTCCCTAAGAAACCCTGTGAGAACCTGATTCGAGAGGGGATTGCCCCACCTCCAAATCTTTTATAACTTTTTTTCTATAATAAATACGAGAAAAACACATCAATATCTTTTTTCATAAAATTTTATTTGCAACAAATTTTGTATGAAACTTTTTTTCATATCTATTACAATAGAAGCGGAAACAGTGCCCATTTAATCAGGGGTGAAACTTTCAGAAAAGATACAAGGTGGCCACAAAAAAAATGATTTTAAAATTCCCTGATAATTCCCGGTTTTCCAGTAAAGTTTATCATACCTTTCCCTGAATTTAGAATTTTATTCACACCATTAAGATATTTGAAGTTTTGATATACTTTAATTATCCATAATTAAATCCGGTATACAATTCATAAAATTTAAAAAGACATATTCAAACTATGCTTTTTTGAATAATTTATTATTTCTTTCATTTATTTTTTAGTATGTTGCCATTTTATAACTAGTTAAATAATCTTATAAAAAAATTCCCTGATATTTCCCGGTTGTTAAAATTCCCTGTTAATTCCCGCCTTTTTTCCAGTTTGTGGCCACACTGAGATAGTACATATAGTGTCAATCAATAGGGAATATGCATGAAAATTTTTTTTCACTTGAATTGAAGCATGTTTACTTGACAAATATCAAGGTAAAATTACTTTTTAAATAACTTTAAAAATAAGCGAGACATGAATGATTGAAATTCCCGATAAGACAAAGAAGGTGATAGCCCTCTTGATATGTTATGTGACGTCATATTACACTTTCACCATTTAAAATACACGTAAAACTCCGTTTTTAGTATTTTTGCTAGAAAGAGACAGATAATAATCTTTAAAAGCTTATAGCTTCAATGATATTTGTCGGATTTTAATTTCGTTTTTAAATATTATTACAGTATTAACAGTATTTTCATATTCTGAAAATAAATGTGAAAAAAAATTTTCATGCATATTCCCTATTGTCTAAGCAACTCTGCGAGAACCTGATCCGACCGACAGTGGGGAAACCATCCCCAAATCTTTTATCGCGCATATCTTTTTATACCCAGTATATGTAAATATACAAGGTATATTAAGTTTAGTCCCGATTTTGTAACGCTTGAAAATATTAATCCTAGACAAAAATGCTTCATAAAGGTATTCATAAAATGACCTATTCATAAATTCGACCATTTCCACATGTCCGCTCGTTTGTAGATACGATAACTCAAAATCGAAAAGAGATAACGAGCTGAAATTTTTGTGTGTGTTCTAGAGCAAAAAAGTAAGGTCAAGTTCGTTAATTGGCAAAATTGGAACGTGTCTCCCCCCGCCAGAGAGGAAAATGTACATCTTTGAAACTGTAAGAGATAGAAAAAAAATTTGTTAACAAAAAATCTTCTTTTTTTTAAAAATAAACCACTTTTGTTTGAAAAAATTTTTTATAAACGCGATAGTTTTCTCATAATTTGTGATTAAATGTTTCTCGGAAAGCGAATTGTTAACAATTCGAATACGCAGAATTGTTAAAAATTCAATCACTGATATACAACTCAGTATATACTGGGCATTCAAACAATTAACTCAGTTAGTTGTCACATTACTTGTTTTATATAATAATTACGAGACTAACCGGGACGTGTGGCTTCAGCGTCTATCGTATGATGCGAGTAGCATTGTGTAGTATCGTGCTCTTAATTTCCCTTAATGGTCTAAGATCCGGCATTAGAAAAACATTCCGTCATCTGTTAATTGATTGAAATATTGCTTATTGCAATATAAACAATTTGGCAATGTAATGTCTGCCAGGGTAGTTCTGCTGCAATTAACATTAATTAATTAATTTAAAAAAATACCTTGTAGAGAGAGAGAGACTATTGCATTATTCCACGTAACAAACAAGGAAAGTATATGATCATGCGTATGTAGAGTGTACTCCATTTATCTTGAACTCTGCATTCTCTATACACAATACCACTATTAGTATAAATACACTTATAAATGGAGTACACTCTATATACGCATGAATCATATACTTTCCTTGTTTGTTACGTGGAATAATGCAATAGTCTCTCTCTCTCTCTACAAGGTATTTTTTTAAAATTCTATTATTTAAAAATTTTCTTATAAAGGCTGCAATTGATTTTAATGGATTTTAAGATGGCTGCCAGTTATGGATGTATTCTAATTATTCTAAACTTTTAATTTAGCTAAATATTTTTAAATTAACATATGAGGGAAGTAAGTTAAGTTTACTTTAAGTTTGAACACCTGGCTGCAGGTAACCGTAGCAGTAATAAGCAGCGCTGCCTGCTATTACAAGATTTGTTGTGTCGTATACTATGTTATTTAACAAGCCAAATTCAATTAACACGTGAGGGATTTAATTATAAAAAAATAAATTTTTAATTAATTAATGTTAATTGCAGCAGAACTATCCTGGCAGACATTACATTGCCAAATTGTTTATATTGCAATGACCGATTTCAATAATATTTCAATCAATTAACAGATGAGGGAAGGTTTTTCTAATGCCGGATCTTAGACCATAATCTATGGATTTTGTCCATTACAAAAAATTGCGCTGTGTGACACTCACGCCCTTAAATAGAATCCTAAAAAATTATAAAGTACTAAAAAACAAATTAGTATAAAGGATGAGTCTATTAAATAATTATAAATTTTATTAAAAATCATCGTGATGTGTTTCCTTGTACTCAATATTATTCACTGTGAATCCTAAAACTATAGAAAATTTAGTTTAGTTGGTATATTTCCTACATTGAACCTGACACACATTTTACAATATTGTATTCAAGGTGTAGTAAGTATTGTTTTGTTGTGTGTAATATGTTTTAAATGATGGTTATAATTGCCAATTTTTGTTTAAAAACAAATGTACATTCGCATAAATTAATTTTTGTTTTAAAAATTTTATAATATGAATATGTATGTTTTTTTTTTGGCATGAAGTCCCATACAGAGGTGTTTATTGGATGAATCTAGAGACGGTTTATCTAGAGTGGAATTGATTTTTGATTATGGCACACTTGATGATAATCCGTGCCTCTGGTCATATAAAACCAAAATCTCACAAAACATAAAATATCTTTCCTAATATTAAAAAAATCAAAAAATGTATAAGGAGTAAAGTTGTAGAAAATCATGTTTGCTACAATTCATTACCTGATCATTTTTTCTCAAACTCTAATGTGTACAGAGATATTTAGGAATTTAACTTTCAATTTTAATTCGTAAATATTTCTGTCAATATTAGGGTAACAGAAAAAATGATAAGTACCATAATTATAGTAAAATTATTTAATATTTGTTTATTTGTGTATACTTTCGTGTCAACATAACGATGTCATACGTAAGCGAAAGGAATTTGGACAAACATCGTTATGTTGACACGAAAGTATACACAAATAAACAAATATTAAATAAACAAATCACTTCAACAGAAGTAATACTGTCTAATAAATAAAAAATTAGAATAATATGAAAAAGTTGGCTGTTGCATCACAATCGTCTTTGGTGTAGCGGAAGCATACTGGACTAGTTATCCAGAGGCCCGAGGTTCGATTCCTGGTTGACGAGTTAATTTTTTCATATCAGTATTTAATTTAATTAATATAGTAAAATTAATTATCTATAACTTTAGTTCTTAGACATTTTTCAATTTTTCCAACATCAAGACAGATATACCAAATTTTGTGTTTCCCCCTCCCTCTAAACCCCCCTTTTCCCTCATTAACTAACTCGACTGTTTAAATACCAAAATCACCGCAATTACCCAATTTTATTCCAATCGGATTAAAACTGTCCGCTAGAGCGATTACAGACACATATACATACATACATATATATATATATATATATATATACATATATATATATATACATATATATATATATATATATACATATATATATATATATATATATATATATATATATATATATATACATATATATATATATACATATATATATATATATATATATATATATATATATATATATATACATATATATATATATACATATATATATATATATATATATATATATATATATATATATATATATATATATGTCGGATGTTGAATTTGTGCAAAGGACAAATTCACATTTGGAGATTTTAAACACTTACATTTATAAGTACAAAGAAACTATTTTTTTAAGAAAAGGTTTATTTTATTACAGTATGTCCGACATAAAGGATCCTCCAGACATAGAGGTCCGGAAATTAGATATTATTGATACTTATATATTCTTAGATTTTAGAATAAAATAAATTGTCTAAAAGTGCAATAAAGAATAATTGCTTTAGGATTATCAATTAACACAGTAAGTAAGGGTTCGGTCGAAGGGGCACGTGCGGCTCTCTACTTAGACGCAAATTATACGGTACGGATGTTAATAAACCTATTTTTGTGATATACCAGAGATGGTACATAAATATAATGTAGTAATAGAATGACCCCTTTCCAATATTTTTACAAACATCAAGGAAGGGGGGTGAGTTTCAAAAAGGAAGCAGGATAGTCAGTTCTGAGAGGACAGCACCCGAGTACAGACCGTATCGTGCAGTTGCGTATTAGTATCAACTGAACTCTGCTGAAAGTTCACATGGAAATAGCGTTTGGATTGTTGGTAGCCCTTTTGGACTAGTATAATTAATTATGTTTATTGATGAGATAACCGTGGTATGGCATTTGTTAGTATTATTCGTGTTGTATCTGTATTGTTAACTGGAGCCAACTTACTGTATCGTAGGTTGAACCAACTATTGGTAATTACTGATTGTGAAAGTGCGGGACACCGGGTATTATTGTAGACTAGTGCGTGTTTGTGAAAATGCAGTTTTCAGTGTGCTATTGGAAATTGGTAAGTGTTTGTATTTTATAAAAACAACAATGCCTGACAACATATATACTGGTTCAAACGACCATGCTCCCAAATATGAAACTCCGACATATATATATATATATATATATATATATATATATATATATATATATATATATATATTTTAGAGACGATGATTTTCGACATGTACTAGGTAGGATCGATGGACATTTGAAGAAATTTTTGCGAAATTGTAACTTTGGTACCACGCTAAAATGGTGCATGTCAGCTCTGAAGCGTATGGAATTTACTCCTTAAGAACGATTGTTCATACCCCAGTTCGGCCGTATACACTAAGTTGAGTATATGCATATACACGCGTCCAGTATAAAGTGTGCGAATGTGTTGCGCGAAAGGGAAACATAACGACTTCACTTTTTGTTAACACTCGATTTCGCTCCCCATCTAATTTGTGTACCGCGGGCTATATATTAAAATCGTATCTGACGGAGTAAACTCCAAAAACCCGTTTTTACTCTCATATAAAATCTTTGAAGGTTGTTTGTTATTTGTACCACCCTGTACATCCACACGCTGCATATCTTAATTTTCATTGTTTTTTCAAACAAAACAAAACCGTTTACACATGTTTTTCGTGGTGAATCCCGTAAATTTGGCATAAACAAACGCATGCTCGCATATACATCAGGCATACACACACTTTCAAATATATATATATATACCTATATTTAAAATTGTAATCCAAAAAGACTTGTAAAACAGAATTACATTCTTAATTAGTTCGAACTATTATTGAAACTGAAATCAACAGTAGTGTACGCAACAGCACTGGTCAACAACCTGAAATCCTGAATTGAACAATAATTAATTGAAAAAAATGCATATTCGAGATTTATTATTACATGATAATATCAGTGATCATGCAATTTTATCAACAACAACAATTCTACCAAAAATCCAAGAAATTATTTATGATAATATAACAAATACATTACTACAGAATACTACAGCAAATGGTACAACAATCCATGATTCTACGGAAAATAATGAGCGTAGACTTACGGAATTTCATATAATCAAAGCTATTGTCTTATCTGTTGTGATTATCATTATTTTATTTTCTGTTTGTAAAATGGTTTTTGATTTGTTTGTACAATATACGGAAAAAAATGATAAATAAAAAGTATCAATCGCGGCAATTGGAATTGGGGGGAAGAAAGACAATGTAAAAAAAGTGCATTTATTTTAGTTTGTTGTTTAGTTTGTTTTTTTTTTTTTAATATTTGTTTTTTATACTCTGTTTTTAAAAAAATATGTAATGTAATTTTTAATAAATATAATTCGTTGATGTAAAGTATTTAATAATTAAAATAAGTCATGTAACAATTGAGTTAAATAATTGTTTAAATGTACGTTCTCCTTAAACCACCAGTGCGTGTATTGTTTATTTAACTTCCAAAAAACGAACGAATTATAATTCATTTGTTCCTTATTCATTCGGTTTTCGAAAAAAATGCTTTCAAATAGTTGTTCATTATAAATATACTAACAACCAGGGTCGCATTTAAAGATTTGAAGGCCCTTAGGCAACGAACAAGTGGAGGCCCAGAATAATTTTTGAAACCAGACGATAAAATTTTCTTTTTCATAGTTTTTCAATAATTTATTCAATGCTTAATGGATGGACGATTGAAACTTTGTGAGCTTTTTTTCGATGAAAAATCATGAATAATTTCGGTGTAAATCTCTTACGATAAATAGTTTAGGGATATAGCTTAGTGTCATCGTAGCTCGCAGTCTATTTTTTATAATTTTAATTTTCGAAGATGAGCGCTTTCCAGTGCAGTTCGACACCATCAACACCAAGTACATTCACAACGTTTGGAAATTTAGCTCTGAAACTTTGATTTTCGATTATTTGATAGTAAAAAAAAACTCTTAAGATTGATCTTTTTGACAATCGTTTTTGTACAAAACGGTCAATGATGCGAAAATAATTAGGGTTCCGCGAAAAAAAATTAAAACCCATGAAATTGTGAACAAAACCTGAATCTCCCGAATCTTCAACGTTAGCGAAGCGGGCGGGGTACGGCTAGTTTTTAATAACGCTACTTTTTAATCGAGGATTTTAATAGTAGATTGTGCAAAAAGTGCGGTAAGTTGTCGATTGCCCACGAGAGTGATATTGTACATTCATTCGCTCGATTGGGCAATCGACAACACCGCACGAGATAAAATTTTTTTTTACTTGTCACACGCCAAGCGAAAAGTAAATAAAATATTTGCAATAAAGTGTGGTAATAATTGAATAGGCAAACAGCAAACAGCCATTTACAGCACGAAAAAGCGGGCATTAAAATAGTACTTTTCCCGCATGAGTAAAAAAAATTATCATTTACTCATGCAAACATAATAAATTGTGATGATTTTTCTCAAACATCGGATGCATAAATAATTAATGTTTACTCAATTTTTATTTATTTTTGTTTATTACGCAATTTCACCGTTTTTATGGTCATTTTGAAACAAGTGGGCCTTTTTAGGCACCAGTACCTTACCACAAAAATAATATCGGAAATGTGCAAACGAACCCCTGTGACGTGGTAATAAAATAAATGCTACGGAATGCTAAAAGTTTTTGATTAAATAAATACTTAAAGTAATTAGTATAGGTATATTTTGATTATAAAGTTTAAAAAAAAAATTAATTAAATTAAAAATTAAAAATTACACAATTCATGGAACAATTTTGTAAGAATTGAAGGATTAAATTTCAAATTTTGCCCCAATTCCTAGAACAATTATTTGTATTTTATAAATACGTATTTCGACTACAATGTAGTCATCATCAGTATGAATTAGCTAATCGTAACTATGTCTGAGATATGGAGTCAGAGATATGTTGCTCGTTGCTAATTTGGTGCGTGTCTCACCCTTGTAATTATTTTAATTATTATTTTAATTATTGTTAATTATTTTAATAATCTTTATATGAAGAAGGATTGGTTTGTTTTACAAATAAGTTTCTATTAAGAAACATTTTTAAAAACAAGCTAACCAAGCAAACTTTTTTTAGTAAAACTAACTTTCTACAACTTTACTTTTTATGTGTTTTCCGATTTTTTTCAATATGAAGAGTGATATACCAAATTTTGCGTATCCCCCTCCCTCTAACCCCCCTCCCCTTTCCTCTTGTCGATTCTGGTCATGCATACCATAAAAATGTATTGTCATCGGAACTAAACCAACATGTAAAAATTCAACTCCGTAGGATAAGAGGAAGTGGTTCTAATTCAGCTTGCAAGATTTGACCCGAACATACGTACATACCTACATACATACAGACATACATACATTGCTAAAGTTTGCAAGTTAAATAAAAGCTTGTAAAAAGATAGATAGTCCCACAATAAAAGATGAATAAAAAAGAAATATATATAATAAAAATAAATAAATAATTTATTAATAAATAATTTATTACATATATATATATATATATATATATATATATATATATATATATATATATATATATATATATATATATATTAATAAGATGAACAAACAAATCGTTGTAAGGTCATATGAGTTTATTTAAACGATATTGTTTTCTCAAATTTTATGTTTTTCTTCATCGATTTCAGAATAAGAATTCATTCAAAAATACATAAAAGTGTTAAACTGTTTAATAATAAATCAATTAGGTAATTATGTTAATAAAGATTTTTCTAATTTCAAACAATCCATCAACAGCTGCTAATGCTTTAAAAAAATATTATATTGTTTAAAAAAAATCATTAAACAATTTGCAGACCAAACATTATTTTTCATTTATTAAATCAAAATATTTTTTTTTTAAACTTTATAATCAAAATATACCTATACTAATTACTTTAAGTATTTATTTAATCAAAAACTTTTAGCATTCCGTAGCATTTATTTAAAAATTTAGAATTTTTAAAGAGCTGGAGGATGCATAAAATGTATATATTACGTTACTGAATAAGTCTCGAAGTCTCTTATACGACTATTACTATTTATTTATTTACTTTTTGACCGATATATCTCTTCTAATAATTGTTTAGAAAGAAAATTATTTATTGTTAATTATGTCAGTATCATTCATATTTCTTATATTATTGAATTTTCATCATTATACTATCCATACCCCCTTTTTATTAACCTTGCACCCGGCAATACAATATTAAACGCGTAATATCTTTAAAAATATTAATTTTAGACAAAAAAAATTTAAATAAAAGTTGTAGGTAATTTGTAGATTTAAAAGTTAAATTATTAGCATTTTATTGTTTAAACAATTATTAGAAGAGATATCGGTCAAAAAGTCAATAAATAAATAGTAATAGTCGTGTAAGTTGTAAACGGTAAGTGATACAAAAATAAAATTTGTTATGCAAGGGGCTGTGCCAACTTAGCGAATTTCCTTAGAATGCATTAAATCACCCTCTAGCGGTCATAATTTTAGGGTGATCAAAATGAAATAACGGTATAACGATTATAGTTTATAGTTACTATGGAAACGACAATCAAAATTTTTTACAATAAAATATATTTTATATATTCGTGTCAAACAAACACAAAATATTAAATATCTCTCTTAATATTAGAATAATCGAAAAATGTATAAGGAGTAAAGTTGTAGAAAATCAAGTTTGCTACAATTCATTACCTGATCATTTTTCTCAAACTCTAATGTGAACAGAGATATTTAAAATTTTAACTTTCAATCTTTAATTGTAAATATTTCTGTAAATATTAGTGTAACAGAAAAATGATAAGAAACAAAATTACAGTAAAACTTAGTACCTAAGGGAGAATCAAATATTAAGGGAGATAGTCAAATTTTGTGTTTTTTTCAATCCACACTTCAACATTATTTGGAATACTTTATCGAAATTTGTTCATATATTCATAGCAAAACTAATTTGAATCGTTCATTAAATTTTTTCATCTGTAAAATTTTTCGCATTTCTAAAATTTTGCCACCCTAAGCCCGAGCTTCACCGACCTAAGCGTAAATCCATCACTGATTTAACTACTCTAAGTATTTGCAAAAAAGATATTTTAATCAACTTTCACGTTTTCTTGAAATGTAGGAAATAATAGATGGAGCATGGGGAAGTGTGAACAGGTGTTTACATTGTATTTTATAAAAGATTGTTTCAATTAATTAATATCTATGAAAAAAACAGCTCCAGGATGCTAACACCTCATCCATGGAATTTTGAAAAACCAATTATGTCATCTAATTGATTACTAACTGGCCATAAAAGGTCAGGTAGTCCCATTAATTCGTCAGCGATAGAAAATTTTTTATCGGTTTTTTTCAAGGTCATGGAATATATTTAGGCGGTCTCCCAGGAAATAGACCAATCAAATCTGACCAATTATTTATTTTAAGTGACCAATTATCAGTGGGCTATTCTCAATCGATTAGTGCCTTTATTTTTTCTCTGTATGGAATATGGGGGGCTAAAAATTTTTCATGACCTTGAAAAAAGTTTAAAGATCAATAAAAAATTTTCTACCGCTGACCAATTAATGGGACTAACTGTCCTTTTATGACCAATATGTGACCAATTAGATGGTATAATTAGTTTTTCGAAATTCCATGGATGGGGTGCTAGCATCCTGGAGCTAAAAAAACACAGATTTATTACCATTTCAAATTCGAAACAAATCACATGATGCAAAAATTAAAAAAAATTTGTTAAGATAAAAATCGATAATTATTGAGGATGTTTATAATTCTTGTACAAAAAGTAAAGACGAGGTGGGATTTATAAACTATGAGAAACAAACAATGAAACTGAATTAATAAAATTACAAACAATATACAAAAATTTCACATTCTTTACTAGAACTTCTATCATTGTTATAAAACAACCATCAGAGATTTGTACGTGTTGTAATCGTTAATTTTATTGTGATTTTATAAGAATAAAATAAAATAATTAATTATATGGTTATTTAATGGACTGTTGCTGCTATTTTAATTAATACTGTTTGAAAAAAATATTATTATTCTATTCATTGTGAGTTAGTTTGAAAAAAAGTTTGATTTCAAGGAGAAATTATGCTTCTAAAATGGTACGTTCAAATTTTTTTTATTCAATTTTCGTTATTTATATAATGTAAAAGTTAAATAGTGGATACATAAATATCTTTACGGAAATTTTGATACCAACCTACGGATTTGAAAAAATTCGAGCTGGTAACACTGCTTATAAGACCCACTTGCAAAATGAGTATAAAAACGTGAAATTACGTAATAAACAAAAAAAAATAGAAATTTAGTAAACATTAATTAATTATGCATCCAATGTCTGAGAAAAATCATCACAATGTATATTTTGTTTCTATGAAAAAATGATAATCTTAAAAATCTCGATTTTGGGCCTTATTAGAAACCCGAATCTCTTAATAAGGTCTATTAAAAAACTTTGTCAAATCAAAATTATCAATATAATTCACTAAATAATTAAAATAAATATATTCTTCTATAATATTCATGTACACTCCCGTTCAATAAAATTGAACAGACCTGAAATGTTAATTTTCTTACATTTCATAAGACTTCTCACTTTTGTAACTCTCTGTATAATGTTTTATTTATAAACAAAGATAAGTAGTATATATTTTAAGTGTGAAAATTGAAATGAAAGTATAGTAAAAAACATTTACCACAAGAATAATCAAAATTGTGAGACTGATTCGGTTCAGACCTGTTCAATTTTATTGAACGGGAGTGTACTTTGCAAAATTAATTCAGCCGAAAATAGGCTGGGCCTTGTTAGATCTATTAAAAATACAAACTGCATTAATACAAAAATTATCATTGTATTTTAAATTATCCCAATAGGGAATATGCATGAAAATTTTTTTTCACTTGAATTGAAGCATGTTTACTTGACAAATATCAAGGTAAAATTACTTTTTAAGTAACTTTAAAAATAAGCGAGATATGAATGATTGAAATTCCCGATTAGACAAAGAGAGTGATAGCCCTCTTGATATGTTATGTGACGTCATATTACTCTTTCACCGTTTAAAATACACGTAAAACTCCGTTTTTAGTATTTTTGCAAGAAAGAGACAGATAATAATCTTTAAAAGCTTATAGCTTAATTCCTTGATATTTGTCGGATTTTAATTTCGTTTTTAAATATTATTACAGTATTGACAGTATTTTCATATTCTAAAAATAAATGTGAAAAATAATTTTCATGCATATTCCCCATTGCTCTGTTACTGTCGACTTAATGTTTACTAAATATTAAAAAAAAAATCGAAATCAATATTTTATTTTTAATTACAATCCATTATGCGCTTTATTTGGAGTCTTGGGAAAAGATCTCGAACTTTGGTAACAGAAGTTTCTAAAACGACTGAATTAACTAAGAAACTGTTTTTTTTTTGCATGGAATACTAAGAGCTTACTTTAATTTATCTGACCTTTTATGTATAAAATATGCTACTAAAGCGAAAATTTATATAAATCAATAAATAAAATAGGTTAAATTTAATACTCTTAATATGGCTCGGGTCTTTTTTGGATAACATCAAGTGGGTCTTATTACGGGCAGTACCAGTACATGACAACAAACCTACCGATAAAAAACAAATGAAGAAAAAATCAATAAGATTTTCATTGCTTTCAATGATGGAAAGCTTAGATATTACGATCTAATTTAGTATAAACAAAATTAGTATAAAAATTTAGTATAAAAGCTTACTTTAATTTATCTGACCTTTTATGTATAAAATATGCTACTAAAGCGAAAATTTATATAAATCAATAAATAAAAAAGGTTAAATTTAATACTCTTAATATGGCTCGGGTCTTTTTTGGATAACATCAAGTGGGTCTTATTACGGGCAGTACCAGTACATGACAACAAAACTACCGATAAAAAACAAATGAAGAAAAAATCAATAAGATTTTCATTGCTTTCAATGATGGAAAGCTTAGATATTACGATCTAATTTAGTATAAACACTACTACTTTATGCACTAAAAACTCAAAGAAGTTTTCAATATTAAAAAAAAAAAGAATTTTCAAAATCGGACTACTCTGTAAAAAGTAATGCGTGATCATACATTAAAAAATATATATATATACAGGTTGAATTGAGTATCTCAAAAGAGAGTCTTCTTGATACATCACCGATAAACACGGGTTTGCTGTCCAAACAAAAACACATTCGACAAAAAGTGTTGTTGATGTTTCTGCTTATGGTCTAAGATCCGGTATTAGAAAAATCTACCCTCATCTGTTAATTGAATGAAATAATGTTTAAAAGGCAGATAACAATATTATAAATGTATGAGTGCAATGTCTGCCACCGTAGTCCTGCTGGCGATTGACATTAATTAATTAATATGACATAGTGTCTTTGTTTGTTGCTCGAACTAATCTAATTGTCTCTCTCTCTGCGTAGAACACATTTTTTGAAAATTTTATTTGTAGTTCTTAGCATTTGAAGATCAAGAAAATATAAAAATTAAATAGCATTTTGACTGCATACAAAGTTCAGTAAAAATGATGTTTTATACCCTTTAAAGTCAAATTTATTCCATCTGTTGTGAATTTTCACATTTTTTTCAAATACTCTCGGGCATATTTAGCAGAAACGTAAAACATATTATACAAATTTATGGTTATTATATAAGTATAAAAAGAAAATTAATTGAAAAAGGAAACGTAAATTTAAACATAAAATAAAACGTTGATATAATGTGAATGTCAGAATTTTAATAAATTTTATTTTGTTTGAATAAAAAATTTTCGGAAATGAATCTCATTAACATATCTAATATTTTTATTCATATAGTAATTTGTTTAATTCAAAATTTTCTGAGAATAGTTTAACTTTAAACGAATGCTTTATATAAAATTTTACAAAAATATTTAATTAATAAATTCTATAATCTATAAAGATTTTTTCTATAATATATTCTTTAATATAGATATTATTGGTTTTTTTACTGATATCTTATTGAACTTGTAAATCGTTAAAATTATTTAAAAAAGTATATATACGTATGCAGCAAAATTCCCTCGACAGTAATATTAATGATGTTAGGTTTAGGTTGTAGCGGTTGTCCTAGATGGGACACCCTTAGACCCTTAGACCTTTATACCCTTAATACATTGAGCCATTTTGGACCAAAAAGATAGAGCAAAAAAAGACATAGTTTTTACAATAAAAGTAGTTTTTACAATAAAGAGCCACTGTCAAAAATGTGAAATAACTACAATAATATTCTAACAATCCTTATCCTTACATAGTATAAAATAAAATCCCCCAGCCGCGCCTGTCTGACTGTCTGCCTGTTCGCGATAAACTTAAAAACTACTGCACCGATTTTCATGCTGTTTTCACCAATGGATAGAGTGGTTCTCGAGGAAGGTTTTAGTATATAGTTTGTCAAGTTTTTGTATACATTGGTCCTTACATATTATAAAAATGATTCATGAGGAAGATATAGTTGTATAATTTATGAATGTATAGGTGTATAATTTATCAGTCCTTGACGGGAGAAAATATTATATTACTTAGTTGTAAGGGCGTTACAAAATTTTTGCGGGCGAAGCCGCGACGGGTAATGCTAGTATAATATAAAACTTACATGTGTAATGCCATTTTTACTACCTTGTTAGAAACATTTACACACTTTGCTTAAAACTCAATCTGAAATAAAAATGAAACTTTCAAGGATGTACGAGCACTGAAGTTTCAAAAGGATTAAGGCTTGATTTTTTGTTAACATGTAGTTGAAGTGCATATAAATCATTTATAAAAGTTTCAAGGGGGCGGGGGAATTAATTATTTAATGTTAAATTTCGAGTTTTAATGCGTTGCTCCTATGGAGAAACCCATATTTTTACACATATTTTGACATATTTGATAATTTTCACTTGGAATAAAATAAGACGAATATAAACAAATTCGGGTAAAATTTATTTCTGTCGGCGGTAGCTTAATTACTCGAAATCTCAGGTTTTTTTCTTAAATATCTTTTTTGTTAAGCCCGGTATGACGTGCCTAAATTATATTTTAATTTTAACTTACGACAAAAAATAATAAACATTATTGTGGACTTTTACGAATGTACTATATAAGATTTTGTAGAATTTTATAAATGGACTATACATCAGCGCTCGTACATCCCTAAAATAAATAAAATTGACTCATACCTAGTTTTAATACACTTCAAAATTATAACTAGACCAAACTCAGCGACACCGCGTATCATGACGAATACCTTTGATCTTCCAACTGCTTTTAATTTTGCTGGACTTCTCTCTTAGTTGGTCATTTAGGGCTTTCAAAGATATTTGAAAGACGGAATATTTTTAATTGATTATTGTAATCCAACATTATAATGTGTTTCAATTGTAAGAATTAAAAAAATTTGATGAGTACATCTTTTTGGAATAATCGCAAATAGATGTATTTCGTAAAAATAATTTGATAAAGTTACGAATCTGTTTTTGAATTTTAATTAAATCGCATTTAAATTGTTTAATGTCATTTACACATCAAATTGCATACCCACTTGAAGTTTTATTTATTGATTTAAAATGTAATAAGCAATTTTAAATCAAATACATTTGAATATTTATTTTCAAAAATATACGTATTAATTAATATTTATAAAATTTATAATTTATGTCTTTATACCAAATTGTTTTCACCATAGTGAACGTTATTATTAGTAATAATATTAACGCCTCAAAGTAGGTATTCTTAAATTTGATTTTTTATAACAAGAAACACCTGTTTTTCTTAATATTTAATTCAGTATATGCACGAGTGAGGTTATTGAATGTAGTAGTGGGGGAGGATGAAGTAAGTAAGCCTTTTTACTGCAGGAACATTTTAAGGGCAAATGAATGTTCGGGAGTAGGTTGCTAGTCTGTTGCAGAACAAAATTGCATGTCCTTGATCTGGTTGCTGTAGGAATCAAAATTATTTGATATTTTATGGGAGGAGTTTAATGTTGCCAACTTTGTTGCCAGCCAACTTTGGTAGGAATAATGCCGATATTCATCTGGAGTTTGTTAAAGGAAGCTGAAGAAAACCTTCACAAGCATAGTAAAGTTATGTTTTTTTTAAAATTAATTTAATTGACAAATTGCCAGTGTTGGGAGTCGAACCAGCAACCTCCCAGTTCCGAGTAGAGCGCCTTTAACAACTGACCACACGGACTGGTATCATGAAGATAACTATTCTTCAGGATTTTTGACTAAACAGACATTTATCATTTATCGATATCTAGAGCACGGTAGTGCGCAGGGCCGAGTTTAAAGGACACATTTGAACTTCTCACTACAGTGCAATTACTACAGGATTCTTTCTTACTTAAAAAGTTAAAGATTATAGTTTCAAAATTTACCCCAATTCCTAGTAGTACAGTCAATAGAGAATATTGCGCTGCACTAAATTACAGGAGTTATTTTTTTTTTAAATTGTCTTCAGTATCACGTACTAAATGTAAATGAACAAAATCCTTACAAATTTCGACCCCGGAAGTGCCGTCATTCTGAAAATAAAACTGTAGATATAGGCCAATATATCCATTACTGTGCACTCTAGGCCAGGGGTGTCAAACTCAATTTTGCAGAGGGCCATATATTAAATTTAGAATGTGTAGGCGGGCCAGATTCAAATAAAAAAAAATGTACTGAATTATTATAACATTTTATTTACTTAATTATATAGTATATAATATACGGTTGTTAAAAATCATATCAAAGTTATAAAAGAGGGTAATTATTTTGAGCTCGAGGATCCAGATACCTGACTTCTCTTGTTTTTGACAAGCTCATTGATGTCAGGTATCATATTCGTTGTAATTATTTTAAGAATTGATTGGAGATGTTCATTCGTAAGTCTTGTGCGATGTTTGTTCTTATTTATTTTTATGACGGAAAACATCTGCTCACATAAATAGGTGCTACCAAACATGCACAGAATGCGTGCTGCATGCTTTTTTAATTGCGGGTAGTTATCCAAACTCTTGAAATATTGTGTATAAAATGTAAGAGCGTTAACCTCTTTAAATTTTTCTTTCAAAATACTGTCTGATTGAAGATCTATCAACCCCATTTGCAAATGAACTGGTGCCTGTGAAGCTTCAAAATTGAATGGATTGTTGAAAATTGGGAATTCCATTTCATTCATTTTGTGGAAGTCTTCAAAACGATTGTTGAATTCCGTGATCAGATTTTGCAGAAGTTGAGAATATTGATCCAATTTATTTTGGTTCACCGTGCGATTTTAAATGAGGGAAATGATCCAAAGTTTGATTTTTTACCTGATTTTCCCACACCCTCAACTTTGTTTCAAAGGCTTGAATACATGAATACATTTGAGTGACAATCAGATTTTTACCCTGTAACTTTACATTCAGATCAGTCAAGTGTTTATTCACATCAATTAAAAAGGCACAATCAACCCACCAGACCGTATCACTTCGATTACTCGACTCAACTGACTAACGTCGTGCCGACGCACTCCTTTTATATCAATAAGGAAGGTTCTAGTCTAGACTCGAAGCGCGTGGAAGATTCTAGCCTTCGTGGTATTTCCGCTTGTTGCTAAGAGATGGCGTTACTGTCTACCTCTCTCGCTTGTCTAGGCACGCGCTGCCCTTGAAATTACTTATAAATGTTGTAGTGTGCGCATTTTAAAACTTCCGTAGAGGAATTGAGTGAAGTCATGATTCTTCTGTCTGTCACACATTGCGATCGCGGGCCGTATCTTTGACATCCCTGCTCTAGGCCATAAATGGTAATAACGTTTCTTGTAGATAATTGAACTTCCTATTTTTTTTGTTCATTAATTTTTTTTGTATCACTTACCGTTTACGACTTTATTGACTTTTTGACCGATATCTCTTCTAATAATTGATTAAACAAATGCTAATAACTTAACTTAAAAATTACAAATTGCCTACAACTTTTATTTAAAACTTTTTTGTCTAAAATTAATATTTTTAAAGTTATAAAGCATTTAACGTTGCACTACCGGGTGCAAAGTTAATAAAAACAAGGTATGCATAGTATAATGATGAAAATTAAATAAATATGTTAAGAAATATGAATGATAGTGACATAATTAACAATAAATAGTTTTCTTTCTAAACAATTATTATAAGAGATATCGGTCAAAAAGTCAATAAATAGTAATAGTCGTATAATTCGTAAACGGTAAGTGATACAAAAAAAATTAATAAACAAAAAAAAAAGGAAATTGAATTATCTACAAGAAAGATTATTTTTGGCCTAAAGTTCACGGTAATGGAGATATAGCCCGATATAGTTTTTCTCAAAATGACGGCACTTCCGGGGTCGAAATTTGTAAGGACTTTATTCATTTACATTCAGTACGGGATACTGAACCTAATTTAAAAAATAACTCCAGTAATTGGAGTGCAATGTGGACAAGAGTAACGGACTTCTCTATTGATTGTACTATAGATCAATTATTTGTATTTTATAAATACGTATTTCGACTACAAAGTAAGTCATCATTAGTATGAATTAGCTAATCATCCTATATTAAATTTTTACATTTACTTATTATTAATAGATTTGATTGATATATTAATTGAAATATTATATTTTCACTGACAGCATTCAATTTGTTAACAGCCAAGTATAAAATTTTACTTTGAAATATTTTCATTGTACATTTTTATGTTAAAAATAAATCGTATACATTTTTCAGTAAACATTGTATACAATAATTTGTACCATATGTTTGTAATAGACTTTGATATATTAATTGAAAAATCATATTTCATATGATTTACGTTTATGCAATAGTCTCTCTCTCCCTACAAGTTTTTTTTTTTAATTTCTTTTTTTTAAAATTATTCTTATATAGGCTGCAATTGATTTTAATGGATTTTAAGATGGCTGCCAGTTATGGATGGATTCTAATTATTCTAAACTTTTAAATTAGCTAAATATTTTTCAATTAACATATAAGGGAAGTAAGTTAAGTTTACTTACCTGTGAACACTTGGCTGCAGGTAACCGTAGCAGTAATAAGCAGCGCTGCCTGCTATTACAAGATTTGTCGTATCGTATACTATGTTATGTAACAAGCCAAATTCAATTAACACGTGAGGGATTTAATTATAAAAAAATAAATTTTTAATTAATTAATTAATGTTAATTGCAGCAGAACTACCCAGGCATACATTACATTGCCAAATTGTTTATATTGCAATAAGCGTTTTCAATAATATTTCAATCAATTAACAGATGAGGGAAGGTTTTCACTAATGCCGGATCTTAGACCTTGAAACGTCGGACAAGATAGACACGCTGAGTTGTCAATTTGAGATTTGCCGCTAGTGACGCTTATGCCAGTTATGCCTAGGTATGCCATGCTACGTCACTATACTAGATTTAGCTACCCCATATTACTAATTTGAATTTGGGCCCCTAATTTGTGGGGGCCCATGTAAATACGGCACTGGTAATATTATTATAAAGTATATATTATTAATATAAATTTAATTTTGGAAATTAAAAATAAATAAATAAATAAGCTGATGCACTCAACCAAATTTAAAAGAATACTTCCGATGTATTCGTTAAACAATTGCATTAATTGTTCGAATTTATATATAATATTAGTTTTAAATTTTTTTGATTTTAATGCAACGGATCAATAATAGATTCATTTGTTTATATTTAATAAAATATTTAAATAAAAAAAATTTTGACAAGATGAAAACCCGACTTCAAAAATCAAATATTCTAAAACCAAAAATGCACTAAAAAGTAAAAAAATAATTGCATATTCTTGTGTTAATTTTAGTTCACCTAAGCAAAAAATTTTAAATATATATATGTACAATTAATGTTATTTTTGGAGTCGGCGTCAGCATAGAGAAATTCACATAAAATTTGGATACCGCCTCCAAAAATAACAATAATTGTACATATATATTTAAAAATTTTTGCTTAGCTGAACTAAAATTAACACAAGAATATGCAATTATTTTTTTACTTTTTAGTGCATTTTTGGTTTTAGAATATTTGATTTTTGAAGTCGGGTTTCCATTTTGTCAAAATTTTTTTTATTTGAATATTTTATTAAATATAAACAAATTCCATTGCAATCATTATGTATATATTTTTCAAAAAAATTTTTTAAATATATAATTTTGTTTCGAATATTATAAGTTGTGATTTGATTAAACATTGATTTGTTTAATTAGTATATCGGGAGTAGAAACTAAAAACAAACTCCTTTAAAAAAATACTTGGTAGCTCACATGGTATGTATTCGAACGAATCATCTGGTTCGAAATTATTAGGTATTTACTAATTAATCTATTTATAAGATACACTCTACATTAATAATGATCGATCAATATATTTTAGTCAAACTAATGATTGATCATTCCAATGGGCATATCGCCAATATAAAAACGAGATGTGAACAGCAGCATTACCTCTATATACAGACCAAAATTCTGTAAATAAAGGTTGTGTGGTAGTGAAAAAGAGACATATAGAAAATAAAAAAACTAGAACGTATTAAAACATGAATAATACAGGCAATAGGGAATTTTTTCTTGCTTTAAATTACAGGAGTAATTTTTTTTTATAAATTGGTTCAGTATCATGTACTGAACGTAAATGTACAAAATCCTTACAAATTAAGAGGGCGGAAGTGCCGCCATTTTGAGAAAAACCGTTTTGGTATGTATCTCCGTATCCGTGCACTTGAGGCCAAAAATGGTAATAAACTTTATTGTAGATAATTGGATTTCCTATCTTTTTTTTTGTATCACTTACCGTTTACTTTATTACCGGCGCTAATCTTTCTAGACATTATGGCCAAAAATGGCATTTTTGGCATCAGAGGACCTCAAAATGTATTGATTCGATGATAATTCAACATTGGCCTTTGATACCCATCATATATCCTTTAAATTACTGTACTAAATATGGAGGTAAGAAAAAACATAAGTTGTTTCTTAAATTTTTTCTTGTATGCATAAACAAAGCAACGCATTCATTCACCTATTAGATTATTAATAAATTTTGTTTATTTATTTTTTAAAAATAATAAGACGCACTTTTTTGTTACGAAATATTACTCAATTATTGCATATTCAGTAATAAAAGATTTCAGTAACTAAGGTATTGTCGCCTAACAAGGCCCGGCTACTAATGAAGTCTAGCAATAAAAAGTCGTTATTGTATTTGTTGAATTAATTCGATATCCAACATATAAGCAGAAACATCAATATACTAGAGTGAAATTAGCTTCAAAGACGGGTTCTCAAGCAGGTTGTTGAGAACCACAATTTTTCCATTTTGACGAATCGATTCATTTTGACGTCCTGAATATGGCCCTAAGTTTTTAGGTTCCGACTCGTGACGGAACAGGGTCAAAATTGAATTTGTTCATAACAAAAAAGCGTTTTTTCTTAATATATTTTTTTTAAATGACATAGAATATTATTCAATTCTATATAAAAATGAAAAGAAATGAACCCATGAACATTAAAATCGGTTTATTAGAATTCGAGAAAAAAATTCCCAAATTTTAAAAACGCAAAAATTTTAAATTAAAAAAAAAATCTAATATTATATGTAATATTATTATATTTATATGTAATATTATAGAAGTAAAGCTGTAGAAAATCAAATTTACTCCATTTTATCATATATGTATATATATATATATATATATATATATATATATATGACTTCAAAAATCGACTTCAAAAATCAAATATTCTATAACAAAAAATGATAGCTGTAGAAAATCAAATTTACTCCATTTTATCATATATATATATATATATATATATGTTATAGAATATTTGATTTTTGAAGTCGGGTTTCCATTTTGTCAAAATAGGCTTTATTTCTCGCTTTTTAGTGACTTTGAAGTTCTATAACTGATTTTATTTGTCTAATAATTGTCTATTTGTCTCATTTTTTTATAACACATTTTGTTTTATCGGTTTTTTTTCAAGCATTTTGTTTTTTTTTTTGTAAAATTTTTTTGAAGTCGGTTTTAAAAAAAATTTTCTAATTTACTTTATGAATGAGTATATGCTTTCAAAAAAATAATAATTTTTTTAAAATAATAACACTTTTTTTTTATCCGTTTTTTTTTTTTTTAATTTTTAGTGCATTTTTTTATAATAGATTTTCAGTTTTTTTACAAGCATTTTGTTTTTTTTTGTAAAAATTTTTTTTAAGGGTCGGTTTTTTTTTTGTAAAAAATTTTTTTGAAGTCGGTTTTTAAAAAAATTTTCTTATTTTCCCATTATGAATGAGTATACCCTTTCAAAGAAAAAAAAAATTCGCAGAAATCGGTATCACATATAAAATGAGGATTTTCCTCGATTTCCCGGGGATTCTCTCACCAGAATGCGATTTGACGATCGGACCTACCTGACAAACAAAAAATGATATTATAGAATCAAACCCTTTAAAAAAAAAAAAATTCAAAATCGGTTCATAAAGAACGGAGTTCTGAGGTGACAAACATTAAAAAAAAAAAAAACGAATTGAGAACCATCCTCCTTTTTGAAGTCGGGTTAAAAATAAAAAAAAAACCTTTTTAGTCTAACTAAGTCTTACACTAATGTAAATACCTAAATAATTTTTAATCGGCGCCAAACAAACAAAATATTACAAAATGTAATATTTTGTAATATTTATTCATTACAAAATTTATTTATTACATTAGTGTAAGACTTAGACTAAAGAGGTTCTTTTTTATATTTTGCTTTTCAGTTCCTTTCTTTTTTCGAAGGTTTAATTTTTTGTTAAAAAGTTTTTATTTTTCACTTTTCTGTGCCTTTCTTTTCTCGAACATGATATAGTGTCGTTAGAACTACATAAGTGTGCCAAGTTTCAACAGAATCGGTTCACAGATGACAATTCAGTGGGTGAACAATCCATTTTTCTCTATTTTTCTACCCTTAGGGGCGAAATTTTTTTAAAAATTTTATGGTACAAACTTCGAAGTATACCCTATCCAATAAAAAAGGAATTATTGAAATCGGACTATTCTGTTAAAATTTATGCGTGGTCATACATTATATATATATATATATATATATATATATATATATATATATATATATATATATACGGGTTAACTTGAGAACCTCCTCCGTTTTTTTCGTCGGTTAAAAAAACATTCAAATTGCGCAACGATATTGAGCGCTTTCAAAGTGTTTACACACAGACAATATACAGCGATTATGATATTTGTTCTTTAGTGGAAGCGCTGGGAAGTCCGTTTTTAAATTTTTTTTTGTGGCTAGAATTTTAATTTTTTTCAAATTTATATGAGACCAACTTTAAAGAATACCCTATCCAAAAAAAAAAGAATTATCAAAATCGGACTACTCTGTAAAACTTTATGCGTGATCATACATTAAAAAAAATATACTGGTTGAATTGAGTACCTCATTCTTTTCGTCGGTAAAAATTATTATTATTTCATCACCTTTTACTAATTTCAATTTGTCAGAAGCAATTATTCATTATCTTTTTATTATTACAAATTGTATTCAAACACACAAATAGAAAAAAATTCTTTAGATGTGAATTGGCCCATACTTCCTGCATATCCGTTTAGAAAAAACGTGGTGTATATAAAAGACGTGTACAAACATTTCATAACAATTTCCATAAATAATTAAATTTTTCATTAAATATCTGTCATGACTTATACAAATTTATAGTAACCAATGTAATTGCAATAAAAAAGTAAATAAATTTAATTTCTATTTATTTAAACTAACTAATTAATTACATCCGTAAGTATTTTTAAACGTGAATAAGATTTATTATAAACTGCAAATATTTTGATACATTTATCTCATTTAAGTAATCTTTCGTTTAAAATTTGTTTCATGTTTATTTTTATACATTTTTTATTAATCATGTCATACACATAAGAAAAACCACCGTTTAACATTATTAGATTATTAAGCCACACAACATCTGTATAGAGCAGAGGTGGGCACAGACAGCTCGTCTGAGCCTTACGGGCTCTCCATAAGCTGGGTGAGAGTAAGTAAAGAAGGTATGTTTTGAAGCAAGACGGAACGATGTTTCAATACAGGTTGTCCTATCGATTATTGCCCAATAATTATATAGTATCGTCTATAGTATAGTCAATATTTTATTTTTTTTGAAAAACAAATTATGCGAAAAATAATTTCCACTACTACAAAAAGTACTTTTCACTTTTTCAATTCAAAGTAGACTAACTCGAAGAACTCAAATTCCCACTTTATGTAAAATTTAACTTAATTCATCAAATTCCCATGACACTATACTGAGCATACTCCATACTAAGAAAAAATAATTAAATCAGGTAAATAATTCTTTATTAGTTCTCGGATATGAATAGTAAAATATTTAGACAAATTATTTGGAATTTACAAAACTATATTTCTATTTAAATTATCCTTTGCAAAAATTTCCCTCTTTTATTACAATGGTCCAGCGGTAAACTTAAAGGTTCAAAAGATTTATATATATTTTTTATATATTTTTATTTTATTCATACACAAATATGATATATACTAAAAAGGTACATTTTATGACCCAAATTACCAGCCCAAAATTCCAGAGTATGTATTGAATGATTGTATGTATTATTTACTTTGTATAATAGTGACCATAAAAAAGATTTGGTATTATTATATTTTTTTCAGAAAATGTTTTAATTAAAAAAAGAAAATATTAATAATTGGTAGGTTACCCTGAATTAACTCTATCTCTCTTCCCTACCTCTCACTCAGAGCTTGGCCGAGTCAACTCCTGCCCACCTCTGGTATAGAGACTACAGTCAGGGTGGAATTAAGGTTGTTGTGAAACTGGATAAGTTAGGGGGGGAGTTTGTCCTATGCTAAATGCATTGATATCTCATCCATTGTCAACTCTAAATAAGTAAAAATTTTGCAATTAAATGATTTCAAATAATTTAATTTTTGTTAAAACAATATTAGTTTAAAAATTTAATCCTATAAATTTCATTTTTTCAAAGAGTTTTAATAATTAAAACTATGTTTTTATGTATTTCAAAAAAGTTGCATGGTGATAAAAGTAGATAAAACTAAATAAAACTAGATAAAAATAAATATAACTAAAAATAAAAATAAAAGTAGATAAAAATAAATAAAACTAGATTTAGAACATTTTTCGATCTACAAATTAAATTATCTCAGATACCAAAAACAGGATTAATTTGAAATTTGGCCCAGACTTTGATAATTGTTATGACAGTTTTTCATTAAACTGGCATCTCTGGTTGTCGATATATAGATTTTTATATCACTGTGATTACCACCAAGCTCAGTTAACGCTATGTAACCTTACTTCAAAACTGTAACTTTAACATTTTTTACTCAAAAACTAAAAACAGAATCCAGTTTAAACTTTGACAGGATATTCTTTATTATTTAAATAATAAGGTGTCAAATTTTGAAGAACCTGTCATTAAATTGAATTTTCTTCATAACAACCTTAAGGAATAACAAAATAAGAATAATTGAATCTCAAAGATAATCCGAAATATAACTAGTAATCAACTGGTTTGGTGCCACTGTTTATACGCTCTCTTTATTGGGTGTGTTTGGATGAACAAATATCTTAGTATCCTAAGTTAGATACTCAGAATATTTAACTTAGTTTTCATCCGGGGCACTTTGCAGATACTTAGCAACTCAGACTATGACGCCATTTTACTTAGTATCACCCGTATTCGTATATAAAAAAATTTATAACCGACAAAAAAGAACGAAACAGATTTATATTAAATCCTTACATAGTATAAAATAAAGTCCCCCAGCCGCGCCTGTCTGTCTGTTTGCGATTTACTCAGAAACTACTGCACCGATTTTCATGCTATTTTCACCAATGGATAGAGTGGTTCTCGAGGAAGGTTTTAGTATATAATTTGTCAAGTTTTTGTGTAAATTGGTCCTTACATATTATAAAAAAAGGTATAGTTGCATAATTTATTGATGTATAGGTATATAATTTATCAGTGCATAGTAACAGATGTTCGTTGCTGTGTGTGTTGTTCTAGGTGCTATGTGTTATACATTGTCTGCCAGGAGTGGGGATGTAGACATTTTGACTTTTATTTATATAAGCATGCAACAGGCAGCTGTCTGCATAAAATGATTGATATGTAACAGTGAATCATATATTAATACAGTCCATTGTTCATATGCAGACGTATAGGTGTATAATTTATCAGTCCTTGGCGGGAGAAAATATTATGTTACTTGGTTATAAGGACGTTACAAAATTTTTGCGGGCGAAGCCGCGACGAGTATTACTAGTATATTATATATATATATATATTTAAATATGTTTAGGTACTTAAATATGTGTTTAGTTATGTACTGTACGTAAACATAAACAAAAATGGCTACTTAGTCAGCAATTCTGTTCAGGTCGAAAAGCGCTGTACTCAGTCGCTAAGACCTTAATTTTTTTCTATCTAACTTAGGATACTAAGATATTTGTTCGCCCAAACACACCCTTTTATAAAACATAATTCGAAGAACTTATAGATGGAAGGGCCAATAAACATAAAAAACTATTAAGCTCATTACGTTCTTTAATGAACAGTTTTACCTCAATATATAAATCAGGGATGTTGGGGATCCGCAAATTTTGAATTTTAAGGCTCACATGATGTGACCGTTAAGCATGATGTGCCCACATGATGTGAGCCTAAGTGGTCCGGATGCGGATTTATATGTCAAGTTTTTTTTAAACAGATACATAATTTAGGCACATGAATAAAGGAAAAAGACAGTAATAATTTTTAATAATCTTTAGATTATAATCAAATTTTTAGAATGAAAATTAAAAATTCCGTGCATTATATTTAATATAGAGCAATGCCGCTGCTCTTTTAGGTTCCATCCTGTTTCGCAGAGGTTCATAGATTAATCCCGCACTAAACAGGCTAAAGTCCATAGGTGAGCAAAGTTTGACTTCACTCAGCTCTGAGTGAGAGGTAGTAAGAGAGATAGAGTATTATGGTCACTAGTATACAATACATACAATACATACTCTGGAATTTTGGGCTGGTAATTTGGGGCATAAAATGTACCTTTTTAATATATTTGTGTATGAATAAAATATAAATGTTATATAAATTATAAAATATAAATCTTTTGATCTTTTACGTTTACCGCTTGACAATTGTAAACCGCTTGTAAATTTTTTTGATGGTTTAGATTCTAAACCATCAAATTATTCATATCGGAGAACTAATAAACAATTATTTAATTATTTTTTCTTAGGAGGGGGTATAGTGTCATTGGAATTTGATGACACTGGATACAATAAACATGCCAATGATGTTAATTTACATTCGTATGGTTTTCGATTATTTATTTGTTAAAGAAGAACTCTTTGCGATGATTTCGGAACGACCACCGAAAATCTCTATGACGGAGTACTTGCACGAATAAAATCGTTACCTTTAGAAAAATTCGTTTCACTTACCGCGGTTGGTGCAAGTAATATAACGGGCTGTAATAACGGTTTAATTGCACTTTTTAAAAAATCCCTGAATTAAAAAATCTTTTATCATTTCATTGTATCATACATCAGCAGGCTTTATGCATGAAAAGCCTTTCAGTTACGGAAATTGAAAATATTCCTAACTATACCTAAAACTATTCCTAAATTGATCGAATAAATTATTGGGCAATAACCTGTATTGAACTGTCTGGGGTACATCGATTTTAGATGATTCCTCAAAGACTGAGATTTATCTCGGACATGCTCATCAAGTTAAGATAAGACTAAATCACACTTTACGTCGGTGATGGCATTGTTGATTCACTTGTCAAAAAGATTATTCAAGGCGACACACTCAAAGAATAATGTAAATAGGGAATATGCATGAACATTTTTTTTTCACATTTACTTTCAGAATATGAAAATACTGTTAATACTGTAATAATATTTAAAAACGAAATTAAAATCCGACAAATATCAAGGAAGCTATAAGCTTTTAAAGATTATTATCTGTCTCTTTCTTGCAAAAATACTAAAAACGGAGTTTTACGTGTATTTTAAATGGTGAAAGTGTAATATGACGTCACATAACATATCAAGAGAGCTATCACCTTCTTTGTCTAATCGGGAATTTCAATCATTCATATCTCGCTTATTTTTAAAGTTATTTAAAAAGTAATTTTACCTTGATATTTGTCAAGTAAACATGCTTCAATTCAAGTGAAAAAAAATTTTCATGCATATTCCCTATTGTTGAAATAATCTAATAATAATATTTACAATCAGAAATTCTAAACAAAACAAACAACATCCGTATCCACAAAAGCTCCGTAAAAAGCATTGATTGTGGCGGATGCTAAAATTATAACCCTGATATAAACTTCGATGTCCAAAATCAACGTTTAGATTTTTTAAAATAATTTTATACTGAAAAAATTTGAAAAATTTACCTCACATTGTTTTAAATTTTATTTTAGGCGATCGAATATTTTACTAAAACTAATTCTAATTAAACATTTTCTTGTAATATCCACACAACATTTTGACTATTTTGATTCAAAAGAAACTTATTCAGACATGAGTGCAGAAATTATTAAAACAATGTTAGACAAAGCTGAAGAGAAAATGGTACAACATTTTCATGAAATATATCAACGAGGTAGAACTATAGATTTTTTTTTTGTATACGAAAATTAATTTTAAATATTTCTTAGGTGTTCAAATCTCTAAAGAGACGCCATCATGGTTTATGGCAATATCACATAGCATAAAACCAACTGTAAAAAATATTAGCAATATTGCCCTAATTATGGAAGAAGCAACAAGATATATGGCCGATCAGTAAGTTTTTGGTACATATTCAATAATTTTTAAACGAATTTCGAAAAAATAACTTTTATTACATTTTCAGGTATAATCTATCACGACATCAAATTCTTTTCGAATTGGCTACAATGAATGTAAGCCACACTAGTATTGGGAAATATTGTCCATTAACTAAGAGTAAACCGTGCCAACCGAAAAAGTATCGATCTTATTCTGGATACTGTAATAATGTCCTTCAACCTTACTGGGGAATGTCAAATACAGCATACCAGCGTCTTATACCCCCCGATTACGAGGATGCAATAAGTATTCCACGAGGAGGTGGAGTAACCGATTCGCAATTATTACCTAGCCCACGAGAAGTTTCCCTTGGTATACATTTAACCAAATTTGATAGTCGACATAAACACTTAATGGTAATCAGTGTTATTTGGGGTGAATTTATTTCGCATGATATTTTTCATACCCCACAAATGAGTGGTATGAAAGTAAATCGTTTAAAATGTTGTGGTGTTAATGAAAACGATTTTCATCCTGAATGTTTTCCGATACGTATATCGAAAACTGATCCAATTTATGGTCAAAATGCTAACGAACAATGTCAAGAATATGTTCGATCTGCGGTAGCACCACGTGTAGATTGTACGATGGGATCTAGGGAACAAATTAATCAAGCCACATCATTTATTGATGGATCAATGATTTATGGCACGTCTTTAGAAGAGGCAGAACATTTACGATTATTTCAAAATGGTTTGTTACGAATGGATAATGAATTTAGTGGTGCCGTTATGTCGGTATTTAATGATAGTAATTTTTGTCGTTCAACAGAAAATTTAGGGTAACTATTATTTTTGAATTTAAGTAGAATGTTTCATACAAGGGGTGAAGTCCTACTTTATTAGGTCAAAAGTCTATTGAAAATGCTAAGGAAATCTTATATTCAGAATTACTCACGCTGGAAACCAGTCCAAGTGGCCGAGCGGTCTAAGGCGTTATGTCTGCGCAGTATGTCTACTTGGAACTGGGAGGTTATGGGTTCGAATCCCGACATCGGCAGTATGTCAATTATTAAGAAAAAAACAAAAAGGGGGCGATTAATTGACTAAACTGCCGGCGTAATGACAAGAACGAAGTAAAGTTTTCTGCAGTTTCCTTCACGAATTCCAGATGAATATCGGCATAGTTCCAATCAGATTCGGCTGCAGCCGCATAACCAACCAATTCCTACTCTACACACAAAAATTCCTTCCACACCACACACATCCTCACATCCTTAGGCATTACAATGGACCTTATGGTCGAAGTGTAGCCCGTCCAGGGCAACCCCTATAATCTATCTATCTCACGGAGGAAAAATTTCAGGAGAAGCATTGAATTTTTTGGGAAGATTAACCAAAGAAGAAACCAAATTTGCATCAATTAGTTAATAGGTACTGTTTCAATCTTTTCCGGGACATGGCAAGGTCAAGAGGCAACTCAGCCAGAAAGTGTTGGAAAATGAAGACAGCTACATATTCTGGGAAATAATGGAAGAATATTTCTTTATGGAATGCAATCCTCTTATCTTAATCGAATCACCACCTTTCAAAGAGGAACGAATCATCTTTCAAGACAAATATAGGATCCAATACTTTTTAAAACAAGAGGAAATGGTTAAAGATCTCTCCTCAGTACGCCTCAGGAGAATTACATTTAGATAGATAGATAGATAGATTGTAGAGGCTCTCCTGGCCGGGAGCTCCCCTGTGAGTGGAGTGGAAGGAATTTTTGTGTATAGACTAGGAATTGGAAAGATATGCGGTTGCAGCCGACTATGATAGGAACTATGCCGATATTCATCTGGAGTTCGTGAACGAAACTGCAGAAAACCTTCTCAAGCATACCCGGTTACTTCGTTCTTGTCCATACGCGGACAATATAGTCAATTAACCGCCCCTTTTTTTTCTTAATAATTGACAAACTACCGATGTCGGGATTCGAACCCATAATCTCCCAGTTTTCAAGTAGGCATACTGCGTAGACATAACGCCTTAGACAACGCCTTACAATTACGATTTACTGAAGAGAATCTTCAGTGACTTCTAATCTATTTATTTATTTCTATTAATTAATTCATTTATTTCCTAATTTATCCCTTTATTGTTTTTTAGGATGAGCTTCTTTAATCATTTTTACAAAGTACTTTTATTGAACATTCTACTTATATTCCAAAGCTTTCTATTCTCGAATATATTTTTAAAAAATATTTTATTCTAGAGGATGTTTTCGAGCTGGTGATGTCCGAGCAAATGAGAATATCGGACTCGCAGTTATGTACACATTATGGTTTCGTGAACATAATCGAATTGCTACAATAGTATCCAATATAAATCCACATTGGACTGACGAAACATTATTTCAAGAAACACGAAAAATTATCATTGCTGCCTTACAACATATCACATATAATGAGTTCTTACCACTTATGTTAGGTGAGGTGAGTCCTTTCGAAATATAAATTTTTGGGAAATCGAAAAATATGTAAATCTTTTTGTAGGAGTATATGAAAAAGTATGATATGCTATTAGAAAATGCGGATTATTCAGCGAAGTATGATGGTAATATGAATCCCTCAATGGCGAATAGTGTTGCGACAGCAGTTTTACCCTTTTTAATGTCATTGTTACCAAATGTTTTGTCAGTAATCAATCAATCAGGTGAAAAAGTTGGTGAACAATCTTTGTTAGCGTCATTTTATGCACCATACCCGTTATTTGAATATGGCGGCATGGATCGTATTCTACAAGGATTAATACATGATTCAGCAATGAATGCTGATCCTTATATTGAGGATGTTCTGATTAATTCATTATTTAAGAATCAGAATTATGAAGGTAAGATTAATCTTGGAAGTGTTTTGGAATATAGAATTTGGTGTCTCTACAGGTTGGTTGCTTTAAAGTTAAGATTAAGTCTCAGTCCAGAGGTCACCTCAGGGGTAGTCAAGGATTGTCTGGAGGAACTTCTGAAACTGGCAAAACGGAACAATGTTAAATTGTTCTGGGTGCCGGGTCACAGTGGTTTCGAAGGAAACGAAAAAGCAGATACCTTAGCAGAGAAAGGAGTCGGAATGCCCTTCATAGGCCCAGAGCCTATTTTAGGAATTTCAAGGACTGCATTTAAACAGGTGATCAACGAGTGGTCAAATGCTAAACACCGTGATCATTGGGAAAAAGTACCGCGGCAAGAGCTCGGGAAGGTACTGCTCCAGAGTGCAACAAAGAGGCTATCTCTCGATGCACTGAAACTGATCAGGATGCAACTGCGGAGGGTTACCGGATTCATTACCGGGCATTATCCCCTTCGGAAGCATCTGCACACAATGGGACTCCATAACGGGCCCATTACGTGCAGATTATGGGGCGAGGAGGAAGAAACTTCCAGCCACATAATCTTTGACTGCGAACCTCTGGGTTGCAGCAGATACAGGATATTCGGTGCATCTCATCCCGAATATATAAACCTTTGCGAATCTCGTCGAACTGAGATAGAAGGGGGAGCACAATGGACCATAAGGTCGAAGTGCAATGGTTTGTAGACCCCAAGATTAATCAATCAATCAATGCTTCTTTGAAATTGGGGAGATCTTATAATTCAGTTGCATGGTCAAAGCAGTAAAATCCAATATTTTGGATATTTAAAAAAAAAATTTTCATGCTTGAAGTTGGCGAAATATGATCATCACAAAAATATCTGTAATACAATAGGGAATTTTTTTCCACTTGGATTGAAGCATGTTTACTTGAAATTCCCGATTAGACAAAGAGGGTGATAGCCCTCTTGATATGTTATGTGACGTCATAATACACTTTCACCTTTTAAATTCACGTAAAACTCCGTTTTTAGTATTTTTGCAAGAAAGAGACAGATAATAATCTTTAAAAGCTTATAGCTTCCTTGATATTTGTCGCATTTTAATTTTCTTTTTAAATATTATTAAAGTATTAACAGTATTTTCATATTCCGAAAATAAATGTGAAACAAAATTTGCATGCATATTCCCTATTATTTTGATAGGAAATGGCTTGGATATTGCCGCTCAAATCATTCAAAGAGGTCGAGATCATGGTATAGCTTCGTACACAGAATGGAGACAATATTGTCAACAGCCAGATGTGAAAACATTTAATGATCTGACTAATTATTTACCAAAAAATATCGTTAAGATTTTCCAAAAACTTTACAAGTAAATTATCAATAATAATAATCATTATTGCAAACAAATTTTTCTTTATGTAAATAAATACTGAATAATTTTTAGGGGAGTATCAGATATTGATTTATTTCCTGCAGCATTATCTGAAATACCAATTTCTGGAGGCTTAGTAGGGCCAACATTTGCATGCCTATTAAGTGAACAATTTCAACGATTGAAATTGGGTGATCGTCATTGGTATGAAAATAATTTACCACCATCGTCATTCAATTTGGATCAGTTGAATGAAATACGAAAATATTCTTTAACAAAAATAATCTGTCTGAATAGTAATTTTATTCATCGAATGCAATCGAAAACGTTTATTGGTAAAGATAACTATTTGTAAGTATAAATAATAAACGACATAGAATCAAAATCGAATTTTGTAAGGTCTGTTAAGTTTAAGTAGACGTTTTCTTTGTGCAACTATCTTCAAAGACTGTACACGCGAACGGAATTTTGTACGTCAAAAAGGCCATTAAAGTGTTGAAACTAAGATATCGCAAACCGAAGTAATCGAAGAAAAGGTCAAAGGTCTTAAATCGAAGAAAAGGTCATTTTTTGACATCAAATGCTTGATATAAAAATTCATATACATATAGGGATGGGGATCGAACCCACGACCTCTGGCATTCTAGACCAATACTCTACCAATAAATAGACGCTAATTTACAAAAAACAATTTAAAAATATGTGAAAAGTAAATAAACAAAATTAATAATACAATGGCATCAAAAATGATAGTGAAAGATCATATGCATAGCACTACCATAACATCTAAGGTAGTTCAGTTGGTAGAGCATTGGTCTAGAATGCCAGAGGTCGTGGGTTCGATCCCCATCCCTAGATGTGTAGGATTTTTCATATCCAGCATTTGATGTCACAAAATGGTATCAATGTTCAGACATATTACTTAAATGTCAAATAAAGTAAACGCTAGTCGCTTCCGTTGGTATAATATAACCGAAAGGCAACCATACTAACAATTGGAATAAATAGACGCTAGTTTACAAAAAACAATTTAAAAATTCGAAGGGAAGATTTTCAAGGAGATGCTACACACCTAGATGAACAGAGTGAAAACAAAGTGCTTGATACCGACATGTAGGTGAAAAGCCGGCTGTCAAGTTAAGTATCGTCTAAAGAATAAGGCAATATTACAGCTGCTTACCAAGTAAAATAAAGCCGCTCAACATACCATTAACATCTGGGCTTATTAAACTACGGATGGATTTACCAGATTCAGTTTCTAATGTCTGATCTTATCGATTTTAGAAATAATATACTACATTGCTCCGATCATTTATCAAACGAAATTGATTTTACAAAATGGGAAGAAAAAGAACCTGAATTAAATATTGATCGATATCTATTAAATGAAGCTATTAAAGCAGCAAAGGAAGATATTGATAAAATTGTTGATATGGAATTAAAATCGTTTCAATCCGCAGCCGATCCACGATCTCCGATTGGAGCAGCTTATAGTTTTAATCGTCCTAAAAGTCAATCGCAAGCGATTGCAAATTCATCGTTTTTCTATCAACTGGCATCGAAACATTTTGTTTCATTACAAATGTAATAAAAACTTGTTTTTATACCAGCCCCATGTTTAATCACACGCTAGCGTTATAATAATTTTTTAGTTTCTTTCATACCAATGATATAGTTTGAAAATTAAATATACGTAGAATCAAATTAGGATTTTTCAGGCAGGTTGCTTGGAACCGCAATTTTTTTTTAAATCGATTTATCTTGACGTCCTGAATATTACTCTAAATTTTTACGGTCCGACTCGTGACGGAACAGGGTCAAAATTGAATTTGTTTCTAACAAAAAAGCGTTTTTTCTTAATATCATTTTTAAAACAAAAAATTTTTTAAAATGTCATAGAATATTATTCATTTCTATATAAAAAAAGAAAACAAATGAGTTCATGAACATTAAAATCGGTTTATTAGAATTCGAGAAAAAAATTCCCAAAGTTCGAAAAACTAAAAAAATTTTAAATTAAAATAAAAAATTACTTAATTTTTTTTTTAACTTTGGCAAAGTGCCTTTTATATGTTAAAAATAATGTGCCCAATTTTAGCCCTTAAAAAAAATTAGGCCCCCGACAATTAATTAAATACCGTGTCAGTGATTTTTAAAAATAAAATAGTGCAGTTGATGTTAGATGAATAAACCTTTTTTTAAATGAAAGGTCTTCAAAATATCTATAAAATGAAAAAGAAAATTATTTTTTTAACTGTATTTTTACTCATTATTTTTCAATTTGTTTATAGCGCGCTATAAACAAATTTAGAAAAAACAGTTAAAAAATTATTTAAATAAAACTTAATTTTCTTTTAACATATAGATCTTTAATTTAAAAAAAAAAATCCCGATACTTAACATTTTAAAAGAGTTATCATAGGTTTTACATTATGCTAATTTACTTATAAACAATTTAATATTTTTAGGTTTTATAAGACTTAATCGAAAGCTTAAACACTTAGCTGTCTTATTTTAAATTTAAAAAAGTTAACCTAGCAATATAATTTATTTCTTAAAGAAAATTAGAATAAAATCTGTGGTTTCAGGTTCAATATAATAATTAATTAATTTATAGACAGCTGTATTAAAAGAGGATACAACGTGTTATTACTAAACATATGTATATCGCGTACTCATTTATTCGCCGTCTGAACGAATATGCCAGCAGTGGCGAACAAAAATGTATAACATTTTTAAGACCTTTCATTTAAAAAAAGATGTATTCATCTAAAATGAAATGCACCTTTTTTAACCCGACTTCAAAAAGGAGGATGGTTCTCAATTCGTCTGTATTTTTTTTTTTTAAATGTTTGTCACCTCAGAACTTTTATTTATAAAAATCGGTGACACGGTATTTAATTAATTGTCGGGGGCCTAATTTTTTAAGGGATAAAATTGGGCACATTATTTTTAAAATATAAAAGGCAACTGTGCCATAGTTTAAAAAAAATTAAGTAATTTTTAGATTTTTTATTTTAATTTAAAATTTTTGCGTGCTTTGGGAATTTTTTTCTCGAATTCTAATAAACCGATTTTAATGGTCATGAGCTCATTTGTTTTCTATTTGCATATAGAATTAAGAAATATATTAAGAAAAAACGCTTTTTTGTTAGAAACAAATTCAATTTTATATAGACGTCAAGTTGAATCGATTTAAAAAAAAAATTGCGGTTCCGAGCAACTTTCCTGAAACCGTGTTTTTGAAGCTAATTTGACTTTATTACTAGCCTTGTATTAAGACACACCAACCAAATTCACCTCTCTCTGTCAATTCGTTGTCGAATACACTCCAGGAAAACATGTTGAAACTTAAAAATTTCATGCTAGTATGAGAATAGACACGGTATTTTGGTCAAAGCTAACTATAGTTAATATTTTTCAGACAACAAGATCAAGAAACTAATAATCCAAAAAAGAGAATTGGCGAAATAAAAAAATTAATAGCTTTATTGCCCAATATAAATACAGCTGAAATGACAATAATTGGAGCAGCAGGAGATTCCGTATGTGATGATATTGAAGGACCTTGTGATCATACAAGCAAATATCGAATGATTACAGGCCGATGTAATAACTTAAAATATCCACAGCGAGGTCAAGCTTTGAAACCGTTCCTGAGATTACTAGTCCCGGTGTACGATGACGGTATTGTGCTCTTTAATCATTGTGAGAAACATATTTAACAGTTTGTTTTATTTTAGGAATTGGAAGTCCAAAGCAAACTTCCATCAATGGATACCCTCTTCCAAGTGCTCGTCTGATATCCTCTATCTTACATTTTGATAGAGTAAATTCACATCCAAGATATTCTTTAATGTTAATGCAATTTGCACAAATATTAGACCACGATTTAACACATACACCAGTGAACAGAGGTCATCTGGGACGTGGAATCATAGACTGTTCACCATGTGATTCTGCAACAACTGTTCATCCCGATTGTATACCAATTGAAATTCCGAATAATGATACGTTCTTTCCAAATTCAGAAAATGGTCGAGAAAAATGTATACCAGTAACACGGTCATTACCAGGACGATTATCTCTAGGATATCGAGAGCAAATGAGTCAAGTAACCGCTTATATCGATGCATCATTTGTATATGGATCTGATCGTTGTGAAGCTGAAATATTACGAACTTTTTCGGCAGGATACTTAAATTCAACTTGGAAGTATAATGGCAAGGACTTGTTACCTGAAATAGACACACATCCAGAATGTCGTTCACGAAACGGAATATGTTTTCGTGCGGGCGATGCTAGAGCAAGCGAACAACCAAGTTTAACATCATTCCACACGATATTCTTACGTGAACATAATCGTATTGCTGAAAATTTAGCGATAATTAATCCACATTGGTCGGACGAACAATTGTATCAAGAGACTCGACGAATTTTATCAGCTATGGTACAACATATTGCATTTTCCGAATTTTTACCTCGCGTTCTCGGATGGAATTTTATAAATAAACATAATCTTAATTTGGAGAGTATTCAATACTTCAAAGGTAATTTTTTTTTTTTTAAGGTAAATCTTAGTAGAATCAAATTAACATTTTTCAGGTAGGTTGCTTGGAATCGCAATTTTTTTTAAACGATTAATCTTGACGTCCTGAATATGACCCTAAATTTTAACGGTCCGACTCGTGACGGAACAGGGTCAAAATTGAAATTGTTTATTACAAAAACGCGTTTTTTCTTAATATCTTTTTTAAAACTAAAAATTTTAAAAATGACATAGAAGATTATTCAATTTTATATAAAAAAAGAAAACAAATGAGCCCATGAACATTAAAATCGGTTTATTAGAATTCGAGGAAAAAATTCCCAAAGTTCGAAAAACGTAAAAATTTTAAATTAAAATAAAAAATCTAAAAATTATTTCATTTTTCTTTGAACAATGCCAAAGTATGCCTTTTATATGGTAAAAATAATGTGCCCAATTTTAGCCCTTAAAAATAATTAGGTCTCCGACAATTAATAAAATACCATGTCACCTATTTTTATAAATAAAAAGGATGCATTTGATCCGAGACGAATAAATCTTTTTTTTAAATGAAAGGTCTTCAAAATATCTATACAATGAAAAAGAAAATTATTTTTTTAACTGTATTTTTACCTATTATTTTTCAATTTGTTTATAACGCGGTATAAACAAATTTAAAAAAAAAAAACAGTTAAGAAATTATTTAAATAAACTTTATTTTCTTTTAACTTATAGATTTTTTATAGAATTTAATTTTTAAAAAAATATAACGATACATTAAGTTTTAAGAGAGTTATCATATGTTTTACGTTTGCTAATTTACTTACAAATTAATATTTTTAAGGTTTTATAAGGCTTAATTGAAAGTTTAAACACTTATCTATCTAACTATAACGTCAAAAAAATTTTCTGATCAATATGCTCTATTTCTTAAAGAAAAGCAATATGAAATCCGAGGGTATTTAATTACAAAATAATAATTTTATAATTTACATACAGCTTCATTAAATTTATCAAAAAGAGAGAGCGTGTTTATTTAACTAGAGGCTATATAAGTGCGTTCTCATATGCCATCGTTGGAGTGAACGTACAAGCAGGAATAGGGGTAAATTGTAGTATTAATTGTAATAGCGGTTCCGAGCAACCTGCCTGAAACCCCCTTTTTGAAGCTAATTGGACTGTACTATCTAGAAAATGTTCCGATTTACACTATCGAATCAACGTAGTGATATTTTTTTTGCTCTTGTATTGTTTTTTGCTATATTAGTAAGCTCTCCGTTCCGTAAGGAAAAGTCCTAACTGCTTCTTGAAATTTTTGGTATGTATTTCAGGCTTATAGTACATTCGTCCATGCATGGTAAACTTCTCGATTTATCGTCAATCTTATTTTAAAGTTATTTGAGTTTGCAGTCTCTTGTGAGGAAATCCACCAAAAGATTCTACTTCTTCGAGTTTCTTTCAGAGCACAACCCTCAGTCATTCCTCTACTCTTTTATATAATAAAACTATCACTCAAAGACAACAAAACATCTCAAAGGCCAATGATCTTTTAGCTATTTTCCGTAGCTTTTTTTTTTGGAACATCCTCCTAATTTCTAAGAAAAAACAACTTATAATAATTTTGAATTTTTTAGGATACGATCCCGAATGTGATGCAACAATTGTAAATGAATTTGCCGCGGCAGCGTATCGCTTTGGTCATACATTACTGAAACCAATATTTATTCGTATGAATCGAAAATTTGAGAAAATTGATCCAGCAATACGATTACGTCATCATTTTTTTAATCCAGAAATTATTAATCAAGATGGTATGATTGATGAAATTCTTCGAGGTTTGATTGTATCACCAATGGAAAAATTTGATCGATTTATTACAAGTGAAGTGACGAACCATTTATTTGAAGATTCAAAACCATTTTCTGGTATGGATTTAGTTTCAATTAATATTCAACGAGGTATGTCCATATAAGAAACATATTTATATGATTTGTTTAAATCTATAGTACGGTAGTACGGATGGCCAAGTATTAGGGAGGGGGAGGAGTCATGCGTACTTACAATGACTATTACCACAGGAAATATTAGGTCAAAAATGCCCCCCTTGTAACTTTTGAACTAAAAGACCTACAGTGCTTTTAATTTTTTAGCTTTACAAAAAGAAGTGATATCCGATCAAAGACATAAATGTAAAAAAGTGCCAAGTTTTCAGGGATATCCTTAATATAATAGTTTCTTCTTAAAAAGTAGAGAGGACCAAGTTATTGGATGGATATAAATTTACTATGTATTTAATATTTTATTTGGGCAAGTTTATTTGGCAAATTTGGCATTTGAAACAAAAAAAAACTTGCCAAGATAAAATATTAAATACTTACTAAATTTATATTCATTTTTTTAGACTAGGTAAATAAAATAACTTGGTCATCTAGTCCATATCACTACTTTTTAAGGAGAAACTATTATATTAAGGATATCCCCGAAAATTTGGTTCTTCTTTTACATTTATGTTTTTGATCGGATATAATATTAAGTGAAAAAGTCTCGTGACCTTGGGTGTGTGGTGAGTACTCCCAATCTGAAATCCTGCAACGTGAGAAATTCTCCACTTGGGAGCTACTTCCCAAGCTACACGAAACCTCACTGCCCAGGCGATTGATTTTAAAATTTAGACATTTGTTTAACAGCATAAAAAAATCTCATTTATTGCCGTCTTACCATTCCACCGTTATTAGGTTATTTTAACTTTTATTCCAACCTTTTTTTTTCGCAACAGCATTTCTAAATAATATATTAATTAGCTAGAGATCATGGTATACCTGGTTACAATCAATATCGACAATTTTGTAACTTAACAAAAGCGACAACATTCGATGAATTAATGAATACAATCAAACCACATTTAATTGAAAAATTACGAAAAGTTTATCGTCATGTTGACGATATTGATTTATTCTCTGGTGGATTGTTGGAAACATCCTTAAATGGTGGTATTGTTGGGCCAACATTTGCATGTATCATTGGTAATCAATTTCAACGTTTGCGTAAATGTGATCGATTTTGGTATGAGAATATTGATCCATTTATACGTTTCACAAAATATCAATTAAATGAAATACGAAAAATGACGTTAGCAAGATTATTATGTAATAATATGGATCATTTAGATCAAATACAACGTCATGTTCTGGATTTACCAGATCAATTTTTGTAAGTATTAAAATCATAATAACCACACTATTGAGTGATACTCGAAAGGCATTTGATCTTTTGTATCAGGTGCCGGCTATCCTACCTATGGTTTTCTATAGTTTTCCATTAGGTTTGCACAAGGTTAATACCGGGATAGTTCCTAACGAAGTCAGTCATAGCAGCATACCTCCCTTTCCTTTCTTTTTCCCTATCCTCTTTTTCCCTGACATGTTCTGTACAATGTTTGTATTGTTTAAAAAGAATTAATAAAAATTGAATTGAATTGAATAATTCTAGATAGATCTATAGATAGATTGTAGAGGCTGTCCTGGACGGGACACACTTCAACCATTAGGTTCATTGTGATGCTTAAGGATGTGGGGATGTGAGGGAAGTGGAAGGAATTTTGTGTGTAGACTAGGAATTGGTAGGTAGTGCAGCTGCAGCCGCCTTTGATAGGAACTATGCCGATATTCATCTGGAGTTCGTGAAAGAAACTGCAGAAAACCTTCACAAGCATAGAGGGTTACTTCGTTCTTGTCCATACGCCGACAGTTTAGTGAATTAACAGCCCTTTTTTTTTAATAATTGACAAACTGCCGATGTCGCGATTCGATCCATAACCTCCCAGTCTCCAAGTAGACAGAGTGCACTAGGACCGCTCGGCTACTTGGCTGGTTGCAATTAATTTAAAACTCCCCAGTCGTACAAATACAAAATCAGTCATTACAGATCATATTCCATTATTTGAAATAATGGAATATGGTTCTGTAATTACTTTAAGGTATTATTTTATAATGGGATTTTAAACAATAAGTAATGGAATATATGACATATAAAAAGAATTAATATTATTTAATATTTGAAGAAAAAAATTCTATAATATATTAAATACTAATGTAATACAATTTTAATTATTCTGAATAAAAGTATTTATTTCAAACTATTTAAATTGGAATTTTCACTTTTTGAATCTACCGCTTTTTTTCTTAATCTTCCGCTTTTTAACCCGACTTCAAAAATGGAGGATGGTTCTCAATTCGTCTGTATTTTTTTTTTTTTTTTTTTTTTTTTTAATGTGTCCCCCCTTAGAACTCCGTCATTTATGAACCGATTTTTAAGAAATCGGCTGGGTCATATAGAAGTTCCTCCATTAAAATACTCCTTATAAAATTATCCATTTTATTAAATTTTTATCTCACTTATTACAATAATAAAAATTGTCAACACATAAGAAATGTTCTGAATTTGATACATAAACAAATAGGTTATGATCAGTGTCGCGAGTCCGATTTCTTGAAAAACAGTAGATCTACCAAAATACAGCGGTAGATTCAAAAAGTGAAAATTCCAATTTAAATAGTTTGAAATAAATACTTTTATTCAGAATAATTAAAATTATATTACATTAGTATTTAATATATTATAGAATTTTTTTTCTTCAAATATTAAATAATATTAATTCTTTTTATTTGTCATATATTGCATTACTTATTGTTTAAAATCCCATTATAAAATAATACCTTAAAGTAATTACAGAACCATATTCTATTATTTCAAATAAAGGAATATTGTCTGTAATGACTGATTTTGTATTTGTACGACTGGGGAGTCTTAAATTTATTATTATTATAAAAAATTGAAAAAAATGACACAAATTCAAAAATTTTTTTATTTATTCAAAAAAAAAAGGTAGATATACTAACAAAGCAGTAGATCTACTGTTAAACGAGATATCTGGCAACACTGATGAAGAAGAAAAAGAAAGTGTGTCCTGGCCGAAACTGGCTGACTCAGATGCTCAGAACAAAATTATATTTGTTCTGACTATCTTACTAAGATTTCTTACTTCTTAGTTCGGCCGAACACTCACATTGTTGAATATTGATCAAAATTAATTCATAAAAAAAATGCCCAGCAAAAGTTTTAGTATAAAGGGTGAGTCGGATAGAACGGGCCAAACTCCAGGATTTTATTATGCACGTGAAAATAATGCAAAAAAACTCATATATTCTTATGCGATTTTCATAAACGTTTAATAACTGTCACACCATATTGACACATTATTAGAACAACAAGATGACATTTTTTTAATTGCGCTATACCTTTAAAACAAATGAAAATCGCATAAGAACATATGAGTTTTTTGCGTTAATTTCACGTGTAAAATACACTCCTGGAGCTTGGTCCGTTCCTCCCGACTCATCCTGTATATAAAGGTAGTAATTTTTAATTACTACCTTTAATTCTTTTACTATTAAATTTCAATAATTTATAAAATATGAAATAATTTTATATCGATTTTGACCATAGAGTTTGAAAACCTTAATCGATTTAAATAAATTTTTTTTCTCAGAAGCTCAAGCTCTATTCAAATATGAAAAAAATATATAGTGTTCCATTTGAAAAACAAAATTTGCATGTAGGTATCTCGTAATATTGGGGTTTTATAAAAGGGGTAAATCAGAAAATAAACTAGGCTAAAAATAATTAAATACATGTTTTTTATTTTTCCGAAATTTTACGTCGCTTTAAAAAAAGTGGGTGGAGCATATAACTATCGTCACCCTGTATATTATATCTCTGTCAATCATATTGATGTGATAATTGAAAAGTATTTATTATTTTTTCTTCGAAAATTTAATTATGTGTTTTGAAACAATATATTTAGGGAATAGGGAATATGCATGAAAATTTTTTATCACTTGAATTGAAGCATGTTTACTTGACAAATATCAAGGTAAAATTACTTTTTAAATAACTTTAAAAATAAGCGAGATTTGAATCATTGAAATTCCCGATTAGACAAAGAGGGTGATAGCCCTCTTGATATGTTATGTGACGTCATATTACACTTTCACCATTTAAAATACACGTAAAACTCCGTTTTTAGTATTTTTGCAAGAAAGAGACAGATAATAATCTTTAAAAGCTTATAGCTTCCTTGATATTTGTCGGATTTTAATTTCGTTTTTAAATATTATTACAGTATTAACAGTATTTTCATATTCTGAAAATAAATATGAAAAAAAATTTGCATGCAATATTCCCTATTACTTTGGTAGAGCTGAATTAATTTGTTTTGACTGTTATATGCGCGTAAGGGGAACTTATTTAAAAGTAAAAGGGCAACTTATTTAAACCATATTTTAATCATATATTTAATACTTAGTATTAAATATATGTTTGCTCCCCGTCATTTTGCAAATAGACTGATCCACTCAAACTGTGACAATATTCGAGGCTTCTTTACAAATTAATATACTTCTATCAGGCAATTTATATAAATAAATAAAAGAGAGATGCTTTATTTTTTAAAGCATTATAAAATTAAAATTTCAAACTCGCCCCCTTTACCTAGATCAGCTTTTTGTATTATAAATACGTATTTCGACTACAATGTAGTCATCATCAGTATAAATTAGCTAGTCGTACTTTACTCTTTGACAATTAGAAATAGATACAAAGTCGAGAGCAATAGACAAAAATAAAAAGAAATTAACTAAATTAAAATATACTGGATTTAAAATATAATAAATTTTAAATTATATTAAAATTACTCTTGTTAAAATTTCTTTCATTCACATTTATTCCTGTTAATTTTTAGTTTCTCTATTAACTGTACTAAAATGAAATTTTATGAATTTTATAGAAATCCAATGATGTCATGTAATTCAATTCCTATAATGGATTTAATACATTGGAAAGATCGTGAATCTTGCGTATTCGATAATTCAATTCAAATGAGTATTGGAACAATTAAGAATGTATCACCTTGTACACGATGTGCTTGTACTAAAGAAGGGGTAAGTACATACATAAAAAAAACACTATTTACATGTTTAATTTATAACTAACATACTCGACTAAGTGTTTTATTACGGTATTCCTTTAACCATTCGGTGCATTCGGTTATATTATAGATAGACTAGCGGACTCATTGACATGTTGCATATTTTCAATACCGATTTAATTTTACCAAAATTCAATACGTAAAACACCCTAAAAGGGTCAACTCAAGTTGAATTCAAAATACATAATTAGTGGCCAAAAAATCCCTAGAGTTGACCAAATTAAGTTGATAAGTTCAGGTTTAATGCATTATTTGAAGTAATTAAGGCCAAAAAATCCTTAGGTCTGACGAAGTTAACCTGACCAGCTCGATTTTTTCAATGGAAGCATGCTATTTATTATTCTACTCGATCGTTTCCAGAATTTATGGTACGTTTTAAGCCAACCAGGCACGGATCTAGAGTTAAAGTTTGAAGGGGGTCAGAGATTGAAGACTCTTCTACGAAAATTGAAAAGTATTAGCAGAGTTAAATAAATCGAAAGACAATTATATACCTTAAAATCTTTATTTAATGTTAAATGACAAATTCTAATCTTCTTTTCTTTGTTTTTGCAACTGACGAGATAATGTCATCGACATCAATGGCAATATCTCGATGAATATATATAGGGTGTTGCATAAGTAACTCGTGAACCAATTGAATCTTATATAGGAAAAGGTGTAACGTATGTAAAATTCTATGCAAAGACCGCCTAGACATCACCAACTGCTGAGAACGTCGCCTGGTGGAAGTTTCGGGGTTTTCCTCAACACTTGATTGCACCCGAGCAATATTCACATCATTTCGAACTGCACGAGGAATCCAGCACGCGGAAGATAACAGACAGCCCCATGTTGCCGAATACGCTGAACCACTTGGTAAATTGTCGGAAATTTCGATATGATCTTTCTGTCTGAATAATCGAATGCTGACTTTCAAAATAAAATTGAACAACTTTGGTTCTTTGTTCTGTGCTGTGTCTTTCCATCATAAATTTCCCAAGATTCATAACCCCCACGATCCTCCCCCCTAGATCCGCAGTTGAAGTCAAGTCGGGTTGAACACTTTTGCAACTTAAATCCTGTATAAGATAACTCTCTTTTATTTCCAGATTCCATAATTCTGTATTTAAAAAAAATTCCGTCACACATTTTCTACATTTTCTTCGAAAATTCGCTAAAATGGTTTTTTTATTTTGCAGATGATATGCAATTCACAACGTATTCATAATTGTTACAAATTAAATGAAAAATATAATTGGACAACAATTATGAATGATTCAATATGCAAAATACAATGTGGATTTTTAAATCAATTTATGGTAAAAGTAAAATAAAACCTGAAATGGTTTTAAAAACAAACAAATTATTCCACTCATTTGGGTTTTAAGTCTTTTTTTACATAGAAATGAAGTGTTCGAATAAGTATTCCATAAAAATTCAAATTGGTGAAAAGTAAATATGAGAAGAAGTTAAGGATCTTGCAGTTTTTATTTTAGAAATAGATTTCGGCTAATTGGTAAAAAAATTTTGGAAAATGTTTTCTGAAGTCTTCTGAAAAAATGTCTCGCCATTGACACAAAGTTGAATTCTAAATTTCCTGTCCGATTTACGGAGAAAGATTTATACCCGAAAGTTAAAATGACACCGTGTATAGTGTTTTATAGTAAAACAATTTTATTTATAATTTATTTTATATTAATAAAAAATATCTACATAAAAATTATGATTTGTTTTCCTTATTTTATTTTAATAAAACGACTCAAACCCGAATAATTTGATTGAAAATTACAACGCGAATCGAAATCTTGCAAAGAATTTACGATTGATACAGTTCAAACCTGGTAGAATATAGGCATATCACCTCAATGATTCAGGCATAGACACTAAACAAGGATACATAACTCCATGTAAACAAATAATTGGCAAAAATAAGATGTCAGTAGTGTTCCTTCGGCACCAGAAACAGAACAGAGAGTATAAGGCGCGAGTTTTAATTGAAAAACATTACGCATTTATAGTATTATTTTAAAAATTATTTCCAGCCTAAGTATTTTTCCAATAAAATATTTTTTTAAATAAATGATAAGTAATTTCAATTTTTCAATAAGGAATTAGTTGAAGTTGAAGTGATAGTTAAAATTCGCAAAATAATTACATAAAAATAAAAAAAAAAACATCAAATAATTAAATAGTAAGTAACCTGTAATGTTGGAATTGTAAAAATGAAAATAAATTATTGAATCAGATATTAAATTAAACTTTTATTTATTAATAATAATGCTCAAAATTAATATTTAATATAATGTCATACAATTTAATTAATTTTGGAATATTTATACTCGCTTTTGGTACTTTAAAAAGTCCTGGTTTTTTAAACCCAATTGATTCCGTTGCTTATTGTCACAAGCACTACCACTTTTACAATTGTCTACTGCACATACTCTTCCCATTTTAAATGCTTTTTAAACAGTTTTTTATTAAATAAATTTTTTTTAACAAATTTCATACTTCAAAATAATCACTTCGAAATAAAACTAGTTACTTTCGGCTACATTATTTCTATTTATTATACTATACCGTACGTTTAGTTTACATCTTCGCATAGCAGATCTCCCACGAGTATGAGAGAGTACATATGTATACATTAAGACCTCCTTCTCATACACATTGCTTAATGTATACATATGTACTCTCTCATACTCGTGGGAGATCTGCTATGCGAAGATGTAAAGTAAACGTACGGTATTTCACTTCGGTACGGATGAGTTCCTATCAAAAACTAGCGACCCTAGCGGCATAAAAAGTAAATATAACTTCTACCATTTCGTTGTCATATTTTGTCAATTTTCCCGTTTGAGTTAGATCTCTTTTATATAGTCTCCATGGATTCAGGGTTCAATACTTGGTGGGTGACATTTTTTAATATTTATAAAGTTGTACAACCTAAGTTATAAACCTTTATTTATGGTTCCTCATTTCTCCAGCAGATGATGTATATCTTTATGAATTTTTTTTAAATATAAAAACCAGGAGTTCATAGGCACAGCTAAATTTATACCGTATATATATATATATATATATATATATATATATATATATATATATATATATATATATATATATATATATATATCAAAACCACCTGTAATAAAAATGCACGTATGTGCGTACATACATTAAATCACGTAAACAGGTGATTCACATAAAGCTTTACGAATTTTTGCCAAAAGAAATATTAACGCTATCGAAAAAAATACCTGTACGATTATGTTATAATAATAACGGAGTAGACTAGCGTTTACTTTCTTTGACATTTATTTAAAATGTCTGAACATTGATAAAATTCTTTAAAATCAAATGCTTATATGAAAAAAAAAAAAATATACACATCTTGGATGGAAAACGAAACCACGATCACTGCCTTGTCGAATCAGTGCTCTACCTCTAAGCCACCAGATGCAATTTAGGTGACATACATATAACTATTTACTATCTTTAAGTCAAGGTATTTTTTTTTTTAAATAATTTTTACGTATTATAATTTTTGTGTGTGTAAACTTTTGTCTATCCATTCATTGTTAGTATGGTTGCCTGTACGGTTATGCTATACTAACAGCGTTTATTTCCTTTGAATAGCGTTTATTTAATATTGGTAATATTCTTCCTGGTAAAAATCATATACATATTCAACGGGAATCGAACCCACAGCTTCTAGCTTGAACAGTACTCTACCTCTCCGATTTCCTTCCATGATGTGTTTGTTTTTTCATATTTGACGTTTAAGAATGTTACTAATGTTCAGCCATATTATTTAAATGTCAAAGTAAATAAACGTTAGTCAACTAAACTGTCGGCAGTTAATTGACTAAACTGTCGGCGCATGGACAAGAACGAAGTAACCGGCTATGCTTGTGAAGGTTTTCTGCAGTTTTCTTCACGAACTCCAGATGCGAACTCCAGTTCCTATCAAAGTCGGCTGCAGCCGCTCATCCTACCAATTCCTAGTCTACACACAAAATTTCTTGTCCTCCACTCACATCCTTAGGCATCACAATGGACCTTATGGTCGAAGTGTGTCCCGTCCAGGACAACCGCTACAATCTATTTAAACGTTAGTCACCTCCGTTAGTATAACTTAACAGTGCTCTATGTGTTCGAGAGCCCCTCTATATGCACTAAGATGGTCCTAGGGTCACATAATTAAGATATTTTTAAGGATCAGAAATTTATATATACACTTTGTATGATACACCTAATATAAACTAAACATTCACACTAGTATTTGGCGCCAGACAGCATCCATTCAATGACAGAGATGAGATGTAGTATAAAATCGATAAAGTCAGTACACATATATACGCTCTTTTCTGTTTAGTAGTGAGCTTTTGCCTAAATACACAAACATTGTGTTTTCTATATTATTATTCAACAATTTTCAGTATTATTCTAGTTTTTGCCCTAATATGAATGATTATAAAATGTAGTTGCACACACACACTCACACACAATTGAATATACGCTGTAGTAATGTAAATTGCCTATATATATTTGTGTTAAAAATTATAACTTAGTGATTGCATTTTTTAATAATTTTTTTAATATTTTTTATTTGCTGGTGACATTAAAATAAAATAATTACAAAATTAACATTAATGATTGTAATAATTGAAAGATATTAATTAATTATGCTGCTAAATCCAGCAAATCATTTATTAACTGTTGCTGCATTTTTAACATTATGTGTTGTATCATTTGTACATGTTTTCTTGTTTCCATTGTATGATGAAAAAATGAATGCCACAAAATTTCCAAAACGTGGATATGTCTCCGATTATGAGCATAGATTGTGTGCAGATAAGATACCATATATAAATATGAAGACAACTTTACGGTTACAACGTAATCAACGGAAAGCACAACCATGTCCACGTGATGGTATAGTTACAGTGTATCAAGGTGGACGTTTAGGTAATCAAATGTTTGAGTATGCTGGTGTATGGGCTATAGCACGTCGTACTGGATTAGATCCATATGTACCAGGTGATTATATTATTCTTACAAAATTTTTGTGTTTTAATTTTCTGCTTACATTTGCCTTGGACGCTTCAGCGATATCAGCGTAAACTATTGGTGTTATTCTTGGCTAAAGAGTGAACATGAAAATTATGCAAATACTTATCAATCCATTATCTATGGATATTACCATATGGCACACACGTTTTTGCGGCTGTACATCGGTATAGAAAGCGTCTTTAAGCGGGAGGTATAAAACTCAGTCATAAACGAATTTTGTTAGCGCTCAACGCGAAATATTGAACGCTATAATCACCGCTTAAGAGCGTTGTGAACGTGTAATAAGCGTCCAAAACAAATGCGCTTTAAATAGTATACTAAAAATAGCAATATAACATGAACAAATTGTAACAGAAATAATTTAACCTTTTTCTATTTTGAAATGAGGGGATCATGAACAAATCTGTTGGATAAACACACGTCGCCTAAGGAGATGTTAGGAGAAGGATTGCTACCTCGGATGGTAGTCTTATGTTTATCAAGATCTGATATTTTAGTTACATGAAAGCTCGTTAACTTTACCAGACCATTAATTGAAATTTGAAAGAACAAATTTTCTTTCCATCATAACGTTGAGTTAAACTGAACTTTGCTTGAACCTGGATAACCCTCAGTCCTTAACAATCTTTTGAAAATGACGACGTTATCCTGGCTCTTATATCAAAAACATTATTATAAAAAATTTCTAATTGTGAAATATTTAGAGAAAAACTACTGGCTACCATCCTTTAATCCACCGTTTCCCAAACAGTCACGATACAAAATTATGAAACTTAAAGAACAACGAAACACTGCCTGCATTTCTGCATAAAAAAATAATTCAAAACTATAAAAATCGTTCTTTAAGTATCCTTCGTCATGTATAAAATTAAAAAGATGTAAAATATAATTTTACTCATAACTTTCCTGGTAGAAATAATTCTCTTCAAAAACTGAGAATAATTCTTTTAAAACTCTGAATAAAACTTCCTAGTCCTAGAGTCCTATTTTTCTAAAAATCTCTAAAAAAGTCTGAAAGACAGAAAACATATAATATTTTAGACTCTGCCAGAAGAGTTATTCAGACTTAATAACAGCAATTCAGACTTTTTCAGAGAACTAATTAAATAAAATATAACAACTCGCCCCGGCGAGATTCGAACCCACGATCTCCTGCTTACTAGACAGGCGCTTTAACTAACTAAGCCACGATACTATTATGTATAAAGTGTTGAATACATAACATACTATTTTAATAATAAATTATCAAGCGTTAAAGCGCCTGCCTAGTAAACAGGAGATCGTGAGTTCGAATCTCACCGGGGCGAGTTACTATATTTTATTTTAATAGTTCTCTGAAAAATTCTGAATTACTATTATTAAGTATAAATAACTCTTCTGTCAGAGTCCAAAATAATTGTCTGTCTTTAAATCATTTATAATAAAACATTTATTTTATTTTTTTAGACTTTTTCAGAGATTTTCAGAAAAATAAGACTTGAAGTTTTAAAAGAATTATTCTTAATTATTCTCAGTTTTTGAAGAGAATTATTTCCACCAGGGTTTGACGCTATTAAAAAGAGAAGTTAAATAATACCCTCTTAGAAAAACTTTGTAGTGTGCTTATGATCTTTTACATGTCGCAAGCTTTTACACGTTGTACCACTGACAAACTCTGTATTCATTATTAAATGGGCAAAATAAAAGTTTGGTTTAAAATCATTTTAATTTTTCTTCAGCTTAGATTTCGGATTGAATGTACCAGGAAATTTTGGTATATTTCTATATTTGATTTCGATACCGGGAATTGAACCCGAGCCTCCTGAAAACAATGAATACAAAGTTTGTTGGTGGTTTCTACGTGTAAACCTGGCGGCATAGTATTTAATTAAGGCGACTAGATATTGATGTTCAAGATCTACTACAAGCACACTATAGCTTCTATCGCAGAAAGACAATGGAATAATCGACAGAAGCGCAGTACTTCTGTCTATTATAAATAAAACCCTGATGAACTGTCGATAGATGTCACAGATAACAAATTCAAATTATGAGTTAGGTAATCCTTCCAATAATAAAAAAATATGTTTGTGTTTCAGGCTGTATACGACGCCGTTTAGATAAATTATTTGAAAATCTATCTGTGCCTACATTAAATCAAATTTCTCATTGTCCAATGCAATGGGGTACATTGGTACATTCAATAGATCAATGGAATTTTACCAATCAAAGTATATTATTATTTCGTTATTATCAAAATTTTGAGGTAATTATACCATGGTTACAAGATATTCGACAAGAATTTACAATCAAAAAGAATTTATCACAAGCAGCACAAAACATTTTACGTAGAGCTGCATTAAAATTAATAAAATTCAATAACATAAATAATTATAATGATGAAACATCAATAACATTTATTGGTGTACATGTACGACGCACAGATTATCGTTCCCATTTATGGCGATTGCGACGACATAAATTAGTTGGATCAAAATATTTTTTTACAGCAATGAAATATTTTGAAAATAAATATGTATCTGTGATTTTTATTGTAATTAGTGATGACCCTGTATGGTGTCATAAACATTTTGGTAAACATCGTAACGTTTATATTGTAAGTCAAGTAGATCGAATGAATACGCCAGAACAAGATTTTGCTGTAATGGCTGCATGTAATCATTCAATTATTGATTATGGTACATATGGTACATGGGGTGCAATATTAGCTGGTGGTGAAACAATTGTACACAATATTAGTGGATGGACTTCAACAGAAGTAGGTGAACTATTACCCACTTGGCAATTATTATAAATTTGGAGAAAAAAAACATAAAACGGAATGAAAATCAAACAATAATTATTATGGGTAACATTATTCTAATTATAGATTATATACATTTGTTTTTTGTTTTCTGATCATTATTCCATGATGGGAAAAGAATATTTCCACCATGATCTACTTTATCGTTTAAAAAGTATAATTAAATAGTCATTCCGTAGTGATTCAATTTGACAATTTGGACACTAGAACAAACACTATTCTTTGAGTACACGACACACAATTAACAAAAAATTAAAATATTACTCACCTTGAATTTTTCTTCAGCTGAAGAGAAGATGGGTAATGATTCTAACCTCCCATATAAAGTTAGAATATTTTGCTAGAAACAATATTGATATATTCTACAAAACAAAAAATTATGTAGTGAAAATCACTGTTCAACCAAAAAAATGTATAAACATTTGGAATTTTATTTTTGAAAGTCTAAAAACTCAGTAATACTGCCATTTTATGTCGACTAAGTAATAATTGCTCTTAGGGCTTAGAACTCATCTGTCATGGAATGATTTAAATCACATCAAGTGTAAAATTTTCCTCAAGTGAAAAATTCGTATTTGCCAAAATTTTAATTTTTTTGTAACTTTTCGTGTACTAATTAACACATTACATTAATAGGAAATAACTAGAAAACATTAAACATAGTACATTGAAAAATAAATTAAAACTTTATACTTTTTAGACGACAATATTTGTTGTTTATACACTATGAAAATTATTTGTCGTTTTCGCAAAATATATAAATGAAATGAAACAAAATTTGTTATGTAGGAGCTATATAGTGTAAGCGAATTTTCTTAGAAAAATGAATTATAATGATATAAAATCAAGTTAACAAAGTGACGGTTGTAATATTAAGCCCCTCCCTCTAAGCGTCTCTTCCCCTTTTCCAATTTTCATCATTAACGAACTTAGCCTTTCAAATGTAAATAGCACTTCCCATCCAAATTTCATTCCGATTAGATTAAAATTGTTCCCTCCAGAACGCGTATAGACGTGGAAAATGCCATTTATATTATCCATCCCAGATTTTCAGTATACTATAACAAAGGCGTTTCGAGGATGTATGTATAATCTTTGTCGTTTTCTTAAGAAAATTCGCTAAAAATGAAATATCTTGAAACAAATTCATTTTATTTGTATGTTTCCATTGCGATTTATGATATAGACACTACAAAATTTTATTTTACATTGTGATAATACTTTTTAAAATGGTAGTATCTTTAATACCAGATATAAATGAAGCCGGGTTAAAAAACGGTTTTAGTCATATATAAATTGCATATGATTTAGACGCTTTATATCTGACATCAAAGATATATTCCTTCAGAACAATCTATATACAAATCGATGTTGGACCAAAACAAACAACTTTCTCTCTCTATACCACAAGTGCCAAACAACACAATCTGTTTGAGAATGTTTCCCAAGTTAATTAATTAATTTTTCGGCTTAATTTCTGTAACAATTTGTTTCTAACCAAATTTAGTTTTACACAAGTAGTATTAACGCAAAGCCGTGGAAAATAACTAATTATTCTGATCTAAATTTTTGGAGTCATCCTAACAAGAGCTTATTTATATGATACTTATATTGTGTACAAAATGCCACAGGCTTCGTTCAATATGCAGACGTGAGTCTGTACTTATATTTGAGACTATCAGGATCCTTACTCTTACCTCTTAGCTAGTCCAAACAACTGAAGTAAATTCTTGCCGTCCCGTCATTTCGGTCTACTCTGATCTCATTGTTTGAACTAATAGCAAATTATTTTAGAAACCAAATATTACAACAGATCTGGCTCGAGTATATTAAACATAACATGTTCTATAAAACCAGGGTGCGAGTGATCTGAAAAATCTGGAAATGTCCGATTGTTTTGAGATTCTGAAACGGACCGGGAATCAAAGATATTTTTTGATTGATAATGTAGAATTGGACCCAAAAACACAAAAATCATATTTGTTTGATTTGAATTGGTTTTAATTATTTTTAAGTAAGACTATAGAGTAGTTTCTTTTTCTGTCATAACTACCAAACCTCAAAAATGGTCAGGGAATTTTCCCATAGTCAAGTAACCATTAGGAAAAAGTCAGGGAATTTCGAAATACCATTCCGATCGTCACTCCGAAACAGTTTAAAACTTATGAAACTTTCATTTTTAAATAGAGTTGAGATTATTTTCAATAAAACGAAAATTTATGAATGACAGAAAATAAATATCACAAATTGTTTCTTAAAAAAATAATACAAGAACAGTAATGTTTATATAAGACTAAATTGTTAAAAAATTTCTATACAAAGTTGTACATAAAAGAAAACAAAAAAACATATTTTTAGATATATCATTTAGCAAAGAATTATACAAAACCACCGTAAATATTCATTTAAAATCTGAACTCTAGTTTCTCTGACTTTATAAATCTTTTATCAAAATAATATTTTTCAACAAACCAAAATTAGATTTAGTACATTAACAATGATAATACACGAGCCAATATGAAAGGTCTATGCTTATGCATAGGTTAGTCAACGGATAAATTTTTCAAACATATAAAATCCTATCGACATGAAATAAAATCTATTTACATGAATGATGTTTGATAAGAAAAATTTGACTACGATGGGATTTTAGACTACAATTTATTTAATATTCTGAATTAAATACATACATAAAAAAACATAATTAGTATTATCACAATGTATATAATACGTACAATCAAAATTAAAAACGCAAAATTCTTGTAAAAGACTTTAAATATTGATTGTATCACATACAGATGAAGAGATAATCGATAATAGTCGAACAAAATCCAAATAGTATTAATAGACTAGTTGATACATTTTTGACATGCGTACATTATTTAAATGTGCTAGTAGTCAGTTGAAAATGAATATGCATTTTATATAGTCGTTTAATTGCCCAAAACGACATTTTAAATTTAGGTTTTTATGAACGCACGAAAACACTGCTGTTCAACCATGATGGTTTAAGTCGTGACGTCACTGTTATAATAAAAATCAAATGTCATCGATGTTTTGCATGTAACTTAAATATATTATCTATGGTTATAACATGCCAAGTTTTCATTCTATATTAGTGATTCGAGAGAACAATTAACTGGTTACTTGTTGGTAAAGCAATTGGTTAATTAATCAGTAAAATAAATTTTCAAAAGATAATTAACCAAACATTTTTCTATATTATTTTATCTAAATGCAAATGGCGTATTGTTTCGAAGACGGTAGACGGTAGTAATAAAATAAAGTATTTGAAAATAGATGGCATTAAAAACTTACTTGGTTAATTGTCTGGTGATTTACCAGCAGTATAGTGGTAAATTAAATAAAATATACAGGTGTTCTGAAATTCATTCAAGAAAACTATACCACGATGTAGACCTACAAAAAACAAACAGAAAAGTTTAATACAGTTTTTCGATTTGACGCTTATTTTTTAAGATATCAATTAAATACAATCAATTAAACATTGATAAATTCAACCAATCACACAGAGTGCATAGTGTAAGGAGGCGTGGCCTCAGCAGTATCGTGGCGCTTTACCTTTTAAAGGCTGGCAGACGGTAAGAGGCCTCGTCTCCTTACACCGATGTTTAATTGATTGTATTTAATTGATATCTTAAAAAATAAGCGTCAAATCGAAAAACTTTATTAAACTTTTGTTTTGCAGCTCTACACCGTGGTATAGTTTTCTTGAATGAATTTCAGAATACCTAGTATATTTTACTGGTAAAATCGTATCACTATTCTAGATTTAATTGAATATTTGTTTTGTAATGACCGTATAATGAAAGCCTTTTGGCTTTTATCATAATGGAATTTGAAAAATCCAACGAAAAATTGATTTATTTTGTAGAAACATTGCAATTGCAAACAATTTTGGCTCCTACCTATCATAATTTTTTCGACAGATGTTCCAAACAACAAAATCGAATTATAAGATGATTAAATGTATACAATAGATTATTTGTTTATTTATAGTTTTCAACATATCTATTTTTAGATTTTATCCAACTTTTATCGATATTTCATCTGTATGTATCTGCATATTTTTACACTTTGTAAATATATTATATATAGGGAAAACTATAAATTTTTATACAAAATACCTAACGACCTCTTTGTAACTGTGATCTAAACTTCAATAGTGAAAGTGAATATACATAATTTTTAAAAAAAGGTTTTGATAAAAATGATTTTTTACTTTAGATAATTTTTTTGAAGTCACAATTACATATATATTGGGCATATTCATAGCAACTCAGTCCTTAATAAACTAAGGCCCAGTTTTTTAAAGGATAAGCCTAGTTAGTTAACTCGAGTGGTTTAAGTTAAGTTCCCCCACTTCGAGTCCCTTCCCCTGATGACATACAGTACACGTGTCAATAACGTTGCAATCTTCAAAATTTTAGAGACAATTACACAAAAATCACTCTTTGTTAATAACTTGATATCACTGCATAAAATATTTAACACTTTGAATTGAAATATTTGAGGTTATGTTAAATAATATGTATGATAATATATAATAAATTATTATTCAAATCTTATAATAATATATATGATAATAATAAAATATAATAATATATTAATATAATATATATATATATTATTATTCTGATCAACGCTACTATTTTCGGGATCTAGGTGGGGGAACTTAACTTAAACCACGCGAGTTAACTAACTAAGTTTATCCTTTAAAAAACTGGGCCTAAGTAAGTTACTAAATATACCTAACTTAGTTTTTTGTCAAGATACTTGACAGATACTAAGCAACTTAGATTGTGACGCCATTTTGCTTAGTGAGGGCTGCCAGATTGGGGGATTTTCCCCTAAATTTAGTGGATTGAATAAAGCCTAGTGGAAAAAGCAGATGATTTGATTTATTCTTGGGATTGTCCTGTGTTTAAATTTTTGTATTTAAATTGAATATAACGAATCAGAAAACAAAATATTCGATACATGATGACATCCATTATATCATATTATTAAATCCAACATAATTTGGGAAATTTGACAACACTGCTGGCAAGTTAGTATAAGTATGTCCTAAGAGAAACACGTTGAACTTAGAAGCTCAGAAGTAAATTTTTCTAGACTGACTGACCTATTTAGTTAACTAAGAACTTAGTTGTTCTGAATCGATCCATTGTGTTTTTATTCAGTAAACCACCTCTACCCAAGTGCCCTAATTTAACGATGTATAAAATAATATTTTCTAAATTTTTATTTTACACATTTTATTTTTAAAATCATTTTTACCAAAAATTTTACAGAATATATTTATTATTTTTGTTAAACAAATTTATACAAAAATTAAAACAATTAATGTTTGAAATAAATTAAGAAGAATATTTTAATTAAACATTACTATAGATATTACTTATATATATTAAGGATTGTAATTCCTTTTTTAAGATATTTTATAATACAAATTTTAACCAAATAATATTTATAAAAATTTAAAATATATTATTATTAAATTTATGAAGTCCAATAATAAGTGGGAGAAATTTTTTGAATGTTACATAGTTCTTAGAAATTCAAAATATCATCCCCAATGAAATAAGGATTCGACATCGGATTGAATGTAACAAGCTTAATTTTTAATCTCGTATCTGCGAGTAGAGATGTAAAAGTCAAAGGACACAAAACTTGCCTTTTGCAAACAACCCATTTCCCATGCGTCATTATTCATGATAGGTTATTACAAAACTTAGATCATAAAATTTTCTACAAATTTTATATCATGCATTTTTTGTATGATTAACCGCTACCGCTCTCCAGATATTACCGGGAGAAGGTAGGTGCCTCAGATACTGACGTCTATATAACTGGACAGATTATCCTATGTTACCAGCGTTGCCAACCATCTGGAATTTTCCGTAGATCTAGGGAATTGTATTATCATCTACGGGTGATAATAAAATTATACGGAAAATTATAAATATCATTTATTGATATTTGATATCATTTATTGAGAAAATAATAAACGTATTATAATGGAACTTTAGGTGATTATTTTAATAAATAACAATTTTTGCATCCAGTTTGGCAATCCGTAGATCTACCGAATTTTAAAATCGAGATCTACGGAAATTTCGATACCAACCTACGGATTTGAAAAAATTAGAGTTGGTAACACTGTATTTTACGCTAATAGCCAGACTTTGAAGCTCTCAACTAGCCAAGGTACTAAATTGTGCTTCAGTGCGCTTGCGCGGTGGTTATGTATAATAGTATGTCACATGTATTTCCACGGCACATACAAAGTTTTTAGTATCTTGACTAGTGAGTCAACGCTATGTACCCTTCAAATGTGTACGTTATTTCAAATTTAGGTCTATAAGGATACTCCAGTTATATAGAGTTCAGTGGCATCAGTACATAAAGATAATGCTATATTTTCATTAATGCATATTATAAGTTTTAAAATAGCATTATCCTATCTATGGATGCGCTTGTCCTACACTTTGCGCTATAATATCTCCACATCGACTAATCTTACGCAACAATGCATCTAATAAAATTTGTAGAGAGTTTTATGGTATACAAATTTTGCCATAACCTCTAATCACTAATGACATTTGACGTGTAGGAAACGAGATTTTTGCAAAAAAAAACTAAATTCACGACCTTTGATTTTTACGAAAGTATGTATTCTTTGTTTTGATTATGTTAACTGGGACTTCCATGAGTATTGGGAACTTTAGTACTTGGATATGCTCTCTGGTGGGTAAATTATAAACTAGAGCTAGTAGGTCCACGTTTGTTGTCCAAATCTTTGACATATCCTTCGGCCTACAATAGCACACTTTCGCCGTATTTCAGGTACTCATACATAAATAATTCATACATAAATTTTTACAAACAAATTTTCATGAAAAATCATTGTGTTGAATATTGACGGTCTCTAATTATTTCTTATGATTGGTTCATTTGATAAATAGTTTAAATATAACTCTAACTAGAGGGTAGGGTCTCTATCCTACAAGTTTCGTGGTCACACTCTGGTGAACAACTTATTAACTATTGCTGGTAGATTGAAGTATTAAGCTCCGCCCCCTGTCAGAGATCTCAATTGAAAATTTATTTTATATTGTTTTATGTAATTTAATAACATTCAATCATTTTCTCATTCACTACACTTATCTTTAAAAGCCATCGTGAAAAATTTAGAGGCAGATATTTTTGTATAAAATCAAATTAACTGCTTGATACGTCTATATATGATGGTACGCAATATGTATTTTAAATCATTTTATACAGGATTTATTAACATTGCAGAATTAAATCCCACCTATTTATATAAAACGACTTCAAGGTTAAAATCATTCGTATACAATGTTTGCCGTATTTAAAAGTATGTGAAATAGAGTTACAAATATTATCAGTAGCAAATGAGCTAATAGAACTGACAAACGTCAAATAGTCTCAAGTGATTTTTTATGATATATATATATATTGATACTTGCCAAACAAAAGCAATTCCTATATAAAATAATTTATGAAACAAATCTGCAAAGAAATACAATTGAATATAAAATACTCTCACCGAAACATATTGAAAAGCCCAAGGGACTAGTCGGTTGATAGACGAAAAAGTGGATTTCGCTATACATAAATCCTTTTTTTTTTATTGAAAGAAGTCGGTTGAAATGATGATGGTTTAACTGTTTTTCAACTGTTTTCTCAACTTTCCAATTATAAATTGTGACTAAGAATAATCACTTCCTAAGCCATCTTTAATTCAACGGAAATCAGCCAATTCGTTCTTGCCCATACGCCGACAGTTTAGTCAATTTTTTTTCTTAATAATTGACAAACTGCCGATATCGGGATTCGAACCACACCCTCCCAGTTTTCAAGTAGGCATACTGCGTAGACATAACGCCTTAGACCGCTCGGCCACTTGGACTGATAAATATGTAACCAATATGTTACTCGCTAATGAATTAATGTAATCTATTGTAATTTCTGTTGAGTCCAAAGTAAAGACGATAATCAAGACAAAAATACGGTTTCATAAAAACATTCCCTGATTTTAATAAATAGTTTGAAAAACTTTCATTTGAGCAAAACAAAAACCAAAGACTTTAAATTTCATTACCTAAAACTTTCCTAGTGAAATAATCCAGGAAAATTATACAAAATATTTTTATTAGGTAGCCTAAACAAAAAACTGAATAAAATTACTATTTTTTATGAAATTTATATGACAAAATATGTCATAATTATTTTGAAAAAAATTATTTCTTGAATACGTAGTGCTCCTCTTAAGAGTTTAATTTTAGAAACTTTTTTAAGTATATCCATGGTATAACTTTATGCCATGAGTATATCCACTACTTTCCGGCGGGGGAAATAAGTTTTTTATTAATTTTTTTTAGCTAAATCAATTGTTTGACAATTGTGTTTCAATGTGCGATCAAAAATAATTTTTGTTTGTTTATTGTTTATTTTTTTAAATTAAACAAAATTTAAATCTAGAGTTAGCACCAACTGTGTATTTTTTTAAACTTATTATTTTTTTTTATACTTCCGTACTAGTTATTCTTTGTTCGCTAAAAAACGTATCTGTTCTACCTTTGACTTTTAATTAATTAATTAAATTATTTTCCCAGTATTTTTCGATTTATTTTCGAAAATTCTATAAAAATCCTCTAAAAGCGTTTAAAAAAATCCGTGCGTCAAAAATTCGAAACTTTAAACATCGATATCTCGAAAACGAAGCGAGATATCGAAAACATTGTATTCTTATTTTTCGTCTTATTTCGTCAAGTTCTATAAGAATCTGTCAAATCTTGGCGCCGTACGAATCGTAATCTTGCAGTTGATAAACAATTGATTTATCTACAAAAATTGATTTCCCCCCGCCAACTTAAGAGAGATATTAAATACCACCGATACCAAGAACTTCAAAGAAAAAACTGAAATTAACCGATAAAAATAAATAAATCTTGCTACGACTTCTAATGAATCGTTAAATATTTAATAACCATTAATGAATAAATGTAAATTTTAAATTTAATTAAGAAAATTTAAAGAAATAAATATCACTTTCACTATTGCTTTAATCCTTTACTCTTTTCTATGTGCCAAATTTGCATAAATTGTCTGTAATTATGTACGTGTGACCTGATATATATATATAATATATAAATATATTTAAAAAACAAAATATAAATAAAAATATTACTACTATATGTCTATTTTATATCAAAATTTCTACTGTGATAATTTTTTGAAAAAAAATACATTTAAATAATTTTCTGGAAATCTTCTAAAAAAAAAAATAACTTACATAATATAATTATATAGGCTATAATGTGTAGAAATTATATATACAGTGTATTTCAAAAACGTGTGTAGAGATTATAACCGGGTAAAAACGGGTGGTCGCAGTATTTTTTGGTCAATTGGGTACACGCACAGTTTCTACATTTTAAAATTTGATTCATTAATATATTCCATTACCCATATCAATATTAAAAAATGTTATTTATAACTTATTATAAATCAAAGATTTTGAAATCGCGCTAAAATGGGTTTTAAGTCATCTGTTATAGCCATATAATAGATCTGACGTCATTTAATTTGTTACGCCATTATACACGTTTATGTTTATTTAACTCACAACTGTCGTACTTACTGATAAAGACAATAACATCGATAAATGCTGTATTCTCTATTTTAACAAATTAGTTAATAAACTAAACCAAAACACTTCAACTAGAAATAACAAAAAAAAAAAAAAAATACAGACGAATTGAGAACCATCTTCCTTTTTAAAAATAACCGTCACACATGGTCAAGTATAAACTTTTGGCTTTTAAATAAAAATATTCTAAAACCGGACACTACCGGTTTTTTCCAAATATGTTGAAAAATATGACATTTATCGTATTTATTGCCATAAATAAAATTGATATAATTATAGGCCACAAAATTTGCGATCATTTTTCAAAATTTTATAGGTGATTTGTAATTTATTTGGTTTTCGAAAAAATGCTTCAGATAAAAGTTATAGACATACTAAAAATTTGTATTCGAAACATTTACCCAAAAACCAAATAAATATGGTACAATAATCAACTATAAAATTTTGAAAAATGAGCTCGACTGCATTTTTGACCACGTGTACATTAAATTCTGAATGAAAGTGATGGAAGGCTTTTTTTCTTAAAATAAGTGAGATATGGTTTCCAATTGTGCGTACACTTCCATCTTAACAATTTCATCACAAAAATAGCTACCTGATAATGAATAAATAAATGATTTTGATTTATTTGAATAATTATATTTTAAAATTTAATTATTTCGTTGAGGAAAGATCGATTATTCTGAGTAATTATTTTCATCTACAATATTTAATGGAATATTCTGTATATATAAATGTTATTTATAATCAAAAATATATATAATGGATAAAGATGTGTTGATTATAATGGGCAAGTGCCCCCAAAAATTTTTCTTTGATTGGTTTTAGATACACCATAAACAAATATTATACTCGTATTTTTTATTTATTTTTCAAATAGCTTGATATTGAAACAGAAAAAAATTCCACTTTCGAATCGGAATCGTAATTTTTTACCAATGATATCCACCATAAAAAGAATATTGTAGAAAATTTTGTATACTACAAAAATTTATTCAGACACAAAAAAATGTCAAATTAAAAACGGTTCTATTAAAACGCTCCCGCAAAGTACGCTGTATTGCGTGAAGTCATAACAGTAAAATGTCAATGCTAATGCAAGTGTTATAACGATAAACATAAAAAACTCATGAAAAATGATAAGCTATAAATATTGTTTCGTGTATTGTGTTAATAATTCAAAAAACTCCTGAAAAAAGATATATCAGTGCTAAAAGAAAAAACCAACTTGAGGATTTCGGATAATTTTTATTATTTTATAGTTTTTATAACTCCCGCATTGGAACTTGTATATTAAACAATCTTGACACCTGATCAGAACATGGCCAATGACGTCACATCCTATCACGTCACGTTTTAAATGCAAGCTGATTTTTATGACTCTTAATATTGAATAATTTAAAATTGAGCAATAAAAAAAACCATTTGTTCAATAATTTTATTATTTGTTTAGCCGAATCTTTGCAAATAAGTTTAAAAGAGGTCCGGAGTACTCTATTGGTTATTAAAATAACTTCGTAGTGATAAACAGTAAATAAATTCAAAACTTATAAAATATTGAAATGTCTAACCTTTCTTTTCGACTTTAATATCAAGCTATTTGGAAAAATACAAAAATCCGATACAATATTTTTAATAGTGTATTCAACAACATGAGACTCGCTCCTTATATTTGTATCTGTTACAGCTACTGCCCGGACTCTAGCTTAGGAAATTATTATAAAGGGACTAACGCTGATTAAAGTTATCTTTATCCCTATAAAGTAAACCTTAACAAGATTCCGAGCATTAATCGTAATTTACATATTGTATAATTTGTATAAATATAATACAAATTTTAATGTATGTACAGGATGTGACGAAAAAAACGGTGCTATACTGTCAGAGTAGATATTTATGACGCCTATCATATTTTAATTAATCGATTCATTCATATCTTGAATACAAAGCATATGGACAGCCTTTTATATTTATTATTGTGATAGGTATTATCTAACCTCAAAGTATTACATCCCTTTTCTGTTACATTCTGTATATTTATGTATATACATACGATATTATATGTTTATGTGTAATAAATAAATCAAAATAATGTTTGTTTTTATTTGACCCACTAAATTGAGACTGTCTTCGAAAAAATTCCGAAGCTGGATGCGTGTATGGACCTTTATTTTGATGAAACATATCCTGAATAGTTTATTTAATTTGAACCGGGAGGTTTGTTTTAAGAAGTTAAAGGGGGTTAATTCTACATTTTTCAAATATCTCGATAGTTATAAATTTTTTGATAAGTGATGAAACAAATAGTATATTTTATACGTTTTCGTATGCTTAACGTCTATCGACCCATTGTTAGTATGATTGCCTTACGGTTATATTATACTAACGCAGGTGACTTTTGGAATTTAAATAATTTATGAAAATTGACATCGGTACTTGATATGGAACTTTTTGACATGAGTACCTACTTGATATAAAAAATCATAAACTTCTGAGTGGCGATCGAATTCACGACCTTTAGCGTTTCGGGCTAATGCTATACCAACCATGGTTACAAAGATGTTTTACCTTTTTGGCATTTTAAATATTGATATGAAAAATTAACTCATCCACCAGGTTCGAAACCTGGACCTTTCGATTTCTAGCCCAGTGTGCTACCGTTACATCACGGATGATACTGATGTTATTGTAGTCAACATTAACTTATTATTCCACATATTGTTATTTGTGTATACTTAGGCGTCACAATTAATACAATACTAATGTCAATTTCCTGGTGGATGTCAATTTCGAAACCAGGTGGATGATTTAATTTTTTCATATCAATATTTAATTAAAAATTCATTGACATGTTTGTGTATAATCTATATAATATACACTATTATATATACACTAAGTACTTTCATACTATGTCTATGCGTAACCAGTGGCGTAGCGTGCCTTGGCGGAGCCCCGTATGAAAATTTGATTGGGGGCCCTTATGAAGGGTAAAGATTTCTCACAAAAGAAAAAAAAAATGTTTGCATAAAATTAAAAGAAATATTTATTCATCATAATTATCTATCTGTCACTTTTTCCAAAATTTTTACTAACAATTCAAATTAAATATACACTCTCAATTTTTGCTTACGCACATCGGGGGCCCCGTATAATTGATACGGCGGTAGCTACGCCCCTGTGCGTAACCTTAATGTAACTTGACATTAGTATTGTATTGTGACGCTTAAGTATACACAAATAATAATATTTTTGACATTACTTTAAAAAAAGGAATGTGTATTCTGATTTGGTAGTGATAGAATGAATAAGTATATGCTTAGAAAACGACGTTGCCAAATTAACAAAACGATAAAACTTTTAGGATATACTATTTTGTAATGAGCAAGATTGTACCGCAATAAACTGTAACTTTTTTTTCGTGAACAGTTTAGAACATATCTCTAATTACTGTAAGATTACAAAAGCATGTGTATGATATGAGTATTATATAACATAAATATATATATAGCGTCTTTAGTACTTTGTATTTTTTTACTTTTTGTTTGTGTTAAAAGTAAAATAAACAATGCACGCATTGATAATGAACTCAGTATATACAGAATATTTAAACAAACAACTCAATTAAGTGTAATTTTTACTTGGTTTACAAGTTATATGGTTGCTGCACTATTACGGAAGACAAATTTCAGAAATGAAACACAGCCAAAATATATTTTTTATACAAGAAGAATAGTTTTCTTTTTCAAAAATATTTTCACAAATTTCAACAATTTGTTTACATTTCCGTATTTTAATATTTCCAGTCTTCCGTATGGTGGTTATAACTAAGTAACATTGTTTGCAATATATGCACATTTTAAACATATGTTCAAATGTTTTGAAACAAAAATTCTATTCAAAATAATAACAATTCGAATTGAGTATAAAAACTCGAGACTGTACGGGTAATAGTATCACTTACAGTTTAACAATTATCAAATTAACAAAAATAATTATTGCGTTCATTAACGGTAAGTTCTATATTTTATTACAAATAGTTACAAAAGATACGAACAATTGCAATTTTAAATTTTACAGAAAACCAAAAGATGGCAGTGTATAAATTAATTCTATTCATATGTCTGTGTACAAACGCAAGTGTATTTAGTGCACCATCTTCTTCATCTGATGCCGAGCTCAACGCCATTAATAGTAATGCTGAGAGTTTAAAGCGTAACCAACGAGATGCACAAGGTTCTGATATTGACAAAAATCGTGAATTAATTGTGCGATTACAAACACTTTTAACTCTATTACAACTTAGGCCATCACAAAGTTTAGGAGTAACATCACAAGGTCAAAATAGTCAATCACAACCCCAAGGAGAGTTAGTTCTAAAGTTTCCATTCGCTGCACCCACTTGCTATGCACAACACTTTCTCCAAAATCCTGAGCTTATTGTTCTATTCCATCGTGTAGTCGAAATATGTGGCGGTGATCCAAATTTATTATTAGTTGGCTTAGATCAGGCATCAAACAATATGAATAACGGCGGGTTATTAGGTGGTTTAGGTGGATTGTTAGGTGGAAATGGTGGTGGTCTATTAGGAGGTTTAGGAGGTCTTTTGGGTGGGCAATCAGGCCAAGGTGGTTTACTTGGTGGTTTGGGTGGTCTCTTAGGAACTGGTTCACAAGGTGGTCTACTTGGAGGTCTTGGTGGCTTATTGGGTACTGGTAATCAAGGTGGTTTATTAGGTGGGTTAGGAGGATTATTGGGTGGTAGTCCACAAGGAGGATTACTTGGTGGTCTTGGTGGATTATTGGGTAGTAATGGAGGTCAATTTGGAAATGGGGGATTACTAGGTGGTCTTGGCGGTTTACTTGGAGGATCTGGAGGACAAAGAGGAGGATTACTCCCAGGTCTTGGTGGCTTATTAGGAGGGCAGCAATCGGGTCAAGGCGGATTACTTCCTGGTCTAGGAGGATTATTAGGTGGTAATGGTGGAAGACAAGGTGAACAAACAGGTGCGTATTCCAGAGGCGGTATTGATGAGTTCAGTAATGAAGAGGATTGTGATGAAGAAACTTTGGCATCAGATAAAGTTGGTAATGGAGGTCTACTAAGTGGTGTACTTGGTGGAGGACAATCCGGTGGGGGTTTACTAAGTGGTGCACTTGGTGGTAGTCAATCAGGTGGTGGACTTCTAGGAAATGTACTCGGTGGTGGTAGTGGGGGACAATCTGGTGGTTTAGTTGAGGGATTGACTGGAGGTTTGACTGGTGGATTAACTAGTGGCATAACTAGTGGAGTAGTCAGTGGAGTTGCTGGTGGTGTTGTTAATAGCGTTGAAAGTACAGTTGGAAATCTTCCTGTTGTAGGCAACTTGTTAAGAAGTAAGTGTTTACAAACAGCATAATTCGACTAAAACGTATACTTAACTAATTTCATTTTTAGGACATGCGAATGAAGCCACATCTAAAGAAATGGAAAATACAGTCAGCAATATTGAATACACCAATGATTACACTCAAACTTCAATGGAAATGCGAACAAACAGACCAAGAATGATGAATCAACAAAATGAAATGTCACAAAAAGTTCATACGAACATGATCCAACGACATGAGCCACGGCAACAAGATGATATGCAAATGATGATGATGAATCAAGAAATGCAAAATAATCCAGAAAAAATGAAAACACAAGATATACAAAATTTTGAAATGAATGGATTCACAGACGATAACACACTAGGTAAGCTGTTTAAAAATGGATTATGTGACGCAAATACCCATGTTTGTACTCTCGATAGCACATCTGAACCAAAAACTGCATGTGATTGTAATCATTATTGTGAATGTTTATCAAATTTCAAACAATTTTCAGACACACAAAAGCCAAAACGTAAATATCGTCGCAGAAAATATAAAATTGTTGATGCACCAAAAGATTTAGATATTGAAACACAAATACCAACCAATACAGATGATCTATTTGAAGCACCATCACAACAATATGTAAAAACAATTGAGAATAATAATAATGGATTTAGAAATGGTTTTAATGCTAAACAACAATTTGAAAGTAATGAAAAACAACACCAAATTGATGAATACTTTTATTAATTTTAATTTCTAACTATTTAAAATAATTATTTATTGTATTTATTTATAATTTATTTATTTAATATTTTAAATTAAATATTATTTATTTAAAATATTAATTGTCCATTAAAAAATATTAATTGTACTTTCATGTGAAATATATTATTTTTAATTTATATTTTTTATTTATTAATCAATTTATTATACTGTTGGGAGTGCAAGTAGCCGAGCGGTCTAAGGCGTTATGTCTGCGCAGTATGCATACTTGGAAACTGGGAGGTTATGAGTTCGAATCCCGACATCGGAAGTTTGTCAATTATTTAAAAAAAGAAGAAAAAAAAGGGGCGGTTAATTGACTAAATTGTCGGCGTATGGGCAAGAACGAAGTAACCGGCTATGCTTGAGAAGGTTTTCTTCATTTTCCTTCACGAACTCCAGATGAATATCGGCATAGTTCCCCTCAGAGTCGACTGCAGCCATATATCCTACCAATTCCTAGTCTGCACACTCACATCCTTTCACTCCACTCACATCCTCATATCCTTAGGCATCACAATGGACCTTATGGTAGAAGTGAAGCCCGTCCAGGGCACCCTCTAGAATCTATCTATCTATACTTTTGGGAACTCTAGCCCCATATTTCTGCCCAACCCCGTGACATACCCTTAGGCCAACGAGTGGCGTGGTCGCACTCTGCTGAACAACTGCTGAGTAACTACTGCTAGTATGTTGAAAAATTAAGTCCCTTAGCTGTCCCTTAGCATATATCCCAATATCTGTATAATAAAAATATTATATTATACATTACCTTGGAAAAAGAAAACAAAAGCCACTAGACATTTCTCGAGTAAATCCACTTAAAATTATGGGTCACTCCTCTATGCTACTAATTCTATCTTCTTTGGTCGATTTTCATGAAATACCTATTGTATTTTATTAATTCTTATTTATTTGTGGTATATGGATTGACAGTAATTTAGTGGTGTTCTTTTTTTAAAACTTTATAGTTGATTTGTGCTTTATCCACTTGGTTTTCAAAATAATTTGTGGAATAGAAGTTGTTCACATAAATACTAACAACTTTTATTCTTCACATTTTTTAGATAACTAATTTTTTAGAACCCTTTTTGAATTCAGCGCCACTTTTAATATCTATAGTACTCTTCAATGTTTGTGTTCAGACCTAAATCCTTAGTAGTAGTAGTGGGCGGGAGGTCGAAGCCTGACAAATAGACCTTTCAAGTCTTTTTTACCACACCTAAAGGGTGAGGAATTTTGTATGTAGACTAGAAATTGGTAGGTTATGCGACTGCAGCCGACTTTGATAGGAACTATGCCGATATTCATCTAGAGTTTGTGAAAGGAAACTGCAGAAAACCTTCACAAGCATTGTCGGTTACTTTTGTTCCTGTCCATACGCCGACAGTTGGTCAATTAACCGCCACATTAATTAATTTGTTTTTAATTAATTTAAATGACAAACTGTCAGTGTTAAGTATCGAACCAGAAACCTCCCAGTTCTGAGTAGAGCGTTTTTAACACTGGACCACATGGCTAGCATAGCCGGTTACTGTCGTTCTTGTCCATACGTCGATAGTTTAGTCAATAAACCGCCTCATTTTTTTTAAATTGACTTAATTTTTAAACTGCCACCCCAGGGCATCGAACTCGCAACCTCCCAGTTTCAAGCAGGGCGCCTTTCACACCACGGCCAGTTGGACTGGTAGCTAAGTCCTTACTAAACTGAGAAAGTCAATCAGTCTAAACATATTTAGTTGTAAGCTTCTAAGTTCAACGTGTTTCTCTCAGGACACTCTTACTAATTTGTCACCAGTATTGTCAAATTGGGGAATTTTAGCATAATTTGTTGAATTTTCCATAAATAAGGTGGACTTAATAATATGAAATAATGCATGCCATAATGTATCGAGTATAAATTAACATTTTGTATTCTGATAAATTCTGATTCGTTATATTCAACTTAAAAACCAAAATTTATAAGTATCACAATCCCAAAAATAAATCACATAGATTTTCTACTAGGTTTTATTAGATCCACTGAATTTCGGGTAAAGTCCTCCAATCTGGCAGCACTTACTAAGCAAAATTGCGTCACAATCTACGTTGCTTAGTATCTGTCAAATGACCTGGCAAAAAACTAAGTTAGGTATATTTAATAACTTACTTTACTAAACTAGAACATAGTTATTCCGAACAAAATTATTCCGTATTTGAAAGTTGTTTTGTGCCGAATCCATTCAATTTTTTTTAAATGTTTAGGATAATAGTTGTGAATATTTTTTTCAAGAGTACCTTTTTCGAAAACTAATCGAAATTTATAAAAATGCTGGATGCATGAGGCTGTAAAAATTTAGTATCCCCTAAAACGGTCGGATCGTGTCGGGTGGAGTCTCCATCGATGTTTGGAGATATATATACAATATAAACTCCATTTACAGTGTTTTACTTTTCACATTTTTTTTGACTCTATGAATGAAATAGAATTGTTATTCAATAAAAACAAAATTTGTAGAAGATCCAATTCTATTTTAAATGTTCTTTTTATTTTTAGATTAAAGAAAATAAAAACAATTTAAATTTTGCAGTGTTGACAATAAATTTTTTATTTATGTGAAAATATACATGTAAATATATAAAATGTAAATAATATCACAATAAATAACAATTGCTGTTGGTATCGTACATTAAAATTATTGGGCGGTGAATTAAAATTAAAGCGAACTATTTTAACTATCGCAAGGAAATTATTAGTTTATCACAATTTTATATTTGTTAAAAAATGCACCATTTTATCATACCATCAAAAAAAATGATGCATGTTTATTTGTGTCTTATTCGTTCGGTTTTTTGGGATAATGTTTCGAATTTCTGACGGTCGGTTCAAAATGTCCGATTATTGAATTTTCAATTATGAATACGTGCAATATAAACGGTCGTGACGTTGCGTTATTAATCGGTGCGAGTATCTGTAGTACAAATACGCTCACTTTTTTGTCAAAAACAGGTTAACGAGTCAAAAAAAGGTTAACGAATACGTCTGACAAAGATTGAAGTTCGTGGCTGCTCAATTCTTTGCTAGACGAATCCGTTTACCTTTTTTTGCACTTTGGGTCGAACCTTGTATGAGTTCCCGGTGGGCCGTTTCCTGCCAGTACGCCCCTGCATAGTGATATGATTCTGGACAACAGAATGTCAGAATGAAGTTCTGTCTCACTGAAATTATCAGAGATAGGCCATTTGCAGTTAATTTTTTGTCAAAATATCCAGCTGTTGATGTTGTATATCAATACATACAATATTTAAGCTTGGTGGAAATAAACAACCAGATTATAAGCAGTGGCGTAGCGTGCATAGGCGGGGCCCCGTATAAAAATTTGTTTGGCGGCCCTTATGAAGGGTAAAGATTTCTCACAAAAGAAAAAAAAAATGTTTGCATAAAATTAAAAGAAATATTTATTCATCATAATTATCTATCTGTCACTTACTGTCCAAAATTTTTACAAACAATTCAAATTAAATATACACTCTCAATTTTTGCTTACGCACGTCGGGGGCCCCGTATAATTGATACGGCAGATACGGCGCTAGCTACGCCCCTGCTTATAAGCTATCTAAAGTCAATTGACAAAATAAAATGAAACCAAAAATATTTATTTATATTTCTAAAAAAACCCTTCATTAAAACAAAAATGTGCGATTTTTATGAATTAAGAAAAATTACAAGATCGAGAATAATCGTAAACGGCAAACACGCAATGTTTATAGTTGAATCGTTTTAAAGAGGCCAGCGATATTAAAAAGAGTGCGCTAAAAGTTCAAAAAATATTAGACCAAATCTTTTACGTCGTTAATCCGTTATAATTCGATTCAACTATTAATCAGTGACACAATTGCGGATTAACCTATGCTATGAAATGAAACTAATCTAAGTGGGTCAGCGGTATTGAGGGAGATCAGTAGATAAGTACTGCTTGCAAATACCATAGAACTTACTAACTTGAAATTTTAATTTGCTATCGATAAATGATAACGTTGACTTTCGCAGAACCACTAATTTATTGTCTTTATCTATGTAAGTTCTACAGCATGTACATTGGCTAAGAACTAATCCGAACTGACCCTTTATGATACTAAAAACGAGGTATTTAACTATAAGGAATGGTAATTATATTTCGTAAAGGAAAAATTTGTGAGTTATATTTAAAAATTTCAAACAAGTTTTTTTTAATAAAATGGTAACATATTCTTTAAAAATAGTCAAACGTGATTAATTATTTAATTGGAAAATTCAATAAATGTGTTCCAATAATTGTGCCTGAAATCCCAAGATAAAGAGAAATATGAATATATCTGAATATATAAAAAATTTCAAGATACAAATTTATTTTGAATAATTTGTTCCAGTTTGTTTACGCCTCTCCCATGCTAATTGCATTGACCATATACTTAATGGACGCATGTACCCAACTGAACGATAAAATTTAGTTAAATATATTGCCTCAGGTGTCTGATATGCCATACCAAATTTTTCTTGCATTGATTTGAATAGACCACCAGCAGTTTGCCATGCTTCTTTGAGCATACCCTAAGAACAAAATTTTCAGTTATTAACCTTCCGTAAGGCGCAATATGTTCGACTGTTGAATCGGGCGCAGTGTACTTAATAGGCACACATTCAAAAAACATAATTAACACCTGATTAAGTTCATTTATACAACTACCCAGTGAGATATATCATTTAGTCCGGGAGACCAAAGGGTTTTTTCAGGATGATGAGTATATCAAGCTGGTACTTTGTAAGTAGCTTCGTTTTGACAAGACGCCCAACTTTTTAAATTATAAAATTTTGGAAAAAGGTATCGAAATTTTCTGAAAGCCGTTAAACATTGATGATGGAAGACTCGGAGTCCATTCGATTGAATTTGTAGGACGTAAATTTTTCCTCGTTCTTCACTTAATTATCTTACAATTAAACTTAAATTAATTAAATTAAATACTGATATGAAAAAATTAACTCGTCAACCAGGAATCGAACCTCGGGCCTCTGGATAACTAGTCCAGTGTGCTGCCTCTACACCAAAGACGATTGTGATGTGACAGCCAACTTTTTCATATTATTCTAATTTTTTTATATATATATATATTTTTTATATATTTATTAGACAGTATAAACTTCTTGTTGAAGTGATATTTTTATTTAATATTTGTTTATTTGTGTATACTTTCGTGTCAACATACAAGTGTTTGTCCAAATTCCTTTCGGTTACGTATGACAAACTGTAGAAGACTATAGCGTATACCCGACACATTTCATTGTCATTGAATTTATTAATTAAATTAAATACTGATATGAAAAAATTAACTCGTCAACCAGGAATCGAACCTCGGGCCTCTGGATAACTAGTCCAGTGTGCTGCCTCTACACCAAAGACGATTGTGATGTGACAGCCAACTTTTTCATATTATTCTAATTTTTTTATATATATATATATATTTTTTATATATTTATTAGACAGTATAAACTTCTTGTTGAAGTGATATTTTTATTTAATATTTGTTTATTTGTGTATACTTTCGTGTCAACATACAAGTGTTTGTCCAAATTCCTTTCGGTTACGTATGACAAACTGTAGAAGACTATAGCGTATACCCGACACATTTCATTGTCATTGAATTTATTAATTAAATTAAATACTGATATGAAAAAATTAACTCTTCAACCAGGAATCGAACCTCGGGCCTCTGGATAACTAGTCCAGTGTGCTGCCTCTACACCAAAGACGATTGTGATGTGACAGCCAACTTTTTCATATTATTCTAATTTATATATATATATATATATTTTTTATATATTTATTAGACAGTATAAACTTCTTGTTGAAGTGATATTTTTATTTAATATTTGTTTATTTGTGTATACTTTCGTGTCAACATACAAGTGTTTGTCCAAATTCCTTTCGGTTACGTATGACAAACTGTAGAAGACTATAGCGTATACCCGACACATTTCATTGTTGACGAGTTAATTTTTTCATATCAGTATTTAATTTAATTAATAAATTCAATGACAATGAAATGTGTCGGGTATACGCTATAGTCTTCTACAGGTTGTCATACGTAACCGAAAGGTGTATTTGGTGTAGAGGCAGCACACTAGACTAGTTATCCAGAGGCCCGAGGTTCGATTCCTGGTTGACGAGTTAATTTTTTCATATCAGTATTTAATTTAATTAATAAATTCAATGACAATGAAATGTGTCGGGTATACGCTATAGTCTTCTACAGTTTGTCATACGTAACCGAAAGGAATTTGGACAAACACTTGTATGTTGACACGAAAGTATACACAAATAAACAAATATTAAATTAAACTTAAAAATAACTTGATGCTCGTAAACTTTGGATGAACGGTCAAGTCGTCATGTTCAACGACTTCCAAAAAATTCCGATACGGTTTTCCAAAGTTTTATCATTAAATATTTGAACGTCTTGTCAAAACGAAGCTACTTACAAAGTACCAGCTTGATGCTCATCATCCTGAATAAACCCTTTGGTCTCCTGGACTAATTATTTAGGGCGCCAAAAAAGAAAAAACACAAGTAAAAAACTATGTTTTTGTCATAAAATTAGTTGAACAAATGTTAATAAAATTTTTTGACCTACTATCAAAAGTCGTATATAGTAAAAAATATTATCGTGCAATATAAAAGTAAAAACATTGTTATAAAGGTAAGAAATAGTGAAAAATGTTCACAGTATTTATATCTATATTAATCTTTCAATATAGGGCCACAAAATCTTCCGGATAAGGCTCCCTTAAAAAATGGCACGAAATTGGGCGCAATGAACTAAACTGAACAAAACGTGAATAACTTTCCGTAATGAAGGTTAAGGTGAAACTATCTGAAAGGGTTGCGTAGAGTAGGCCGAAAAAAACAGCTACTGGGAATATCAGGTAGAAACACAGCATAGGGCCAAGGAAAAATGGCAAAATAGCAGCCCTGTGCCTGTCAGATCAAATGCGCCCGACGAAAGGTTAATTTGGTATTAAGGTAGTTGTCTTGCAGTAATCGTGTAAAAATGTTTTAGCTCATAACACACATCAATTAAATGAATAAGGCTGAGATTGTAGACTATAATTTTTTGACTTGAATGTACCTCGTATACTTTTCTTTTGGATTATATAAAAATGTCAATCTTTCCGTTAATCTATTACAATAATTAAACGGTCAATAAAATTTTTTTTCAAAATATATACATAATATCATTTTACATTGTCTTAGTTTTTTAGCCAAATCGCTCTACGCGTTTTTTATATAAATACCTGTATTGTTAATCGTACAATTTTTGAGAGCGATTTTTATCAAAACTAAACGGTAAATAATTTTGAAATTTTAAACGAAGTTAGATACTTATATTTTGAATAATTTATCAAAAATTCACCCAATTTTGTCAACACCGCGTTTCACACGACTACTTCCTAAATATTAGGGGTAATAATTTTTTGGATTACCTCAAATATCATAGTTGATGCTAAACTGTATGTAACACCAGACCAACATTCTTCACTTTGAAGTGAAGTACAATTGATGTCACCATTTGGTAAGAAACCATTGACAGCCCCCATATTACCATCATCAAATTTTAACACATTATTATTGTAAATTGTTTTCAATGCTAATTTTACTTTGTCCTCTGGGAATACCTATACGACATAAGCGAAAAAATGTTATAGTGAAACTCAAAGATGGCTAAAACTATTCCATTTTAAATAGATATTTGAAATGTAATTGGCATTTTTCAATTTATATTTTAAATTTTAAAAATTTTAAGCAATGATGCATTTAGCCATTTTAAAATGATTAAATGGTTTAGATAATTTCACTAATTCACAGAGAATTATCGGATACAATTATTTGGTTGTTTAAATTGTCGAGCCCTTACAACGGACATTACCATAAGCTTGTATTGTGGATGTAGTACGCAAACTAATAGTTCATATTGTGTCATGTGTGACTGCATTCCAGTCTTTTCTTATGTTTGATATTGTAATATGATAATTCAAGTGAGAACCACATGTGTGAATCATTTATGAAATATCTTAAGGACGTTCGAAAGAGAAAAACAAATGCAAAGAAGCTCCTGTAAATTAAATGTTATAAAAAAAGTCAATACGAATTCATTAATATGCTTCAAAATGTTAGTTCAAATTACTTCAAATGCATTTTTTCGATATTGAAAATCATAATTTTAACATCGGGTCTTATGGATAAACTACATATTTAATCTTTATAATCGAATAAAACATAGTATAAAATGCAGAGAATTTTTTATAAAACTATGTAAATTGTTGTTAAATAAACAAGGATTTATTTGAGCCAAAGATGAAGGTATGTTCTTCAAATGCATTTTGGAAAGTAATAATGAATTATATAAATAATTTTATCATTTTAGAGAAGCAAAACACAAGATTTTACTTTTTTATTTAAAATAAAAGAAACATTACGAGTCACGACTCACGAGTATTATTATTTACCAAATAACCATAGAATATTTAAATCTAGTTTCAACGTATACATTAAATTTGTAACACTGCCGGCATGCGCAGTCGCTTGATCCCCCCCTTAAGTCTTTCCCCGCAAAATGACTCTTTCGAACGTCCTTAAGCGAAAGCAAGTCAAAAATCTGGAAACTGGAACCACAATATTGAATGCGCGAATAATAATTCTAAAATTAATTATGTTGCTCGGAAAAATTTTTTAAATTGTGAAATTTGAGATAAAATATTATTTGTTCCAAATATGTAAAAACTGTGATATTTATGACATATCAGAAACATTGTGAATAACAAAATTGAATAAAAATAGCTCCCTATATTTTTCGCTCAAGTCAGTGATTGCGAAGATATTATTAAAAAGGGTAAGTTTAATATAGTACACTGAAATTGATTTATTTCTAAAACGAAGAGCGATATTAGATTTAAAAACTTTTGTGCCCTTCATTAGATAAAATTAGATGTCAGCAAGCACTTAATGCTGACTTTATTAAAACTGCGTGACTTTCTCTATAGATATTTATCTAATGGATAAATAATTTCTCCGGTCTAATATTTAAATAAAAACCTACCTGATAATTGTAACCACAACATCTAAGCATCCAATGACCACACAATTGATCCGCCATTATACTATCATTGACTTTACTGTCTGTATCAAATAAATAATAAGTACCATTCCACAGCTTCTTATCGAATGAAGCTACTGCACGTTTCAAAAGATTACTATACCGTTCAAAATCGGTTGTATTTTCTAAAATCTTTGACATTTCTATCATTGCAAATACTGCACCTAACCATAATCCACCACAATATGCACTAGCTCCTACAATGATACAATATTATGTCTTGTGTGATAATTCTAATCAATAAAAAGAAATGCTAGGACCGAAAGATGAAACAATGGAGAGTAGAAGTAACGAGAGAAGAAGACAGTGAGAGTAGAAGTAAAGACAGTGAAATTAAATAAGTTTAAACAATAAAACTTAAGTAAATGACAAATTTCTAAGAGAACCACCTACTATTTTTACTAGTTTTTTTGTAACAATAGAACTTAAGGTTGTTGTGAAACTGGTGAGGGAAAGTAGGGGAGGTAAGTTTGTCCTATACTAAATGCCAGTGCTAAATGCATTGAAATCTCATCCATTGTCAACTCTAAATAATAAAAAATTTTGCAATTAAATCGTTTCAAATAATTTAATTTTTGTGAAAAACATATATATTTGTAAAAAAAACATATTGTTAAAAACTTAAATCCTAAATTTCATTTTTTCGAAGAGTTTTAATAATTAAAAATATGTTTTTATGTATTTCAAAAAAGTTGCATGGTGATAAAACTAAGGGTGCATTCGTCTTGGACGCTCACACGCTTTGAGCGCTTACGCTTATAAGCACAAATTATTGGTGTTCATGTTGGCCTACGAACCGTTAGAATCGATCAGAAAATATCGTTCGTTTTGGACGTTGTGAGCGTTAGTTTGTATCAACATGGCGACGTTTTATTTCGTCGGAAGTAACAGAAATAGGATACGTTTTACCAGATTCTGAATCATTTAAATCGATCGAAAATAATCTGGGTAAATAGTTAGCCAATTTTACTGATTTGTAAACAATTTTAATTTTAAGTGCTTTAATAAATATGACAAAAGTTTGGTTAGCTTACGTTCACGTAGCATTCGTTTTGATAAATAGTAAGATTTGGCGCTCACGCTTTTGCTGCCCTACCTCTGTGGAGTAAGCGTCTGTGAGCGCGAGATCTACCTCATGAACTCAGTCGAAAGAGTGATTTTTTGACACACAGCGCCAAGTCGAACGCTGAAAACGACGATAGAGCGCGCTTAAAGCGTGTGAGCGTCCAAGACGAATACACCCTAGATAAAAATAAATATCACTAAAAATGAAACTAGATTTAGAACATTTTTCGATCTACAAATTGAATTATCTCAGAAACAAAAAACAAGATTAATTTGAAATTTTGTCCAGGTATTTATAAGACTTTGATAAATATTATGACAGTTTTTCATATCACTAGCATATCTGGTTGTCGAGATATAGAGTTTTGTATTCATGGTTTTACCGACGAGCCCATTTAACCTATGTAAAAATCTCTTAAAAATCGTAACTTTAACATTTTTTTTACTCAAAAACTAAAAACAGGATCAACTTCAAATTTTGATAGGATATTTTTTATTGTTGAAATAATAAGCTGTAAAATTTTGAAGAACCTGTCATTAAATTGAATTTTTTCACAACAACCTTAAAAATCTAATGGCTAGTTTTCAAGATAATAACTCTTTATTATTCCGATAAATCTTAACTCTTAACTTTAGCAGCTTTTTAGCGTTTGTTTTCGGCGTTGGGTTAAAAAATTTGCTCTGATGTCAATATAAAAATCTATTATTTTCTTGGTCAGTTCTCCAAACTGTAAATTACATCCAACGTAGGACAAAAAAAACTAGTAAAAATAGTAGGTTGTTATCTTAGAAACTTGTCATTTATTTGAGTTTTATTGTTTAGCCTATTCAAATTCATTGTCTTTTGGATGTAATTTTTTTAATGAATTTCTGTATTTAGTTCTAGTTTCTAAATTAACCCACGATTTTCCTACAGTTCTGAGCACACACTCTTCAAGTTGTTTAGTCAGTTGAAATAATTATTTGGTTGTATAAAAAAGACCTCCGTATAAATTCATTTTAATAAAAACAACATTGTGAGCCAGAAGTTTACCATCATTTTAATTTGATTTAAAAGTTTTTAAACAATTTTCAATTTTAAGTATTTTCTTCATTTTTTGGGGAAATGTAGCCAACAATTTATGACTGGACATCCTCACTACAAGCAGTTACTGCTTAAATATAATTGTGGTGGTCTTTTTACCTACCGAATAATACGTCAAAAAACTTGATCGTCCCCTGAATGAATGATTATTTTAAGGATTTTATTATAATTAGTAACATACAAAAATTAGTAAGATAAAATTTTTTTTTGGAGATTATTGGTACTTATCATGAAGAGATAACTATTGTGGCCGATAAATATGTTTGGTTATTCATTTGTCCAGCGATCGCCGAATAAAAAAATCTAGTTTAAACAAAATTTCGGAATGAAATTGATGTAGGAATTTCAAACGTCGCGTTGTGTCACGTTTGCTCGGATACTGTCCCTCCTCTTTGTCATACATATCAGTTGCCCCCCCCCCTTTATGCGTACGTATTATATGATTAGCTCGTTCACAAGTATACCGTTATATAAACCGGTATCTATATTTTCTAGCCTTACTCGTAACATCTATTCTAGCCATACTCGTAACATCTATACATCTAACCCTTCATGGAGACTAGACAAGGAGTCCAAACTCCATGTAAACAAATAATTGACAAAAATAAGATGTCAATAGTATTCCTTCTACACCGGAAACAGTGCAGAGAGTATAAGGTGTGAGTTTGAATTGAAAAACTTGACGCATTTATATAGTATTATACAAATTATTTACAGCCAAAGTATTTTTCCAATAAAATACTTTTTTTAATAAATGAAATAAAGTAATTAGTTGAAGTAAGTGATAGTTAAAAATTCGCAAAATAATTACATCACAATAAAAAATAAAATAATTATAAAACATTGAATAATTAAATAGTAACCTGTAAAGTTGGAATTGTAAAAATGAAAATCAATTAAGTAGAAATAAATTATATCAAAATTATTAAAATTAATTGAGAAGATTATTGAATCAGATATTAAATAAAACTTTTATTTTTTAATAATAAGTCTAACTAATAAGTCTAAAATATATATATATATATATATATATATTTGATTTAAATACTTCACTCCTATTTATTATACTATATTCACTTCGGTGCAAAAGGACAACTAGCGACGCTAGTGGCACAAAAAGTAAATATAACTTCTACTATTACGTTGACATATTTTGTCAATTCTCCCGTTTGAGTTTGGATCCTTGTCTAGTCTCCATGTAACCCTTATTTCCTACTAGCGCCATACTGGTTACTTATTTTGGATAGTAGCCATTGCTTTTAGTTTAAGTCCCATACTCTCCATAATTTGGTATTAAGAATGTGAAATGTATACATACCTTTCATAATCCACAAATCATATGTTTGATCAGGTGTTCCATTATTTTCAATTATGCCATCGCCATCTGTATCCCAAACCATTGAACGTTCCATAACAGTTCGACACGCTTTGTACATGAATTGGAGATAGTCTTTGTCACCAACTTTTATATTATAGTCACGAAACACAGTTAATACAAATTTTGAATTTAAATCACGCCATTCGCTTACTTCGTGAATCGGATAGCCATTTATTAATGTAAATGGAGCTTCATCTAAAATTGTGAGTTTAAAAGGAGTTATAAATTTTTATGTAAAACAAGGAAATAACTTTCTGAAAGTTCTAGATAAATATTTGTCCGAATCTATAATATGTAAAAGTGATGCATATCTAAATCTTCATGAAAAATTTATCTTAGAAAAGTTTGTTGACACCAAAAATTTTGCTTCTTAAACCGTCAATTTTGTCGAAAAAGAAAATAAAATTGTTTTGCTAAAATATAAAAAGTATACGATACCTGGATCACCAGCATCATGTGGAACACTATCTTTAGCTTTACGTTCAACTAGATGCCCATCGTAGATTGCACGATATTTTTGTGGAAGTTCAACATACACATAATCACGAAAATCATGTTGGATCGCCGATTGTAGTTCTGGCCATAGCATAGCTAATGCAATCGATGCGTAAAAATGTACGTCGTACGTATTATACATACGATATTCATGACCCTCCAAATAAGCGAATCTACCATACTTCAATCTAAAATATGTACATGATAATGTTTAGTTGGCTGCAATTGAGTAGACGCACAGTTTTACTTTAAAATATGACTCATTTGTGTATTTCATGACTTAAAAAAAAATTTAATACTTAAAGAAGTTCGATCAAATCCTATGATAAACAAACTTTTCAATGTGATTTGAAAATCAATATTTATATAAATATTGGGAACTCTAGCACTTGAATATGCTATCTAGTGGGTAAATTGTAAACTAGAGCTAGTAGATCGATGTTTTCTGCCCTTCGGCCTACGAGTTTCGTGGTTGCACTCTGGTGACCAACTTTGAAACTACTGCTAGTAGGTTGAAATATTAAGCACCGCCTCCTGCCAGATATCCCAATTATTTTATTAATGTTTTCTAAAAATTTGAAAACGGTCTGGTTTCTTAGAAAAATTTTTTTTAGGTCTAACTTTTTCATAGGTCTTATTGATAGACTATTACCGCTGAAAAGATTTCGCCGGGTGTATTTTTCACCAATAATTCCTCAGCTTTAACGAATAAAAAAACAAATAGAATATAGCTGAATACTTGTACTAATATTATAAGACTTTAAAAATATATCGTTACCGTTGGAATTATTTAGATTATTGACGTTAATTAAGCTTTATTCGTTGAACTCGATTAACAACAGTGATACTTATTATTGAAGGTTTGGCAACGTCGCACAAGTAGCTGAGATAAAATAAAAAAATAATCAACATGGAAGGCATGACAGTTACCGATAGAGTACGCAGTTCATAAAACTAAGAAATAATTTTTCTTGCTGTATTTTCAAGTCTAAAAGTTGGAAAATTACATTTTCCATTTCCATAGGATTCGATAGTTGTGTTTCTTAAGTGTGTTTCTTAAGTAAGAAACGCTGATATCGATAAAGATACAAATGAAAAATATAAAAATGATTATAACACTAGCAAGTAGATTCGATAGATAGATAGATTGTAGCGGCTGTCCTTGACGGGACACACTTCAACCATAAGGTACATTGTGATGCCTAAGGATGTGAGGATGTGAGTGGAATGGAAGGAATTTTTGTGTGTAGACTAGGAATTGGTAGGTTGTGCGGCTGCAGTATGACTTTGATTTTGACTGGAGTTCGTGAAGGAAACTGCAGAAAACCTTCACAAGCAAGCCGGTTACTTCGTTCTTGTCCATACGCCGACAGTTTAATTGAGAAACTGCCGATGTCGGGTTCGAACCCATAACCCCCCAGTCCCAAGTAGACAGAACCCGTTAGACTGCTCGGCTACTTCTCTGGTAAACACTAGCAAGTAACTAAACAAGATATATTTAAAAATGGCAAAGTACCTTGGATCACTTGGTAATTTATCTCCAATTTCATTTGGCATTAATTTAAGCCAAACTGTCCCACCATCGGAGACATAATACAATTCATTAAAAATTGCACTTTTATACCATTCTGGCAATTCGCTAAAATTTTTTTAATATTATCATTATTGTTAATTACATTCTTTTAATATTTAGAGGTCCTTCATACATCACAACATCATGTACGAAGGCCATTTTTTGGGTGTAACCTAAAGATATAGAAGAAAATTAAGGAGCGTTTATTTAGATCATTTTATGAAAATTAGTTTCCTTATTTTTGTTTTAAATATTTAACAAAAATCAACGAGGAAGAGTATCGGCATCACGTTTAATTATTTATTTCTTATTAAAAGCTCTATCTCAATTGTATGCTATTTATTTACTACCGAAGCTACTTCGAAACTTTTCACTAGTCAGAGTATCGCTTATTTTCAATTTAACAAGTCTGTTTTATTATTGCAGTAATAAAAATTGTAGTTTTAAACGTTATATGAAAACCTAACATTGGATGAGTAAAACCCTTAAATTGTCTTCGTTATATTTAAAGAACACCCTGTATATACATACAGATCATATAATATTGGACTTTGCCACTTAAATATCTCCTGTGCCCAATTTGAATAATTCAATAATGCATAGTTTGAAATCTCTTTAGGGCAATTCCAAAAATTCGTATAATATTTTTCATATAATTGTGATAACTTTCTTCCAAAAAATACTTCTGGTAAATGCCAAACTAATGACAATTCGATATCTTGTTGGGATTTTGGTAAAACGTGTGTCTGGCATGCAATACCAATTCCAATATCCTCATAATCACTTGTATAATCCTCTTTCGGTAAATCACCATTTGTAAATTGGCCATTCTTTGATAAATCTGACCATACAGATTCACCCGTACTTAATGGGTTAAAATATTTACATTTTGAAATATTTATATTTTTCGATTTTTTTGCTGCTAAAGCGTAAGTACATTCCATATTGTGGATATCGTGTTTTAACATTATCCCGTCTATGTCGCCAGTATCAAACGAAGATGTTGTGCATTCTCCTACAATTTTTTATAGAATTAAAACTTTTTTTATTATTAGTTTTATTTAAAGTATAATAATTTAGATCAGGATTTCTCAAAGAGTGGTACACGTACATATACTAAAAGGTGGTTATGTCTATGAACAGGAAATAGAAAGTTACAGGAGACTGCCGACAAATTGTACAAATGATATCTGCGGTTATAATGTTGCAAGGTCAACCTGGCTCATTGATAAGAAGACAGCAACCTTCACCGAGTGAGATGTTTACCGTTCATTGAAGACTCGAAAGGCATCTGAGGCTTCAGACAAATCAAACAAATGATATCTGATTATAATGCTACTGTAAGTTGGTTATCCTGGCTCATTGATAAGCTCATGATGTTGAAGGACAACGCGGTTTGTCCGGACTGTAACGGTGCGGATGACATGTCCTTCCACCTTTTGCACAATGCCTTTGTAGAGATACAATGAAGTACCTAACGATTCGACCGAATAGGGGAACCAGAGGTTAAAACAATTAAAATGAAGCTCTGTTCTGTCATTTTCAGACTTTTCCAGAATTTCAAATTCCTTCACATTTTCAAGCCACTCGCTTCTCTGAGAGAGGAGTGATTCATAAAAATTGATGTCTCTGAATTATGAAATCTGTATACAGTATGGAAGCAAAAAAAAGGAGTTTCTAAACTTCGTAGGGTGGTTATTGAAGCTATTTAGATTAAATAAAAATAAAAATAAAGATTAAAAAATAAAAATTAAATTGTTTGGTGCTACTCGTTATTTATAAAACAGCTTAATAATTCAACATTTGCACAATAGATGGAAGGACAAGCTAGCGTTATTGAAAATAACAACGTATTAAGTTCAGAAAACTCTCATTTTTTCCAACAAAATTCACAAAAAACAATTCTCACAAAACATCAATATGATTTATTGACACATATAAAACTATCAATTAACAATGAGTTTGAATTCCTTTTAAAAAAAGTTTTACACAAAAATTCACTACAAAATAACAAGAATACGTGAGACGCTCCAATGTATGTATTGCAAACAAAACATATTAGAAACAAATTATCAAAAAGGGCTTGTAAGAAGATTCTACAGGCAAATGTGAATATTATTTTAAAGACTACAATACTCGATGTAACATGTTTTATGTGTTATATACAAAACATCTTAATGTAGGTCAGTGTTTGTTACTTAGCCAAACAGTGGTTTCGTAATTAAAATCTTACATATCTCTGAAAATATTAAATTTTTGAAATATTTCTTAGCGGCATTTTCGAATACCTAATGGCCTATTTATAGGGTACAATAAAGATGAATAATCGAAGGTTAAAAGAAGAATTAAGTAATTTCCTCAAACTGACTAATTCACAAATATCAGAAAATTAATGAGTATATAATATTAAAAGAATTTATTTATAATTAATACTAGAATCCAAATCGAGAAATACAAGAATAAATTATTAAAATTAACATACCGGAATCATTATTATGAGAATTGTCTACACCATTCTTAAATGTAAACGTAATTGTGACTAATCTCTCTTCGTCACAAATATTTTCAACCGTCCATACAAATACTGCACATGGTAAGGAACTATCCTAAAATACAAACATTAAAAATGATTAAAAATTACGGATAAATATTTTAAAATAATTAGTAAGGAGATTATTTGATCTAAAATTTCGGAAAGTATGAAAATCTTACGAACGTGGACGTAGGCAGAGGGTGGACCGAGACTCACCTAAAACTATACTAACCCACCAAAATTTTTAATTCGAAATTACGATTCTTTATCTTCTACAAACACAACAAATGTAATCAGATTCTTAAAAAATTAATTAATACTTTTACTAATGTAAATTAAGTTGACTCTGCAGCATAAATTCAACGAGCCCATCCGAATAAGTAAGGCTCGCGACGCCACTGTTAATGAATGTGTTCACTAAAATTAATCCAATACACTTTTTGCTCATGCATATTTATAAATTTTTCATCTAAGGTCGAACTTGATAGCAGAAAAGCGAGAAGAAAAAAGGCAGTAAATTTTATTCGATTGATTCGAAAAATTCTTAGTCTACTTGGCTTATAAATGCCCTGTATAGTCGCAATCTAAATTTCTGTTAAAGGAAACTTTCTCACTGTAATATGCTGCAAACACAAAGAAATGCCAGTATTAGAGTTGGGAAATTGGCAAAAAGGTTCTCTATTCACTCATAGAAAAATTTTAAACTTAAAAATTGGGATTAGTTTAAAACTTTGAAGAGAAAATAACTTTGAATAGATAATAAAGTGGACACCATAGAAAGTCAATGGTTTATTTTATCCAATCATTTTCGACCATAAGGTCCATTGTGATGCCTAAGGATGTGAGAGGAGTGGAAGGAATTTTTGTGTGTAGTCTAGGAATTGGTAGGATGTGCGGCTGCAGCCGACTCTGATAGGAACTATGCCGATATTCATCTGGAGTTCGTGAAGGAAACTGCAGAAAACCTTCACAAGCATAGCCGGTTAATTTGTTCTTGTCCATACGCCGACAGTTTAGTCAATTAACCGCCCCTTTTTTTCTTAATAATTGACAAACTGCCGATGTCGGGATTCGAACCCATAACCTCCCAGTTCCAAGCAGACATAACGCCTTAGACCGCTCGCTACTTGAACGGTTAACCAAATTGATAACTTAAGAACTAGGCAGCCCAAGGATAGATAATAAGAAAATAAATTTAATGATTTCCCCTCTCCAAGCATACCTGGTAAATATTTTCAGTGCACATACATACAAGTCATTTTAAATAACCTTGAGGAAGTATAGATTGCGTTTAGTTTGTATTTCAATACAATGATCGATAGATGAAAGGCAATATTTAATTTGATAAATAATTAAAATAAGTAGTCGATCACAAATATACACTCCCGTCTATAAAAACTGAACCAGTTGAAACATTCTAAGTGTTACTGTATGTAATATTATACATATATTATACATATAATGTTAATAAAATTTGTTAACAAATAAATAAAATAATATCAGACTTGTATAAAATAATTTAAATTCCAAATTTTCCTAAAATGACTTCAAAAAGATCAAAGTGCCAACAAATGTGTCCTTCTTTCTCTGATGTATGTTCACGGATTTATGCAATAATAGAAGATTTCCGAGACGATAAAAAAATAGCAAATTGAAAATATGAATTGTTGGAGGACAGATACTCGTAAAACATTGAAATTCCAACGTCAAATAACTCCAAACCGAAACGAATTATCAAACAATTTTTAATGCTTGTCTCATTAAGTAATAAAAGAATCGTTGTTATTTTTTGATGTCTCTAAAAGCGTAATCTTTATTAAAGATATAAACAAATTTGAAAAAATATATTTTACGATTCATAAAACAGCAATTTGCTTGAGTTAAAGTGTAAAAAATCATGTTTTACATTTAATGAACCAGAATGCTAATCTCGAGTCTAAAATTATACATTATTTATTTTAATAATAGAGCTTATCAACAAAAATGATAAGATAATATTATATATGTTATGTATTATGGGCTACAAAAGTAGTGCTCAGTTTATAGAATTTTTTAGTTGATTTTAACCTTATTCATTCAGTTTCTGGGAAAATGTTTCGAAAATTATACAATTTTGAAAAATAAGTGATACTTTTGTGGCCATGTGTACCAAGTTTAGACTTTAGTACAATAGTACAAGAGTTACATAATTTTTATATCTGTCATTAGATCTTATAACAATTTGTTTAAATATTTGAACGATCTAAAAAATACTGTTTCGAGAAAACAATGACAAAAAAAATAGCTTTAGTTTTTTTTTAAAGCAATTGAAAAAAATATTCCATAAAATTCACTCTTAGCTTTTAAATTTTAGTTTACATTACTTTATAATTTTTTGGGATAACAGGTGAAATTTGATGGCAAATCAATTTAACTCCATACTCAGATAAATTGTATTCAGTCCACGCACGTGGATACAATCCTACATAATTACATTTGGATCCATCAATTAATGATTTCCAAGATTGTAGAACGTTTTTTGGTGCTCTAAAAATACAATTTCAAGCACCTTTTTTACAAATCGAATATCAAAAAAAAATTAGTGTTAATTCTTACTCATATGTCGATAAAACACTTTGGAAAATTGTTTTCTTATCCGCATTTTTTATGGTAACAATAAACTGATCAGCGTACACAGTGTTATATTCATAAATTCCAGGTTTTAATTGGAATCGGCAGAATTCACCACGAAATCCGCGACCTATAGTTCCACTTCCTAATCCACCAATAGGTACACCTAAAACAAAAATTACAAATAAATATTTTGAACAATTTAAAAAAATAACATAATTACCGTAAATTTGTTTTCCATTTAGTGGAAACAGAAAATCCATGATCGGTTTTCTACCTTCTCGATATACTTGCCAATAATAATATAAATATCTTCGAATAGAAAAAAGGTAAGTACTTCATTCAAGAATATTGTATTATTTAAAAAAAAAACTTTACCTGAAAACTACCGGTAATAATGCCCATATTTGGTACCATTTTGGTCTTGCATTTTGTGACCGTTTTTCTGGATATGTATGATTTAAATTCACTTTAAAACCAAAAAATGGAATTTTCATATACTCCATTATCTTTGAATTAAATATTAAAATTAATATAAACTTAAATTATTTTAAAACTTTAAAGTTGTTTATATTGACCCTTCTAGGTTAGTTGTCATTGTTCATGTGTTCAAATTCAAGTGTATTTCATTACAGCAAAACCCCTTAAAGATTAAGAAATATGTAGAAAAAAATGTTTTCATGAAAATAACTGAAATGTATACTGTTTGTGTTGGACAGCTTTTCCTATAGAGAATCAATGTTAAATATTATTTATTACTGCCTGGCTGTGTGGTACTGTATGAAGTCAGTCAGAACACGTGATGAGAGTACACTTTAGTATGTGCATTGTGCATCACAAAATCCCACTCTTAAATGATAAACAAACAACCATATGCATACAGTAAAGCTATGAGATGACTTTATTTATATGTGTACTGACTGACTGCATACAGTACCACACGGCCAGGCAGTAATAAATAATATTTAATATTGATTCTCTATAAGAAAAGCTGTCCAACACACACTGTATATCCATGAGTAATTTTATTAATTATATTTTAATAGTCACAAAAATAGTTTATAAATTACTAATTTAATTTATTTAAGTTAAGTAATAAGTACTTAACAAAGAAATAATTCATCATATATAGTACAATTCCTTCACTGTTATAAAAGGCGTAAGTTAACAAATTCGTCCGGTTGGAGCTACGTTGACAAAGCTAATTTTTCCAGAATTTCCCTACTTAGTGATAATATTAAGTATTCTTAAGTATTAGAAAATTAAAATTGCAAATATTTCTCTCAATATTAAAATTACAAAAACTATTCACATATAGATAACGGTATTTGGCAAGATTACGATTCGTACGGCGCCAAGATTTGTTAACAGACTCTTATAGAAGACGACGAAATAAGACGAAAATTAAAATTATAATTTTTTCCATATCTCACTTCGTTTTCGAGATATCGATCTTTAAAGTTTCAAATTTTTGCAACACAGATTTTTTTTGACGCTTTTATAGAATTTTTTTATAGAATCTTTATAGGATTTTCGAAAATAAATCGAAAACTATAAATAAAATTTTTCGATATCTAGTTTCATTTTCGAGATATCGGACTTTCTTTTATTTTTTTAATTTTAAATTCATCATTTTAATCTCATTCTATTAACTTCATTTATTTAAATTCATCTGAGGAATTTTAATACTACCATAAATCAGAAATAATAGTAGTTCCTGGTTCAATACATGCTGTTACACAATTCAATAAAGTATTCTCCCAACCCAAACCAACCTAAAACAACCCAAACTAACCCAACACAACCCAAACTAACCCAACACAACCCAACCTAACCCAACCCAACCCAATCCAACCTAACCTAAACCAACCCAACCACACCCAACCAAAAGCAAACCAAACCAACCCAACACAACAATTGAATATTGTTTTTAAAAAAAAGCAAAAAAAAAAGGCGATATAATCGTATTTTAACCACGTGACTTATGACTTGTTTATGATATTTATCGAGTTATCGAAAAATGCTAATCTTATTTTTCGATTTCTTTTTTCAAATCCTATAAAAATACGTTCAAAAGAAAATTTGAAATTATAAATATCGATATCTCGAAAATGAAGCTAGATATCAAAAAATTTTATTCTTAGTTTTCGATTTATTTTAAAAATCTCATAAAAATACGTCGAAAATTTGAAACTTTAAACATAGATATCTAGAAAACGAAGCGAGATATCGACAAACTTTTATTCTTATTTCGTCGAGTTCTATAAGAATCTGTTATCAAATCTTGGCACCGTACGAATTGTAATCCCCCGGTATTTCGATTGCAATGCAATCATCGCCAGCAGCTAAGTTATTATATATATCTTTGTACATCGTCAAGAGAATGCTGGCGATGTTTACGTTGCAATCGAAATACCGTTATCCATATTTCGAGTATTGTGTTACAAGTTTTGTTATTTGTATGACTATGTCTGAAGTCAAAAAAGTTCATATTTTCTTAATTTTTACATTCTAAAATTTAGGGTTATTTTTTTGAGTAAAAAATGATTTTACGACGTGGGCCCGCACTATGAGCTCTTAACTTGAAAATGATTCAACACAGATAAAAACACGTATATCATGATAAAAAATATATATTGAAGAATTTTACCCACCTTAAATTCAAATAATGAATGTTGATTCTAAAACACCATAATTATACTGAGTATAATATATGTCATCTAATTATACCTCACTCAAACGTATATCCAACAAAAAATGAATAATTATATCTTTTATTAAATAGCAGATATATATGACTACTAAATCCAAGTAATTAATATTTGCTCCATTTATATATATATATATATTATAAAATATGGTAATAAAAATCACAAGCGCATAAAAGTTAAGCAGCACCGGTTCGATCAAATTTGGCGCCCCTTAGTAAATTTTAACAACGCCACTAATTTAAGCAACTAAAATTCAGAATTTAAATTAGAGAATAACAAATTCGAGAACAATAAATTTCGATTGTGAAGAAAAATTTTAAAATATTGCTTTTGTTTGCTTTTAAATATTTGAAACTATAGAACATTATCAAGTACGTTTAATGAACCATATGAAATGTAAATAAACGCATGTACTGTTTACAGATGTTTAAACTGAAATTGTGGCAAAACTATTGAGTTTATGAAAGAAAATTTGAGCAATGGTAGCATGGAGCCTAGACATGGATTGTAGGACCGATTTTGACCAGTTCATCAATTCGAACTCACCTTTTAGCTCTAGAACACGTTCAAGAAATTTCATCTCGTTACCGGACGGACAGGTAGAATATTTCATGAACATTTGTACTCAATTTTTTCTGTTATCAATATTTTCAATCGTAAAACCTTGACCTTACCGATCTCTAAAACCCTACACACAATTTTTGTTTGAAACATTTATTTCATTTATTAGCTGTAGTTTCTAATTTATCCACCAGATAGCATATTCAAGTCATAGAGATAATATATACAGAGTAGGCAAGTCATAGGTGCGCGTGTAAATGGAAATGTCTCCTCAATAGAAAGAGAGGTCAGACATCGCTGAGGTAGAGCTATCTCTTTCTAAATGACTAATATATAATGATTATAAATTAGTCATTAAAAAGAGATAGCTGTACCTCAGTGATTCTCTATCTTCAGCTGTCTGAAGTACAACTTTTGACTCGGCTTGCCTACTCTACGTATATATTATCTCTATGATTCAAGTGCTATAATTCCATATATGTAATATTCTTATATGGACAGTTTCTATAAGTGGAAGCTATCCCAACATTACGGTGCCCATTATATTTATTCTCTCTCTTCTCCCAGCGATCAATTCTGTTCTGGGCATTTCAGATAATTGCCAGGCATGCGTAGCAAGGACAATGTGTCTCGGAGGAGAGAGAGCACAAATATAATCGGCACCGTAATGTTGGGACATTCTTTCCTATACCAACTGTCCATAGAGGAGTATTACATAGATGTATAATTCCCAATAATAACTCTCTCGTCTCTGTTAATAGCTGACTTGCATGGCCTATTGACAAGTCAGTATTGTTGTACAAGCTTTGCTTTGCTTTGGAAAGGTTTTTTTATTTTCATTCGATTAATACATAGTTTTAATTTTTACATTTGTTCCTAAAAATTACCAAATATTTTTCATTGTGCTTATAAATGTTTATATTTTATTGGTTATCATAAATTTTATCCTGTGGAAAAGTTTTAAAAAACCACGTACACTTGAACTTGAATACAAGCAAACACAGCTAATCTCTGATCTAGCCAGAGATTAGCAATCTCTCTCTACTAATCTCGGGTCTAGCTTTTATATATCTATGGTCTAGAGCAGTGATTCTCAACCTTTTTTTTTTAATTTGACGGCCCACAAAGAAAAAGATAAGTTTGAAAGTTGTTTACTTACCTATAATACACTGTGTAAAATAGTTTATAATAATAATTTTGAAAGTAAAATAAAATAATATGTACTACAAAAACAACAGTACGTTTATTAAGGGATTAATTACCGGGTTAATAATAAGAATACTTTTAATGAGAAATTTGAGCTTGATGTGTTTTGATAATTTCATTTATATTTGGTCGTAAAAATGACAATGCTACTCTCATATCGTCTTCTACATTAACAGTCTCGATCTTTTTTTCGTTTTTATGTTGGTTAATACTTTACTATATACATTTTTAAAATTTGGCGACACATTTTTAGAATTTGGCGACACAGTGGTTGAGAATCACTGGTCTAAAGTCTAGAAATATATGTAATACTCCTATACGGACAGTTGGTATAGGAAAGAATGTCCCAACATTACGGTGCAGATTATATTTATTCTCTCCATCCTCCGAGACACATTGTCCATGCTGCGCATGCGAAGAACAGAATTGGTCGCTCGAAGGAGAGAGCTAATCAATATAATCGGCACCATAATGTTGGGACAGCTTCCACTTATAGAAACTGTCCATATAGGAGTATTACATAAATGAGTCTAGACCATATAATATTTTATATTTATTACTACTATATTGCTAGTTCCCATAAGTGGAAGTGTGGCCGGTGAAGTGAGCCAGCAATTGTCTATTTCTGCCTCTCTCGTTTATTTTTAACCATTGTGCACAAGTGTATAAGTTGTAGAATCTCCCGCTCAATAAAATTGAACCGATCTAAATTTTTAATTTGGTTACATTTTGTAAAAGTCTACAATTGTTTTGGCGAGTGTACAAAGTTTATTACTTTGAAATAATATATATGTATCTATTTCAAATTTTATTGTTGAAAAAAATGTGTGCAGTCTAGGTAGTCGAGAAATAATTGGCACATGATTGTACAAATTTGATCTCAATTTTTTATAGCGAAATTGTTTAAATAATTCCAAAACATTGTTGTTTTAGAACGGAATAAACTCTTTTCATATTGTTTGGCTACATTCAAATTTAAAAGATATTGTGAATTTTCAAAATAAAATTGATATAAATTTTTTGGTTTAAAAATTCCCAAATTTGACCATTTTCAACCCATTTAAAATCTATCAAAATTTGACACTGAAACGAAGGGCTTTCAGATTCTATTATATAGATCCGGGGTGGCCAACCCAAATGATCTTGCGGGCCACTTTGGAAATTCATCGTAACACCGCGAGCAGCATATACAATTTTTTTTAATATATGGATGCACAAATAGTTTTTTAATACATTGAAAACCAATGAATTTTTTTAATACATTGCTTTTCACTACTATGGCCATTATAAAATAAGTGTATTTTGTAAAAGTGTGATAAATCTCGCGGACCGGAAAGATGTTCAAGGCGGGCCACTTGCAGCCCGTGGTCCACAGGTTGGCCATCTCTGATATAGATCAACCCATAGTCACGGATATTTTTAATGTTAATAACCATTTTAAAATAATTTGGCAAATCAATACTTAGTTATTTAACATTTAAAAAAGGGGATTAACAAAAATTTTCTCATTAGTGTTTATGGATTTCATTACAATTATATAATCTAGAATCTGAAAATCTTTCGTTCTACTTTTGCATCATATATTACGATGAATTTTGAATTATTCCAAAATGGTCAATATCTTGAAGAATAAAATAAAACTTTAAATTCTATTTTAGTTTTTTGAGATAAAAAATACATGTAAAGTAAGTATTATTTCTATATCATAAATATAAAAATTAACAAATAGGTAATATTTGTGTTAAAGATTTACTACTATCGTTCGTCAACATTCAACAAGATTATGGGATAAATTTTTAATCCAAATTGGTTCAATTTTATTGAACGGGAGTGTCTATATTATATGTGATCAAATATTTGTATTAGCTCAGTGGATTTTACAGGACGTCTATAAAGTTAGCACAGCCAAATGAGCACAATCGATTTTAATTAACACAACGATTTAGTGCTCTTTTTATGCTAATTAACTGCACAATTTTTAATTTTTGTACTCTTACCATTTCGCTGAAATCGATGGCTGTGCCAGCTTCAAAAACAGCTAGCACAGCCTTATATGAAAAAATTTTTTATTTAATTTTCACAGGCTCTGCGATTTAGTGCTAATTATGTGCTTTCAGAATATATCATTGGAAAAAATTTCGGATCACTATTTGTCAAAAAAGCACCCTCACCCCGACGAGTTGCAATAGTAACATACTCAAAATTATCAGCACAATCGAACTTGAATAGTCAATTTCTAACGCATTAAATAAGTTTTAAAATTATTTAGGTGGCGTTTTTAGTGCTCAACCCTTTATGTTAAAAAACCACCCCTAACTCCACTACGAGCAAGAGTAAAGTACTTGAAATTATCAGCACAATTTACTTTTAATAGTCGATTTCAAACGCATTAATAATGTGCTTCAAAATTATTTAGGTGGCCTTTTTAGTGCTCAACCCTTTATGTTAAAAAATGACCCCTAGCTTGATGACGTGCAAGAGTTAAGTGCTCGAAATTATCAGCACAATCGAACTTTAATAGACGATTTCGAACGCATTAATAATTTGCTTCAAAATTATTTAGGTGGCGTTTTTAGTGCTCAACCCTTTACGTTAAAAAACGAACCCTAGCATGATGACTTGCAAGAGTAAAATCGCTTGTTATTCTGAACTTGTTCCACGTCGAATGGAAAAAACCCGAACTTTCCAACATGAATAGAAGAGAAAATGGCAGTTTTAAGGGTGTTTTTCCAATTTTCGGGGGGGGGGGGCGATGGAGGGAATGAAATTTTTCAAAGTTTTTAAAGTGTCTAGCATGCATAGAACAGTAAAACGTAATTTTGGGGGGTGTTTTTCCGATTTTCCGAGGGGTTGCAATGATAAAATTGAAGTTTTCGGATTTTTCTGATTTTTGTCAAATGCAAAAAACCGCATCTTTCTAGCATGTCTAGAAGTGGGTTAGGTTTTATATAGATGAGTGAGTCAGTCAGCTTCACATTCAGCTTTATAGTATACAGTCAGCTTCACTTTTAGGTTTATAGTATATTAGATTAGATATTAGATTAAACAATAAAAATAAATAAATAAAAATATTCTTCTATCTTCCTTCCCCCTCCTCTCTCTCTAATTGAGATGTGAGAGTGAAGTGTACACATTATTTATAATTAAAACAATGGCACGTAAAATTTGGACGGGAGGCAACCGGATGGCCAGTGGTAATCTGGGTCTTGAAGTGAAACTGAGCCTCCCCGTATCGTCCGAATGGACCCCAAATATACAGGGGCGGAGATAGGGAGGGAGGCAAAACGTAAAATTTTTGGACGATGCAACCGGATGAAAATACGATTGCATTGAAGTTTATACCCTATTTATATAAAGACAAATTTTCATCTGAAACACGCGGGTCGTTTTCGCACTCGCGAATTTAGAAGAAATGAAAGTTATGAGACAACCGCTCCAAAATTGGTGAGCTTATTTATTGGTACCACCATATGTTGTAAAAAAAATGCCATTCGATCCTGATGGGCAGTTTCTGAGAAACAACCCTTCAAAGGCGCCAAAAAAAACCTTTTTTTTCGAATTCTTTAAACAAAAATCGAAAAAAAAATAGTTAAAATTGTTTAAATCGGGTGACATTCGTGCAAGGAATTGTCTGTATCAATGCCATCCGGTTTTGATAAAATTCACCCTCATTTTCACTTAATCATCGGTAAGGAGGTTTAAGAATTATATGCAACGTATGACATTATTTCAATTATAACAATGTTTTGGTGTGGCGAAAATGAGGGTGAATTTTATCAAAACCGGGTGGCATTTATACAGACAATTCCAGAAACTGCCCATCAGGATTGGATGGCATTTTTTTTACAACATATAGTGGTACCAATAAATAAGCACACCAATTTTGGAGCGGTTGCCTCAAAACTTTTTTTTCTAAATTCGCGAAAACGGCTTGTTTCGGATGGCAAAAAAATGTTATTATATAAAAATAGGGTATAAACTTCAAAGCAATCGTATTTTCATCCGGTTGCCTCGTCAAAAAATTTTACGTTTTGCCCCTCTCCATATCTCCGCCCCATCTATCATTTCAAATTTGACGTGCCATTACCTTGAATAATATAATCATGAAGAATAGATATATTAGGAGATTGAACGACATAGGCAATTCGTCTGTTTTTGTGTCGAAAACGTGTAGAGATCATAGTTATTATTTTCGCCACTAGCGGCAGTGCGAATCTGCCCGTACGGAATTATTATTATTATTACATATTAAAATCAACGGTTATCACATCTTACAAATAAAAATTGTAAGTATAAAAATTGTTTAATTTTATAAATGTGAAAAAATGGGACGATGTTGTACAGGGAAAGCATAGATATACTGTTATATATCTATGAGTGGAAGGTTGTTTAAAGTTAGGAATGCGTGTCGGCATTTACGAAAGGAATATGGTCTGTAATTACGGGTTTTGTCATCTTCTTTCTTTATCTAATATATGTCAGTTATTGTAAACATATATTGTATATTCTTATTATTAATTGCAAAATTATCACTATGATTCTTCATCTTTTAATTTATTGCAATTATTAAGAACTCTCTATTATTAATATTTATTTAATTATTACTTGATAATCGAAAACAATTTTTTATTATCTATAAAACTAAGACTTCTTATTAACTGAATGAAAGTGATTTCTTGGCGCCTACATTTAAACATTTAAATTCCGTACGGCACTGACACCAGTGACCCCTACTGATAAAAGATAGTTACACCAATTCTTGACCGTTTTTTTAACATTACGTTCGCTCTCCTAATATATCTATTCTTCATGAATATAATATATGTAATACTCCATAGTAAGAGTATAACCATGAAGAATAGATATATTAGGAGAGCGAACGTAATGTTAAAAAAACGGTCAAGAATTGGTGTAACTATCTTTTATCAGTAGGGGTCACTGGTCTCAGTGCCGTACGGAATTTAAATGTTTAAATGTAGGCGCCAAGAAATCACTTTCACATTCAGCTTATAAAGAATCATAGTTTTACAGATAATAAAAAATTGTTTTCGATTATCAAGTAATAATTAAATAAATATTAATAATAGAGAATTCTTAATAATCTGCAATAAATTAAAAGATGAAGAATCATAGTGATAATTGCAATTAATAATTACAAATATATGTTTACAATACTAACATATATTAGATAAAGAAAGAAGATGACAACCGGTAATTACAGACCATATTCCTTTCGTAAATGCAGACACGCATTCCTAACCTTAAACAACCTTCCACTCATAGATATATAACAGTATATCTATGCTTTCCCTGTACAACATCGTCCCATTTTTTCACATTTATAAAATTAAACAATTTTTATACTTACAATTTTTATTTGTAAGATGCGATAACCGTTGATTTTAATATGTAATAATAATAATAATTCCGTACGGGTATATTCGCACTGCCGCTAGTGGCGAAAATAATAACTATGATCTCTACACGTTTTTGAGGACACAAAAACAGACGAATTGCCTATGTCGTTCAATCTCCTATTTATCTATTCTTCATGAGTATAACATAATATATGAGTGTACAGTCCAAAGGCTGAGTTTCGGAGTATAGACACTGGGTTATACAGCTTGTATTTTAAAATACACCCAATCTGAAAACAATGTATAGTATATCTATCACCAGAGATTAGTAGAGAGATCGCTCATGCCTATACTAAAATGTGAGGCAAGATTTGGGCGCTGAAAAAGAGCGACACATTAGCGGCGAAAGCCGGCGGCTGGGTACCACTGTGCGAGAAGGAAGCTCTTATGCGAAAAGTCTGTATATTTTGTGGCAACATTTAGGGAATCGAGCGTTAGAGTAACAGAGACACTCTTATGCGTTATTTCCTATATGTTGCCAGCGGTTCTCCTTCCAAATATTATGAGTCTTCGCGTATAAGAGTGTCTTTATTACTGAACGGCAACATATAGGGAATATTATGTGATTGACAAGGATGCTCTTATGCGTTTTTTGCTTTACGTTGTCAGCTGTAACGCATATGGTCTCCTCATATAACAGTGTCCTTGTTGGTCAATGGCGATATATAAGGAATATTATGTGAGAGTGACAAGTATGCTCTTATGTGTTTCTTCCTATATAGATAACATCCTTGTTGCTCTTACGCGGGACTAATAATTTTTTTCAATATTTGTTTACCTTATAAATTAATTTAAATTATAATTAAATTACATAAAAAATATATACTGATTGTATTTTAAAATACACCCAATCTGCAAACAATGTATAGTGTATCTATCGCTGTCTCTATATGTAGTGTACTATGATATGGTTTATTTTGTTCTGCATTAAAATCGGAGGCGGGTTTGATACGTTCTCACCACAGATATATGTCGTAAGATCAGTCTTTTGTGAAGACGCTGCCTGTAGAGTAGTAGAGTCACATGGTATACTGTTAACTGTACATAGACAGTGATAGATGCACTATACATTGTTTGCAGATTGGGTGTATTTTAAAATACAAGCTATATACTTAAATTATAATAAAAATATTTAAAACTTAGGATTTGTTTTTGTAAGGAATCAACAATTTTTTTTTTTTCGTTCTGACTTTAGGTCAAAATTAATATTTATTCAACTTCAAGCTTTTAAACTATTTCATGAATAAACTATTCCAGTCATGAACAATTTTGGTCTTCCAGAGGAATTCTAAATGACTTAATAAAAGTAGGAATGGATGTCACCAATAAACAAGTACCAAATTAATAAAGATTATTAAAATAATCAAAGAGAACTCTAGGTTTTTTTGAAATTATATTTCAAATTTTGCCCCTATTCCTAGAACATTTGTTTGTATTTTGAATCTAAAACTACTTAAATCGGTACAAAACCCCACAGAATTAGATGCATACGAAAGCATCTACATATACAAATTGAGAAAACAGATAATGAATTTAGACAATGGTCCAATTCCAAATTCTGATTTAATAAAATTAAACCATTTTCAAAAATAAAAATAAAAACCCAATACCTGAATGTCAAAGTTAACGTAGGTACACTCACTTTAGTGACAAAGCAAACGCCGCATAGTCACCAAAGAATACCGCCAATAAATATGTGGGGCTTTCCACACACCTAATCCGGTAGTCAGGCAACTTAAATAACCCTCAAGACCCTCAGCCAAATCGTATAAAAGGACAGAATTTTTTAACATCATTGTGACATTGGCACCAAATTAGCAACAAGCAACATATCTCTGAATCCATATCCCAGAGATAGTTACGATTAGCTAATTCATACTGATGATGACTACATTGTAGTCGAAATACGTATTTATAAAATACAAACAAATGTTCTAGGAATAGGGGCAAAATTTGAAATATAATTTCAAGTACCAAATTATTTAGATGATCCAAAGGATAAATGCTATGGTCACGGAATAGGCTTTAAAATTTCTTTACAGAATATATGCCAAAACCGCCCAAAATAATAATGAAAGAGAATAAAAACACGGCAAAAGTTCACATCTGTAACCAATAAAAAATTAAATGCTTTACAAAATTTATAAATATTTAATTTTATACTAAAAATGAGCTATTAGCGCTTTACAAATATTTAATTTTATATTACAAATAAAAATAATAGTCCGGTCAAAATAGACATAAAAATAGTGATCAAATAACAAAAACTCTGACAGAGCTGAATTTTGGTAGAAGAAGAAATCGAAGAAGACATGACTGTTGAAGTCGAATTTGAAGAGTATGAATCAGATGTACTACTCTACAGGCAGACGTCCCCACCAAAGACTGATCTAAAGACAAATGTCTGTGGTGAGAACGTATCAAGCCCTCCTCCGATTTTAATGCAGAACAAAGTAAACCATATCATAGTACACTACATATAGATAGCGATAGATACACTATACATTGTTTGCAGATTGGGTGTATTTTAAAATACAATCAGTATAGAGGAGGTCAGTGAGTATAGATATAAATACTTCGTTGGCTGAGTCCAGAGTCCTAGCCTTAAGTGTATGGGAGCTTTTATACAAAACTTAATTAATCTGTAAATCAGTCGGTTCTTCCATACTAAAAAAAAATTAATTAGGAAGTTTATAAAAGTGAAAAAAGATTTGCAATTGAAAGAAGAAATGCTTACAAAGAAATTTTTTATTTAAGACTGTACTATAATACATCGCACAAAATAAAGTACATTTTTTTAACATTTCATATAAATAATAAAAAAATTTTTAAACATAAAAATAAAACAAACCATAAAATGACTCATAAAAATATACTTTTGGCGCTGTTGTCTCCTCTGGGAAAAAGTATATTGTATTGAAGACAATCAGTAATAATTCCCTGACTTTGGAGAAATTCCCCTGATATTTTCCGGTTTTCCAGAGTGTACACCTTGACAAAACAAGTACTACAGGAAATTTACGCAGGACCAGTTTTCGAGGTATATGGCTGAGAAAAGTTAGGCATTAAACTGAGTTTTAAAAGAGACAAAATGCACTGTCTAGATTTTTATTGTAATCTTACGGGTCGACATAAACCTGACCGTATTGGAAGTCACATTTTGTCCCTTTTAAAACTCAGTTTAACAGTTAAAAAACTATTAACCTTACGTAAATTTTTTACCCTTTTGTGCTAAATTAGCTAAGGAGTAAATTTGACCTTCAATAAAACAACGAAGAGAATTCCGTTGGTAAATCTCCACTTGTATTATGTAAGAGCTAAGCTTTTATTTTGTACTCTTTCACTGGGCTTTTACGGATATTAGGTCTGTGCGTTTATCACAACTAGCGGCAAAATGGCGAAAATATGTAACAATTTGGGATTTATCTATCAATCGGATAAATCGAATGGCCATAGAGCAGCAAATTACAATTTTCTCGAATTATTGTAAATTTTCGCTGTTTTGTCGCTAGTTGCGACAAATATCTACAGTCCTAATAGGTGAACTGTTGATTTAACCAAATGGACAGTGGCGGATTTATCGGGTAAGCAAGTTAGGCAGCTGCCTAGGGCGCAAATTTTAATCGTTTACACTAGATGTAACGGTAGTTAGGTGATAAAAAATGGAATTTTTCATTTGAAAGCGCTATAATTTTTGAAAAAGAATTATCTTTTAATCTTCATAATGTTTTCCAACGTTGACATTGAATACAGAATGTTTCTCTACATGACCGTCACAAACTGCAGTGGTAATAGATCGTTTTTTTGTAAAGCGCATAAAAAATTATTTGAGATCGACTATTGGACAGATTCGCTTTAATTCTTTACTAACTATAGACGTGAAAATTTTACGTTTGATAGATTGCGATGAGATTATTCATGATTTTGCTGTTCAAATGAGTAGATGCAGTTCAAATAATGATATTACAAATAATATTATTGATCTCTATCATTGAGGATTGATTGTCCTTACCTTATCTTATATACAACTAAAATACACTTAAAATCTTATATTCGAACTAGGTGAGTAAAGTTGTAATTTCATGGGAGCGTTTTCGACGCAAGCGTCGATGGCGTTACGAGACCCGATTTGACGCCCGATACCAACGTCAGCATTATTAAATATACCTTATAAGGAGAGGCGGAAATTTTGAAGAACGTAATTACCGCTAGATGAACCATTTGTTACGTTATAACATAATAATGGTTCATCTAATGGCAGAGATTGGCCATGTTCGGCCGAACTAAGTCCTTAGTAAACTAAGTAATAAATAAAATTTTGTTCTGAGCATCTAAGCGCAGCGGGTTTCGGCCTGGGCATACTTACTATCTTAGTTATCTTATAAATAACTCGTACTCATACTGCCCAATAAAAAAATTTGATTTATCTATTTTTTATACGTAATTTTCTATATAATAAAAATTCACCAATATTTCGAATGTTCTGTTTTACGACGTCGAAATTTCAGTGGCCGTGACATACTAAGTAAAATGGCGGCATAAGAAAAGTTTCTTAGTATATATAAAGTGGCCCGGCCAACAACTTAGCTCAGTACTCTGACTAACTTAGTTAGGACTAAGGACTTAGTTCGGCCGAACACGATCATTGTCAGTAGGATTCCTTTTCATAGAAGTGTTCAGAATATTATCGATGTTGGCAATTTTAATTATATATTTTTGACAGGGTGAACAGCGTCGGACTGGGCCTAAGGGGCCCAGTTGGCATTATGAATATAAGAGCCCGCCGCCCACCAATCCAAATGTTATTAATAATCAAATAAGCAAGCGTTTCTGCAAGTTCTTATTTTGAAAGACGTATGTAAAAAGTTCCAATAATTATAACTAAAGCTACCCAATTAACAATTTTTTAAAAGAGGAGAAATTTTAGCTAAATTGTCAATAAATTGTTCGTAAAAGCCACTATTCTCGTTATCCTTGATAAGATTCGATTCTGTGTTTCGGATAATCAGCGTCTAGCAGTTCTTGACACAGTATAAAAGGAAATCTTGTCTTTAAATGCGCGGGAAATCGTCTCTCTAAACAAGATTGTAAGGATTACATAGTAAGCGACATATATGTTGGAATACGTACTAATGTACACTCCTTTTCAATAAAATTGAACAGATCTGAACCGAACCAGTCTCACAATTTTGATTATTCTTGTAGTAAATATTTTTTACTATACTTCTATTTCTTTTTTCACACTTAAAATATATACTACTTATCTTTGTTTATAAATGAATTATTATACAGAGAGTTACAAAAGTGAGAAGTTTTATGAAATGTAAGAAAATTAACATTTCAGGCCTGTTCAATTTTATTGAACGGGAGTGTACTTGTTAAATTAGGATAAAAGTTTACATGCACATGGTATGCAACTTCTTTTTTGTTATATCTAAACCATTTTCGCGATGTCGTCCTACTCTTTTTTCTACCTGCTTCTCCGTGTATGACTACTTTGGGTGTAGGAAGTAAGCCTCGGAGGCTTATGCAGGGTAGGGCCCGGTTGGCAAACCTGGCCACCCTGACTCTGTGCCCAGTCCGACACTAAGAGTGAATGTGAATTAGCAAAGAAAAAACAAAAGAAAAACATAATTTTATATTTTATATTCAAAAATTGACAATATAACATTTGCTTACACCAGTAAATATGTCCCTTTTTTTTCGGCATTAAAAACTAAATGAAAAACAAATTGAACATACACAATTTTACAGAATACACATTTTTTCCACTTCTTGCGTCGCTAATATATATGAATACAAATTTTTTATTACATACATAATTAATTAAATATAAAATAATAGAAAAAGACTGAATAATTCTGTAATGCCATCATATATGAATATTTAAATAAAACCAGAATTAAGGCACCAGGGTTTTTATTTATAGAAAATAATACATGGAAAAAATGGTATATATATAAAATTAACTTTTCATTAAAATATTGGCTCCACCATCGGTAGTTATGTGAGATGAACTGATTTTAGTTTTTTTTTTTTAATTTTTATCTATAAACAAAATTTAAGAAAACAATCAAATTAATTGATAATTATTAATCATATAAATTCATAAAAATAATTATTGAATTCATTCTTTTTGTATCAATTATCGATATCATCCAAAATATTGATGTATTCTGAATGGCAGTATTAATTGATTGATTATTTTACCCCAAGAAAGTTTTGTACATTATATCTCAAGAAATAACGTAAATAAAAATACTTGGGGGGAGGTCAGATAAACTTATTAAGAGTGTTTTCACCACCAATGATTCAATTGTTTTAAGTAGAGCTGCCCCACCCACTCCAGTTTTGATCCGAAGACTGGTTATTTACGATACTCCGAGTTATCTTCGGTTTTCAGACAACTCAAGGGTTTTTCGGATTTTAAGCGAAAATGTTTTTTTTTGAATATATATGCATATATATTATATATATATATATATATATATATATATCCAAAGGGGGGAATATCCATCTTTAAAAGGCAAAATTTAAAGGCAAAAAAGGCTTTTTTTAAATTAACAACTTTTGATTGAAACTTTTTACAAAAATTCTGTATAAACGGCTATTTAAGCAATTAACTCAGCTGTTATTTTCACTTGTTTGATGTTAAATTCGATTATGACATTACGCGATTGGGTAATTATTATGAGGATGAGCATTGGTTTAGTTATCTAGTTAGGCATAGGTCTCTCCCAATGTAAGCCATTGATTCGTATTTCCTGCTAGTCTTGTTCTTTGGCCTCACGTATAATGGCACTCATCTATTCATCGAACAGGTTGACCCCTTTTTCTAATCGAGCCGTATGGCAAATTGGTTAATTACTACAAATTAGTTATTAACTTAACCTAATCATAATATAAATGACGCGACAGTAGAATATAAAATTTTATGGTAAATTCCCACGAATGAGGATTAAACTCTTTAATCAGAAGTGGTGAAATCGGTTCTTAAAACATCTTTATTAACTTAGGCTACGTTCAAAAATTAAAATATTAATGAAAAACTGAAATTACATGGAAGACACATAAAAAATCCAGAGAATAACAACACTTTAATTATGAAAAAATCGTATCTACGATACATTTAAAATAAATTTCGTCCGCCTTATAAAAAGTTAGAAGTATTCACCAACTCGAATTTAAAAAAGTTAATTTTTGAACAAAACCTTAAGTACCAACGCACACCAAAAGAGCAAAACTGCTTTAAACAGTGTTAATCAGCCAAACACTGTTTTGTTAAAAATATAACATAGGAAATTACATTAGTCAAAACAAAACGTTTTTTATCAGTGTGCGTATGCAATGTAATGTCCTATGTTCTATTTTAACAAAACAGTGTTAGGCTGACTAACACTGTTTAAAGCAGTTTTGCTCTTTTGGTGTGCGTTGGCCCTAAAACCTTAATTTTACAGTAAAAATTTTTTGAAAATAAATTCTAATTATAAAGAATCTCAATCATGATTATATAGCTGTTTGAAAATGAAAAACGGAAATTAGATCAATTAAATAATATTGATTGGTGTAACTTATGTTTATTTTCCCCCTAATTAATTATCTATCCCAGCTAAGATAAAGAAAAGTTAATGTCTCTTAATAAAATACCGAAATACGTTGAACGGCTCAATTATTGGGATTACTGGTTTATTAAACCAAACCGAAACGTGTTCAACCTTTCATTCATTCAAATCCAAAACGTTTTATTATGAACAATCTTCCGATAAAAGTAATATGTTACTCAAAGTAGGATCTTGAATTCGACTACGATTTAATGAATTTCAGGCAATATAATAGCAACGAAATAAATATCAAAAACAAAAACGTAACTTCCAAGATAAAGATAGATATGCAAGTTCAAAATAAAAAAAAAGCTCAAATAATCAAATTCTAGAGTACATTTTTCTCGACATAAAACTATAAATAGTTATTTTCAAGCTTCTTTTTTTTTTTTTTAGTTTTAATATTTCTTTTTAATCAAAAGGCACTAAATATTTAAAACTTTCAACTTCAAAGTTCACTAGTTGTTTGTACTTAGAGAAACTCATAAAGTTTTGGTTAATACTGATTGTGCCTATTCTTATCGATTCCATATTCCTATTTTTTTTCGACTTTCCTAGCCATAGTTTACTTACTTTTTTTTTTTGTTCAAAATGCCATATTTTTAATAAATTAAATGAAAAAAATTAAAATAAAATAATTACACTCTTTAGTCACTGGATGCATCAGAATCGGATTCTTCTTCAGCATTTTGTAACCATTCAACAAATTGTTTCATTTGATCGAGGAACATCATTTTTCCCTTTACAGAATAGTCTTGCTTATACCATTTCAATATTACTTGTTCTGATACAACATCAGCTGAAAATTGTGAATAAATAAATATTTGTACAATTGTTATTTTTAAAATAAATAAATACTAATTAAAACTTAAATTTTTCTAGGGTTCCGTACATACAAAAGAATCCACTGAAAGTTCCTTAAAATAAATCTGAATAATGTCTTGAAAGAAAAGGTAAAAGTATTTTAAATATAGGCTTCCATACTAGGGTTGGCAGAGTTAAATTCACTGACGTGGTTCAACGAATCTTCTTCACTGAAATAAACGAGTTCACTAATTTGATGTAGTTCATTCGGCTCGTTCTTGAGTAACACAAGCGGTTTAGATATTTTTCGTACAATCAAATTTAAACTCAGAAGAGTACTGAACGACCATAAATTTGTGAAGATTTTTTTTTTTATACAGAGAATTATGTAAATTAAGCGACGCTTCGCCCATATGTGCATACTCTAATTAGCTATTATTTATTTTGGGAATAAAAATAGCGACGTACCGTGAAATGTTTACTTTTTCTAATTATGGAACCCTTTAAAACATAGAATAGAAATCTACTTACTCTTATAAAACAAGAGGATTATTTTCTGGAAAGTGCGCATAAAAACCATATTCGAATAACAAAAATCTTGCACTTTAAGCACAAGACTTAATTCAGATCGGGCTTGCGTTGTAAACGCAGAAAATAGACTAGTGTAGGCCTTTAAATGCCGCAGTGCTTGATCAGCAACTAATTCCTCTTTTTTGTTCCATTCGGCCATACTCATGATGGTACTCCAAACAATGCACACAACTTCATGTTCAGATATGTTTTCTCTCGTTGCGAATTCTTTAACTTCAGAAATTGTTTCTTTCATCGGTTTGTTGTCATTTAAGCTATCTAATAAAACTTGTTGTAAATGTTTTTTGGCCAATTGTTGATGTTGATCATCATATAATTTTAAAATTTCATCTAAGCCAGATTCAATGAACGCATTTCGAAAATATATTTGGCTTTGTTTATTATCCGGTACAAACGATAATAAATGTGATTCAATATTTGATTTTTTTATTGCAGAATGTAAACTAGCCACTCCTTTCTCTTTTACCCACCATTTAAAAATATCGATAATAAAATCTAACGCTAAATTGTCCTTTATTAAATGTGGATTATTTAACGCTAATACAACGTTAAATGGTATCGAACCATTGTAAATCCATAAAGATATCATATAAGAGAGTTTGCATCTATCTTCGGCAGCAAAGTATTTTATAAAAAGTAATATCTTCTTTATTTCATCTTGGAAGATTTTTTCTAAGTACTTGTATCGTCTCATCAGTTTTATGAATATTTGTTCCCAACATTTCAAAAGCTCAATATCAATTTTGGCTGATGTACTGAAGATGCATGCATCTGTTTTAAATGGACCTTCGCCATCTTGAGCGATTGATCCACCGGGTACCAATAATCCACCTGCGATAAGTATATCGAACAGTACTTCTCCATATCTTCTATAATCCAACTTTCCACCAGCTGTATCCAAAAATTTTGAAATTGCTTCAGGTTCTTTTGCACATTTATCAAGTCCAGAAATTATTGCATCTCGAAAACCAGTAGGATCGTACTTCTCTTTTTCATCTACAAAACATGCATCAACCTTTGTAAACTTCGAAACACTCGAATTTAATAAAAATTTTTATAACTAATGTAAAATATTCTGAAAATCTGTGTATACAATTGTTATATTTTACAAATACCAAGCAGTGTTTAAATTTTATATAAGTGAAAAATTTCAAGGCAGGATTTAATTTGATAATTTCAATTCAAAAATTGGTTTTGTTATTTTCAAACTTATAACTAATATTTTGTATCAATTATCGATATCATCCAAAATATTGATGTATTCTGAATGGCAGTATTAATTGATTGATTATTTTACCCCAAGAAAGTTTTGTACATTATATCTCAAGAAATAACGTAAATAAAATTACTTGGGAGCTCAGATATTTTTTCAAGTTTGTTATAAAATAAAGAGGAAATATATACGCCGTGGATTTCAATCTGCCTTAGACAGCAAGAACTATTGTTGTTTACTTCACCATTTGAAATAAGAATGGAAATATTCGGAAAAATTTGGTAATTTATAGCTCTATATCTTCAACACCGGCCTTCCAGATCAGCTGTCTTGAGGTGGCTTCTGAACTAAGTATGAGGCTGCCTTCACCGGAAGGAACAAATTCTGAGGGCGGAAAAGCTTAATGACTCGGCGCGTCCCCAGGAACCGGATTGGGGATTTCCCTATAGATATGCAGGGTAGTTGCAAATAAACACTCGCGGACCAAATAGTGCAATGACAACGGGTATGACATTTGTCACTACTAGTACAAAGCGTAAAGTAATTGATGGCGGTTCGGCTTGTTCTCAAGCAGCTGTGAAAATTATTTGTAATTTATGCAGTAATGCGATGGGAAAAGCAACGAATAACTACCCTAATATTTATATCCCAAGATAATAAACTTGATTGAAAAAACTATAAAACTTCGAGAGTGGTTTGGTGTGTCCTCGGTTAAACTGTTCCGTACTGCTGTATCAAAAGTTAAAATTGCTATAATGATAGCCAACCTCCGAGCCGAGATGGCTACATAAGAACAAGATCTTCAACACAAAGCTAAGTGTTCTACTCTTCACTCAAGTATTCATTCCCTTCTTGCTCTTTTCACAAGTATGATTTTTATATGGTATGCATAAAATTTCAGAGGACTATATTCAAACGATTATGTAAGCTAGGAATCGTTGCTCATTGTAGACTATCAACTGAGAATTTAATCAGTTTGGTAATACAGCATGTAGTTATATGAAATAATAAAAATATTTTGACAATCCCAAAAGTTTGAAGTGTGCTTTGACCCTTAGCTAAATCTCTTCTCTAACATGGAAATATTTCAATATTTACATTAATCACACTTGTTTTAAATAAATAAAAACATTTTTCTTCAAATTCACTATACCTCTATTTTAATGAATGAAACTGCCAGTGGCATATTATCAACATAATCTTTAAACAGAATTTTAAATAAAACCAATTTTTTTTGGTTTTCCTTCGAGAAATCGATAATTATACCTAATCGATTTTCTGAACAATAATACTTTTACTAATGTAATATAATCAAATTAACCGATTTCAATGCTAATTTCTAGACGGAAAAACACGATTTTTATAAAAATATGACTTAACACTGTCTAGACGAAATAAAAAATTGCTTACCTCTTTTTCTGGTCTTAATTCGTTGACCGGATAAAACTGGTTTTTCTGCCTTTTGACTCATACAAAAATTTCTAAAACAAATCAATAAGAGTACAAATTTTAATTTCAATGGCCATGGGACTGAAAAGAGGACAATGCTAAATCTAATCAGGTCAATGGCATTGTACGTACAATAAAAGAATATGAAACAATAAAACTACATAGTATTCAATAAATACTATCGAAAAATGCTAAAAATCAGTTCATAATTATTAAATATTCATGATAAAAATTAAATAAATTGAGTTAAGTTGCATGAACCGCATTTTTATTACAGACATCGAACACTTTTAAAAGCGCATTTGATTACTATCAATATATTGTACGAACACGAAAATGAAAGAACTTACTAAAAAATTAGATAAATAATTCAACACTTACGTTTTTACTGTTTGTGAAAAACTGTTAGAAAACAAAACTTATCTAATTTAGGATTTGTTTAGAATTCGCACGATCCGTGCCGGAGTTTGTTACAATCAGAAGTGAGCAAATAATGGCGAAGACGGACAACCGTGTGGGACGTGTAAGAACCTGTTAAAAGGCGCAAAACTCAAAATTGGCTTAAAGTTAAACGAACTTTTCGCATTTAACACTTGAATTTAAAAGTCTATCTATAAAAAATATTATTTACAACAAGAACAATTTAATCTAGAACACAATGGAAGGGCGCAATTGCGTAAAAAATGTAAATGTGTTTCTAAAATAATTCAATTGTTTTTAGAATTTTGTAAAATGTATGATTAGAATTTTGTAAAATGCATGGCGCCACCATATTTCCTTTTTAATAATGTTAGATTAGGAGGTACTGGCGCATAACTTTTGAAATATTTTGGTGGTATTTTTCTTTCAATAATATTAGTTATAAAATATAACAATTTTATTTAATCTTTTATAAGATAAAAATGATTTTATTTCAATTTTTCGTATTTGTACATCCAATGAGCAAAAGGTAATACATTCGAAATATAACCGTGAGTGTCCTCAACATTATATGGTATTAGGAAAAATCAGATAATATTACCGAGAAAATTATTTTTACATTTTATCAACTATATTCAACTGTTTTATTTTTAATTGATCAAAATTGACCAAATTTGTGACTATGTATTTATTTTATTTAAATTTATGACACTGAAAATAATAGGCAGGAGAATAAAAGTGTCCCATTTCTAAGTTTCAAGAAGCAACTTAATCGCTATGTAACTCGCTATGTTTATCATTCAGTTTGTTAAAATGTTAAAAAAGTAACCATATACGGGTAAAAATTTATGTCATTTTAAAATACGAGGTAGGAGGCTTTAAATGTTTTTTTTTTTCAAAAATATCGATAATCAATAGGTTTATTGCAAACATTGAAAATAATAAAATTAAACTAAATTTTGAATAGCCTTTTTCAATTTTTGTTGAAACTAATGGTTGCTGAAATATGAAAGACGTAAAATGTTATAATTTATATGAATAAAATAGGTTAATGAACCTAATTTCATCACCTCACTTCAAAAGTAGGAACTTTCGGTTTTTATGCGTCACTATGCCTTGGTCTATGTGCGTTTTTTTGATCTGAGTGTAGTGATCAAGAAGTATTTAAATACATAATATCAAATATGAATTGTGGTAGACTGGTAGTAATAAGTAGTAATCTTTTTTTTCATTTATTTTGTATATTCAATGAATCATTATTATGACTCAACATTCTCGTAGCTAAAATTTGATTAAAAAAACTATGATTTATTTCGGATAATTGCCTTTGTTGTAACAATAAGATCCTTTTAATAAGCTGTCCCTTTTAATGTTCGTAAAGTAAAATCAGAAACATTTGATTCATTTGGATGATTTTTTATTCACTACTCAGAACGATACGATGTACAGTAATATATAGAAATATAACATAGTTTATATTGGAATTTAGATAGCCAAATATCTGAAAACAGAAAATCTAGAAGTGTCAGGGAGTTTTTTGTCTTGGTCAGGAAAAAAGATAAAATTATCTTTAGTTATTTGCTGACATTTGTATATACCTAGATAAATCAACAAAAAATAAAATGTCAAATTTTGCATTTGTTGATGTAAATAATTCAGTGTTGGTTAACTATGAAAACGTTAAAATTGAACAAACATATTCTTTTCGAGATGAAAATCCTTTAAATTTTTTTAAAGATGAAAAACTTAAAAATGAACAGCTACATTCAGAAATATTGATTAAACAAGAAAATATAAATCTTTCATCGATTGATATGAATTATGGAGGATCCATACCCTCCATAGATATGTTAGACCAAGACGAAAATAATTTTCAATTTTTCAAACAAAAAAATGTTAAAACTGAACAATTACTATTAAATTCAGGAGATGAAGATATACATTATACTTCTATTGATGGGAATAATCCAGTGATAGTTCAAGACGAAAACATCAAAATTGAACAAGCAAATTATTTTTTCCAAGATAAAAATAATTTACAGTGTATCAAATATGAAAATATGAAAACTGAACAATTACATTCAGAAGTGATGATTAAAATTGAAGATAGTGAAAATGAAATATTAGAAGATCCTTCTTCACGTGATGTTGACGGTAAGACTGAAGAAACTTCATATTTGTCAGATGTGACGTTTACCCAGAAAAGCGATTTCGTTCAATATAAAGAAGAAAAATTATATTTATGTAATGCATGTGGTAAAAAATATACTAGGGAAATTAATTTAATTAAACATAAACGAATTTGTGTTGGTGAAGGAAAATATTCATGCGAAGTTTGTGGTGTAATATTTACTCAGAAAAGCAGTTTAGTTCAACATAAACCAGTTCATTTCAATTTATTTCGATATCAACAAAATCATAGTGATGTTTCTGGTGTAACATTTATCAAACAAAGCAATTTGCTTCAACATAAACGAATTCAACCTAGTAAAAAAATATATTCATGTGATGTTTGTGGTGTAACATTTACCCAAGAAAGTAGTTTAGTTCAACATAAACGAGCTCACACTGGAGAAAAACCTTTCTCATGTGATGTTTGTAATAAAACATTTGCTTGGCCAATTAGTTTAGTTCAACATCAACAAAGTCATAATGGAAAAATATATTCATGTAATATTTGTAATGAAACATTTACTCAGAGAATAGATATCGAGAAACATAGACGAGTTCATAAAGGGGAAAAACTATACACATGTGATATTTGTAATAGAAAATTTCTCCACAAAAATAATTTAAATAAACATAAGGCAGTTCATGGAGATGAAGCGTATTCATGTGATGTTTGTGGTAAAAAATGTATCACCCTATATAATTTGGTTAAACATAAACGAAGTCATTTAATATATAAAACACAAATTTGGTTTCAATAATGATAAATGTGACTATTTATATTGTTGTCTTCGTGCCCATTCACGTATGTATTCACGTTGGACTTTAAAAAAATATATCATCTGTGATGAATATGTACAGGGGCGTCGGCAAAAGGTATAAAAAATTCTGGCCTACCCAGACTATCACTCCATTACTACGATTCTTTACCTACGCGAAGCAATACAAATGTAAATCGGAATTAAAATACTACTAGGTATGGGAAATAACACATTACAACATTGTAGAGAGACAGTAAATATTAAAATACAATAATATGCAATTTGTTATGTTTTTCATTTGATTGTGTGAGTAATGATCACACACAATTTTAATCTGGTAGCAACACAATAATTGTTGAATTATTGTTTAAAAAAGGTACGTTAATTATTCTGAAAATAAAAGCGTTAATTCTGTTAAAATGAATTTAGAAACTAAAAAAAACTCGATAAATTACAAATAAACTATGTACAAAATAAACATTAAAAATTACAAAAAAGGTTCAAAAATTCAACCTTTTGCTGAACAAAATCCTAGCCTATCATAAAAATTGTTTCGCACGTGCCCAAGCATCTCTGGTTAACCAAGGTGGACCGTTGCAGAATTTTTGCTTGTAGCTCTGCTAAGTCACGTGCTCGGCCATGGGCGTAAATGGTTTCCTTAAGGAAGCCCCACAGAAAAAAAATCGTTAGGAGACAAGTCTGGAGATCTTGGAGGCCAACGAATGTCACCATATGTACTCATAATTCGGCCAGGAAAAATATTTGTTAAAAACACATTCACTCTGACCGCATTATAAGCCGGACAGCCATCCTGTTCAGTGTCGGATTATAGACTAGGACAACTAGGCATGGCCTAGAGGCCCCCCACAACTTTGAAAAAAATTGTGGTTAACTACGATGCTTTTGATGATGTTATTAATGATTTTGCGGAAAAAAAAGCAAGAAAAGTTCTTAAATGAATCATACTAGTCGAATCAACCAAAAGATAATTATTACATTAAAATACATATTACATAAAATATTACATAAAATGAAAAATAAAAAAAAAGTATTTGAATAATTTATTAATCTCCTGATCATTCACCAGATTCAAAAATTCATTCAACTGCATTTTTATGATTGCTGAAAGCAAATAAAAATGACTTATTTTCCCCGCCCTTAACGAGGCCCCCACAAGAAATGGGCCTATAGGCCCCCCTAGTTGTTAATTCGGCACTGATCCTGTTGGAACCATATCGTTTCCATTTTTACTCCAGGTAGGTTTCAAACGGCGGGATTAATAGAGGTCTGCAGCAATTGGAGATATTTTTCACTGTTTAATGACCCATCAATAAAAAATTGGCCTATTAGTGATCACCTAAGATACCCTCCCAAATGTTCAGTTTTTGAGGATACTGAGTACGGATATTAAAATATCGCTGTTGTTTTTTTACGAGCCCAATAACGTGCAATGGAAGGATAGTGTTTTCCATGCAATGAAAATGTTGAGTCATCAGTAAAGAGAATATTTTTTACAAAATTCTCATCCTGGTTAGACCTTTCCATCACCACTTCACAAAATTCCATTCTACGAGCATGCTCTGTGGGAAATATCTCCTGACATTTGGAAATTTTAAAAGGTTTAAGGCCATTTTTCCGCCAAACTGCGAACAGTTTCATGGTTAATACCCACTATCTCAGCCACATCTCGTACTGATTGAGTATATTTTATTTCCAACATACTACATCCCGCCTTTCAAATTTCTCAATTTTCTCCCCAAGCTTTTCTTTTTATGCGTGCCATTTTCTACAGCCATTTACACAACAGAAATTGTCAAATGCGTCAACGATGTTGCGAATTGTCTGAAGGCAAGGTGTAGGTCGATTCAGGAAATTGAGTCCAAATATTGCCACACATTCTGCTGGAGAATTCCCAACGTAAACCATTTAATGACCTGAACTTTTTCTTGAGGCGTAAAAACAATCAAAAAGGCGTAAAAAATGAATCAAATCAACTAAAATAAAATGTAAACAAATATTTTAATTGTTGTTAAAATTAGTCAACGAAGTTAGACTAATTAGTCTAACGAAATTAGTTCAAGAAGAAATATTAGTGTGAGAATTAATTTAGCATTGGTGATAAAATAAAAACCGGATAGAGTTGTGTAAACCACAACAAATATCATTACAACGTTGCACAATTTTGTCTTTTCATTTTGATGAATATCGCTGTTCCACACTAACATTTTGGTGACTGCTATTCACTGTAAGTGTAATAATGATCGAAGTAATCATTAACTACGCCCGGTAACTAATGATTAAAAGGACATACTAGATATACACGTATTAATAGTGCTTATTATTATATATTTTTCAAGTCAAACTGTAATTCATAATTCTTTCATTTTAATTCTGTAATAATTTATTGATTTGGTTAAATAAATCTTATTTAAAGAATCCAGACAATCATCAAATTCAACACATTTAATTTCATATACTGCATAAAACTAACAGAATTCTTGACGATCTGTATAATATACTAGTTATAATTTTTATTTGCTTGTCTTATCAGTACAATATGGTGGCACACCAGTACAATATGGCGTCGGATTCATGACGTCATGAGCACTGGCCAATATACTGGGTTATATTTCGGAACACACACTATATCTATGCTTTTACTGCGCAACATCGTCCCATTTTTTCACATTTATAAAATTAAACAATTTATATTCTTACAATTTTTATTTGTAAGATGTAATAACCGTTGATTTTAATATATGATAATAATAATTCCGTACGCGTAGATTCGTACTGCCGCTAGTGGTGAAAATAATAACTATGATCTCTACACGTTTTGGAGGATACAAAAACAGACGAATAGGGAATATGCATGAAAATTTTTTTTCACTTGAATTGAAGCATGTTTACTTGAAAAATATCAAGGTAAAATTACTTTTTACTAACTTTAAAAATAAGCGAGATATGAATGATTGAAATTCCCGATTAGACAAAGAGGGTGATAGCCCTCTTGATATGTTATGTGACGTCATATTACACTTTCACCATTTAAAATACACGTAAAACTCTGTTTTTAGTATTTTTGCAAGAAAGAGACAGATAATAATCTTTAAAAGCTTATAGCTTCCTTGATATTTGTCGGATTTTAATTACGTTTTTAAATATTATTACAGTATTTTCATATTCTGAAAATAAATGTGAAAAAAAATGTTCATGCATATTCCCTATTGCCTATGTCGTTCGATCTCCTATTTATCTATTCTTCATGTAAGTGATTGCTAAAAATTCGCAAAATAATTACATAACAATAAAAAACAAAATAATTATAAAACATGATAACATCGAATAATTGAATAGTAACCTGTAAAGTTGGAATTGTAAAAATGGAAATAAATTAAGTAGAAATAAATTATATTAAAATCAATTGAGAAGATTATTGAATCAGATATTAAATTAGACTTTTATTTTTTAATAATAAGTCTAACAAAATGACAAATATATACTCACTCCTATTTATTATAATATATTACTTCGGTGTAAAATGAAAACTAGCGACGCTAGTGGCACAAAAAGTAAATATAACTTCTACCATTACGTTGACATGTTTTGTCAATTCTCCCGTTTGAGTTCGGTCTCCTTCCTTGTCTAGCCTCCATGGTTTAGACAGTCAGCTGTTGATATGAGTAGAGGTCAGTTTTGGCATAAATTACTACTTTTACTACAACAAAAAATCAAATTTTTAATTTATTGATATGATTAAACTAATGTCAGATAAAGATGAGAGTGTAAAAATTGAACAAACATTTCATTCTTTTCAAGATGAAAATATTAAAAATGAACGTTACATTCAGTAATATTAATGAAAAACGAAGATATAAATTTTTCATCGATTGAAATGGATAATGGAGGGTCTATACCCCCTTCCGTAGATATGAATAAACCTGTGTTAGGTCTTTTTCAGTTTATCAAAGAAGAAAACATTAAAACTGAACAATTCCATTCTGACGATGAAGACATACATTATACATCTATTGATGGGAATAATCTAGTGTTTGTTCAAGACGGAAACGTTAAAATTGGACAAATAAATTATTCTTTACAAAATGAAAATATTAAAACTGAACCGGAAGATGAAGACATACATTCTACGCCTATTGATGAAAATAATCGAGTATTAGTTAATGATGAAAAGTTGCATTCAGAAGTGATGATTAAAGATGAGGATAGTGATGAAATGTTAGAAGACCATTATTTACGTGATGTTGATAAGACATGTACGCCACAAAATGATTTAGTGGAACATAAACAAATTTCTATCAAAATAAAAAATTATACATGCGATATTTGTGATAAAATATGCACCAAATTAAGCAATTTAGTTCAACATAAACGAATTCATATTAAAGAAAAACATTATTCATGTAATGTTTGCAATAAAATATTTGCCTCCCAGAATAGTTTAACTAGACACAAACGAATTCTTCATAGAGAAAAAACACATGTTTGCGATGTTTGTGATAAAACATGTATAGACTTGACCAGTTTAGTTCGACATAAACAAAATCATACTGGAGAGAGACCATATGCATGTGATGTTTGTGATAATACATTTAGTCAACAAGACAGTTTAGTTCAACATAAACGAATTCACACTGGAGAAAAACCTTTCTCATGTGATGTTTGCAATAAAACATTTGCTTGGCAAATTAGTTTAGTTCAACATCAACAAAGTCATATTGGAAAAATATATTCATGTAATTTTTGTAATGAAACATTTACTCAGAGAATAGATATCGAGAAACATAGACGAGTTCATAAAGGGGAAAAACTATACACATGTGATATTTGTAATAAAAAATTTCTCCACATATATAATTTAAATAAACATAAGCCAGTTCATGGAGATGAAGCGTATTCATGTGATGTTTGTGGTAAAAAATTTATCACCCAATATAATTTGGTTAAACATAAACGAAGTCATTTAATATATAAAACACAAAGTTGGTTTCAATAAATTTTATGTTGTTGTTTTCGTTTCCATTCACGTATGTATTCACGTTGGACTTTGAAAAAATATAACATCTGTGATTCTTCACCTACGCGAAGCAATACAAATGTAAATCGGAATTAAAAATATTACCAATTGCTCTTAGAAATGCACTTAATGCAGTTCGTCGATATGTTAGAAAAATATAAGCTAACCTTTTCTGAAATTTATAAATTTACTTAAGTTAGTATCTCTATACCAGTACTCAGTACTTTTTGTAAAAATTTTCATGCTTAAGGTGATTAAACAAATATTTAAGAATTGTCGAAATATTGAAAAATGAGCGCTACATTTCTGCCCATACGTACAGTATATTTACTTAAAGGCTTCCATGCACGATTAAACAATTTGCACAACAACCATGTTTGTGCAACATCATGTTTGGTCCATACACCTTCGTGGTGTTCTCTAAAGAAAGTGTCTGACATAGACGAATAATGTGCGGCCTTTGTTGTTTATTTTTTGCCATCTCTGATCTAACCATTAACAATTAACGGTCCCATAAACGATCAAGCAAATTGTGCAACAAACTGTCTGTGCAAACAATTTAATGGTGCATGCCATGGATTGAATTGATGCAAAACGGTTTGAAAGAATTCAGTCTGTGTTAACATTTTGTCTCGAAAATACCACAAATATGAAATAAGGTTTGCACCAACACATTTGTTGCACTAGTTGTTTGATCGTGTATGGGGGCCTTTAACTGCACAGTAGAGTAGATGTTTAATTTTGAACTGTTCTTATTCAGGTTGTAGATATTTTGTCAATACTTATGTTTGTGTTTAAAAAAATACTAATGTAAGAAAAACTTTGCCCACCTTAAATTAATCGAACTCAATACTGGCCCACCCAAATAAGTAAGGCTCGCGGCGCCACTGAATATATAAAGATAGTACAAAAATTAAAAATAATTGGCTTTATGATACCTAGAACTAAAAATAAAATAATATTTTTTATAAGTTAAAAATGTAGAAAAGATAATGCAATAAACCCTGTGTAGTTTTTTAATAAAAATATTTGAAAAATTCTACTTTGTTACATAATAATTTCATTCTTGTTTTTAACATTTTCTTTCAGGTAAGGTAGTCAAAGAAAATATATTAAATTCAGTATGTTAGGGAGGTATGTCAAAATGTTACGAAACGAACGAAAATTTAGTAGAATGTTGTTCCCTCAATGCTAAAGCTACTGTAAAACTATTTAAAGACGATTTACTAGTTAAATACAAAGTTATTGCAATTTAAAAAAGTGTAATTTTACATGGAGAGTGTTCTTATGGAGATTTGTTCACACAATAGATTCACTTCATTTCAATTACCATTAAGAAAGTTACAAAACGTCCTAAGTTTTCAAATTATACCGGGTGTTCATAAAGTACCGCAGGGGATTTATATTCCAAAAGAGTTACATTCAGACTTTGCAAATTATTTCTCTATTAATTTTGTTTTTAAATCATTTATATAAAATTTATTTTATTTTTTCCGAGATTTTCTCTCTTTCCTAAGTTTTAAAAGAATTATTCTCAGTTTTTGAAGAAAATTATTTCCACCGGGTGTTTCACGAGTAATAAAAGGTCTTTACAAACCTACTGCTAGTTTATAATATTTGCAAGCTCTAGTGTAGTGATTATTAAGTAATTTGAATATTCTAGCTTTTCGTGTTTTGAGATATCGTGAATACAGACATCTATTCACACAGACCAATGGCCAAGAATGGTATTTTTAACATCACAGGGCTCCAAATCATACGATCCAATGGTAATTCAACATGAATTGACATAACCTCTATATTATATTACACTATAATATAGAGGTTATCAAAGTAAATATATATATTATCTCTATGTACACTACTGACTACCTTGTAGAGTATACCGTGTGTTTTTTAAACTACACCCAATCTAGAAACAATGTATGTATCTATCACTGTCCATATACAGCGCACCATAATACGGTGCACTCTGTTACTCACAGACATTTGGAGAATGCAGAATATGTATTCATTGATATGTATACAGACAGTGGTATGTGCATCACTGTCTGTGCACAGTGAATGATGATGTGGACAGCCTTTTTTCACCGAAACTACTCTACAAATGACTGTGAATTTGAGTGTAAAAGAGTGCACTGTATCATGGTGCGCTGCATATGGACAGCAATAGATGCACTACACAATGTTCCTATGGGGTCTATGTTAATAGACATTGTATATATAATCATCATACATGTAATACTTCACAATATGATAATCATAGACAAAATATATTATATGAGTATAATCTAGAGCACGGTAGTGCGCAAGGCCGAGTTTAAGGGACAGTTGGCCTTTAATATATACGTAAAAATTAAAAAAAAAAAAAACAGACGAATTGAGAACCATCCGAATTGAGAAGTCGGGTTAAAAATATCCGAAAATTTAAAAAATTTCTCTCCGGCGGGGAATCGAACCCCGGTCTCCTGCGTGACAGGCGGGGATACTGACCACTATACTACCGAAGACTTGAAAATTAAGTCACCAATATTCAATGTTTTGTCGACACTTTTCATAAAGTTTAAATATTTGTATGAATATATATTAACTTACATAGCCAAAATTACACTTTCCAAAACACGTGAATTGGAAGTTTTACTCTTGCAGATCTATTGATACAAATTTACCGATCAAAAACATAAATGTAAGAAAGGTCCGAGTTTTCGGGGAAATCCTTAATGTAATAGTTCCTTCTTAAAAAGTGATGATATAAGAGTAAGGACCGGGCTATTTACAAAGTAAATAGCTCTAGTTTTTAAAATTTTATATAAAGCCCTTGTCCGATTTTACCCATTAACGAACTTGACCTTTTGAATACCAAAAGCACCTCAAATACCAAATTTCATTCCGATAAAATGAAAACTGTGACCAAACTATGTAATAACTATTTATGTTTTCTACAAGGTAGTTTACTCATTATATGGTCTTAAATATTTCATCCGATCAGAAAGCACTCACACAAATATCAACGAATCAAAAGTATATATGGTTTATAATGTTAATTTAATTAAAACGAAAATTGTAAAAATTTCCTTTTTACTAGATCTACCTGTATGCCAAATATCAACTTTACAGGATATCTGGAAGTAGCGTAGAATTATGATCTACTAGTCGCCAAGAATTATGGGTGTTCCCGCTATTTTTGCATTTTTGAAGTGAAATAACTTTTTAACGGTTAATTCGTTAACGATGATTGAAAAAACTGTTTCTTATAATTCCGTAAAGTATCGATATTCGAAATATCAACACTGTAGCTCTTTTCGTTCAAAAGATACAGCACCTAAAAAATGAGCCTAAATTAAGCTGTAGTAATAGCACTGTAAGTGAGAAGGTGATAATTATTTTCACTTGTGATTATTTTAAATATTCTGTCCCCCCATGATCAAAAATTATATTTTTTAGAATAGACAACCTCAAAAAACCCGTTGAAAACTTAACATATATTTTAAAACTGGAAAACTTTTCTCTATATATATTTCTTTCAAAAACAGATATCTTGTAAAGTTTAACTTAGCCATCGAATTTTTATACCCGATATATATAATAAATACAAGGGTACATTAAGTTTAGTGCCGACTTTGTAACGCTTGAAAATATTGCTTGCAGGCATAAATGTTTGGAAAAGGTGTTCATAAAATGGCCTGATTTGGCCATCATCGCATATCCGTCCGTATTTGGACACGATAACTCTAAAACGAAAAGAGATAACGAGCTGAAATTTCGTATGTGTGTTCTAGAGCTAAAAAGTAGGCCAAGTTCGTAAATGGGCAAAATCGGACCATGCATGGGCAAAACTGCATCTTTGAAACCGTAAGATAGAACAAAAATGTAAAGACATAAAAAATGTTCTTTTTTTTTTTTTAAATAAACAACTTTTGTATAAACTTTATTACATAAATTCAGGATATACGGTGGGTATTTAAGCTAGTTGTTACTTTCACTTGTTTTGATTAATATTTATAATTTTATTCTCTAAAACTGTTTAATGAATGGTTAATAAAATTTCTATAGAGTTTAAGTTATATCGTGTGTCCAGAAAGTACCGCAGGGGATTGATGGAGAATAAAATTCTGAGACGAAAATTCCTCTGCTATTTTTTAACCTGACGTACAGGTAATTAGTTATTAATTAAAATAAGTTACCAATCAGAGGCGCGCAATAGCGGTAAGTGGGAGAGTCAGTAGCGAAGGGTGAACGAGAGACGCGGGAGGGACAGAGGGGGAAGCGTCGACTGGCTCGCACTGGGTTACAACCATAGACATATTACAACAGACACACGTACATGCATTCCCCACAAACACTCACTACCGCTATTGCGCACCTCTGACTGGTTACTTATTTTAGTTAATAACGTATATTTATTATTTCTTAAATATATGATTAATAACTAATAATTTCCAAAAAGTCTGAATATAACTCTTTTGGAAGAGTCCAAATATTCATTTTTTTAATCTTTAAATCATTTATTATTTCAGACTTTTTCCGAGATTTTCTCTTTCAGAAGTTTTATTCAGAGTTTTCAAAGAATTATTCTCAGTTTTTGAAGAGAATTATTTCCACCAGAGACGTATTTATTTATGTTATTAGTAGCCTATCTCTTCAAAAATAAAACGGAACTTCAATATAAACTCTATTATCCTAAAACTCACTCTAAGGGGTTAATTTTCTAAAATCGCTAAATAATAGTAAGTTTAATGTATCTCATTTAAAAAAAATAAGATCTCCATACAAATTCTCAGCTCCCATTTCGCATGTATTTATTTGTTATTAATAGCCTAAATATCAATTTTCATGTAACTTAAAAAAATGGACATCCAATGCAAACTTTCAAGTCTCTCCCCTGAGAGTCGATTTTCCAAAAACTCTGAAACACGTATTTATTTTTTGTTATTAATAACCGAAATAACAATTTGCTTGTCTTGAAAAAAAACGGGACACCAAAACAAACTTTCACAGCCTATTTCACCTCCTTACTAGAGGTTGATTTTCCAAAAAGCAGCGCGTGACACGCCTAATGATAGTCTCGTCAAAGATGAGTTGCGCTCTGAGACCCTCTGATACGCTCTGAGACCCGGCAATCGAAAATGATCCCGTCAAAGATGAGTTGCGAATACACTATGAGACCCCACAATCGAAAATGAAGTAACAATAGATACCACAACGACAATTAAGGATGTGTTAACTCACGCGCTTAAACTTATACCGAACCGAAATAAATCGATATATTGTTTTAAAAATAACGACTTTTCGATTTCGATTTGAACTCCTTCTGAAAAGTGTACAATAGAAAAAAAACAAAATTTTTAATTCTAGTACAAAAAATTATATTCTTTATTTTATTTTATACAATATTGAGTAACTGATAAATAGAGAACACCAGAATTAATACAGGAATCTACACCTTTCAATAGAAAACATTATCCATCTTTTTTATTTTTTGAATTTGTTACAGATTTATCCGAGTTTGTGTAAGTAAATAAAGGCGTAAACACGGAATTTCAAAAGTTTGTCATCTTTGCTGGAGTAATCGAATATTCAATTAACCAGCTAAAGATAGTTTTTATTTTTTCAACATATTAGGTGTAAAAATTTCTAGTAGATTCACTTTTGGGGATGAATATACTCATGAATCTCAACTTCTCCAAGAATCAATAAAACAATTTATAAATTTTATTTCCGCAAGACATTTTTAAATTAAATTCTGAATTTCCTTTACTTTCCAGGTTGCTCACGAAGTATTTGACTTTCCCTGATGGTACACATGACCACAAAATTAACGCTCATTTTTCATAATTTTATAATAGAATTCGAAAATATGCTTCGGGTAAAAGTTGTTCATTAAAAATACACAAACAACTTTTATTCGAAAAATTTTCCCAAAAACCGAATGAATAAGGTACAAAATACTAAAAAATTGAACTGTATATATCACACGCTACGGTGAAAAGATGACGGAGTGAAAACGTTATTTCCACCATTTTGAAAATTATGTTTATAAAGACAACAGATGCGTATGCATGACAGGCTGAAAAACTATATGTCATTAGTTTTAAGCAGCTGTAAACATGACTCAAAATTTTATGATTTTATCATATCGGTAAGGGTATCACTCTGCATACAAGCGCCTATGACCTCCTCAAATTCAATTAAAGCTAGATTTTAAAACAAGAATCCACATTGAAAATGCAAACTTTTACATGCTGTAATCAAACCAACAGCTATCTGTCTAAATCTGGGCTTCTTAAACTTTTTCTCTTAGAGAAACTTGTGAATTAAGTATTCTTCCCGCAAACTTGTTTCTTCCAGAATTTAGAGGTCGGTATCTTAAACGGATTTTAAAGTTGTTTTTTAATCAGATTTATGAAGAATATATCAGCAATACTCTAAAGCTTATAAGATTATTGGTTATGAAATTTACTTCAATCAAATGTCGAAATGTTGAAAAAAATGCTCAGTTAGAACATTTTTACACGGATCAGTTTGAAAAACCCTGGTCTCAACTTTTAGTGCCTGCTAAAAATATCTATCCCAATTCCAGGTAGTTGATGAGTAGTCAGATTCTGTAAAACTATAAAATCAAATCAAATAATTCACTAACTATCTAATTCATTTTTATCGACCACAACTAAATTTAAATAATTATTTAATTCTCCGATTAAATCAGAATTTTGCAATGCAATTGATGCAATTTCACCATGAATATTCGATATACTTTTTAAATTGTTACGGAATATTTGTGCTCCATTATTTTTGGATACAGCATTATTTTTTGGTCGTAATAAATCTAATCGTAGACAATCAATTGTACTTTTTAAATTCTCTTCCACTAACGGTTTGATAACATTTAATCGTTCTATAAAATGATCTAGCGTTTTTTCGTATGTATCGACATCTTTATCCAGAATCATCATTTGTAGATAAACTGTTTGTGCCATTTTATACCAATCGGCTAAATTATCTGCTAAATTTGCAACAGCTGGAGCACATTCACGTTCAAGCAATGCACGAATTCTTCGTCCAGTCTCTTCGACCTTGATACGTTCTAACACATGAAATTGTTCATCGTTATAAGACAATGAACGTGTTACTCGATCACGTAATAAATGCTGCCACGATTCACGTAAACGATCTACTAAAGTCTTAGCTCTAGCAGCAGCTTTAGTTTGAGCTGGACATCGAAAACCTCTTGTAACCGATTCCCATTCACGTTTCAAACAATCCTCTCGGACATTCCGTTGGTGTAATAACTGTATCGCTGGGATCAGTCCTGTAATAAAATCTTTACTAATAGTTTCTAACTCGGACGGCCATGTAAGTTTATTTGCTTGTCTATCTAAAATATTTGCTAGATCAGATGTATCTGAATGATTGGAAAATTTTCTCAACTTTTCCGTACATATTTGATTATTATGAACCGCTGCCGAAATACTTTGAACACAATTCGTAACTTCTTTTAAACGTTCACACTTTTTAAACAATTTATCCAATTCGTTATAAACCAAGTTCGTAAAATTGGATACACACGAGTAAGTTAAACTACTACATTGTGACAGTTTTTCAATACGACGCCTACAAACGTGCCCAACACTACATGCAACTTTTGCTTGGCTTGCATCATTTTCAACAGATACCAAATTTGGAAATACTGGAAAATTTGGCACCTCTGTTTCGTTAATTAACGAAACGTTATTATTTTCTTTACTAAATAACAAAATTGGTTCATCGGGGTTGGTATTTGGATACCCACGACCTGGTGTTGAATCGTCGACAATTTTTAATAAAAGTGTATTTTTTAATAATAAAATTTGATTTCCAGGATTCACATCGGATTGTTCGGTGATGTGCGCTTGAAGTTGTTCATAAGTATCGTTTGGATGTAAGAAAATTTTTATAAGATTCGCTCGATTTACATTAAAAATGTTTAATGCTTTTCGGGATAATGTATTTGTGACTTCAGTGAAAAATCGATCAAAACTCCATATTCGTTCTGGATCCACTTCTAATAAACCCGCTAACAAGGGCGTAATAACTTTTCGTAGTCCTATACTAAGTTGACAATGTTCCGGTAAATCACGACACCAATCTATTGGTCCGTTTTCAACTGTTTGAGTTCCAGATATCACTCCAGATGCCTTTTTTGTTGTTATATAAAACATTGTTTCCTTATTCCGTCGACCTCCGTAAGGTCGAAATGGTAAATTACCGGTAGCCACATGATATAACGTCACACCAATTGACCATAAATCCACTGTTGCACCAAATGTTTTGCCAGGAAGTTTTCGTAGAACAGCACGTTCATACATATCTGGGTGAAGATATTCTTCTGTACCGTATAAGGATACAAATTGTTGATCTTCTTGGAGCTCTCGAGCCGCTCCAAAATCTGTGAGTTTGTAAACAGTTGTGCCATCATCACAGATAAATTTCATAATGTTCCCAGGTTTAAGATCACGATGCACTAAATTATTATCACGAAGATGTTTAATTCCAGCTGTTAAATGCTCTAAAACAAGTAGAAATTCTTTTTCTTGTAATCCATATGTATTTTCAGGGTCATCTAATATATTGAACAAACTACCACCCGTACATAGCTCCATTACAATCACTTTTCCACGGCCCTCTTGTTCTTCTTCGATTGCTAATAATTTAACAATATTTTCATGTTTCACTTTCTTTAATACTTCGAATTCTCTCATTTGAACATCTTGTGGACGCATATGACTTAATTGATTGAATGTTTTTACGGCAACAGGTTCCCCATTATTTTTATTAACGCCTTGAAATACAGCTCCCGTTGCTCCTTTTCCCAATACACTTGTTGTACACCAAACATAATTAGTAGATCCGCGTAGAAACGACATTGTTAAGTAATTTAATATTAATTGACTTTGTACAAATTTAATTAAGTTTGTTTGTTTAAATAATTTTTTTTGGCATATTGGATTAATTATTATCACAGATCACAATTGTGTTTCGTTTATAAAAAAATACATATCTGTTTGTTTTTAAAACATTGAATTGTATGTATTACAAATAACATTTATTTTGACGTACTAATCAAGGTTTTCCCCGTTTTCAATTACAGATGGCGCTGCTGCTGCACATGTCACTTCACACTTGAGTCTTGTTTCAATAGGCTATTTGCGTACGTAATAAAATAGCACTAAACTCGGTGTCCAAAAGTTATGTGAATTTCTCTATGTTGACACTGCCTCCAAAAATAACAATAATTGTACATATATATTTAAAAATTTTTGCTTTGGTGAACTAAAATTGGCACAAGAATATGCAATTATTTTTTTACTTTTTAGTGCATCTTTTGTTATAGAATATTTGATTTTAGAAGTCGGGTTTCCATTTTGTCAAAATAAGTTTATTTCTCGCTTTTTAGTGACTTTGAAGTTCTATAACTGATTTTATTTGTCTAAATATGGGTAGACCTACTAAACGACCAACTAATTTTTAGTGAATTTTTTTTTACCCGTTTTTTTTTTTTATATAATTTTTGGTGCATTTTTTTATAACAGATTTTCAGTTTTTTTTACAAGCATTTTGTTTTGTTTTTTGTAAAAATTTTTTTTTTTGGGGTCGGTTTTTTTTTTGTAAAAATTTTTTTGAAGTCGGTTTTAAAAAAAATTTTCTTATTTTCCCATTATGAATGAGTATACCCTTTCAAAAAAAAAAAAAAAATTTGCAGAAATCGGTTATCACATATAAAATGAGGATTTTCCTCAATTTCCCGGAGATTTCCTCATCAGAATGCGATTTGGTGACAATGGGACCAATCGGGAATCAAACCCTTAAACACAAAAAAAAAAAAAATTCAAAATCGGTTCATAAATGACGGAGTTCTGAGGTAACAAACATAAAAAAAAAAAAAAAAAATACAGACGAATTGAGAACCATCCTCCTTTTTTGAAGTCGAGTTAAAAATAAAAATAAATAGAAATTAACTAAATTAAAATATAATAAATTTTAAATTATATTGAAATTACTCTTGTTAAAATTTCTTTCATTCACATTTATTCCTGTTACCTTACTCTTATTAATTTAGTGACAATTACAATTTGGTGAAATGTAGCGATTTTACAAATTGTAAAAATTTGCTGAGCTTGACTTCGCTCTAACTCGTAGACTATTTATCTGATCAAAAAATGTTTCCCACAAAAGTTTCAGGAAATTTTATGCTCTATAATTTTTGTAATGACTATTTCCAATCTAGATGGCGCTGGAGAGTTGATATTCTCGAAAAACTGATACTCATCCATCAGGAATCGAACCCGGACCTCTGGAATTCTAGGCCAATTAATTTATTACTTAAGTGCAATTTCATGCAGAGGCTTGACGCTCGTTTTTGGAGTCAATTTTGGTCACGTTGTTGAATTATAAATTTCGAAAAATATATCGATAGATCCACTTTCGATATTGATTTTTTTTAACGTTCATTTCTGCAAGCATTCCACGTTGATGCTTAAATTTGACGATACATTTTTTCAAATGGCGAAAATCTGACAATTCGAACATTACTTACGCCCAAAATAAGCGTCAACATGAAATTGCACCTATTTAACAAAATTTAGAATTACCTAAAAATTGGTTTACTGATCAGTATTTACGCAGGAGATAAACCAGAACGCTCACATTACCTTGGCAATCAAGCTGCTTTAAAAGCCCTGTCTGGATTGTCTAGAAAAAATACTGGAGATTGGAAAACTAAATATAGGTCACAGTGGTTTCGTGGGAAACGTAAAAACAGATACCTTAGTCAAGAAAGGATTACTTTTCATAGGTCCAGAGTCTATCTTAGGAATCTCAAAAACAGCATGCAAACAGTGATCAACGAGTGGATAGGTCTTAAATACCGCAATCATCACTCGAAAAAATACATAAATATACCGCAGCAAAAACTCGGGAAAGTACTGTTTCGGAATTGCATCCAAGAGGCAATCTCTCGATGCACTCAACCTGAACAGACTACAACTTCGGAAGGTCACAGGATTCATCACCGGACATTATTATCTATGAAAGCACTTACACACTATAGGCGAACAGGAATAAACATCCAGCTACATCATCTTCAACTGCGAATTATAACATATTAGGAACATCTCAACCCGGATATATGAACCTTCAGGGAAAATCTGATAGGCAAGCTCCTGACAATTGCTAAGGTATGGAGAAAGCCAATATTATCTAACTGAAACAGAAGAGGTAGCACAATGGGTCATAAGGTCGAAGTGCGATACTTTTACAAACTCCAAGTTATATTTATCTATCTTATCATTACAGGATAATTAAGAGACAGGAACAGGATAAGATATAATTTTGTATAGGTAATTTTAAAAATAAAACAAATAAAATTTTTTACATTGAGGAATAGTATTAATAAAATAATATTATAATACAAGAAATATTTCTAAGAAAAGTATATATAATTCGAAATGGCTTTGAGCGAATATCTTTCATTGTTTCAACAATTTGGATAAGCGCAAGAATACCATAATAATAATTATATTTAAGTTTTTGCTGTTTGTTTGTTTTTTAAATAACGTAAAAAAATATTACTATAGTAGAGGTTTGTTTTGTATAAAAGAATTAAATAGAACATAATCCTTTAAGATTTAAAAAAGAAGATAAATTTTTTTTTTTTGACACATTTTCGAATGTTTTTTTTTTCCATCCTTCAAACTATTCGCGCATCTACTCATCGTCATAATAAAATGAAATTTATATTTCAAAAACTCTTTACAGAATTTTAGGAATGTGTCTATGAACAGGCGAAATCGGATAAGCGATACGCCTCTATGGTGGTCAAATAATGTGACTAATAAGAGGGGTCATCAGTAACATCAAAATTATTTCTGTTATGGTTCAAATTGAGTCACATGGTACAATTTTAAATTACAAGCGACATGAAAAAATGTAGCGATAAGACGTCGCTGCGATATATTACACCGTCAACATGGCTGAAATGAGTGTCAAAAGAAATATTAAAATCGAAAGTTGATATACCGATAACTAGATTGCTTGACCCTAATTCCTACGAAACGAGCTAACAAAGATTAAAATTTGAAAAACTCGAAATAATAATTTACAAAAAAACTTTTTCTCAAATACGTATCAGATTTAAGGTAGTACCCTCGGTTATAGAATTACTGTTTGAATTTAATGAAACTTGGCATACTAGTATACATTATAATAAGATAATGAACCAGTTAAATTTTTAAAGAGCTGCAGAGAACCAGAAAAAAGATATTAACATAAAAAATTTTTTGCCTTTACCATAAATCCTTGAGAAACCACAGATTTTATTTTATTTCATAAAAAGTACCGTTCAGATTACAATGAAAGTGGTATCAACAAGAAAAAAATTTTTCAAACATTTTGGTTACTCACAAATTGAGGTTCAAAGAGTGTGATAAGAGTAATTAGCAAATAATTACGAAAAATGTACTATGTTAATTACATGTGGCAACGCCATCAAAGAGATTATGACGCGCGCAAAATTCAAACATACCTCGAATGCGGCATGTGGGGATATCAATGTTATATACATTTTTTTATTACAAAACATATAAAGTAAGTTTGATTAATACAGTTTCATTTATCACATAAAGTCTTTCCAATGAAATATGCTCAGACATTTTAGTAAACACACATGTAACTCAACGATGCTTGCGCAGACGTTTTATTTCTATCTCTCTTACTTTTACGCGGCGTTGCCAAATATAAATACTACTGAAGTCAAATCATACAGAGCACACATTTGACCCTTGTGGTATCTGTGGTACTTCCTTAAAAAAATAGTAATGAAACAAATTTCGTATAGTGTAAAATTGATTCCGTGAGATAAGGTTAATTATTAACAGATAAATTTTTTTATGTCGCTTAAAATTTAAAATTGTATCACGTGACTTAATTTGTCGATGAAAAGAAGCGATGAGCGTCATCAGAAGGCCGTACCTTTAGTGTTTTGTAGAAAGTTTTATTTAATGTTTTGATATAAAAAAATATTGTTTTATTAATTTAAAACATCAAGAATGTAAAAATAAATAACTATGTACTTATGATTGATATGTTAGGCAATGAAAATATTTACAATTATGAACTTCGGAGATATACGATGAATCAACAGATAAGGTAATTTCCAATTTCCTTCTCTCACGTTGAGTTACTGACTAAATCCAAAACAGTTTTCACAAATAAGTGTTTCTTAACTTTCGATTCGGCGATTATCTCCAAAAATTCAGAATTAAACTTGATTAAATAAAACTAACTAAAAATATTGAGCTCTGTAAAATAAAATAAAAATATCAAGCGAAACGCTTCGAAGCAGTTCTTACAAATATTAGCATAAACATAATTTTAAATTGACCCCTCTTAGTGATTCGATTATGAGCCACGTTGGCGCTGCATTTTTAAAACATTTCGCCAATAGAATGTTTTACGAAAAATATGATCTGTATGGTCTGTGTTTCTTAACATTCTTCAAAAATAAAAATAAAACTGTAATGTCTTGAAGAAGCAAAATTGACAAGAATATTTGAAAATAAATTATATTCGTAAAAATGTACATAAAAAAAATTTAGTATAATTAATTGTTTTTAGAAATATTTTTGCAAATATGTATTTTGAACACATCGTCGTTTCGAAGTGAAACATCTTTAATTTTATGGAAATATTAAAGTTAGAAAGATAGAGAGATTATAAAATAGGCCACGCTAAAGGAGAAGAGGAATTCATTTTACTACCGACAACGATTCTCCTTATAAACAAATCGTTGGTGGAGTTTTTTTTTACTTGTATTTACAATTCGAAATTTCCTCTCTTTCTTTCTGAATCTATTAATATTTTAAATTTTGTGTTTTTTTTTTCTAAAGAAGTTTCACTTTTTAATTCAATCAATAAAAATTATCATAATTGAATAGTGTTGATTGAACATATCTCCTAATTCTTATTGTTCTCAACAATAGCATACAATCTTGTTTAGTCAATTTTCAAATAAAAACATAATCACTATGTGATTTTAGAAAAATAAATTTTCTTCGTCCTCTTCGTAAAAACTATAAAATATTGTTGTATTCATAGTTGTGGCCTTATTTATGTGTCTCTAAAAATTTGAATTTTAAAACAGAAATTAAGTTTACTTAATAAAATGTACGTAGATGTTCAATACTAAATACTAGGTGGCTTAGAACTTTTAAAAGAGCTTATGACATCTATGACGATTTGGAAGACAATCGTCGAATCAAAATAAAAAACACTCTGATGATGAATGACTTACAACTAAATCGAAAGCTCTAAAACTATTTATTCGTTATAACATTTATCTGTTTTTTGATTGTTTAAGGCTTTGAAAAAACAATTTAACGTTATATTTTCATATAACGACAAAATGTGTACACTTAGGATACTTTCACAAACAGCGGCTTTGGTAATCAAATGGAAACGGTAAAAATGCCGGACCACACGGCGCGTGAAATGCTTTTTAATTACAATGTACATGACAAAAGTGCAGGTGCCGGGGCGTTGGCAAACACCCTGTGTGTTATACAATATTTTATGCGATAGATGAAGGAATCCAGATAAAAAATACACGAGACGTTAAGGACGTTCGAAAGTGAAATGCAGTGAAGTTACTTAAATATGCTATAAAAAAAGTCAATAGGAATTCATTGGTATGCTTCAAAATGTTAGTTCAAATGCATTTTTTCGATATTGAAAATCATACTTTTAACATTGGGTCTTATGGAAAAACTACAAATTTAATCTTTATAATCGAATAAAACAGTTTAAAATGCAAAGAAGTTTTTATAAAACTGTGTAAATTGTTGTTAAATAAACAAGGATTTATTTGAGCCAAAGCTGAAGGTATGTTCAAATGCAATTTGGAAAGTAATAATCAATTATATAAGTAATTTTATCATTTCAGAGAAGCAAAACACAAGATTTTACTTTTTTATTTAAAATAAAAGAAACATTACGAGTCACGACTCACGAGTATTATTATTTACCAAATAATCATAAAGTATTTAAATCTAGTTTCAACGTATACATTAAATCTGTAACGCTGCGAGCGTGCGCAGTCTTTCCTCGCAAAATGACTCTTTCGAACATCCTTAATATAAAGTAAGTTAACCATTTAGCATTTAGTATAAACACCTATGGTGAAATGTAATACAAAAAAAACGTCTAAAAATAATTTATACACAAGTCAAGAAATTTATTTTAAACAAATTATTTTCCTATTTTATTTATTTTATTTTATTTATTTTTTTTGTTAAATATTGAAATTTTTCAGAACATTCGGTATATATATATACATATATATTTTACTATTTATTATTCTATTGTCATTTAAAAATTTGTTCTTTTTTTTGTGCAAGATTAACAAACAATGTAACCATTTTTTTGTGTGTGTAAATATTTTTCACTTTCACATAAAACAAATTAAATTTTTTTTTCAATCAGAATTCGAATCAATATTTTGTTTGTTTTGAATATAAAAACATTTAAAGCAAATTATTGTAAAAATTTGTTTTGTTTAGAAACCTATATAATATTTTTTATATACAATAAATAAATTTTTAAATCAGTACTAAAAAATTGTAGTTAATTATTTTAAACTAATAATAATTAATTATTAATTATTATTTATGTAAAAATTACTGATTGGTAAAAAAAAGTGTTTACGATTATCTTTAATTAATTAAAAGAAAAAAAAAACAATACAATCGATTTAATTATTACCAATATATATATATAGATTTTTTTTTTTGAATAATACATCAGTCTAACATGAAGATTCTCTTAACTCAACGTCAAGAAAGTACAGCGTAGAGATTTCTCGTTCGTTCGATGCGTTCGTATTTTGTTTTTTTTCGAATTTCAAATTGTTTCTGCTGTCTCGCGTTGATTTAAAAGAACCTTAAAAACATATTTTAAATAATATATACGAATGTTTTTTAAAAAATATATACGAATACTCCTGTCATATATTTAGAAACACTCTGTATATATGTTTCCTTCTAGCACCTCGCGCGCATTTGTAACTGCATTTTTCAACACAATACATTCAGATTCTTTATCATCATAACTAATTATACAGTTAACGGAATATCTCTAAAAGATAGTTGAGTTTTATAGATTTTGAATTAGACACTTTCACAATCTCAGTTAAGTATAAAATCCTCTAGATATCGATTATGTTGCTAAATTATTTCTATAGTAACATTTATTATTTAATCATAATAAAAATCAAAAGTATTTGTATTCAACAAATTTATTATTATTTATTTATTCAATTAAGCGCAACGTTTCATTAATATCATGTTATCTTGACCAAGCGATAGTGCAACTTTGGTGACCGCTGCTGTAGAAGCTACGACTGTAGAAACTACGGCCCGCGGACTGGATTCGACCCTCCACTATAATATATATGTAAGAAATATTAATTACATAGTTTTTTATGAAATTAATAGTTATTACATTCATCTATTACAACGATTCATTTATTATTCTATTTTGATTGATTATAAGACTTTAAGTACTGGACATCCAATGGAGGGATTTCAATGTTATTGTTTGAGACAACCAAATGTTTATTTACTCGTAAATTTCTAGAAAATTTTTATTTATTGAAATTCTAAGAAGGGTGTGCACGAAAAATATAATTCCAAACAACAATCGAAAATATTTAAAGGAATACTAAAAAACTTTATTTAATAAGATATAACTTTCTTTGCTACTTTTATAATTTCTTACTTAGTGTGTGAAATAATCAATTGTATCAATTGTTTTGTGGATCGGTTTATTGATTTTAAGATAAAATAAATATTTCAATTATTTCAAAATCCAATTGACACCCCTTTTATATCAACAAAGCAATCCATTTGGATTCAGTAGAACATATAATTTTAATAGATCCATTATAAATTCCAATATAAACTATTTTTGTTTACATATATAATGTAAATTAATATTGATCTAATAATCTAATTTCAATAAACAAATTTTTCGGCCGGTCCACGTTTCTCAAAAAGTTTGGTGACCTCTGACCTGCAGCATAATAGAAACATTACTAATCTTGTAATGATAGAAGTACATCAATCATAATATAGGCGCCTGAAGAAGTTAAAATAATAATAACGAAACGTTGCTCAAAGTTAAATTAAAAAAAGCTTCAAGGAACTAGGAATAAAAAAATAATAATAATTTTCTGGTCTGAAAGTCTTAATTTCTACTGAACATTAATAGGTGAGTTAATTAATTTAAATATTTAAACAAAATGTTACTATTAAATTATAAATTATAAACTAGAGCTAGTAGGTCGATTGTTTTTGCTCCAATTCCCTGACATTACCCTTCGGCCTACAATTTTCGTGGTCGTACTCTGGTGAACAACTTAACTACTGCTAGTAGATTGAAATATTAAGCTCCACCCCTTAATTAATTAAAAATTTATAAGTATATTTGTAACGGGCACAACTAGTGGGACCACTCGTGGAGTTTACACCTAATTGAGAATGTGTTAAGGGACCTGTTAATTTGTAAATATTTAAAAAATGTATGTATGTGTGCCGTGTGCTGTTGAGAGATGTTTTTTTAATCAATAATAAAAAAATATGATTTGTATACATTTCATCAAAAAAATTTTAGCACGTACTGTTCTAATACTTGTTCAACACGATTTTCTTCTATTCTAGAAAAATTCACACAACATAACCCTTGATTAGTTGAGTTTCAGAGGAAATTAACAATCGGTGCTAAATTTTGAATATAAAATGAATATACCAAAGAGAATAGTACAGAGATGAGAGGAATTACCTACCGTATATTAAATTTCTCATCATACTTTCCTATCTCTCTTTGATATTGATGATATTCTCTTTGAAATTTTCTATTTATGTGATATTTGTTGTGATGATATTTCATATCTGTGATAAACCGTAGCGTTTTTTTGTGTGGTAGCAAATCCATTCAAATAAAAGAAAAAACATTTATTTATCACAAGTCACGTATTTTTGTTTTAAATTTTATTGTAGAATTTAATATATATATATTAAAAATGTAGAAGGAATTAAGTAGAAATTTTGTGCTACATTTTGTCTTTGTTGTTGTTGATTGATTAATTTGCGAGGGTTTTTATACCCGTCACAAATTATGTTCTACATTCTTTAATTTAAAAAAAACGATAGCTTTACTTTTTTTATTCAGTCATTTTTGTTTTTGTTTTTGAGACACTTTTAATGATTTACACAAAAAAAGTATTTTAAATTAAAGAAAATAGATGCTTCTTAGCAAGTGTGTACGTTTAGGGAAATATTATTTTTTTTACATGATGTTCATGTAAAGTTTAGTAATTAATTAATTATTGTGCATTTATCAAATTTTTTTTAAATGTACTTAATTAGATGTGAAATGTACCCTATGATAGTTTTATTTACAATTTAAAGCTGATATTAAACCTTTTTTAAAGAGTTATCCTATATTAAATTATGGTGACCGGACCATGTTATAATCATATATCATTTTCCACTATATTGGTCGTGTTTAGAACAAAGTCTTTAGTAGTCTAAAAAAATTTACTCCTGAGCATCTAAGTTTAGTGTGCTTCTCTCAGAACACACCAACTTGTCAGCAGTGTTACCAAATTGGAGGAATTTCTCCTAAATTTAGTGAACTTGAATACAAATACGTTTTATTCCACTTGAATAAAAAAATTTAAAAATACGACAATCCCAAGAATAAGTTATTTAGATTTTTTACTAGACTTTATTAACTTCACTAAATTTAGGGGAAAATCCCCCAATCTGGTAGATTAGGTAGATTAACAATCTAGTTGATTAGTATTTGTCAAGAGTCCTGGCAAAAAACATATCTAACTTACTTAGTTTACCAAGGACTTGAATGTTCTGAACACGGCTATTTATTCAATAATACACTAGTATATTGAAGAAAATACTAGAAAAAGTGAGATTTAAATAAAGAAATTTGAAGCTCCTGCGACACAACTTCACACGAGGATGTCTATATTAGCCGAATCACGTTACATTACTTAAAATATTGAAAGTATTTTAAATTAAATAAAGCGTAATTAGCAAAATAATATCGGTTTTTTCCTCATAACCATATACGAAAAAAGTTGGGACAAAGTATCGCGCAAAGAGTCAAGTTATGATGCAAATAGTTACACATGATGGGATTTAGGGGAAAATTTCAAGAATAATCAGATAAATGAATTTATCCCGGTTTTCACTGTCTTTACTATCGGATAACTCTCTGATATGATTCAAATAAACGGTTAAGAATCAAATATTTACATTTTAATTAATTTTATAAGGTTTTAACATCACTTTTATGCTTTTTTCATTCTAGAAAAATGTTGAACGCACTTCCAAATGCTCTTCATTCATTTCAAAAACACTTTTGATTTTAATAAAAAAACGAGGACATTTTGTGCGTGTCACTGATTTTACCGTGTGTGTAACTAATCGAAATTCGAAAATACAAATAGAAATTTTTTGTACATACATAAAAAAACTTCATCGTCGTTTTGATTTAAAAAGTGGAATTAAAAGTTTTTTTTTGCACACACCTAATAACGTCCATTTTTTTTTGTTATCAAAATATTTTTATCCATAAAAATTATGTACAAATAATTATTATTTCAAAAAATTGCTAATTACTTGTTTTATGGCAGTTTAGAATTTGTTGTATTGAATTTTTTTTTAAAATTTGATTTGTCCATAGATTAGTTTTTTTTTGTGTATCATCAATTAATAGATAAGTTCTCGTGGACGAGATGACGTCGATCTCCTAACACCACCACCATTTGTATTGTTGGTAATGGAGGAGCCGACGATTGCGTGTCCTCAGTATGCTGATGCTTCTTTGTATTCAGATCCTTCCATTGTAAAGAAATCTTCAAGTTTCCATTGTAATGTTTCAAATGTTGGTCGTTTCATTGGATCTTTATGCCAACATTCTAACATAATGTCATATAATGTGTTTGGACAACTAGGTGGTGGAGGCATACGATATCCATGCTCGACTTGATGTAATACTTCGGCATTTGTCATACCTAGAATTAAAAAATAACAATGTTTTATTTCAATGAAACTGTTCACAATTTATAGGTAATTGAGCAGATCAAGCAAGGGTTTTGTACGCTAAGAATTTTGCCTTCCTAAAATTCCCCACTTCTGCCAAAAAAAAATTATATTTTCTATTGACTTTGTGGATATATCTAAAAATTTAGCTCTAATATTAAATTTTGACACATACCTGGATAAGGAATTCGACCATATGTAACAAGTTCAGTTAAAAGAATACCAAATGACCATACATCGGATTTGATTGAGAATTTACTATAATTAGCGGCTTCAGGTGCTGTCCATTTTATTGGGAATCTAGCTCCGACTCGAGCTTCATATTCATCCTCCTGTAATATTCAATTAATATTCATGGTACTATTTCCACAACAAAAATTCTAACAAAGGAAAGGAATTAAAAAGAATATATATCATACCATAAGGATGTGAAGTAATAGGATAACTTTTAAGGATCATTCTAAGGTTAGCCTGAAAAGGAAAGCTTTATAAAGGAATAGAACAGTTTTGGATTGTTTTTGTTAATTAAACGTACCTTAATCAATCTTGCTAGACCGAAATCAGCAATTTTAACAACATTACTTTCGGCTACTAGTACATTTCTTGCAGCAAGATCACGATGTATATAATTTTGTGATTCTAAATATGCCATTCCTGCTGCTATTTGTGCGGCCATATCAATTAATTGTTGTAATTTAAGGCCGCGTCCTTTTCCTAAAATCAAACAATATAACACATTAGATAACAAAATCTAATATTGAGAAATCCAAAGAGATATTTATGTTAAATATTATATCCGTCGCAATCAGCGGCGGATTTACCGGGTAGGCAAATTTGCATCTGCCTAGAGCGGCAAATTTTGATTGTTTTACTAGATATAACGCTACTTGGGTGAAAAAATAGAATTTCTCATTTGAAAGCATACAAGCATGATACATTTTTTATTTAATCATTGAAAGTGAACTTTATTTTGATTAGTAAAGTTGTAATTTCATGAGAGCGTTTTCGACGCCAAATTCGAGCTTCGATTGATTCACGGGCGCCAATTTTGCAGCTGCCTAGGGCGGTGAATTGTCTTAATCCGCTCCTGGTCGCAATAGTACTTTTAATCAATCGTTAACTATATCGACACGGTTACACGGCTCCAGAACTTATGTTTAAAATGTTTATGAATTTTTAACAGCTTTAGTGGTGTTGTTCTCAGATTAAGAGACAGTTTATCTTGTTTATGTGTATCAGAAAAAGAGAAAAAAAGTACAAAAGTTAATTTCTCTATCTATCTCTAACGGTTTTTGCGTTAAACCATCCATAATTATACCAATAGCTTATAAAGATACAAAATTGTTCATATTTATAGAAAAATAAAACACTCATTCAGTATTCACCAGAATTGGCAATACCAACTTAGACAGATTACATTACATACATTTAGCACGGGGTAACATCCCTCGCAACACCGCACTCTTTAAAGAATTATTTCTCTTAAAGTGAGTATCAACGAAAATAGTTACAAAAAAAAGATTATTTATTTACCTTGTAAGAATTCTAATAATGAGCCATTTTTCATTAATTCGGTAATAATATAAATTGGTTCTTCCATTGTACAGACAGCATACAATTGTATTAATTTTGGATGACGTAATTTTTTCATAATTTGTGCTTCAGCTAAGAAATCTTTTGGATCCATTGTACCAGGTTTTAATGTTTTTATAGCGACCGGTGTTGTATTATTCCATAAACCTTCCCATACTTCACCAAATTGTCCATGTCCTAATTTTCTAACAAATTTCAATGATGAACGATCAATTTCCCATTGATCACGTGTACGATGCGATAAACCTTCTGGTTGTGGTTTTTCAACCTAAATGTTTCGAAAAAAATAAAATAATTAACGATACGTAGTATTTTTCGTAAAAAAACAAAAATATATTGTTAGATTTTCATTTGGGATTTATAAAATTTTAAAACAAAATGAAAAATATTTACAATAACAGAACAAGAAAAATTTCACAATTAGTTTTTTTCATAACACATTTCTAATTTTTTTGTTTTTTAAATAAATAATTTTTTTATCAACCCACATCGAATGTAATAACGATTAAGAAAAATATTAATGCCAATTCAAAAAGGAACAAAATAAATGTAGTTTTAAATAAAATCATTTTGAATACAATTTTCTTACACATAATTCGTTTTGGTAAGGTCGTTGAGAGGTTTAGCTGAGCAACCTTATTGGAATGCAACAACCACTTTGCAATTATATTTCTGGGTTATTCTTGTTGGTACACGGTGCAACTGAATTTTAATCAGTATCATACAACATACCCATTATAGACTAGAGCCTCAAAAAATAGTGGATCCCAAAACAGTTTTGAATACCCCTTGAAATGACTTTCTAAAATATCTTGATCGGTGCTTATATTCTCGGTCGAAGACCGTATCATAATTTCGACCATATCATAAGATACACCACGTATCTGATATAAGCTTTGTTCTAACCCATAGAACATATAACAAAAAGTGTGGCCTATCGGAAGTGTTCTAAAGGCACATATTTTGCTCTCTTTAACCACGAAATGCAATTTGCATAAAATATGTACATAAAAATACATTTAGAGCAAATCCGGTCCACAGTGGTTTGAAAAGTGTGCTTAGCTAGCCAAAATCAAAATATTGGAATAAGAAAACATTTTATTCGGTTATGGTATAAAGTCGGAGAACATTTAACGTGAAAAAACTTAAAATAAAAACAATCAACACAATTCACAACAATATTCATTAATTATTATATAATATTTGTTGCCACGCGTGTAATCTGATACTTAGCTTTGAACGATTATCCTGGATGAGAAATGGATCGTTTTAATATAGATAATATAGGAATTTTACTTGAACGTTTTTCTCGAAATTAACACATTTTAACAAACTGTCAGTACATGATACTTTTACTAGACATATATAATTTAAATATTAAATAACTCTCGTTTGTCCATTTTTGCCCAAATTCATAACATAAATGAATGCAGAAACAAGGATTATAAGATACTAACTATAATCCTGTAGCAGCTTCGCACTCAAATTGTATCTAAACTGGTTTTATAAAAAAAAATGTTTTAAACAATAGTTGTTTGTTTTTATGGGATAAACATTTTTTTATATTTAAAAATTTTCTATATCTTATATCGTTTAAAAGTTAGGTTTTGGGCACAGTTGTCTCGCAAACGGATGCTTGAATTTAGAATTATTTAATTTACAAAATGCATGTCAAATTTGAATTTGTTGACCTCAAAAATATTTTAGTATGATCTATTATTTACTATTTTTACTAAATGCCCTAATTCTTATACCAATTGTTTGTAGTTTATAAATAGGTATTTCGAAAACAAAGTAGTCATCATCAATATGAATTAGCTAATCGTAATTAATCTCCGGAAAGCTGTTACACGATGCTAATTTTGTGCGTGTTTCACAAGAATTTTAAATTTGTCTTGTCTTTTATATCATCGTATGATGTGCGGGTTAATGGACTAAGTGTGATTGCTTAGCCCAACGATGTTGACCACGTGATCTTATTTGGGCAAATAGCTTGATAGTGTTTTATCAGCTGATTTAGACATTTATTTTAATTTTGCAATTTTAATAATGCTGAGTTTGGAATGAACATCTAAATTAATTATATTGTTTTGTTCATTATCTAAATTAATTATATGTTTTCTGATTTTGCACAGACTTCCACAGTTTTTAATTTGATTAATAACTTTTATGGTTGTTCCTATAAAACTAGCTACTATGCATTTTTTTACTACTGTGCGGCGGTCCACGATGTGGATAGTCTTACTGACGTCACAGAATTTTCGACCATGAATAAACATCGATATCGATAACTTAGATGGCCAATTCAAAGGATATTTAAAGCCCACTATTTTGTGGGCTATGCAATGACAGTTTATAATAATCATGTTTTAGGGAGTTAAGTATTCAAACTAGAATTTTCTTTTTAACATTACTAATTCAGTGCTTATCTAAATTCATGTAAAATTTCCTAATTTGTGAGACCATTCAATACATTTTCCAAAAAAAAAACAACAAACAAACGAGAATAAAACAATACAATCTACAAATTATGTATAAGAAAATCAATTCTATAAATCTAATTAATATTAAACTTTTAAGAAAAACTTTTGCAATTACTAAAAAAAAAAAAAGAAGTAAAAACTGCGTGCATAAACATTATTATACTCTGAAAAATTCCAAGCAAATAACAAAGAAAAACCAGAACCATAAATGAGACAAAAAATCATAAGCGCGTTTGTGAAACAACAGTGAGTGAATTTGTTTTTCGTTTGAAATTATGAAATTTTTCAAGCTCATAATTAATTATTATATTATTATTAAGATGGAGCGATATATTAAACTAAAAAGGGAATGACAGAAGATGGACATACCTCATCACTGGCCAACACGCTCTGCGTGAAGAAACCAAAATCTTTTAACTACTTATTACACACGGAACTCTAATTTTGTTTTATATAATATTAAGTTGTAATTAAAAAATTTTCAAATTTTTAACCATTTTTATTATCGGAAATTTTGAAAAGAAATACGACAAAATTTTACTGTCCGCTTCAAAATAGAATATCTGATAAATTTTATTCGAACAACTTAATATAACACAAAAAAAAAAACGTTCAAACATTCACAATGAATGATATGATTTTCTTGTTTGAAAATGTATGAAAGTGGAAAATAATGAGAAAAACTGTACAAAATTTCAAATTTCACGATTTTTTTTACAATCAAACTTTGTCCATACAAACAAATTTTACAGTATCAAACACGGTCGCATAGACTGGTTTAGACGCAGATTTAAGTAAGGGGTTGCATTCAAAATCTTTTTTCACACGTGAAAGTCTTGAATCGATTGTTTTACCGAGCAAGCGCAGTATTATTTTTTAAGTTTTTAGTTATATCAAAATAAAGACAGTTTCAATTTTGAAACAATTTTACTTGTGTAAGTGCAATGTTTGCGAATGTGTGATTTTTCCTTTCTTGGGATTGGTTTACTTTGACACTATGGCTGATGCGGTTGAGAAATAAATATTAAACAAGAAGATAATTATAGCTGTTAAAAAATATTCGATTGATAAATTTCACGTGAATTTCATCGTGTAAACAGCAATGTAGTTTGTTGTATATCAACTGTTATTAATACAATTGAAAACTTCGGTCAAAACTTTAACGTGTAAAAAGGGACTTATTGACGTAGTGCGATAGTAAGAGTTGATATTTACACTCAATTTGTGCCGAAACCATTCGATTTTCAAAAAAAAGTTTCGATCAAAAGTTGTTCCTTAAAATTCCAACAAATTTTGTTCTGATCATTTTTCGGCACAAATCGACTGTAAAACGCGATTAAATTGAAAATTGCAACACTTTTCGGTTGCAACATTACATTTAAGTCTAGAACTGTCTATTTACGACCGTTATTTCAAAAAAATTTCTAAATTTCCAAAATTCTAGAAATGAACAGTATCAAAGCAAATAAAGAATTATACAAAAAAGACTGTAGTTAATAAAACCTTTTACAATTACATTCTTCTTAAATTTTTATTATATGAAGTCTGATATATGAACGGGTAGCAAACGGGTCTCAAATGTCTGGCCAAAAATGGGAGCGATTAGATGCTGTTAGCAGCGATACCTGATCACTGCAGGTGACCGTTCTAATTGTTTTACACAGTTATGTGATGGTCGTGATCGGTTGAATTTTAATATATATTCTCTTATGAGCAATCGGCGGATATTCCTAGTTTTCATAGATTCGCAAAAACTTCATTTGGATCTCTTGGAATATCCATCTCACAGTTTTGGTAAGAAGATAGGGAATTTTTTGTTATCAGGTTTCAAATTTCAGGCTTGTTTCTAATATCAAATGAGTATGTGGGAAGCGCTTAAGTTTACAATCATGTAAAATGACTAACAGCGCTGTGCAGTAGTGAGAGATGTAACTAATTCTTCTCAAATTTAGTTTATGGTATTACAATTTAACAATCGGCAATAATTTTTTTTATATTATTTAAAAAATCGATTTTGAATTTTTGTAAAATTTGAGAACATTTATAAAATGCTTTTGTTTTCTCAATAAAATAAAAAAAATAAAAGTTATACATACTTGTACACATGGTTTGCATAGATTTACACATAAACCATCTGCATCACGACTATAATGTTCGACCAATTCTTGCAATGTTCGGAATGTTGTTCGTCGAGCAATGAAAAATCCACCTTCATCTAACTGTCGTATACGATAATGTTTAACCGTATCTCCATCACGAACTACATAAACAATACAAAAATAATCATATATTTGAAAAAAATATTAACGCCTTCACAGATAAAATCCGTAAGATTACCAAAACTGTCAAACAACCATACCATTTAAATGAAGCAACTCTTTGGTTTAAATTCATAATAGCTGGGAAAGATTGTGATTGGTTGACCGGAAGATATAGCAGTAAGAATATTATCCTTACGGAATTTTTTTTACGTCTTTCTTTTGTTCTACGATGGAAATATGGAGGATGAAATACTTGACTGTAATTGGTTGATTCAGTTACGTCTTTCGGTTAAGTTCTTACGGACTTTTATCTGTGATAGCCATTAAAGCTCTTCGCTTTTATGAGAGAGGCATGCTTATGATATAGATTTTCTATATTTCGCATTGTTTAAAAGTTAAAACTTAGGTTTTGGACACAGTTGCCACTTTTGTACGGATGAATGAAATGCAATATTTCTATGGCCTATATGTTAGCCGGTAAAATTCTCTACCATCTAGTGGCAATTGCTTCAAAATCGGTTTAGCTGTTTTAACGTGATGCGACGAGTGACAGACAAAAACTTTAAAATCGGTCAATCCAATTAAATAATTTTTAAATTGGAATGTTATGAAAATTAAAAAAATACTTATAGAGACTTGTTTTTCTTACCTGAAAGTGAATAATCATTATGACGACTTTCAGAATCACGTATTAAAAATGCTCCATGATCATTTTCGGGTAGCAATAATTTCTTTTCAGCTTCAATTCGTTTTATTTTCCGGAAATACCATCTGAAATAAAATTAAAAAAATTAATCAAAATGGTTTTAAGATTATACATTTCAGTTTATAAAATTTCGTCTCAGGGATACTTAAGATTACCGGTAACACTTTTATCTAAATATAACTAACATGTTTACTTCGAGGCCTAATTTGTTTTCCGAGTTTTTCTGGCGGTTTGTTTCATTAAATGTTTGAAAAGAATGCATGTAACACTCTATCCTCCTCACTATCACTATATAGTATCATAAATAAACGTATTTTGACTATTGCATATAGGAAGATAGATTAGATTGTAGAGGCTGTTCTGGACGGGACACACTTCGACCATAAGGTCCATTGTGATGCCTGAGGATGTGAGTGGAGGACAAGGAATTTTGTGTGTTGAGTAGGAATTGGTTGGATGTGTTCGTTCTGGAGTTCTTGTCTATACGCCGACAGTTTAGTCAATTACTGCCCCCCCTTTTTTTTTAATAATTGACAAACTGCCAATGTCAGGATTTGAATCCATAACCTCCCAGTTCCAAGTACACACAACGCTTTTACAAACGCGGATACTTGGCTGGTACTTTGCAAATAGGAAGCTTTTATTAATAAATTTTTGTGTATTAATAAAAAATGGCGACCATTAGTTATTTTTAAATAAGGTATAACCTGCAGTTAGAAATACACCGCATGAATAAGTAGTTAGAAATGCACCAACTACAGACTCCATTATGATGCCTGAGGATGTGAGTATAGACTCTTGGACTAAAAATGGCGACCATGCGAAAACGTTTCTCTATCCAATAGTCTCTGGATCTTTGAACATTCTAATGATAACGCTATGATCCTATATACAGACGTGCAATTACCCCACTCTCCGTGATAGAATATATATACAGATCGGCTATATATCCAGATCGGCTAATTCTATATATCCAGATCGGCCAATCATATGAAAAAATGCCTAAGATCAAAGTTGTAGAAAATTTATTATCTACAAGTTTTGTAACTTGACTCGCAAACATGATAATGATCATGATAATATTTTTCCAGTCGTTAGGATGTCAAAACAAAGATTTATGCTAAAAATTCAACTTGTTTACTTGCATAACGAGATTGAATAATTATTTGTTTGGGGGAGAGTTTTCACTATAAACAAAATTAACAAATCCATCAATAATTGCATACCTCGGCCAATATGGTGTGAAATAAACATCAAATTCAGTAACAACTAATTTATTATTAAATGATATTCTATCAATCATGACTTATTATCAAACTATTACATAAAATATATCACACACATTTGTTATTTAATTATTTTTATGAAAATTTATTAAACTATGCACCACCTCAGCGAGATTGACGATTACTCTGTAGTTAAATGAAGGAAATTTATTAGTTCTGATGCTCGACATATTTGTGTAACTTTTTGAAGTGTGATAATCAAAAAAGAATGAAAAATAATGTAAAGAATTTTTTTTAAATGTGAAAATTACTTCATTGTTTTGTTTATTATTACTAGATAAGAGAAAAAACAGTATTTGAAGATAATAATATGTGATATAAAATTATCTTCGAAACTATGGAATAATATGTGATTTTTATCTATATAATTAACTAGCGGACCCGGTAATTTGATTCAACAGCAAAATAACACCGCAAAAACAAGGGCGCTTTCTATCACATTCCATTCAAACCACTCTTTAGAACAAACTGTGAAATTGTTATCGAAGAGCACATAATATTAAAAGAGCACATAATATTAAAAGTATTGGTACAGGATTATTTCACGTTTTTCGTTTTCAAACTTGATACGTAAACGAAATAAATGTTACAGCGTACCGCACAGATTTTCTAGTCTTTAACTTGAATACAGGAACATAGTACTTGTGAGATGTTTGCAAAAATTTACAAAACTAATTGACAGACTCATGTAAACTACTCATCATTGTTTGAAATTTTAAAAGCTAAAAAAGATACCTCTAGAAGTATCTCGGGTCCCGAAACCACCAACGATTACTACATTTAGGATCGCAAATACAAACAGTGACAGTTTGTTTTTATGTCGTTAAAATATTTCCAAGTTTTTCAAAAAGTTTAGTGGTATAGTTCTCGATCAATAGCTTAACTTGTTTATAGATATCAGAAAAAAAGTACAGAATTGAGTACCATCTGTCGTTTTATCGTTAAAATAAAATATATTATCGTGATTTATTACATAGTTAATTCCCGATTAGTAGTATTTATCATCTCTTTCTATCATATAACGGGATGTTGCTATTTCTTTAAGATTAAATCGTATAAAAATCACTTGTTTTAAATATTATATACACAAAAAATGCATATAATTTATGATTGTTAATAAAAAGTGAACTTTAAAATTATAGATATATTAATGACCTTCGGTAAACAATTTGTGATGCAATTCTTTCAAATAATTATTATAATTCAGAATTATAATGTCATTCTTGGTATAATAGGTAGGTTGTTAGTACTAACAGTTTGTAATGAATTTTAGTCGAAACCTGTTAATAAATCAATAGCGATTGTAATGTTGACTTGATTGAATAGAATTCAATATTATGTGAATATATATATATATATAATATTAAGAAATGAATTTTGAAATGTTATTCAAATATTTTTATGTTACTTAGATAGAAATATTTCATAAGAAGCCAACTTCCAAACTATAAGAGAGGAAAAGTTTAAACTCTATGCATTATTTTCTATAGTTTTACTAATAAAGCAATTTTTTATAAAATACATATTATTTAATATTTTAAGCACTGGTATAACTGACGCCAACTTCAAATTAATGAAGTATTTTCGCTACTTTCAAGTTTGTCCTTTACACAAACCTTAAAATTAGTTTACCACTTTTCTTTGAACCCTTTAGAAAAAAGATGTACGTGTATGGAAAATTCCAACTATTTAAGTCCCATTTTTACGAATTTTATTGAGCGAAGTAGTAGTGGTAACAGCGGAGGGGAGGACGAAGCTCGGCAAGTAGTGTTTTTAAGGACTATATTTTACTGACCCCTAAGGAATACTTGTATTCTCCACCACACCTGGTTCGATTCCTCTAGCCCTGTGTTCGTTGTCGACCCTACCCATCCTCTTTGCAAATAACAGGACAGAGCTCCACTTAAATTGTTTTACCTCAGATTTGTAATTCTGGCTCTGTAAGGACATTCTCCCAGAAGGTGGAAGATCGCACTATTCATCAACCTCATAAGGGATAGTTCTTGATGTCTTTCCAGTTCTTGCCAATAAGCCAGGCAGGCCTCGCGTCTATGTGCCCAGCTATCATTTGTTTAGCTTGTTTGTGGTTGTAACAATTGCTGTAACTTTCCATTTCCTGTTCATAGTAAGAGGTAGTCTGCTTTCTAGCTATTCCTAGATATACTTCCTGCCTCTGGCTTGGATGTTCTTTACGGGTAAGTTCGTCGACCGTTTCATTGCCCTCAACTCCAGAGTTTCCTGGTACTCACATCAAGGTAATCTCTTTCGCCCTTGCCAGGTTCTCTAGTGAATCTGCGCATTCCAGAGGTAGAGGAGATGTTATTTTAGCAGAGCAGATTGCTTTGAGTGCAGCTTGGCTAGCCGAGCAGATATAAATCCGCCACTCGGTGCAACCCACTACTTTTTCCATATTTGCCACTGAAAGTATAGCTAACTTCTGTTTGAAAAACAGTAGCGTATCATCCTAGTGCAAAGCTGGCTTTATTATATATACACTGAGCTATATTTTGTGAAATTCCAATTTCATAAGTAATTTTTTGTCTTATGTGTGGTAATATATGTTTCAAACAACTGTATAGTTTGTAAATAGATACATAGTTGTATCTATTAATTCGTAACATCGTAATAAAAAGTGGAAAAACACAAAATAAGTTGCTCGTTTTTATGTCAGAGGACATAGAACATGAATGGTAATTATATAAAAGATTTTATGCAATATTTTATGAATTATTACACAATTTCGTTTTTACAGCTACTTAAGTAGTGTGTGGACATTGATTGTTAACAAAGACCTTAACCTCAAAATAATTACTGAAATAATGGTATATTTAAAAAAAAAATTATATTTGTCAATTTTTTTATTAAATGTGTGATTTGATTAATAAAATTTATTAATTAAATACTTTCTTGTATTAACTGTTTAGTATGTAGGGGATTCTAAAAAAGTTTTTATGAGTCATTCACTGAATTATGAGTACTACATAAAATTGGGTTCATGGACCTGTAATTATGGTTCAAATCAGTTAATGCAAATTTTTATTGATTTTAAATATTAAAATATGAAGCAATCAATTAAAAAACTTTCCATAAATTATTATTTATTAGTATGTGAAACTTTTGGTTAGTTGTATCAAATGTCTTATACCTTGAAAAAATATTATTTTGGTTATAGGCAACTTGTATTAGTTTTAAGTGAGGTATTTAGTATTGCGATTATTGAAAATCATACGAATTTTTCAAGACCAACTCAACAATCTAGGCAAGAATAATATCGGGAACCTTGTAAGACAAGACGGCATTAACGCTTTTTGTACCTCAAGTTTTATTCCTCAAGTTTTTCAGTCCTAGGTCCGGGCCTCACGGGCCTAAGCGTAAACCCACCACTGACGACAACTACCTTAAAGAAACTTAATAAAAGTATATAAAACAATTTTTTTTAAATATAAAGTAGATAATATTAAAAATATATCTAAAAGGATTATAATGAACTATTTTACGATTACGCTACAAATACAAAATAGTTATTAAATGATTTCTTAATCCTAAACTGATTAATCATCAATTATTATTTTATTTGACACAAGCAAGTCAATAGATATAAAATAAATAACTATTTTTTTAAACATTTTCTTTTCAAGTAGTTTTGAGACATACCAGAAAAAAAAATGGATTCCTACGTTTAGCGAATTTCCTCCTAAGGAAATGCAGATATTGTTTTTGTATTGATGATGGAATTTCGTAAAAATTTCTTCAAATGTCCATCGAAAATATTTATATGAACCTATAATATCTCTTATAACTTATGGAAAATAAATTATTTATAATTTTTATCACCGCTATTGTTTTTATTACTTCAAATTTCCATAGTTTTATCTTGAATACGACAAATATAATTGATTGAATTTTCACGGAAATTGTTGTTTGAATTGTACAGCAATGAGTAATATTTATTTTGTAAATATTTATCGAAAATATTTAAAAAATATTTTCCGTCAGAGAACTTTTAATTTATTTAAAAAATTCGTTACCCAGGAGCCGCGTCAACTTAGCTAATTTCCTTAGAATACATCAATTACTCTTTAGCCGCCACAATTATAGTCTAATCAAAGTCAAATGTCGTATGTGATTATTAATAAATGACATGGGTCCCGTAGATCACGGATGGAGTAGGAACCATCCAGGAAGGTAAAAAATCTTCGCGGGAACTTTAAACCCAAAAGATGCAAAACCTACAATGATCCGAACAAAAATAGACTGAAATTAAATTTCAAATTTTGTCAAAATTCCTAGAACAATTATTTACCTACAGAAAACCTACGCACACTGAACGATAATTACAGCCGATTCGAACAGCCCACCTCAACACAAAATGGCTGTTTTCAATTTTTTGGTAAACAGGCTACTTAAAGTCCCACTGTCTAAGAAACATTATTTTAAAGAAATTAACCATATTAAACAAGTTGCAATTTTTAATGGCTTCGATTCTAACATAATAAATAATTTGGTCCGCAGAACTAAATTTAAAATTATACGAAACAATTCCACCGTACTAACACCAGAGACTGGCAACGTTGAACAAACTAAATGGTACAAACTAACATATTTCCGCCCATGCATAAATAAAATCACTAGAGAATTAAGGGATCATAACCTAAAAACAGCGCTTGTTAGTAAAAATAAAATTAAACATTTACTGGGCAACTCTAAGGATAAAATTGTCAGTGAAAAACAATCGGGCATATATGGGATCAGTTGTCAAAACTGTTCGAAAATTGTTGGTCAAAGTCGTCGCCAAATCGGAACTCAAACATATGGCTCATGTGAAATTTAGGAGAACCGAAAAATCGTGTATAGCTGTGCACGTTATTGAGAACAACCACAAAATTCACAAATCGAATTTAAAACAACTAAAATGGGTAGAAAACCCCACATAATTAGATGCATACGAAAGTATCTACATACACAGATTAAGAAAACAGATAGACAATGGCCCAATTCCAAATTCTAATTTAATAAAATTAACCCATTTTCAAAAAAAATATAATACCAGAATATCAAGGTTAGCTTCGATCAACACCCTCACCTTATTGACAACAGCGCATTGTCAGAAAAGGTTACCGCCAATAAATGGGTTGGACTCTTCACACACTTAATCCCTTAATTGGTCAGTCAACTCAAATAATCCTTCAGGTACTACTTCAGTCAGATCATATAAAAGACAAAACTTTTTTAATATTATTGTGAGACACGCACAAAATTAGCAACGAGCAATATATCTCTGACTCCATATCCCAGAGATTGTTACGAGGGCTAATTCATACTGATATTGACTACCTTGTAGTCGAAATACGTATTTATAAAATACAAATAATTGTTCTGGGAATAGGGGCAAAATTTGAAATTTAATTTCAAAAAACCTAGAGTTCTCTTTGATTATTTTCATAATCTATATAATGCGGATATTGACGAAGTTTCTAACGAGGCGTTGTAGACTCAGGGGACTACTTAGGAAAATAGGCTTGGTAAATGGCCAGGGCAACTGCAGGTTTTGCGAAGAAATGGAAGAAACCCCAGAACACATCCTAATAGACTATGACGCCCTCATACACAAAATAATAAAATATCTGGGAGTCAACCAGGTTCAGTCGAGTTACCATCCTTAGCCCCAATCCAGATCCTGCACTTCCTGAAAGAAACAGGGCTGGATGAGATGCATTAAGACGAGATCATTTCTCCCCAAGCACCAGATGGGGAAGCACAATAGATCTTATAGGACGCAGTGCACCAAATTTCAAATTACCCCCCTCCCCTCAATATAACCTCACTTCATGATTGCAGAATTCATAAAATAAAATTTATAAGGGTTATTCGAAGATTCCCGTAATCATTGAATATATTTACCTTTGTATCTAATTAATTGAAAATTAAAAAAAAGATATTATCAAAAGTATGAAGTGGTGGCAACTACTTACTGATTTTATAATTGCAGGTGGTGGTTATTATTAATTTATCTTGTAATCTTATCAAAATCAGTGCAATAAACGTATTTGCAAACATAACGCAAACTCAACGTATGCACTGATAAAATTACAAGATAGATTAATAATAACCACTTGCAATTATATAAAACCTATTTTGGCAAAATGGAAACCCGACTTCTAAAATCAAATATTCTATAACAAAAGATGCACTAAAAAGTAAAAAAATAATTGCATATTCTTGTGCCATTTTAATCCACCAAAGCAAAAAATTTTAAATATATATGTACAATTATTGTTATTTTTGGAGGCGGTGTCACCATAGAGAAATTCACATAACTTTTGGACACCGCCTCCAAAAATAACAATAATTGTACATATATATTTAAAATTTTTTGCTTTGGTGGACTAAAATTGGCACAAGAATATGCAATTATTTTTTTACTTTTTGGTGCATCTTTTGTTATAGAATATTTATTTGTCGGGTTTCCATTTTGTCAAAATAGGTTTTATTTCTCGCTTTTTAGTGACTTTGAAGTTCTATAACTGAATTTAATTGTCTAAATATGGGTAGACCTACTAAAAGACCAACTAATTTTTAGTTAATTTTTTTATAACACTTTTTTTTTCTCCGTTTTTTTTTTTTTTTGGAAAAATTTTTTTTGAAGTCGGTTTTTAAAAAAAATTTCCCATTATGAATGAGTATACCTTTTAAAAAAAAAAAAATTTCGCAGAAATCGGTTATCACATATAAAATGAGGATTTTTCTCGATTTCCCGGAGATCCCCTCATCAGAATGCGATTTGGTGACAATGGGACCAATGGGAAACCAAACCCTTTAAAACAAAAAAAAAAATTCAAAATCGGTTCATACATGACGGAGTTCTGAGGGGACACACGTTAAAAAAAAAAAAATACAGACAAATTGAGAATCATCCTCCTTTTTTGAAGTCGGGTTAAAAATTAGTAATTAGAAATTAAGGACGTTCATAAAATGAGGCTTGATAGTAGACAAAAATTTTATTTTTAGTGAATTGAATAGCTCAAATATATAGTTATACTCCCTCAAAAATTTAAAATCTGTTGACGATCATTTCAAAGAGTAATTATCGACTAAAAATCAAACTATTAACACAGCGTCTTATGGAGAAAAGAATTTTTTTGTACTTAAAATTATAATAACTGTATTATTAAAAGTAGACACCGTGATAAATAATGTTCATAAATATTCTTTGAAATATGTAGTTTATATATTTGCATTAAAAAAATCATGTTGACGAACGTTTGAATTAATTATTTAATAAAATTAAAACTGTTTTGATAGGTTTGTTTTTGCCACCATATTTTGAAAACTGGTGACTGCGTACAGTAAAAAAATTTACGCATACACACAAATATAAAACATAGTTTATTGTCAGATATGTCACATCAAGTCAAATCAATTTCTTATTTACATTTCCTGATATTTTACAATAAATACTTTTAAAATATTTAGGGCACATAAAAACAGGTTATAAATCGTTAAGATTATTGATAAATTTTATTGAAGATATTGAAGATTTGACTCTAGCCTAGCAAATGAACGTCCATAAGTTTATCGATGGTTGCTACCACTTCATACTTTTGATAATATCTTTTTTTTTAATTTTCAATTAATTAGATACAAATGTAAATATATTCAATAATTACGGGAATCTTCGAATATCTCTTATAAATTTTATTTTATGAATTCTACAATCATAAAGTTTATGAGGTTACCTATCTTAAATGCGCGGAATACCGACTTTGAAAGGTTGACAACTGTATGCATATTTACAACTGTCATAGCTAGATTCTAATAATATTACAGCCTATAACCTTCCTCAAAAATAAAAGCCTGTTTTTGTGATTTAACTTAATTTATAATTACTGATTTTATAATTAAAAGTGGTTATTATTAATTTATCTTGTAATTTAATCAAAATCAGTGCAAACATAACGTATTAATTTACAAATAAATAATTTTTAATACGTTATGTTTACACTGATTTTGATAAAACTGCACGATAAATTATTTATAACCACTTGTAATTATAAAATCAGTAATTAGAAATTAAGTTTATCGATGGCTGGCTACTACCACTTCATACTTATAAATAACAAAAACAGGCTTTCATTTGGGGAAGGTTATAGGCTATAATAGGTTTGCATTTCAAAAATTTTTGTGTCGCGTGGCCGCTACCCTAACTTTTAAACGGTGCGAGATAGAGAAAATCTTTATGTATAAAAAATGTTCTCTAAGGCCCGGCACACACGTTTCGGTATACCAAAGAGGTTTACCTGTACAGGTAAACCGGAGCGTGTGTGCCAGCCCAGCCGCTGCAGGTCAAACTGCACAGGCGTAGTGACCTGCGCAGGCGACCGGAGAAGAATCGAAATTCAATTCTTACTACCTGCGCAGGCATGTAGACCTGAGTGTGTGTGTGTGAGTCACTCCGGTATATCAGTACAGTTTTTATGTTAGTTGTGTCTAGTTCCTTGAGTAGACAGTTACCCATCTCTCGACTGAATTAAAATTTTCCGGTGTATCGTAACGTGTGGGTGCTCTAGCCTGCACAGGTATACCTTTCCGGTTTACCTGTGCAGGTTTACCTGACAGGTATACCGGAACGTGTGTGCCGGACTTAATAGAAACAAACGACGTTTGTCTGAAACATTTTTGCATACAACAAATAGTTTAGACACAATTTCAATGTGATAGTAATCTTTACTGTACATTCAGACTCAGAAGTCTACAGTTATCTAAGTCTACTTAAAACATTGCCACATTCTGGATTTAACACTTAATTTACGTCTTAATTTTCTTTAAAAAAATAGAATTAAGTAGTAAACTTTCATACCTATAAATATATCAGACAGGATAAAACGATAAGAGACTAAACCTATTACCGAGGCTCCTCGAAAGACATTTAAGTTTAATAAACTCATAGAAATTCTGATTCAACAAAGTTTTTATCGACTTCAAAAGTAAGATTCCTTAAGTTTAGTTTTCGAAAAGGTGTTTAGAACAAAACTGTTTTAACATTTCAAGTTTCACCAAAAGATAGAGTGCTTTCGGAGGAAATTTGTGTGTATAATTAATACGTATATGTGTTGTACATTAACTGAGTTATCACGATTTATGTCGAGAAAACCGTAAATACGACCACTCGGGTAGTATTAAAAACCATAAATTAGTATTCAAGGTTTAGGTTATGCTTAGCGTAACGGATGGGTAAAAACTAGTTGAAAATACATAATTTTCTCTCAAAAATAATTGAATTAAAAAAAAAAACTTTTCAATTTTTACCCTGGCAATGAAGAATAATAATCACAATCATTGAAACGATGCATTCATTATGTAAAAATTAATTTTTTTAAACTATTTTTTGACACTAAAAAATGTATAAACACTGTCACAACTCTTGTAAACAATCACTAATATATAAATAATAGAATTTAATTAACTCTATAAATAATACAATCTATGATATTAAATTAATGCTGCAACAATTATTGTATATTGTTATAAATTTGTACGAAATAGATAAGATTGACGTTGAGACTACCTGAAAAACCTCTCTGAATTTATTGATAAAAACATAATTATATTGATAAGATTTGTATATTTAAGTTTAATTAAAGTTATAAAGTATGTAGATTATTAAAATAATCAAAGAGAACTCTGGATTTTTTGAAATTAAATTTCCAATTTTGCCCTAATTCCTAGAACAATTATTTGTATTTTTTTATAAACACGTATTTCGACTACAAAGTAGTCATCATCAGTAGGAATTAGCTAATCGTAACTATCTTTGGGATATGGAGTCAAAGATAGTTACGATTAGCTAATTCATACTGATGATGACCACCTTGTAGTCGAAATACGTATTTATAAAATAGAAATAATTGTTCTAGGAATTGGGGCAAAATTGGAAATTTAATTAGTTATAAGGTGTCACAGAAAATGGTTCCGGAAATTTAACAAACGAATATATCCAAACAATACTTCGGCTATTATACACATATTGGTCCATGATGCAACGGAATATTGGACAATATGTGAATGACTGCATAATTGGATAGTTGCCATGCTTAGGTAGAAGGCAGTAAAGTGTAAATTTTTTGGTAAACAGGCTACTTAAAGTCCCACTGCCTAAGAAAAATTATTTTAAAGAAATTAACCATATTAAACAAGTTGCAATCTTTAATGGCTTCGATTCTAACATAATAAATAATTTGGTCCGCAGAACTAAATTTAAAATTTTACGAAACAATTCCACCGTACTAATACCAGAGACTGGCAACGTTGAACAAACTAAATGGTACAAATTAACATACTTCCGCCCATGCATAAATAAAATCACTAGAGAATTAAGGGATCCATAACCTAAAAACAGCGCTTGTTAGTAAAAATTAAATTAAACAGTTACTAGGCAAACCTAGGTAAACCTAAGGATAAAATTGTCAGTGAAAAACAATCGGGCATATATGGGATCAGTTGTCAAAACTGTTCAAAAATTTATGTTGGTCAAAGTCGTCGAAACTCGAATCAAAGAACATCTGGCTCATGTGAAATTTGGGAGAACTGAAAAATCGTGTATAGCTGAAGTGCAAACAGAAAAAACTGTTAAGGTACTTTGACTCAGAGCAAAGAAAGACTTTAAAGAGCAAACTTGCGATAACGTCGTTAATATTTATCTGGCAAAATGTGTCTCTCTCAATACACATTAAAGCAAAAGAATTTGCTTTTTGCCAATTTTTATTCATTGTAGATTTGTCAACCTTGTAAGTTGCGAAAAGGCACGTTTAGTAGAACAGTTTATAATCAATTAAATTAGGAAATATTCTTTTATGATTGGGAAACCGCATTTGACGACTTTATACTTGATAACTCGCTCTACTCGCAAGGGCGTCCCACTTGACCCCCGGCGCAGCCTCCAACCTTGGCTTCGCGTCCTAGAAAGAAAATATATATAAGAGCATAGATAAATTTGGTAAAGTTAGGGGTTTCCCAATTTCCCGTAAGTTTGAAGTTATTTCAGGTAAGTTTAAAGTTATTCCGCATCGAATGGCAAAAAACCGCATCCATCTACCATGTCTAGAAATAAGTTAGATTTTGAATAGATGAGTGAGTGAGTGAGTCAGTCAGCCAGTTAGTCAGTCAGTTACACAAAGGGCTGTATATATTATAGGATTATCTCAGGCAGGTCGGAATGAGTCATATTTTTTCCTAAAGATTCATATTTTATTCAAACCAGTTTATGAAATTAGTATAATTTGCTAAGGTAGTTACTATCGAAGTCTTCCGGGTGGAGTTTTTAGATGCGATTCGAAATCGTAAGAATTGAAAAGTATTGTGAAACATGTTTTTACCCTTCACGTCTTTGCATTTCAGTCTTGAGTGTGTCGTTAATTTAGCTCATACTGCAATACCATTATTCAAAGATCATTATTTAAGATTCATTATTTAAGATTGACAGTACTATGCGCAGGTTTTTAGATCTATTTGTTTATTTTTAACAAGATCCCTAGATGTGCTTGTATATTACTGCACTATTGCTTAAGATACTTTTAAAGTAGAGGTAGAGGTAGATTGTAAAGGCTGCCCTGGACGGGCTACACTTCGACCATAAGGTCCATTGTGATACCTAAGGATGTGAGGATGTGAGTGGAAGGAATTTGTGAGTAGACAAAGGAATTGGTAGGATATGCGGCTGCAGCCGACTATGATAGGAACTATGCCAATATTCATCTGGAGTTCGTGAAGGAAACTGCAGAAAACCTTCTCAAGCATCGCCGGTTATTTCATTCTTGTCCATACGCCGACAGTTTAGTCAATTAACCGCCCCTTTTTTTTTAATTTTTATAATTGACAAACTGCCGATGTCGGGATTCGAACCCATAACCTCCCAGTTTCCAAGTACTGCATACTGCGCAGACATGACGCCTTAGACCGCTCGGCTACTTGGCTGGTTACTTTTAAAGTAACATTAGTTTGATATGAAAAATTATACACTTATACTTTCTTGGTTGCAGATCAAACCCAAAATCTTTTAAAGTTCCGAAATGTAAATAAAAAAAACACGATTTTAACGATATTTCCCATTGTAACAAGTGTTTATTACTGCCAATAAGGAAATTCTGCACCATAATTTGTAAATATATGAATAAATACAGTTATGATTAATTTCCTTATAGATCGCCTGCAGAGTTACTTGTTGCAAACAATAAATTAATTTAAAAAAAAGATAATTACTAGGTAATTGACTAGTTAGTTCAACACATAATTCATGATCATTTACTTCTCTGTACAATAAGTATATTATGCAGAGTCATAACGAACACTACTTTTTTTAAATCAATTAATCATATGATTAATTATTTATTAAGTTACTTGATAAAAATTCAATAAATCGATAAATATTATATTTACCTTTCTATAATTATTATTTATTTAAACTTCATTTTTAACCCGACTTCAAAAGGGAGGATGGTTCTCAATTCGTCTGTATTTTTTTTTTTTTTATGTTTGTTACCTCAGAACTCCGTCATTTATGAACCGATTTTGAATTTTTTGTTTTTGTTTTAAAGAGTTTAATTTCCGATTGGTCCCATAGTCACCAAATCGCATTCTGATGAAGGTATCCCCTGGAAATTGAGAAAAACCCTCATTTTATATAGATAACCGATTTTTGCGAAATTTTTCTGAAAGTATATACTTCATTCATAATGGGAAAATAAGAAAATTTTTTTAAAAACCGACTTCAAAAAAATTTTTTACAAAAAAAAAAACAAAATGCTTGTATAAAAAATTGAAAATTGTTATAAAAAAATGCACTAAAAATTAAAAAAAAAAAACGCATAAAAAAAAAATGCACTAAAATTAGTTGGTCGTTTAGTAGGTCTACCCATATTTAGACAAATAAAATCAGTTATAGAACTTCAAAGTCACTAAAAAGCGAGAAATAAAACCTATTTTGACAAAATGGAAACCCGACTTCTAAAATCAAATATTCTATAACAAAAGATGCACTAAAAAGTAAAAAAATAATTGCATATTCTTGTGCCAATTTTAGTTCACCTAAGCAAAAATTTTTAAATATATATGTACAATTATTGACCCCACTCTTAAATGACAAACAAACAACCATACGCATACAGTATACCTATGTATTGATCGCAGAAAAAAATTTTTGTTATAGGTGTTCCATATCATAGACCTAATTAGTCCATTTCCACATGTCCGTCCATCTGCCCGTGCTCACGATAACTCAAGAAAGAAAAGAGATAAGGAGCTGAAATTTTTTAATTCATGATGTATGATTTTAATTGATGTATGAACAACAAAAACGTGTGTTAAGGACGTTCCAGCACTGTGTTAAATATTCAGGACAAAAAACCGGTTTGATTTTATTATGGAACAAATACATAAACACTCATATGCAACACATAGACAAATTCACTGTTCATATATACAAAATAAAGTAATTTTGAAAAAAAAAAAATTTTCAACTTTTATATTTCGAAAACAAAACGATAAAATGCGATTATTTTTAAAAAAATTTTTAAAAAAAATGTGTTATAAAAAAATGGGCTAAAAATTAGTAGGTCGTTTAGTAGTCTACCCATATTTAGACAAATAAAATCAGTTATAGAACTTCAAAGTCACTAAAAAGCGAGAAATAAACCATATTTTGACAAAATGGAAACCCGACTTCAAAAATAAAATATTCTATAACAAAAAATGCACTAAAAAGTAAAAAAATAATTGCATATTCTTGTGCCAATTTTAGTTCACCTAAGCAAAAATTTTTAAATATATATGTACAATTATTGTTATTTTTGGAGGCGGTGTCCAAAAATTATGTGAATTTCTCTATGCTGACACCGCCTCCAAAAATAACAATAATTGTACATATATATTTAAAAATTTTTGCTTAGGTGAACTAAAATTGGCACAAGAATATGCAATTATTTTTTTACTTTTTAGTGCATTTTTTGTTATAGAATATTTTATTTTTGAAGTCGGGTTTCCATTTTGTCAAAATATGGTTTATTATTGTAAATAAAAAAAGAATATTCTGGTTTGTATTTTGTTGTTATATTTTTTTGTTATTTAGGTTAAAAAAAAAACAACATTTACTTATATTTGATATAAAAAATAAAAAAATTAAATTGTATTTTTTAATATAAAAAACTATAAAATAGTTCAAATCATTATTTTTATATAAAATACTGTTTTGTTGTGTTCTATTTTCTATTGAAAAGTTATTACATTCATTTCTAGCAGTAAGATTATAGGTCATATCCGATATATAATATAACAAAAAAGAAAATTCTATGGTTACTTCATTTCAAATCATTCTTTTTTTTGCATACTCAATTGTAGGAATTCTAGCAATTATTTTAAATAATAGCTAACAGTCGGAAAATTGCATTCATTAAAAAAAATTTATAGGTTTTATTTGTAACATCTTGGAAAAATGTAACAGAATTACTTGTTTAAAATCTCTGTGTACACTGAATTTATTATCAGTGGGTAAACTATTTATTTGACTTTTTACACATAGACAGATGTATAAAAATATGATTGATACATATACCAAGGTACTACATGAAGATGATATCTTGTCCGATATAAACTTAACACTGCTTCCATGGAGACTATATAAAGGAGATCTAACTCAAACGGGAAAATTGACAAAATATGGCAACGAAATGGTAGATGTTATATTTACTTTTTATGCCGCTAGGGTCGCTAGTTTTTGATAGGAACTCATCCGTACCGAAGTGAAATACCGTACGTTTAGTTAACATCTTCGCATAGCAGATCTTCCACGAGTATGAGAGAGTACATATGTATACATTAAGCAATGTGTATGAGAAGGAAGTCTTAATGTATACATATGTACTCTCTCATACTCGTGAGAGATCTGCTATGCGAAGATGTAAACTAAACGTACGGTATAGTATAGTAAATGGAAATGAAGTAGCCAGTAACTAGTTTTATTTCGAAGTGATTATTTTGAAGTATGAAATTTCTTTAAAAAAATTTATTAAACAACTGTTTAAAAAACATTTAAAATGGGAAGAATATGTGCAGTAGATAATTGTAAAAGTGGTAGTGCTTATGACAATAAGTAACGGGATCAATTGGGTTTAAAAAACCAGGACTTTTTAAAGTACCAAAAGCGAGTATAAATATTCCAAAATTATTTAAATTGTATGACATTATATTAAATATTAATTTTCAGCATTATTATTAATAAATAAAAGTTTAATTTAATATCTGATTCAATAATTTATTTTCATTTTTACAATTCCAACATTACAGGTTACTATTTAATTATTTGATGTTTTTTTTTATATTTTTATGTAATTATTTTACGAATTTTAACTATCACTTCAACTAATTCCTTATTGAAAAATTGAAATTACTTATCATTTATTAAAAAAAATATTTTATTGGAAAAATACTTTGTCTGGAAATAATTTTTATAATACTATAAATGCGTAATGTTTTTCAATTAAAACTCGCGCCTTATACTCTCTGTTCTGTTTCCGGTGCTGAAGGAACACTACTGACATCTTATTTTTGCCAATTATTTGTTTACATGGAGTTATATATCCTTGTTTAGTGTCTATGACTGCTTCTTTTAATGCCACCATAGACGACCAAACAACTTCTGCAACAACCGTGTTTGTACAAAACATCATGTTTGAGAAAAAATGATGTTGCAAGCTGCTGGAAAGTGTTTCTTCTTGTACAAACGTCATTTTGTACAAACGTCATGTTGTTTACTCTTATCGGTTTTTTGGTCAAACTCTGCTATACACGTTCAAGCCGCTTGTCAAGTGCGTAGATATTGCGCAATAAATATCGATTCCAACGGATTTGTTTGTTTCAAAACGTTATACAAATGGCGTCAAAATTCGCGCTATCATTTCAAAATTTTACAATTGATTTACAAAAAATTGATAGTTTGGATAAAAGTTGATTATAACTATACCAACAACTTTTATTCGAAACATTTTTCCGAAATCTCAATAAATAAGGGACAATTCAATTATAAAACTTGAATATTTCAAATTCATATGTTTCAAACAGAAAATTAACTTATCAACAATAATGATAGCTCATAAAATAAACTTATCAACAATTTTAAAATGATAGCTCGACTTTTGACGCTATTTGTACAAGAACTCATTCCATGCTTAAATTGTTTGCGCAAAGACCAAGTTGTTGCACAAATTGCTTGATCGTATATGGGATCCTTTATGGAGGGCGCTTTAAGAACGTCCCAGCACTGTGTTATAAAATCAGGACAAAAAAACAAGTTTGATTTTGTTATAGCACAAATACATATACAAAATCATGTTATTTTGAAGAAAAATAATAATTTTAAACTTTTATATTTCGAAAACAAACCGGTAACACACGATTTTTAAAAAAAAATTATGGAATAAATATTTAGCTTTACTCTCCTAGTTTTTTTTTAAAATTCAGTCGATTATTTTTCTAATACAACAGATAATAGTTGGGTGGGCATGAAGTTTTACATGCTTCTAATGAGAGAGAGTGAGGGAGAATGATAAATTTGATATTAATTATCTCGCGTTCTAAACGGTCAAAAATTCTGAAACTTCGGGATTTATTAGAAGACGTGATTTTTAGTCTGTAAAAAAAAAATGAGCAAAATCTGTAGAAAACTGGTGGTATGCTGGAACATCCTTAAACAAACATGAATAGGAAGAAACAATTTTATTTTATGTTGCAACAAAAAGATGTTAAATTTAATATTGCCACCTAAATGTTTAGAGGTTTATTCACTAGTTTTTCCAGTGTTCTATTATTTAATTATTTTGTTGATAAGTTAATTTTCTGTTTGAATCATATGAATTTGAAATATTCAGGTTTTTCCTTTAGTATTTAAAATTAAATATGTCATTTATACCTAATATATTTACGTGATATTATTAATAAACAAATAATTATTTTGTAAATAATAGCTAAAAATATGAAAAATATGTACATATTTCTGTATTGATTCACAAAATTGCCTTGACGAGAAACGATATGGTCCCAGCATTGTATTACAAAAAATTTGACATTTAATGAAAAATAAATAAAAAACAAAATCATTGATTTTTGTGAAAAACTACTTTTTTTTATTTAGAATTTTAAATATTTTATTTTTTGTATTACAATCTCTAGCACGAGGCGGTGCATGAGTGTTGAAAACCACTCGGAGGCAATTTTTTGTCAGAATGTTTTCAAAATATGCTAAATATTATAGAACAGCAGTTTGTCACGGTACATTGTGATCCCAATTTTTTTAAACTAATTTTTTTCTTGCTAACCCAATGATCGAATATTTTGATCCGAATAAAGAAAGAGTTTCTTTAGGTATTTTGCGTTATTGTAATTTTTCCATAAACTTGACCGTTTTCGAGATAGAAACAATTTAATGTTTGAAAAAAGGTCCGTTTTCAAGGCTGTAAAACAATATTTAAAAAATATTCGTTACGCAGGAGCTGCGTCAACTTAGCGAATTTCCTTAGTATACATAAATCATTCTTTAGACCTATTTTAGTCAGGTCAAAATGAAATTCGTGTCTGAAATTATTTTGGTATTTGCAAGGCCAACTTTATTAATAAATGGCATAGGTTAAGAGGAAATGGGGTAATATAGAGGAAGAAGAAAACACAAAATATAAAATATCTCGAGTCATATTTGCTATTATTCATTACCTAATGTCACAGAAAAAGTGATGCGATACAAAATTACAAAAAGTTATATATATATATATATATATATATATATATATATATATATATATATATATATATATATATATATATATATATATATATATATATATATATATATATATATATATATATATATATATAATATATATATCCTTAATTTGACATTATTTTATTAATAAATTAATTCACAACGTTTCGGCCAACAATTTTAGCCCCCATCAGTTAGACTTTGGGGTGGTAAAATAAATTGGAACCAGATTTTCGTATGAAAAAATCTTGAGGGATGTCCCTGAATAAGGACCCCAATATGAATATGCAAAAATATCGAATAGAAATTTTTTTTTGTACGAATGCGAGGTTTTCACCTTGTCTAATGATAGTATAATAAAAAAACTTATGAATATTTAAATATTTAACGGAAATATCTCTATTAATTAATAAAACAAAACACATTCGCCTTTATACACAGTAAAAACAAATGACAAATGATGTTTTTTTATAGGGAAGAGCGTAAAAATGAATATAAATTTAATTTTATGTACATATTGATGATTTGCATAGCAAAAATAATCGTTTTGAATTTATAACGCGTCCTTGAAAGCCTTCCTTTTCAATAACATACAACATCGCTTAATGATTTTCTCTAATCAATTTGTCATCGAACCTGTCTATTTCAAGTCTATCTAATTAATTCAGTTCAATGTTTTTCATATAAAATTTGTTGAACCATAATGATGTGTGAGGAGGTGCCAAACTGACTCGAGAGAAAATAGGAAATGAATTTTGCTTTAAATATTTTGTTTACTTGATACCATCAAGAAGATTACTTCCTGATTTTGTTTTTTAATATGATGTTTTTACAATTTTGTAACAGAAACAAGTTTTCCTAAATTCTACACACTACAAGATTGGAAATAGTCTAATGAAATTCCTTGAATCCGGAACTCTGGCATGATGTGAAAACATAAACTTTAATGTCGTATTAATTGTGAGCAATGTGATTGTTTGACAAACACGAACAATGCCGATAATTGCCAACTGTCACATACTCATCGTTACAAAAAAAGTTTCATTGTATAATCTTGTTTAGTCTCCCTATAGATGTTTTCACATAAAAAATCGAAGTTAATCTGCGTTAAAACTTTGTTAATGCAGGCATTTCTATAGACTAAATATAAACAATATTACAATATCAATCGTTATATAACATGAAATCTATTCATAAAGAATACGAGACTAAATTTGATCTATATGTACACTCTCGTTCAATAAAATTGAACAGATTTGAATCGAATCAGTCTCTCACAATTTTGATTATTCTTGTAGTAAATGTATTTTACTATACTTCCATTTCTTTTTTCACACTTAAAATATATATTACTTATCTTTGTTTATAAATGAATAGTTATACAGAGAGTTACAAAAGTGATGAGTTTTATGAAATGTAAGAAAATTAACATTTCAGGTCTGTTCGATTTTATTGAACGGGAGTGTACATAGATAGATACATCTTGGGATCTAAAAAGTATTGGACTTCGACCTTATGGTCCATTGTGCTCCCCCTTCTACTTCAGTACGACGAGATTCCCTTCCTGAAGGATCATATATTCGGGATAAGATGCATCAAATATCCTGTATCTGCTGTAACCTAGAGGTTTACAGTCAAAGTTAATGTGGCTGGATATTTCTTCCTCCCTGTCACACAATCTGCACACAATGGACCCGTTATGGAGTCTTATTGTGTGCAGATGCTTCCGTAGGGGATAATGCCCGGTAATGAATCCGGTAACACCCTCCGCAGTTCCATCCTGTTCAGCTTCAGTGCATCGAGAGACAGCTTCTTGGTTGCACTCTGAAGCAGTATCTTCCCGAGCTCCTGCCGCGGTACTTTTTCCCAGTGATCATGGTATTTACCATTTGACCACTCGTTGATCACCTGTTTACATGCAGTCCCTGGAATGCCTAAAATAGGCTCTGAGCCAATGAAGGGTATCTGTATATAAAATCTGTATAAACAAATAAATACGAGTAAAACCGTCTTAAGAAAATCAGTCCTTGACGGGGAGAAATACTATGCTATTCAGTTATAAGGTCATTAAGCAAATTCCTGACTTTTGTCAAAACATGGGAGAAGCGAATCTTGCCAGACTGAAGTGAAGGGGGAGCACAATGGGCCATAAGGTCGACGTGGGATATTTCTTATAAACCCCAAGACATATCTTCTATCGATCTATCGATAAGGTCTTTACACAATTTTCGCGGGCGAAGCCGCAACAGATACTGCTAGTTATTTATATATATATACATTTCTATAATTGTAATTAATTAGCTGTTTTTAATTGTTTTTTAATTTAAGAGTTGTAATTAAGCGAAGTAATATATAACTTTTACAGTAGTAACTTTACTTTATATCATCAAATGAAAAAGAAAGTTTATGTCGTGTATTTTTAAATTTTCAAGGTGTTTTTTTTTAAATCTACCTGATTGCTCGCTTCTATAAAATGTAAACGTTTATTTTTTAAATAATTGATTAGTTTTAAAATAGATTCTAGTGATGTAACGAATATGTTGGAATGATTGATTAGGCTCATGGTATATGCAAGAAGGCCAACGTCAGTCAGGCTTGTTACAAATTATTGCGTAAATTTTAAGTATATAAACATAGCAAGTATATATTAGTTGAAAATGGAATGTGATTTGTTTCCTGGGCATTCAAGGTACCATGGTGCAAGTGCCCATAAAATGATCTAATTATAGTTGATTATTTTGCCATGTCCGCCCAATAGTCATTCCGTTTGTCTATGCGATTGCATGTTTTTAAGTGAATGGCATAATTGCTATTGTTTAATCGCTTCTGTCGAATTTTTGTATGTTAAGGACGTTGGGTAACTTCAGTAAAAAATGTAAAAAATTCATTCAAACCAATGAAATATTGTTGCTATTAACATTAACAAGTGAAAATAGGAAGTCACTGAGTTAAATTCTTACATACTAAATTTATGAAATACATTTCTTACAAAAGTTGTTTATTTTTAAAAAAGGATCATTTTTGTCTTTAAATTTTTTTTGTATCTCTTACGGTTTCAAAGATAGACAGTTTTGCCCAAACATGGTCCGATTTTGCCCATTCACGAACTTGAGAAACATATATACAAAATTTCAGCTCGGTTTCTCTTTTCGTTTTTAAGTTATCGTGTTGACAGACACATTTGCGGAAATGGGCTAATTAGGTCACTTTATGAACACCTATACCAAATTTTTACCGATACAAAAAAGGAACTAAACCTAATATACCCTGGTATGTATTATATATCGAGTATAAAACGAATCATTAAATTGTTATAACCATTAAGAAAGTTGGTTGGGAAGAAAAAGTAATTTTTCTGTATCATCAAATTAAACGAGATCTTATGGAGAATATTTAATAATTAGTGGTTTTTGTAAAAAAATGGTACCATCCAGCGGACCAGGTTAAGGTCCGGTAGGGAATTTGGAGATATTAGGGTTGTTGACATTGATATTAAATAAATATTTCAATTTAAAACTCATTGCTCTGCGACTACGAGGTTTTGGATAGCTTGGAATGAAGCTCTCACGTGGGGAATTTACTACGTCAGAAGATTTAACCTGGGCGGAGAGGACTCACCCTAGGTGTTCTGCCACCCCAGATATGGTATGAAAGAACTATTGTACGAGGTCTGTCCGAAAAGTATCCGACCTACTTTTATATGTTCGCGCCAGAGTGTTATTTTTGCGTTCGTTGGATTTTTTTATTGTTAAAAATGATTGACAGATCAGATCAACGAATTTGCATCAACTTTTGCTTCAAACTCGGAAAAACGAGTACGGAAACTATTCAAATGATGCAGAAGGCCTTTGGGGATGAGTGTATGGGCAAAACACAAATAATAGAGTGGTATAATCGTTTCAAAAGTGGCCGCACATCTGTTGATAGTGATCCTCGTTCTGGCCGAACTTCGACGACAACAACAACGGATAATATCGAGCGCGTGCGACTTGCGAATGAAGAAGATCGAGGTTTGACTGTGCGCGAATTAGAAGATAATCTTGGTATACCAAAAACTACAATTTGGGAAATTTTAACCTCAAGTTTAGAAACAGTGGGAAATCTCATCGAATCTTGTGCAGCAGTTTTTAACTAAACACAATATCGCACTGCTTCGCCAACCTCCGTACAGTCTCGACATAGCTCCCTGTGACTTTCGGTTGTTCCCGAATTTGAAAAAAAACCGTTTAAAGGACACCGGTTTGACGACAAAAAGACAGTTTAAGATAATGCGACGAGGGCACTCAAGGCTATTCCAAAAACTGACTTCCAGGACTGCTTCGGAAAGTGGAAACACCGCTGGGATTCAATCAAATGGGGACTACTTTAAACGATGCCAGCGCGGAGATATGAAGGTAGGTCGGATACTTTTCGGACAGACGTCGTATACACGTATACCTCTAGATAAATCCATTCGTATACACAAAATATTCACGTATCAACAAAAGATACTTGAACGTGAAATCGCACATTTACATTTTTGCAGAGAGTATTATTTGTTTATTATCAATCTTAAATTTTACTCCCACCAGCTTTAATCTACAAAATTTAATAGAACTATCGGAATTTTGTGACAAAAACTATGATTTTATATAAAAAATAAAATTATTTAAAAATATTTTCCAATTTAAATTTACTTTTGATTGACGACATCATACACAATGGATGATGTATCACAAATTTCAAATTGTTTAATTTATAATGTTTTTTTGGATATAATAATTGCAATCAAAAAATAGAATGACTACACTTGACATAGATAATTAAATCAAATTTGCGAATATAAAAACTATTTTCTTTTTCGTATATTAAATAGAATTTATTTTTTTCATTGTAATAAATAAAAAAAATATATCAAGTTTATTAAAAATATTTCTTGTACACACACACACACACACACAAACACACGTCGGTTTACAGATTGTTGTCCTCCACAAATAAACAAAAAATGAAGGTCACACATTCGTGAATATGTATTAAATCTAATTAGTGAAAGCGAAGGAAAGTTCTTTTTACCTCCATATACAGACCAGACTATAATGCGTGATATAAAACGCCATTTTCCAATATTAAGATCGTGATTCAATACTGGATTGTGGTAACTGTTTAATGGGTTATGAAGGAATAGGGAATATGCATGAAAATTTTTTTTCACTTGAATTGAAGCATGTTTACTTGACAAATATCAAGGTAAAATTACTTTTTAAATAACTTTAAAAATACGCGAGATATGAATGATTGAAATTCCCGATTAGACAAAGAGGGTGATAGCCCTCTTGATATGTTATGTGACGTCATATTACACTTTCACCATTTAAAATACACGTAAAACTCCGTTTTTAGTATTTTTGCAAGAAAGAGACAGATAATAATCTTTAAAAGCTTGAATCCTTGATATTTGTCGGATTTTAATTTCGTTTTGAAATATTATTACAGTATTAACAGTATTTTAACATCCAGCCACATAATCTTTGACTGCGAACCTCTGGGTTACAGCAGATACAGGATATTCGGTGCATCTCAACCCGAATATATGAATCTTCAGGAGGACCTGATAAGCAAGCTCCAGGCTATTGCCAACATATGGGAGAAGCGAGTCTCGTCAGACTGAGTTAGGAGGGGGAGCACAATGGACCATAGGGTCGAAGTGCAATAATTTTTACGCCGATATCAATCAATCAATCAATCAACAGTATTTTGCAAGAAAGAGACAGATAATCTTCCTTGATATTTGTCGGATTTTAATTTCGTTTTTAAATATTATTACAGTATTAACAAGTATTTTCATATTCTGAAAATAAATGTGAAAAATAATTTTCATGCATATTCCCTATTTCAAAATATTCAAGGTAAAACAAAATTCAACAGTTTTACACTGTACAAAATAAAATAGTGGATCGGACTATGCCATATAGTTATCAGTCCAAGGGGCCGAGCGATCTAAGGCGTTGTGTCTGCGCAGTATGCCTACTTGGAAACTGGGAGGTTATGGGTTCGAATTTCGACATCGGCAATTTGACAATTATTCAGAAAAAAAAGGGGCGGTTAGTTGACTAAATTGTCGGTGTATGGACAAAAACGAAATAACCGGCTATGTTAGAGAAGGTTTTCTGCAGTTTCCTTCACGAACTCCAGATGAATATCGGCATAGTTCCTATCATAGTCGGCTATCCTCACGTCCTTAAGGCATCACGATGGACCTTATGGTCGAAGTGTAGCCCGTCCAGGGCAGCCTCTACAATCTATCTATCTATGCCATACAGTTCGTTGGTCGATGCTACCTACAGGCAAATGAATAGCACTTAAGCGAAATACCTAAACATTGAAGTAATGAAACTGATTTTGTTAAACCAACTACACGACGTTTTGAATACCGAATTACGAGTTATCAAAACAATTAAATTTTGCTAAATTGCATGTTTATACAGGGTGTGGCGCGGGAACTTCCTTATTTTGAACAATGATAAAACAAAAAGTATTGGAGATTTTATTGTAATTTTTTTTTTTAAATAGCGGTAAATTTAAAGTTTTTTTTCATTGCTTTTTGAAAATGATATCTTGAAAGCCGTTCTGCTCAATAAATTAAGAGAGTCGAAATCTGAAGTTTTAGTACACTTTGTCCAACAATTCCGCGTCGATCTTTGCGATAGCTGCACGAATATTGTTCTTCAGCTCATCCAGGGTTTTCGGACGATTGGTATACATCAAGGATTTAAGATATGCTCATAAAAAAATCATGGGGTGCTAAATCTGGAGAGCGTGCTGGCCACTCTTAATCACCCCTTAAAGAGATAAGACGGTCGGGGAAGTGTTCACGCAAAAGAAACATGGAAAAACGTGCCGTGAGAGCCGTGGCGCCGTCTTTTTGGAACTACACATCCCCTACATCTATTTCTTCAAGTTCAGGCAGAAAAAATTCTTTCACCATCTAATAACGCTCAGAAGTGGCTGTAACCGACTTATTGTTCTCTTCAAAAAACGATGATCTAATAATGCCGATTCTGGATAACGCGCACCAAACAGTCACACGTTCACGTCCTGACAGATGAAATGTGCTTCGTCGCTGAAAAACACAAGGGCATCATCAGGCAAATTTTCAACAAAAGCTTCACACGCAAGTTTTTGTATAAGAAAATCGCCTGGATTAAGTTTTTGCACCACCGCCAGCTTGTATGGATGAAATTTCAGGTCTTCATGAAGAATTCGCCTCACTGTGCGATTAGAAAGTCGAAGAGCAGCTGCATGTTTACGCGCAGATCGCTTAGGGGATTTCAATTGCCTTATTAATTCGACCACAATTGTAATTCAATCACCTCATATAAATTTAATTTGAATTATCTATTATTTTTGAATTATAAACATTTTTTTTGTCTGTGTATATATTTTGTCAGAATACCATTTTGATACATCTTACTTGCAAGGTAAATATACGGAGTATCAAGAACTATAATGACTATCACAATAATCAAGTTACCATGGTGATATATATGTAATATTCATTATTGTAGGTATTATCTTTAACCTTTCTGTCCGCACAGGCTTTCGCATTGATATTGTGCCTAAACTATTTGTTGTATAAAAAAATGTTTCATACAAAAGTTGTTTGTTTTCCTTAGATAAACATTGTTTATACTTAAAGATTTTCCCTACCTCGTACCGTTTAGCGTAGTTGCCACGGAGTACAGATGCATGAACTTTTTATAGCCTATAACCTTCGTCAATAAACGGGGTATCTAAACTCTTCTATACATTTGACCGATTTTGCCATTTATTCGAAATATTTTCACGAATCAACTATAAAATTTTGCAAAAAGAACGCTAATTTTGTGGTACATAGTACCAGATGATTATTATAAAAATGTGCTAACTAGAGGAAGGTTCTTTAACTTTTACCTCAATAAACTTTAAAAAAAAATTGGTTTAAAGGAATTTGAGTAATTTATAAAGAAATATTTTTGATAGTAAAATAAAAAACTTTTTAAAGTTTTTTTTTGTAAAAGGAAAGCATTAAATTAATTACGGTTATTTTCATATTGGCTTACAGTTAAATTACTTAAATATTTTATAAAGTAAAGAATATTAAAAAAAATGAATTCTGAACAGAGTACCGGAAATATACAATTATTTTCTTATATTTTTATTTATTAATCGTCATTTTTTGGAACAGTTTTGTAACTACTTAATAATCTTGTTGTACAGTTAGTTAAACGACATTTTTGTCAAGTTTGTTTAAATAAAAATTAAAAACAATATATAATTTTTATAGATATATTATTATATTGTTGAAACTATTCTTCAAAATTTTTTATGGGGTTTGGAGCAAGTTACTTTCATTAGTCTAATTTACGTTAAAAAATATATGAAAAGTCTATGTCAATAAAATTATAAGCGCTTCCTTGTATCCAATTGATCGAGTTATATAAATAAATGAGCTAGATTCGATATTTTGTGGCAGATCACGTCCGACTCCTTTAAACCTAAGTCCTTAGGTTTATTGTCCTTAGATAGATAGATTGTAGAGGATCCCCTGGACGGGCTACACTTCTACCATAAGGTCTATTGTGATGCCTAAGGATGTGAGTGGGAGTGGAAGGAATTTTTGTTTATAGACTAGGAATTGGTGGGATATGCGGCTGCAGCCGACTATGATAGGAACTATGCTGATATTCTTCTGGAGTTCGTGAAGAAAACTATAGAAAACCTTCTCAAGCATAGCCGGTTACTTCGTTCTTGGCCATACGCCGACAGTTTAGTCAATTAACCGCCCCTTTTTATACGCTTTTTATTAGTTTCACATGTATGTATGTATGTATGTATGTAACGGACCCTTTTTGGCTCTATTTTCTCCTACTTTGAACGATCAGTTTTAATTCAAATTTTGCACACCTGTCAAAGACCGATGGCAATGCAATAATTCGATTAAAATATCCGATTATCCTGATTAGATTCGCCAGGATTCATCAATTTCTTTCCGCATCCTTTGCATGAGAGTAAGAGAGATAGAACTAGTGCGCGAACTTCAACTAAAAAATGAAAAATAAATAATAGTTTAAAAAAACTATAAAAACACGCTTTTATAGAAAATCCAACTAAAAAATAGAAAATAAAATTTAATAAATTTGGATTAAGAAAAGTGTAAATAAGAAACAAATGTATATTAATGGAATAACTATTGACACTATGCACCCCACGCTTTTTTCCATTAATATACATTTGTTTCTTATTTACACTTTTCTTAATACAAATTTATTTTCTATTTTTTAGATGGATTTTCTATAAAAACGTGTTTTTTATTTTTTTTAAAACTATTATTTATTATTTTTCTTAATAATTGACAAACTGCCAATGTCGGGATTCGAACCCATAACCTCCCAGTGACCAATTAGGCATACTGCGCAGACATAACGCCTTATACCGATCGGCCACTTGGTGCTCGTTTACCTTTAGAGTCAAACCGTAAAGTTTTTCTTAAAAATATTGAAAATTAAAAAATGGCGCGTGGTTGAGTGGAAACCAACTTTTTCCTGATTATTTTGTTAAAGGTGTAAAATATGTTCCAACAATTTTTCAAAGAGAAATTTTAAAAACTCTTGCTCATTTATTCACTTTGTGGTCAAAATGCCACCCATGTGGCACAACGTCATTTCAGTGAAGTGTGTCAATTAAGGGTTAAGTTTGGATTTTCAAGGTTGTGAGAAAGATAAAGATTGAAAAAATGTAGGTTTTTTTTTAAAGAACAATAGCCACACAACACCTGGTAAAAAGATTATTCAGATAATCAAAGTATGTAATACATAAACCCTTGATACAATGTCAAGAACAATTCGTTGTAAGTGTATTATTAAGCTGTTTAACTGGTTTTTTAAATTTTATTTATTAAATCAATAAAAAAACAAAATGAAAATAATATTTTTAAATAATTTTTTAATATCAACCTACCAACCTATTATCGAATCATTTTAATTTTATTTTTATTACGACCTTTACATTTTTAAATACCGACCTCTTAAATTTTTTATAATCTCTTTATGCTACGGTTTATTTATTATCTACTAAAATACTAAATAAGCTTTAAATAAAATATTAAGGTAGACTCAAAAAAAAAAAAGAAAGTAGTCAAGATTTATATTACTAAACAGATATTTGTACATTAAATTTGTACATAAAGGTTGTAAAGGTTGCCTATACTATTGTTCATTATAAGAAAAATTACTTGTTCGAATAAACGGTACAAAAAAAAAAAGTAAAGAGACAATGAAAACTGACTTGAATGCGAGACTTAAAAGTTTGATATGGAAATTTTGTATATATTTCCAAAATTTTGTTAGGTAGGTATTTGTATAGAAACTATAAACTATTAGAGATTTGGGACAGCTATAACTTTGGAATGGTCAGAAAACAGCTATAACCTTGGAACGGTTTTGTAATTTCGAACTTCAGATAGATTTTCTGGATTCGTAAAAAAAATTACCTAGTATTCTGTCATCATTATTTCGCTATCTCCTACAGTTTTCTCCAAACAATTCGACAATTTTTCTTTTATATGTATTTTATATGAAGATAATAATGCACACTAAATTTGTTTTTTTTTTGCCCTCAGACGTCGTGACCAAAATGGTCAGTTAGCAATACAGAAAGGAAAATCTACATACAGGGCCGGCAGTCCTATTATTTTTATAAAAAATCGGAAAAATTAATGCCTACTTTTGTGTACATACAGTTTCGTTCATAAATATTGAATCAGTAAGTGCCGTACTAATCGTTTAAATTACTAAATAGGTATATGGATAATATTACATATATTTTTCAAAATACATATTATTGATTTGTGCCTTATTCATTTGGTTTTTGCAAAAAATGCGTCGGATAAAAGTTGTTTGTTATAAATACAGTAAACATTTTCCCAAAACCCGAATGAATAAGATACACTCCCGTTCAATTGAACCAACCTGAAAGGTTTATTTTCTTATATTTCATAAAACTCCTCACTTTTTTAACTCTCTGTATATTATTTATTTATAAACAAAGATAAGTAGTGTACTTTTTAAATGTGAAAAAAGAAATGGAAGTTTTATATTTTTTATTTATGTAACAAGTCAGTGATAGAGTAAGAATATTTAATGTAAATACATGTTAAGTAATACATCTCCCTTTTACATATAAAAATAAAATAAAATGTTGTATCTGTCAAAAACATTAACTACAAGAATAATCAAAATTATGAGAGACTGATTCGGTTAGGTCGGTTCAATTTTATTGAACGGGAGTGTACATGTCAATAAAAAATTTAGTTGCGCCTTTTTCAAAATTTTATAGTTGATTTGAGCCTTATTCATTCTGTTTTGGTAAAAATGTTTTATTCGAAAACTTTATTCGAAAACTTTATTATTCGAGAATGTTGTTAGTATATTCGTGATGAACAACTTTTATCCGAAGCTTTTTTTCAAGAACCGAATGAATAAGCAACAAAATATACCTCCTTTATGGATCTTTAAATATCTCAAGAAATAGTTTTATTTCTCTAAGATATATAGCAGAATAAAAAACAAAACTCCATTGTTTATTCACTCCTTTGAGATAATAAAAACCTTTATGGAAAATTTCAATTACCTCACTATTGGTTGTATGGCAAAATATTTCAAACAAAAGTTATTTGTCATTATGAGACAAATTTTTTTTCAAATTGATTTTCTCCATCTATATGTCTTTATTCAGAAAGTTGTCTTTTCTGTATATATCATAATCAGGAATAATGTATTTGATAAATCAAATCATTAGTAACATTTACTTTCAACCTTGAAAACAATTGAATTTTAATTAAGGCAACTGGTGTAACAATACAGTAGGTTCATAAAACTATAAAATTCAAAATGAAATCTACAATTTTTTGTCATAAATATTCAATTAATTTAAAATTTTAATGAATAAACTTATTTTTACACGACTTCAAAAAGGAGGATGGTTCTCAATTCATCTGTATTTAAAAAAAAAATAATTAACAAACAATTTAATAATAAAAAAACGCGTTACGCAGGAGCTGCGTCAACTTAGCGAATTTCCTTAGAATACATAAATCACTCTCTAGTCACAATTTAAGTTTGATCAAAATGAAATGTCGTATCTGATATCATTTTAGTATTTTCAAGGCCAAATTTATTAATAAATGGCATACGCCAAGGGGATAGGGGGGGGGGGCATAAAGATAGAAGAAACCACAAAATATAAAATATCTCTCTTAGTATTAGAATAATCGAAAAATGTATAAGGAGTAGAGTTGTAGAAAATCAAGTTTGCTACAATTCATCAACTTATCATTTTTCTTAAACTTTAACCTGAACAGAGATATTTAGAATTTTAACTTTCAATCATTCATTGTAAATATTTCTGTAAATATTGGTGTACAGAAAAATGATAAAAAACAAAATTACAGTAAAACTTCGTACCTACAACTTAACTCCTGATAAATTTTCGATTTTTTAAATACTAACGAAGATATGTCAAATTTTGTGTTTCCCTTTATAATAATCTTTGGTAGAAGATATTCGTTTATTTGATAAAGATCTTCAATTTGTTTTGCAGTACAATCAGACCCGAATGAAATAATTTTTTGTCTTAGCTAATTTACTAGAAAATGTCGTAAAATAAAATATTTTCTGTTATTTAATTTACAAATTTAATAACTTTCATGAAAATTTTAATCACCTAACGATTTAAATGGCATATATCTTAGTTATTAATGAGCTTAGTGGGGAGATAGTATTTTATAATAGAATTGAGATATTAATGAAATTTATTTGTCACTATTAAGGGCCGAAATTTCATGTGCCTTAAGCTACGGCCTTTTTAAATTTATGGTTAATCCGGTCCTAGTTATAACCTTTTTTGTTTGATGCTAAACTCACAAGCTATTCGCCAGAATGTGCTCTAATTTTATTCGTTCAAACTTGTAGCTAATATATTTAAAAACAAGTGAAAATAACAATAAACTGAGCTAATTGCTTAAATACCCGATATATACTGAATTTATGAAAAAAAGTTTCTGACAAAAGTTGTTTATTTTTAAAAAAGGGGAATTTTTCTCTTTAAATTATTGTTCTATCTCTTACGGTTTCAAAGATTCTACCAATTTTGGCCAAACATGGTCCGATTTTGCCTATTTACGAACTTTACTTTTGTCTGCGATCAATATTTTCAACCGTTACAAAAACAAAACTAGACTTTATATACCCTAGTACAGGGGTGTCAAACTCAATTTTGCAGAGGGCCATATATTAAATTTAGAATGTGTAGGCGGGCTAGATTCAAATAAAAAAAAATGTACTGAATTATTATAACATTTTATTTACTTAATTATATAGTATATAATATACGGTTGTTAAAAATCATATCAAAGTTATAAAAGAGGGTAATTATTTTGAGCTCGAGGATCCAGATACCTGACTTCTCTTGTTTTTGACAAGCTCATTGATGTCAGGTATCATATTCGTTGTAATTATTTTAAGAATTGATTGGAGATGTTCAATCGTAAGTTTTGTACGATGTTTGTTCTTATTTATTTTCATGACGGAAAACATCTGCTCACATAAATAGGTGCTACCAAACATGCACAGAATGCGTGCTGCATGCTGTTTTAATTGCGGGTAGTTATCCAAACTCTTGATATTGTGTATAAAATGTAAGAGCGTTAACCTCTTTAAATTTTTCTTTCAAAATACTGTCTGATTGAAGATCTATCAACCATTTGCAAATGAACTGGTGCCTGTGAATATATCAATAAGGAAAGTTCTAGCCTAGACTCGAAGCGCGTGGAAGATTCTAGCCTTCGTGGTATTTCCGCTTGTTGCTAAGAGATGGCGTTACTGTCTACCTCTCTCGCTTGTCTAGGCACGCGCTGCTCTTAAAATTACTTATAAATGTTGTAGTGTGCGCATTTTAAAACTTCCGTAGAGGAATCGAGTGAAGTCATGATTCTTCTGTCTGTCACACATTGCGATCGCGGGCGGTATCTTTGACATCCCTGCCCTAGTATATATTATATACCGGGTATAACCAGTAATTAATCATAACATTGTTCGATTACATCAGTCACCTTAACTATTTATTTTCTTTGATTTAAAATATGACCCAACACTTAATATATATGTATGAAATAAGATTACATGAATAATATATCTTATTAAATAATACGGAAAGAGGTGTCTTAAGTTTGTGTCTTTGTTGCTTGAGACAATTTATAAATCAAATATTTGAAGAAAAAAAAAAACTGTTGTAAAGTAACGCGGAAGTAAGTTGTTATGATTTGTATGACGTCAGAATAAAATAATGGATATTATAATAATAAATATAATATAATTGTACACAGTTTTATGACAAAAGAGGGAAATATGTTGTTGAAATGCTAATGTAGTTTAATTAACCTTCCGGTTTCAATTAAATCGGTGTAAAGGATGTATCGGAAAATGTAAGCAGACCTCTTCTGCTGCACTTAGGTAAAAGGCAGTAAAGCAGGGATGTCAAAGATACGGCTCGCGGGCCGTATCCGGCCCCCGTAACAATACGGCCCGCGATCGCAATGTGTGACAGACAGAAGAATCATGACTTCACTCGATTCCTCGACGGAAGTTTTAAAATGCGCACACTAGAACATTTATAAGTAATTTCAAGGGCAGCGCGTGCCTAGACAAGCGAGAGAGGTAGACAGTAACGCCATCTCTTAGCAACAAGCGGAAATACCACGTAGCACCACCATTTATGTGAGCAGATGTTTTCCGTCATGAAAATAAATAAGAACAAACATCGCACAAACATTACGAATGAACATCTCCAATCAATTCTTAAAATAATTACAACGAATATGATACCTGACATCAATGAGCTTGTCAAAAACAAGAGAAGTCAGGTATCTGGATCCTCGAGCTCAAAATAATTACCCTCTTTTATAACTTTGATATGATTTTTAACAACCGTGTATAATATACTATATAATTAAGTAAATAAAATGTACATTTTTTTTACTTGAATCTGGCCCGCCTACACATTCTAAATTTAATATATGGCCCTCTGCAAAATTGAGTTTGACACCCCTGCAGTAAAGTGTAAAAAGTGTAAAACAGAGAAAACTGATATCTAAGTTTTTGATAAATCCTAAACTAAATTAATAATATTATTTTCCATAATACTTATTGAACGACTAAAAATATGTTACATGACTTAAAATCATTAAGGTATTTCTAAACTATATGAGCTGATCGGGTACCCGCGCGAAAAGAACTATAAAAAAAATTATATGCGTAAAAAAACTATGTTGGTACTCCTGCGCGTGGTTGAAAGCAGCTGTCCGTTGTCGTCAGTGTTTCCATTCGTCACATAACATACCATACATATTCTAGTCATCATACATATACTAGTATATAATTTCAAACGACTTTCAAATAGCGCACCGGTACTCAGGATGCCAACTGAACCATAAAAAATAACCTTCTGCTGCGAACATGAAAAAAATGACTATACTGAGAGAGTTCGAAGTAAAAACAGTTGGAATCGTGCATTTTATTTAACCATATGTATGAAGATGCATGTTAAATTTCTCCAACTTACGTAACGATTTTCTCAAAAACGCCTTGGGGATAAAAACTCAAAAAAATTAAGCTTGATTTCTGAGAATTCAATTTCGTGAAGTTCTTGACCTAATAAAACCTAAGCACGGCAGTCCTTTGGTGCTCCGCTTTATTTTTGTATATTCGACTACAACCAGTGGCGTTATTTTTTCAAAATTTCATAAATGATTTGCGTACGGATGTAATGGACTGCCCCCCCTATACAATAAAATTAGTTAGCGGTTAGACAACATTTTAAGATAATTACAGTGATTACAAATAGTCATGATTATCTCTGAAAAATTATATAGATTTTTTTGTTCTAGTCCTCGCTTCGACGCAAATATGTAAATCAAATTTGCTGGAAAAAAATGCCTGTTATTAATTTTTTTTTCTCTTTAAATAACCTTCAAAGGTTTTATTAATTATAATATTTAGATGTGTATTAATTAATATTTTTATAGATAGCTCATCTCATCTCTTTATTTGAAAACCTTGTGGATAATATCAGTTTTAATTTTATAAATTAATTAACAAGTTATATAAGAAAATCAGATAAGAACATCTCTTCTTATCGAATGATTTTCTTTTGAAATATGTTAAAAAAAACTGAATTTTAAGATTGTGATGGCATGCAGACTAAAAATTTTCATATAAATTATCAAAGAGGTGTTTTAATCTGGTCACTGGAAATCGAGAAAAAAATTATTAAAGTTGAGTGAAAATGGTTTTTATGGAGGGAGACATGTGGATTTTTTAATTTGTGATCTAAAAACATAGTACTATTAAACAGAATACACTAAAAAAAGTGGGTACGGTCGGGGGATCCCCGTCAGGAACGAGAGCCTTACGCTTTTTCTTCAACTCCGAATATAATTCTAATTAAAATCTGTATATTTTATTTTATATAATAAACTAGCATTATCCGTCACGGCTTCGTCCGCAAAAATTTTGTAACGCCCTTATAACCAAGTAACATATTATTTTCTCCCGTCAAGGACTGATAAATTATACACCAATACGTCTGCATATGAACAATGGACTGACTGTATTAATATATGATCCAATGTTACATATCAATGACTTTATGCAGACTGCTGTCTGTTGCATGCTTATATAAATAACAATCAAAATGTCTACATCCCCACTTCTGGCAGACAATGTATAACACAGTACCTAAGCAACGAACATCTGATACTATGCACTGATAAATTATACACCTATACATCAATAAATTATACAACTATACCTTTTTTTATAATATGTAAGGACTAATTTATACAAAAACTTGACAAATTATATACTAAAACCTTGAACAGCATGAAAATCGGTGCAGTAGTTTTTGAGTAAATCGCGAACAGACAGACACACGCGGCTGGGGGAGTTTATTTTATACTATGTAAGGATAATAAATACACATCAACTTTAATAATGAGCTTCAAACATAAAATATTTATTTGAAAATTTAGTTTTTTCTATAGAATTCTTGAAAAATATATGAATTACTGAGAAAAATATATATTTATATATTTTAAATTTAAATAAGTATTTATTAGCCTAGTCACTAGTGTGAAGAGTGTAAGATTTTGGACAAACATGTATAACGTTCTTATAGCGTAGATGTCAACATGTCACTAGTGCGAGGAGTGCAAGGTTTTGGACAAAAATGTATAAAGTATTTATAAGCGTAGATGTCAACATGTCACTAGTGCGAGGAGTGTAAGATTTTGGACAAAAATGTATAAATTATTTATTAGCGTAGATGTCGACATGTCACTAATGCGAGGAGTGTAAGGTTTTGGACAAAAATGTATGAAGTATTTATTAGCGTGGATGTCAACATGTCACTAATGCTAGGAGTGTAAGGTTTTGGACAAAAATGTATAAAGTATTTATTAACGTAGATGTCAACATGTCACTAATGCTAGGAGTGTAAGATTTTGGACAAAAATGTATAAAGTATTTATTAACGTAGATGTCAACATGTCACTAATGCTAGGAGTGTAAGGTTTTGGACAAAAATGTATAAAGTATTTATTAGCGTAGATGTCAACATGTCACTAGTGCGAGGAGTGTAAGATTTTGGACAAAAATGTATAAAGTATTTATTAGCGTAGATGTTAACATGCCACTAGTGCGAGGATTGTAAGATTTTGGACAAAATTGTATAAAGAATTTATTAGCGTAGATGTCAACATGTCACTAGTGCGAGGAGTGTAAGATTTTGGACAAAAATGTATAAAGTATTTATTAACGTAGATGTCAACATGTCACTAATGTTAGGAGTGTAAGGTTTTGGACAAAAATGTATAAAGTATTTATTAGCGTAGATGTCAACATGTCACTAGTGCGAGGAGTGTAAGATTTTGGACAAAAATGTATAAAGTATTTATTAACGTAGATGTCAACATGTCACTAATGCTAGGAGTGTAAGGTTTTGGACAAAAATGTATAAAGTATTTATTAGCGTAGATGTCAACATGTCACTAGTGCGAGGATTGTAAGATTTTGGACAAAAATGTATAAAGAATTTATTAGCGTAGATGTCAACATGTCACTAGTGCGAGGATTGTAAGATTTTGGACAAAAATATATAAAGAATTTATTAGCGTAGATGTTAACATGTCACTAGTGCGAGGATTGTAAGATTTTGGACAAAAATGTATAAAGTATTTATTAACGTAGATGTCAACATGTCACTAATGCTAGGAGTGTAAGATTTTGGACAAAAATGTATAAAGTATTTATTAACGTAGATGTCAACATGCCACTAATGCTAGAAGTGTAAGGTTTTGGACAAAAATGTATTAAGTATTTATTAGCGTAGATGTCAACATGTCACTAATGGGAGGAGTGTAAGGTTTTGAACATAAATGTAACATTTGACCATCATTTGTCAATTTAAAATGAATTGATTCTTATAGTAAAATGACCTAATTTCAATTACAGCCGTAACATATCTTTTATATCAATCAGTTCTATAGAATTAAGATAATACGCTTGTATAATTAAAAAAATTGCCTGAGGTTTCTAAAATTCAATTTTCATGTGAATAATATTTGCAAGCGAACTTTTGGCAGTTGATCGATTGATAAACTGAATTTTGATTTATATTGAAATATTAAATAATTTCTTGTATGAGTTGTTTAACCTAGAACTAACTAACTATAACACTATATACATTAATTTTATTTATTTTTGTTTTTTTGAAGTATTTACTATACAAAACTCAGACGATTAACATTTTGATGATTGTGTGACCTCTTTTTTTTGCACAATATACATGTGGTAAGTGTTATGGTATGTTATCTATCATGTAGGTAAGTATTATTTAATAGTATTATTATGTAAAAATAATTTGTTTTAGCGAATTTCCTCCAAACGAAATCAGCTATTGTTTTTGTACCAATGTTGGAATTTTGTAAAAATTTCTTCAAATGTCCATCAATCCTACCAACTAAATGTCAAAAATCGATATCGTTAAAATTTGTATAGATGTATATATATATATCAACATATATATGTACATATAAATTTATGTGTCTGTGGACTCTCTATCGGTCACAGTTTTATTCCGATTGGAATGAAATTTGATACTTGAGGCGCTTTTAGTATTCAAAAGGTCAAGGTCGTTAATGGGTAAAATCTGATGAGAGGAAAGGGGGGTTTAGAAGTAGGGGAAACATAAAATTTGACATATCTCCTACTGTAATTTTGTTTTTTATCATTTTTCTGTTACACTTTTACAGAAATATTTATAATTAAAGATTGAAAGTTAAAATTCTAAATATCTCTGTACACATTAGAGTTTGGAAAAAATGATAAGATAATGAATTATAGCAAACTTGATTTTCTACAACTTTACTCGTTATACATTTTTCGATTGTTCCAATATTAAGAGAGATGTTTTATATTTTGTGTTTTCTTTTATCTTTATGCTCCCTTTTTACCTTGACGTTTGCCATTGATTTATTAAAATTGGCCTTAAAAATACTAAAATGATATCAGATACGATATTTCATTTTGATCAGACTTAAATTGTGACTAGAGAGTGATTTATGTGTTCTAAGGAAATTCGCTAAGTTGACGCAACTTCTGCGTAACGCTTTTTATAAATTTTCTTATAATCAAATGATTAAATTTCCAGTTAGATCTATTAAATGAAGAATATAATAATATTGTCTACATTGACCCAGTCAAATAGTAGTTATCTCCTACGGTTTCAAAGATAGGCAGTTTTTCCCAAACATGGTCCGATTTTGCCCATTCACGAACTTGACCTTACTTTTTAGCTCTAGAATACACTTGAGTTATGACTGAGAGACGGACGGACTTATATGCGGAAATGGCCAAATTAGGCCATTTTATGAACACCTATACCAAACATTTATGTCTGCGATCAATATTTTCAAGCGTTACAAAGCCGGGACTAAAAAAGTGTATAATCTCCACTTACATTCTTCAAGAGGTAAAATGCACTATTTGACTTGGTCACAGGCGTATATATCGTTAACTATTGGCCTTGCGAATATTTTGTAAGATACCTTTTTTATGCAAAATTAACTAAGGAATTACTTTGATACTGAACTTATCAATGCTGGATAAGTAAGATATTGAACCTTATTTATCAATAAATTGCAACCTTTTAAGCGACACATCTTGTTCCTTTTAAAAATCACATTTGCTCTGAATAGAAATTGATCGCCCCTCATAGTATAGGGATAGTAACCAATTTGAATTCATATTTTATCCTATGCGCTCGAAAAATTTTGAATCCAATATCTCACTTTGTTTTTGAAGTTTGTGTTAAAAAATATATTATATAATCCCACCTAAAATAAAAATGTGAAAGAGACAAAGTTTTCGCATACAAAAAGTATTAATATCCCAACAAAGTAAAATCTACGTAAGGGGCAGGTTGTATAACTGAAGTGAGAAAATGATTGATATAAATTTTTTGTGTAAGTTGATCAGGTGCATGATATTTAATATTTCAAGTAATAGTATTTTATTAATCATAGGACAAAAGTGACTCTATTAATCCCGCGAGTGGAGTTCGCCTGAAGGAACAACCACTCAAGGGATTAAAAGTACTTTACTCTCACGGTAAATATACTATTTTTTGCACTCTCGGGACTAAAATGACAATTTTACTCCCTCCAAATAGGTACTAAAGGGAAAAATGATCCAGGGGAGAAACAGTAAATTTCTATTTAACAAATTTTTTTTTTCATATTTTTTCATGTTAAATAGAAATGTCATTTTGATTTTGTTGCTAGGATACGTATTAAATTTACTTTTTCTTCCATGGGAAAAAAATCTACTTTTTCTCCCATGGAAATAGGCACTTTAGTACCTATTTGGAGGGAGTAAAGTTGTCATTTTAGTCCCGAAAGTGCAAAAAATATGAAATACTCTGCGAACATTTTCATTTAAAATTTAATATCCTTTGAAATTGTTTATTTCAGCATTTGTGATAAATTAAATAGTTTGAAAGATATTTGCACACAAATTTTGATAAAACCAATAGATAATTATTTAAAATCAAATATTATTTTATACAATTAAATGGTTTTTCCCAAGCCAAATTGTACCTTGTTGTGATACTCACTGAAACATTAAAGTCGCATAACAATAATAAACTGATAATATACATTGATATAGATTAGCTGTTTATTTATTTTATAAGAACAAACGACCTTGTAGGCTTTTGAACCGTCTGGAGAGATGATGTTTAGATCATAGTATTTATGTTATTCTACAAGTACGTTATATGTAGTTTTTTATTTCTATTACATTACTTTTATAGGTTTATATTATATTGTATTTCTTACCTCACTATTTGATCATTGTGTACGGTGTGTACAAAGAAAAGTATGCATACAAATAATTATATTGGTACACATAATACTGCTTAAAACTAAATTCAGTTCAGATTTTTAAGATTACATTTAAAAATTTTGCCTCAATTCCTAGAACAATTATTTGTATTTTTTAAATACGTATTTCGACTACAAGGTAGTCATCATCAGTATGAGTTAGCTAATCGTAACTATCTCCGGGATATGGAATCAGAGATATGTTGCTCGTTGCTAATTTGGTGCGTGTTTCACATTAATATTAAAAAAGTTTTGTCTTTTATATGATCCTGCTGCGGTAGTACCTGAAGGATTATTTGAGTTGACTGACCAATTAAGCCCATTAAGGCCAAACCATTTATTGGCGGTATCCTTTTCTAACCGAAGTTGATCGAAGCTAACCTTGATATTCAGGTATTAAATTTTAAATATGGTTTAATTTTATTAAATCAGAATTTGGAATTGGGCCATTGTCTAAATTAACTGTTTTCTTAAGTTGTGTCTGTAGATACTTTCGTATGCATATAATTCTGTGGATTTTGTACCAATTTCAGGATTGTTAAATTATATTTGACAAAAAACATCTTGTGTGTATTCGTTGGTATAGGGAAGAATGTCCCAACATTAGGGTGCCGACTATATTTCTCTCTCTCTCCTTCGAAACACCTCGTCCATACTGTAAATTATACTTGAGAATTCTCTAAAATATCGGTAGTGGGAACATAAACTGGAAGAGAATAAATAATTTTTAAAATGACTATATTTCATTACATAGGTACTCAGAGGATAGAGAACACGAGACACTATCTGTCTCACAAAGTTGGAACAGCTTCCACTTATAGAAACTGACCATATTGGAGTATTACATACATGGTTTCGACTGCCATGTTGATTTTTATGTGACGTCATTTATCCTACAACATTTGAACTGACAAGATAATTCCAACAATTATCTTTCTTTCTAACCCGACTTCAAAAAGGGGGATGGTTCTCAATTCGTCTGTTTTTTTTTTTTTTAAATATGTGTCACCTGTGAACTCCGTCATTTATGAACCGATTTTGAATTTTTTTGTTTTGTTTTAAATGGTTTGGTTTCCCATTGATCCCATTAGCATTCTGATGACGGAATCCCCGGGAAATCGAGGAACATCCTCATTTTATATGTGATAACCGATTTCTGCGAAATTTTTTTTTTTTGAAAGGGTATACTCATTTATAATGCGAAAAAAAATTAAAAAAAAAAAAAAACGGATAAAAAAAATGCACTAAAAGTTAGTAGGTCGTTTAGTTGGTCTACCCATATTTAGACAAATAAAATAAGTTATAGAACTTCTTCAAAGTCACTAAAAAGCGAGAAATAAAAATATTTTGAGAAAATGGAAACCCGACTTTAAAAATCAAATATTCTAAAACAAAAAATGCACTAAAAAATAAAAAAATAATTGCATATTCTTGTGGCAATTTTAGTTCACCTAAGCAAAAAATTTTAAATATATATGTACAATTATTGTTATTTTTGGAGGCGGTGTCCAAAATTTATGTGAATTTCTCTATGCTGACACCGACTCCAAAAATAACAATAATTGTACATATATATTTAAAAATTTTTGCTTAGGTGAACTAAAATTGGCACAAGAATATGCAATTATTTTTTTACTTTTTAGTGCATTTTTTGTTTTAGAATATTTGATTTTTGAAGTCGGGTTTCCATTTTGTCAAAATATTTTTTATTTGCAGTAGCGTTAGTCGTATATAGAAACGAATTTCCACGAATTATCGCAATTATCAATGCAAAATGATGTAGTCGGAGCACATTATATATATTAATATTCATAATAGAATATCTTTTAATAAATGTCTAGACAGTATATTCAGATTTCTCATATAACATTGTATATAAGTGTATTAACTAGAAAACAAAAAGTCTTCTACAACGACATTTTATATGTCATAAGATAGACAGAGTCTCAGATATATGATATACGACGAGTACACTTACTTAGCATTCGTTAATTTATTGTTAATTCTTTACATTCACAATAATTTTGTAAAGTTTATGTAAACATTATCCATAATATTCTTTCGCATATTTATGATAATTATTTTTATTAATAGACGATAAAGATACTCGTTGAAAAATAAACGTTACATATGTACACGCTACACTAAATAAAATAGTGGACTCAACAACACCAGGTACACGGCGTAGGTGTATCTAACGGAACGGTACATACATACACACTACACCAGTAGCCCAAGCTACAGAGATTTGGTGTGAGCGTTTTGTGTAAAAAGTGTTAGAAGAAAACCAACTGTGCCATTGTTTGGAGAATAGTTCCATATGATATGTTTTTCACTCGACTTTATTATTTATAACTTTTTATTAACAATTTAATGCAAAAAATCGATGTTATTTTAGTGTTTTGCTTATAAAAAAACTGGTGACAGTTTCACCAAATTAGCAACAAGTAACATATCCTGCGACAATATAAGAGTAATTTTAATAAGAGTAAAATTAACAGGAATAAATGTGAATGAAGGAAATTTTAACAAGAGCAATTTCAATATAATTTAAAATTTATTATATTTTAAATCTAGTATATTTTAATCTAGTTAATTTTCTATTTATTTTTATTTTTGTCTGTTGATCTCGACTTTCTATCTAATTCTAATTGTCAAAGAGTAAAGTACGACTAGCTTATTTATACTGATGATGACTACATTGTAGTCGAAATACGTATTTATAATACAAAAAATTGATCTAGGTAAAGGGGGCGAATTTGAAAATTTATTTCAAAAACCTAGAGTTCTCACTAATTATCATTCGATAATATAATGTTTATGGAATTCCACAACATAACAATTCAATAAAGAAATAAATAAAATTGAATCCCATTTATGGTTTTAAATAAAGTTCACTTATCGTTTTTAATAGTTTTTGGACATGGAGCAGAGGACTTTGGACGCTGAACAAATTTATTTTTTTATAATAGTGCATACTTTGTAGAAAAATAAATAGTTATTTAAATAACAAAACCGTTACGAATAAAGATTGTAAATAATGAAATGATTGAATCTCTTTGCCGCCTTAATAAATTGGAAGCGTTAATTGCGTGAAAATTTAAAAGAATTTTATATCTTACGGTATTTCTAGGGAATTTTCCTTTGATCTCTGAATTATATTAAATTGAATGTAAACAAAATTATACAATTACTTAAACAAAACTGTTTCTAACAGAGAATGATCGAGGCTGCACACGCCATCATATAGAAAGGCACAAAAAAAACGACGTTTCACAAGAACTAATCCAAATATTAGTAAATTAAAATCAAGATTTTGATTTAAAATACAAATAATTGTATTTAAAAATTTAATTTTTTGAGAGTGGGTAAAATTAATTAATGGACTTACCATTGCCGATAACGAAATAATTGAAAAATAATTCTGGTACTTACCTAGAAAAAAAAAACATTAATTAGTAAAATATATTATTAAATTTGTACAGTATAACTACAATTATACGGATTAATTTGGACCAGATCCGACAACATAAATAAATTAACCTGTATTTGTAAAATAATAAACAAGTTATTCTAAGTATCTACTTATACGCTAGTAAAGTATTTTTGTTGGACAACCTCTGCGCCATCTTGTGTTTTTTAATTTAAATTTTGGTTCTGCCAAAACTAGTAAACATACGGATAGATATGTAAAATATCAACTTTAATTTTAACGATAAAGGAATAATTACATACAAAGTCGGTAAAAAAATTTATGAGCGGCTATAAGAAGTACAACTAGATATTTTTAGAAAAAAAGTATTTTTAAAGGTACAATATTATGTAGGTACTAGTTTTCACGTTTCTAATGTGTATGAAGAGATTGATGTCAATGATACTCGGCGAATTTTTTGTACAGTATTAAGAGAAACACCATACCAATATTGCTCAAAAAATAATACAAATTATTATAATGTTGTTATTGAGGTAAGTTTAAAACAAATATCAACTACAAGAAATAAACAAATATAAACTATTTACTATCAAAATGCTTTTCTGATTGCTTACATAAAAAAGTTGGTGTATTTTCACAATCAACAACCCAACACTTCCGATTTGTTTGTTTGTTTTTTCCATTTTATTCAATAACTAATAAAATAAATTCATTTTATGATCATAACATAGTTTGTACACTTTGAAAACTTTAACATATTTACATATTTCTAACCTCACTTATTTCTATTCTGCATTATAATATAAAAAATTTAAATAATAAAAATAGTGAAAAAAAGCAGTAATTTATGTTTTATTGAGTAAAAGGGCAATAAATCACATGTTACTGCTTTTCGATTTACAGCAATTAGGGAGACAGCTCGCTCCCCTAACGTATCTCTGCTGCCACTTCATTCATTCCCCACCATTTCTCATTCCATTAACGCGCTTCTCTATAATTGGTTACTTTATTTAATTAATATCTAATTAACGGTGGGTCAGGTACAAAAATTTCCAAGGACTTTTTATCTTAGAATAGGGAATATGCATGAAAATTTTTTTTCACTTGAATTGAAGCATGTTTACTTGACAAATATCAAGGTAAAATTACTTTTTAAATAACTTTAAAAATAAGCGAGATATGAATGATTGAAATTCCCGATTAGACAAAGAGGGTGATAGCCCTCTTGATATGTTATGTGACGTCATATTACACTTTCTCCATTTATAGTACACGTAAAACTCCGTTTTTAGTATTTTTGCAAGAAAGAGACAGATAATAATCTTTAAAAGCTTATAGCTTCCTTGATATTTGTCGGATTTTAATTTCGTTTTTAAATATTATTACAGTATTAACACTATTTTCATATTCTGAGAATAAATGAGAAAAAAAATTTTCATGCATATTCCCTATTGCATTCCCTATCTACCCTTTCAAAATACTCCATGACTTTTGACTCATCCTGTATATATATAAAATAAACTAAAATTAATAAAACCATAGATGATGATAAAAATTATTAAATGATATTGGCATGTGGTTTAACCTTAAACGGTTTCCAACACTCTTGAATAGGTCACTGCGGTTAAGAGGGTAATGAAGTTGATGAATACTTCAGAAAATTCATTATAATCAAAGTAAGAAAAAAAAAACCGCAAACTCTTAATTTGAATTTGAACTCTATTTGAAACTGTCAAAAATTTTGCACAAAAAAATTCATAGTTCTGTTATTGTTAAATTAACCAAAAGATGAAGAAAAAAAACAGTTATTAATAAAGTAAGTAACGCCAAATAAAATATAAAACCTTAAAAATAACAAATTTAACGCTGTCATTATTTTGTCAAAATCAATCATATTCGTTTGATTCATTACGATAATGACCCAAAAAACAGATGATGGTTGTATAAGAACTAATATCCAAACGAACTTAAACTTAAACAACGTGTTTAGAATTTATGTAATCTTCTGAATGAATGGGTTTGGTTTAGAGTTAGTTATTAAATTGAAAAAAAAAGTAACGGCATTATAATTTTTTTTCATTTCAATAATACAACAGTATTTAATTCTTTTTCTTTAAAATATGGTGTGAAATTCTCACGTGCTCTCTATATGATTTAGAAAGTTCACTTGTACACAGTCATAGTCAAAAGTATAACATATATAGTGTTTTAATATTTATGATATTTAAAAAAAAGTTGCCATTATAAATATATAAATATACTAATAACTTTTATTCGAAATATTTTCCCGAAAATCGAATGAATTAGGTACAAATCAATTAATAAGTATTGAAAAATGACGCATATACACAGGTGAGTCCATCCAATTGAATATCTGGAAAATTAAGCGGAATCGAGAAATATGTATGTTTGGAACAAAAGTTGCACAGTTTAAAGCCGGGATACATAATGCAATAATTATATTTATGTGTCATGCATCGTAGTGCCGCGTGGTAAAATATATCTTTAAAACGGTTCAAAATATGGAAAATCTTTTAATTACAAAATATATTTATCTCCTAAAAACAAACAACTTTTATTTGAAACTTTTTTTCATACATTCCATAGTTTTGAATCAAACAACTTTTGCTTCAAACTTATTTATACATCCCATTGTTTTGGTATGAATACGGGCAAAAAATGGCGTAAATGTGACAGGCTTGTATTTAAACCAGAAAACTTATGCCACATTTACACCAAAACTATGGGATGTATGATACATGTTTCATACGAGTTTAAAACAAGTTTTTTGTTTAAACCTTGCAACTTTTGTTTCAAACATATTTCTCTTGCCTGCTTAGTTTTGGAGATATTTAACTGGATGAATTAAAATGATTCACCCGGAATACGAGTAAATATATATATATATATATATATATATATATATACGAATTGCCGATTTCGGGATTCGAACCCATAACCCAGTTCCAAGTAGACATAATACCTTCGACCGCTCGGTTACTTCTTTCTTGTCCATCCGCCGACAGTATAGTCAATTAACCTCCCTTTTTTTCTTTATAATTGACGAATTGCCGATTTCGGGATTCGAACCCATAACCCAGTTCCAAGTAGACATAATACCTTCGACCGCTCGGCTACTTGGACGGTCAAATATATATATATATATATATATATATATATATATATCGACCGCTCGGCTACTTGGACGGTCAAATATATATATATATATATATATATATATATATATATATATATATATATTTGACCGTCCAAGTAGCCGAGCGGTCGAAGGTATTATGTCTACTTGGAACTGGGTTATGGGTTCGAATCCCGAAATCGGCAATTCGTCAATTATAAAGAAAAAAAGGGAGGTTAATTGACTATACTGTCGGCGGATGGACAAGAAAGAAGTAACCGGCTATGCTTGTGAAGGTTTTCGATTAGACGATTAGGCGAAATCGGTTTAGCATCGGTACTGATAAAGTTTAATGAATTTTACCATTTTGTTTTGCAAATTCTTTGAGAGCAATCGCTCGCTATAAGGTGTACCTTTGTACTGTTTGTAATATAGAGGTAAAAACTAATTTTACAAAGTACAAATGTATTCAATGAATATTATTTGAATAATTAATAGGAGTGTCTCACATAAATTCAATCTCAAAGAAACACATATTTATTCATAAGTAAATAACACGAATATTCAAAGTATATATATGCATGCTTTTTTTTTAATCATATCAGACATTATATAAGAAACGCCTTATATAACTTATAGTCTCTTTTTATACAAGAATAATATTATATTATTACAAAAGATTTTGTCAAACGTTTATAACAAGTGGATTAATAACTGATTCACTATGAAAATTAAGTTTAAAATCATATATTGTGTAATAAACAGTATACATAGTAACAAGTGGATTAATAACTGATTCACTATGAAAATTAAGTTTAAAATCATATATTGTGTAATAAACAGCATACACGTAAGTATCTCTTAAAACTCGTGTACTTTTTATACCCGATATAAAATATATACCAGGGTATATTAAGGACGTTCGAAAGAGTCATTTTGCGGGGAAAGACGTAAGGGGGGTATCAAGCGACTGCGCATGACCGCAGCGTTACAGATTTAATGTATACGTTGAAACTAGATTCAAATATTCTATGGTTATTTGGTAACTAATACAACTCGTGAGTCGTTACTCTTGATGTTTCTTTTATTTTAAATAAAAAAGAAAAATCTTGTGTTTTGCTTCTCTAAAATAATAAAATTACTTTCATTATTACATTCCAAAACGCATTTGAACTTACCTTTATCTTTGTTTATTTAACAATAACTTACACAGTTTTATAAAAACTTCTCTGCATTTTAAACCATGTTTTATTCGATTATAAAGATTAAATTAGTAGTTTCTCTATAAGACCCAACGTTAAAAGTACGTTTTTCAATATCGAAAAAACGAAAAAATGCATTTGAACTAACATTTTGAAGCATACCAATGAATTCGTATTGACTTTTTTTATAACATATTTAATTTACAGGAACTTGTCTAAATTTTTGTTCTCTTTCGAACGTCCTTAAGTTTAGTTCCGACTTTATAACGGTTGAAAATATTTATCGCAAAATTTTGGTATAGATGTTCATAAACTGACCTGATTAGTCTATTTTCGAAAAGTTGTCCGTCCGTCCGTACGTAAATACGATAACTAAAGGTTAAAAGTTCAAGACCTAAAAAGTAAGGTGAATGGGCAAAACTGCCTATCTTTGAAACCGTAAGACGTAGAAAAAAAATTTAAAAACAAAAAAATTTTCTTTTTTTTAAAATAAACAACTTTTGTTTGATAGTTTTTATCATAAATTAAGTATATACCGGATATTTAAGCAATTGACTCAGTTGTTATTTTCACTAATTTTCATAGTGTTTCCATATGTTTTAGTGCCAAATAAAGATAATTTCGTTGGAAAATCTCCACGAGTATATTTACTTGTTCCTTTTCAATTTTATTAGTAACCCAACCCAGTCAAATAAGAATATTACCTCGGATTGAAAGATAATAATCTGAAAATTTGCATAGACCTTTTTTTGACATTATAAACATTGGCTCAAAAGTCTCATATTTTGTGCAAATATCTCGTTTGCTATAGGTCAAATCATATTTAAAATTATTGTGAAATTGGCAGAGCATATAATTATCTATAATTTATGGCCTGGTCATTTTTTTTATTCACTAACCGTTTTTGAGACATCGTGCAGGTAATGGGATGTTATTGAAATACGTATGAAGGTCACGCCATCAATGGATATGACCCAAACATGTGCTATGTTTAAGAAAAGGTAAACAACAAATTATAGAAATGCCTGGAAATGCATTTATTTCTTTTCGTTTTTCAGTTATTGTGTTCACAGGCTAACGGACATGCCGAAATAACCGAATTAGGCCATTTTATGAACACCTATTATACACATATCTGCGATCAATAATTTCAAGCGTTACAAAGTCAGGACTTAACTTAATATACGCTGGTATATTTACATATACCGGGTATAAAATTCTAAAGAGATTGAAAGAGAGTACTATCTATCGTCTTGAATATTTATTGAAAATCAGGATTTTAATTTTCGACTTGTCTCTCGATGACATATTCTTGTCTCGTCTCGTTTCTATTGTTTCTCGCGACATCACTGCTTCAATTATATATACAGAGACGATTCAATCCACTTATACTTTCATACACGATTGAATAATTGAATGTGTTAAGCTAGTAAATAATGTCAAAAAAAAAAACAAGACTGCTTACGAATAATTTAAAATGTAATATTGATTATTGAGTCAAGTATCACATTATTATTCAAACATTATTTAAAATTGTATTACATAGGTGTACAATTAATTGTAACTAAATAAGGTAATCACACAGTAATATACATAAGATTACAATATCAATGTTTTTATTTTGTATATTACATTGTTACATGTTCAGTTTTTTAAATAATTTGCTTATGTGCTATAGTGCAGGGGTGGCCAACAAGTCGATCGCGAAGCCAATTTTGTTCGATCGCTAGCAAGAACTTTTTCTCTTAAAAAAGATTTAAGTGTGTGATTCATATAGCGAAAGATATTAAAAATTAAATTATAATTTTACAAAGTGATTTAATCTCTCAAGCCAGAAAATTTCAAGAAGATTTTTAGAAATACGTCAAACGAGAAAAATATCCCAATATCACCAAATGTAGTGAATATATTTATTCTTGATTCGGATCTGCATAACTGTGTGAATCGGCATTTTCAAACTTAAAGTTAACGAAGACTCAAAAACTTCTGTCCTGGCTTATTCCCATACTGAAGACTCATTATTATTATATTTGTCAGGATATACACCTAATTATGATTCCTTGGTTAGAGACATAGCAAACTCAATCTTGAATCAATTTTGACCCATTAAATAATTATGCTGTTTTTTTACGTAGGTAGAACATACAGGGTGTTCAGTATGATATGCACTCTTGCGAGCTGTTGATAGATTAGCAAAAAATAAGTCTAAAAATCTTATATTATTCTTCCATGATAAATTTTCCGGATCCAAAAAAACCGCGAAAATGAAATCTTAAAATCAAATTATCAACCATACTGTGTATTTTTTTATAACAAGTTTTTCATATGTATCATCGAACAAATAGTCTTAAGTCGATCGCGACACATTTTTAAGATAAAAAGTAGATCTGGCCACCCCTGCATAGTAGTAGCCTGCCTATTGCTATGTATTTAACGGCATCATGTTTATAATTCATATTCAATCATTATTATTATAGCTTTCGTTTAGTCTACTCATTTCATTTGTTTTAAGATAGTTTACTTGTTAACGCAAATCATTATTTTATTAACCCGACTTCAAAAAGTTCTCAATTCGTCTGTATTAAAAAAAAATTTTTTTTTTTAATGTTTGTTACAGAAATCACTAAAAGTCACTAAAAAGCGAGAAATAAAACCTATTTTGACAAAATGGAAACCCGACTTCAAAAATCAAATATTCTAAAACAAAAAATGCACTAAAAATTAAAAAAATAATTGCATATTCTTGTGCCAATTTTAGTTCACCTAAGCAAAAATTTTTAAATATATATGTACAATTATTGTTAGTTTTGGAGGCGGTGTCAGCATAGAGAAATTCACATAACTTTTGGACACCGCCTCCAAAACTAACAATAATTGTACATATATATTTAAAAATATTTGCTTAGGTGAACTAAAATTGGCACAAGAATATGCAATTATGTTTTTACTTTTTAGTGCATTTTTTGTACTAGAATATTTGATTTTTGAAGTCGGGTTTCCATTTTGTCAAAATAGGTTTTATAAAAAACAAAGCTGTATATGTGGAGCTAATGGACCCAATGATAGAATTTGAAAGTATTAATCGAAATCATAATTTGTTGGAGGCGTACAAGTGGACGTTTGTTGATAAAAAAATATCAAAGTTTCTCATAAATTTTCTACAATGTACAATGATTAATTTCTTTGAATTGTATTTTGAATAAACATAGAAAGGCCGTCTATGGAATTATTAAGTCAGTTATTGTTTGAGTATTGTTTTTTTTTATGATAGATTAATAGTATACGGTAAAATTACGATCATTACATTCTAGTGAATCATCATATTTTAATAATTATCATTATTGAAATATATTCATATAATAAGCTATGCAGTGTGCAGGATGTCAAAGTATTTATTGTAACTTCAAATGTATATGTAAAATTAGGGAGATGTAAATTCCGCACTTTTCATCTATAATCAAAATTTCGACGAGTTGATTTTTGACTGTTGAAACAGATCAATTCCACACTTTTTAAAAAGGGTACCGCCAATGCTAGTTCAGTAAATATGAACATTAAAAAAAGCCCCGGACCTTGCAAAATTTCAAGTAGCTCATTTATTATGTTGTTTAGATCTCAGCCAGTAGTGATACACCAAATTTGTTGCTTTGAAGATTTCGCAATAGCTAAAAACAGCAAAACTTTCGAACTATTTTCAGTTTTTGCTCAACATCTCCTAAAGTATAGGCCTGACACAAAAAGTTATAGTTAATCATTTTAAACTAAATTAAGTTTACTAGTTGAATTATAAGCGTTTTTCGCAAATATGGATATTTTTTACAAATAGTAAATAATTTATGTGTCGGTCTCTAAATCTCTCAAATATCGAATAAACTCATAGCTAATGAACTTGAAGTACATATATTTAGCTTTAATTTGAGGTCAGGCAGGCATCTTCAGACCCAATGCTTCCCCCAAAAGCAGCATATAACCGCTGAGGTTTTTAAACAATATTATAAAAAATCAAAACTACTTGACCTTTTGCAAGGTCGAATTTATGTATTTATTGTACTATGGATAAAAAAAATCTTTTGTACAATCCTCGATATTGCTCTGATTTTATTAGCTGAGAAAAAATTCGTAATTTACGTACGTCCACAAAATTAATAATAACTTAATAATTATTTAAATCGAATTATGATATCAAATGGAAAAAACTTTGGGAAATACTCAGTTTTCTCAATAGATAGTAAAAATTTGCATTCGCATAGTTGGAAAATTTTATAATTAAAAATAATATATAAAATATTTTAAGTTCATTTGACAAAATATTGACCAAGACAGCGATAGTATCCTGACTGCAAAATAGCCTTACAAAAATTACAGACTATTCGAATAATCGTATATAAATAAAAAATCGCTCTGCTCGAAAGGGCGCTCCGCACCGTCCCCTTGACCTTGGCTTCGCGTCCTTGACAGAATGCAAAACCGCACCCTTCTAGCATGAATATAAGTAAAAAAGATAATTTTTGGTGGTTTTCCAATTAACGGGGGGGGGGGGGGGGGTAAGTTTGAAGTTATTCCGCGTTGAATGCTGCATCCTTCTAGCAAGTCTAGAAGTGGATTTAGAATTTGTATACGTTAGTGAGTGAGTTACAACAAAGGGCGCTGTTATAGGATTATTTTTATCTAAAATGTAAAATTTGAATTAAAAATTGATAAATTTTTATACCCGGTATATATTTAATATATACAAGAATGTATTCAGTTTAGTCCTAAACAGTACAATTGTACATATCCGGCTGTCCTTCGATCCGTAGACAGGAAAACTCAAATATGAAAAGAGATAAGTAAAGTTCGTAACCGTAAAAGATAAAATACAATTTTAAGACAATAAATTCCCCATCATTATTAAACATAAACAGCTTTCGATTGAAACTTTTTTTCATAAACTGAATAGTTTCCTTATTATTTCTGCTCAAAGATCTGTAATTATCAGCAGGTATATACCGGGTTTTTAATCAATTAGCTCAATTAGTTATTATTTTCATTTGTTACTGTGCAATTAAATGCAGTGGTACAGAATATATAATTTTTAATCGACTTTCATTACTTTAATAAACTTTAGAATAATGCAGTCACTATAGTTATATAGGTCGGCCTGCGTTCAAGTAGATGACCTCTTTTTGTTTGACATTTTGGTTGACAAGTGCAAAAGTAAGACTGCCAAATTTTAAATAGCTCGAATAATTTCGTTTCAAGACTTTTAAGTTAATATTTTCGATAAAGCTTTTTGATAAGGTAAACCAGGCTTTAGAGCTTATATGAAGGTCCGGCACTGGGGCCCCTAGGCTGGTTGGGCCCCTAGGCCGGGGCCTCGTAGGCCTAGTCGGAAATCCGGTTTACGGATGCATAAGAGTAATATAATCGAACATGTAATGGTGTCGTGTATCGATGTTTCATCATTATACCCGATATATAATACATTATTATACCCGATATATAATACATACCATGGTATATTAAGTGTAGTTCTGACTTTGTAACGGTTGAAAATAATGATCATAGAAAAATAATTTTGGTATAGGTGTTCATAAAATGACGTAATTAGCACATTTCCGTAAAGTTGTCCGTCCGTAAACACGATAACTCCAAAACGAAAAGAGATAGCGAGCTATAAATTCGTGTGTCATTCTAGACTTGTTCCTTTTGACCTCCATGTTTAGCTTTCAGCCTGTGATATCAACAATTGACCTTTTAATAATTATTTCAAATGTATTTTTGAAAATTTTCAGAAAACATTGACATAAAACCCCAACGCATTTCTATTTTGTTAATTGATATTACCAATCGATGGATGTCAAGTAAAAAAACAAAGAGTTTAATCAAACAATCAACTAATTTCATTGTTAATTAATTATTGAAGGTACTACAAACCTAGAAGTAAATAAGTAGATTTATTATATATACCGGATGATTCACTCAAGTTATACATTGTTTAACACTTTTATACACTTTTTATCGAAACTCAAGCTTTTGAAGAGGATATTATGCATAGATTCATTCAATTAAAGTCGAATAACAGATCAACAGATCATGAATGTCAAGACTTCAAATCTGAGTCCTTTTGAGAATAGTTTAGTCTAATAAGAGATGCCAATTTTTAAAGGATTTCGATATCATTTTAAAAATGTGCAATTTTGTATCTCCTAATGGAATGATCGAATAATCATGGCTTAATACATATTCGTAGACCTTGATATGCGAGCCCCAAAACTGTTTCATTTAATATTAATTCTTGTAATAAAGTTTTTTTATCTAATCTAATAATAAAATAGTTAACTTGTTTTAATATCTTTGACCTCCTTTGTTTTATGGAGCTTAAAAATGAAAGTATTCATACTTGACCCGAATTACTATACAGTTTACGGATTAAATTTGGGGCAGTTAAATTAAATATAAGACATGATGGAGGCATTTTGCCTCCACCGTTTACACACTTACACCGTTACACTGTTTGCACACTTACCGATAACTATGTGATATAGAAGTTGGACACTTTAAAAGTACATTGTTTTATATTGTTACCATTTACTCTACTCTGGGTGTCGAACATGAAGGAGTAGAGAGAAATTAGGCAGAGAACGACCTGTCAAGAAAAGGAGTACTACTGTGGAGACCATATCTACCGAAAAGTCCTCAGGATGGAAGAATAGTCAATAATAGTCTGGCCTTAGATATCTCTTTCGGTACTGAGGGAGGTCCAAAAGTTTCAACCGAAGATCAAAAAACTGCGTCAGACAACTAAAATAGACTCCGACAACTGACTTGAAAATCAAGGAATATCTCTGGAAGATGGGATTAAAAACTGGTAACAGATTCAGGCTCTGGAAAGAGCCGAAGAAAATTCCGGAACACGTGTTGCCCTTCAAAAGAGATGTTTTAGGTCACAGTTTTATAAACTCTTTCTTTTATTTGTTTTTTTATTAGTGCCTTTTACACGATTTCCAATATTGGCGGATCTAACAGTTTTTTTTCATTTGTCGATCCGTTCTACGCCATTTTCAGTTCAAAATATCGGATTCCATAATTATCGGGGTTTGTACAAATTCCCTTTCTGCGTTGTAATCTCATTGAAATCTCGTCACATCTTGTTGTAATCTCTCACTGAGTTAGAAAATCAGGGGTCCGAGGTTCGCGCCAGTTCTTTCATACTATGTCTTACGTAATCTTAATGGAAATTGACATTAGTATTGTATTGTGACGCCTAAATATTCACAAATAATATGTATCCGAATAACTGTATACCTGTCGGTACTTGTCGGTACATGATATTTTTCACTGTTGGATTGACTGATAAAAATCAATGTCGTTTTAATTTGAGTTTTGAAAGTATAGACATCCGGACCAAATGAGCTGACAAATTCGTTTCCGTAACGTAAACTTATTAACTCACCCCATACACATCACAACGAATGTAAGGACATATGTTTGTACACAATAAATTAATGTTGTATTGGTGGTAATCAGATGCGTGTGATCGGATGTAGACTAACTTAAAAATTCTGATCACGACATTTAAAAAAAAATATTTTACCCAACATTATTAACACTTTGTTTCTACATTTACATTTTGTGAATATTAAATTTTTGTTTGTATTCTTTCATTATGGATAAATCAAATTTATGTTGGTTTTATGTTATTTGTAATATATTTAACAAATCGTTTCAAAATTGAACAAATCGTAGAAAATTTAAAAAAATTTTCTTATCAAACAATTGATGAAAACTTTCGGCGGGCTATGATTTTGAACATATAGTTAGAAAAGTTTTAAATTTTCGGAAATGGAATAATAAGAATATTTAACAACATCTATAAAATATAGTGTATTCGGTTTAAAGTAAAGTATTGTTGGATTAAAATCATCAGTTTTTAAATTGGTATTGTCCGATTAAGATCAAAGTTTAAATTTAAAATTTGTTGGATTATTATCATCAGTTAAAATAAAAATTACTATTGTTCGCTTAATATCAAAAATATAAATTAAACATTGTTGAAAAAAATTAAATTTAAATTCTTTCTTTTTTTTTTTTTGAAATCAAATAAACTTCAGGTTTGAATTTCATAAAGTTTTGGTTTTGTTTAATTTTATTTTAAAGTGCGTGTTGTCCAATTTACGTATATTTAGTAAACTTTTATTAATATTTTGTGTTTTTTGTTTCGTTTCGAATTTGAGAATAAACTTATAATACCTAAACTTATATTACATGTATACAGGCAGAATGAAAGAAAAATATGTTAGTTATCCTATTTTAAACAGGATTAAATTGTGTCAAGGGCAATGTATACTTAGCCACAGAGGTTGATATCAGTTTTTTTAATTTTATATTTGATATAATTCTTTTCATTCGATATTCGAAAAAAAATTTTAAATAAAAGTTGTTACTATATTTCTACTAATAAGACACAAATCAATTATGAAATTTGAAAGTCATCAATTTTTGTAGTCCATAGTACAATATTTTTAATACTATTGGGTGGTTGATGATAATTAAACCTTACTTTGCCAAATCAGGATTGAAAAACATTTGATCAACAACAATTGATAATAAAAAAAATATACCAAATTAAATCATCGATAAAAATTTCAAGGTTTATAAAATACGTTTTATGTTATTTTTCACACCATTTTTGGAAATCAATTTCCACATCGAAAATACTAATTGAAAACCATTAATCACGTGGATTTGATTAGTAATTAATTATTTAGAAAAAATGTATTAAAAATTATTTATTTAAAAATGTATTGGAAAATTGCTGGATATGTGATTTTGTAGTACACTTGTTACTATCCAAGCAAAAAGTATTTATACAGTATGATAAACTTATAACAGCTATGCTAATTGAACATATCTAGTATAACATAAATAGTGTTTTAATATTTATGATAAAATTGATAACGGATCATGTTGGTTTTACAACATCTGGTGGCAAGAAAAGAAACCAAGTTAAGCGTGCAGTATTATCTTCTTTACATATTATAAAAGAGAAAATGTCGAACTGTTTGGAGAAACTATAGGAGATAGCGAAATAATGAGGAGAGGAAACTCTAGGTAAATTTTCTTTACGACTCCAGAAAAACTATCAGCAGTTCTGACCGTCTGAAGTTATATCTGACCGTTACAAAGTTATAGCCGGTCCAGATATATAATATAGTTTATAGTTTCTATAGAAATACCTAAACTAACAAAATTGTGGAAATAAATTATTTGTCAATAAATTTAAAATACAAAAAATTAGATAAAGGACAATGAGGAAAAGGACAATAATGTCCTAATTGAATTTTATCAAATGAGTTTGTGAGTAAATAAACTATCTTAAAATAAAAATCAAACATTGTTTTTTCATAATTTTCTAATTTTTGAATACATTGTACTAGCACTCACTATTTTGCACTAACAAACTGAATAATCTATACAGAATAATTATTTTATAACTAAAATAGAAAAAATAGAAATTTTTGAATGAAAGTAAACACACATACTCACATATTATATGTTTTATATAAAACAAGTAATTTTATAATTTGTTGTATACCTTAAAAATAGTTATTTAATTTGTTAAAAATTGCAATGCTGATAGCAAAAATTATATTAATAAATTTGATATGTTCATGTGACCTTCATTGCCATTAAATGTTATATAAAACAAGTAATGTAACAACTAACTGAGGTAATTGTTTGAATACCCAATATACACTGAGTTGTATATCAATGTTCGAATTGTTAATACCTTTATTGGGTGTACCAATAGTATATGATATGTTATGTATCTATATATGTCCGCCTTCGTTTGTCTATGAATATTATGTACTACTATTGAGTTTATAAAAAAAACTTTCAAACAAAAGTTGTTTATTTTAAAAAGAAAAAGATTTTTTGTAATTAAATTTTTTTCTATCTCTTACGGTTTCAAAGATGTGTATTTTCCCCTTTGGCTGGGGGAGACATGTTCCGTTTTTACCAATTAACGAACTTGACCTCACTTTGTTGCTATAGAACACACATACAAAATTTCAGCTGGTTATCTCTTTTCGTTTTTGAGTTATCGCGTTCACGGACAGAAAAACAGACAGACAGACGGATGGACATGCGTAAATGGCCGAATTAGGCCATTTTATGACCAGATATGCAAAACATTCATGTCTACGATCAATATTTTTAAGCGTTACAAAGTCGGGACTACACTTAATATACCTTGTATATTTACATATCCACTATACTATAAAGCAGGGGTGTCAAACTCAATTTTGCAGAGGGCCATATATTAAATTTAGAATGTGTAGGCGGGCCAGATTCAAATAAAAAAAAATGTACTGAATTATTATAACATTTTATTTACTTAATTATATATTAACCTCTTTAAATTTTTCTTTCAAAATACTGTCTGATTGAAGATCTATCAACTCCATTTGCAAATGAACTGGTGCCTGTGAAGCTTCAAAATTGAATGGATTGTTGACGCGTGGAAGATTCTAGCCTTCGTGGTATTTCAGCTTGTTGCTAAGAGAAGGCGTTACTGTCTACCTCTCTCGCTTGTTTAGGCACGCGCTGCCCTTGAAATTACGTATAAATGTTGTAATGTGCGCATTTTAAAACTTCCGTAGAGGAGTCGAGTGAAGTCATGATTCTTCTGTCTGTCACACATTGCGATCGCGGGCCGTATCTTTGACATCCCTGCTATAAGCTAGAAGTAAAGCTGATACACTGATCCATACAAACTCTAGGCACTTCTAGACATGCTAGAAAGATGCGGTTTTTCTGAATGCACCTAGTAAAAAGAGTTTTTTTCAAGCATATGAATTTGGTACCCCCTGAAACTGGCCCCCTCCCGTGTTCCCTGGTAGGCCCCCTCTAGATCCGGATCTGGTCCTTATTTATGTAGTCTGTATATAGAGGTAAAAAATTGTTAGATAAATAATAAAAAATTGAACGGGCGGTGACATTTGAATGTTATATAAAATAATAAAAGCGTCACACATACACAACACAGTTATTAATAATCAGTTAACAATAATGATTATTATTCATTTATGTTTTTGAAAAGGTGAATGGATTTTGTCAATATTATTTTATTCTTAAAATATCAAACTGTATTGTTTTAACAACAACAACAAAATGTATTTATGACTCATAGTTCTTGTTCAGTACTTAGCAGTAGCTAGAGCTGTTTTACCTTCAAAATATCAACTTTGTCTTATGATTTATGAATATATGTATTGATACAGATATTAATAGAAATGGAACAAGTCATTTTTAGATCTAAAAAAATACAAAATATATATTTTAAAAAATTCGTTACGCAGGAGCTGCGTCAACTTAGCGAATTTCCTCAGAAGAAATACACCATTTCTTTTTAGCGAATTTTCTCCAAAGGAAATGCAGCTATTGTTTTTGCACCAATGTTGGAATTTCGTAAAAATTTCTTCAAATGTCCATCGATCCTACCTATTAGATGTTAAAAATCACTATCGCTAAAATTTATATATATATATGTACTTTTTTTAAATGTCTGTGGACTCTCTAGCGGTCACAGTTTTATTCCGATTAGCGTGAAATTTGGTATTTGAGTCGCTTTTGGTATTCTAAAGGTCAAGTTCGTTAATGGGTAAAATCGGATGAGGGGAAAGGGGGTTTAGAGGGAGTGGAAAAAATAAAATTTGACTATCTCCCTTAATATTTGAAAAATCGAAAAATTTATCAGGAGTTAAGTTGTAGGTACTAAGTTTTACTGTAATTTTGTTTCTTATCATTTTTCTGTTACACTAATATTTACAGAAATATTTACAATTAAAGATTGAAAGTTAAAATTATTCTAAATATCTCTGTTCACATTAGAGTTTGAGAAAAATGATCAGGTAATGAATTGTAGCAAACTTGATTTTCTACAACTTTACTCGTTATACATTTTTCGATTATTCTAATATTAAGAGAGATATTTAATATTTTGTGTTTGACACGAATATATAAAATATATTTTATTGTAAAAAATTTTGATTATCGTTTCCATAGTAACTATAAACTATAATCGTTATACCGTTTTTTATGGGCTATTAATAAATTTAATTTTTGCAAATACACTAAAATTATGACCACTAGAGAGTGATTTATGTATTCTAAGGAAATTCGCTAAGTTGACGCAGCTCCTGCGTAACGAATTTTTTGGAAATAGAATTTTAATTAACTTTTTGAAAAAAATGTAATGTACTTTATACGACCAACGAAGAAGAAAAGCGATGGGGGGGGGGGGGTAGTAGCTTAGAGAAAGAAGAAAACAAAAACTATTTTTAAATCTATACAGTTTTTATAATTCAATTAATATTATAAAAGCATCAAGTAACCATGGGGATATTGCAAATATTTCTAGTAATATTACAGTTAAATTTTTTCATTTTACAAATATTAAGAACGAATAATGAAATAAATTAAGATCCTTGATGATTGTATATTAAATTGGAGTTAGGATTGGATTTAGTATCAAATCGCAATGTTAATTGAGATATGGTTTTTGAATTGTATATGGTATTGGATATTTTCTATTGAGTATTATTTGTAATGAGATTTGCTTGACATTAATTTGTAAACTTTTGTTATAGATCGCCTGAAGAATTACTAATTTATAAAACGTTGCATAAAATATAGATTTTTTTTCTCAATTAACATTGTGATTTGATCCTAAATCCTCTTAACTCCAATTTAATATTAAGAACGAAATTCAAGATTTTAATTAAATTTAAATTACAAATATTTCTGCAACTGAGTTACAGAAAATATGGTCAGGTAATGAATTGTAGCAAAATTTCTGGAAATATTAGTTATGAATTGTAGTAAAATTTATTTACTACAAATTTACTCATTACAAATTTTTCCATTTTTCGAATATTAAGAGAGAAATTGAACTTGTCCTTCTAAATAAAAAAGCGCGTCATATTTCAAATTTCTTTCCATTAAACCTAAAATTAAATACAGACACACAAAACTGTATGTCCATCTTTGAAACCGTAGGAGAACCGTAACAAAATTTTAAAGACAAAAAATGTCCCTCTTTTATAAATAAACAATTTTTGTTGTAAACTTTTTTACATAAATAAAGTATATACCGGGTATTTAAGCAATTATTTCAGTTGGTTGTTATTTTCATTGGTTCTTTTTGAAGTATGTTAAATTTAAAAAAGATTATTAATTTAAAAATATAATTTTTTATGAAAAATTAAAAAAAAAACAGAAGCTTATCACTATTAAGAATTTATAAATGTATTGGCGAATACAAAAATTAATCATCCTATTGTCAAACGTGCATGACAGGAGAAAATAAAAAATTCGTCGTTTAATAAACCGTCTGACATCTCCTGAGTTAGCAGAGACAAAGTCACTAGATCAAACAATTTTCCTTTGAAAATTAAATAATTCGAAATTCAAAGATATATTATTAAATTTTTTTTTTTTAGTAATCCCAATTTCCTAATTACCAATTTGTTTTAAGAAGCTTTTATTTTCCAAGAATGAAAATAATAGCCAACTATGTCCTGCTAACTTTAGAGTTGTTAAATGTATTGAATATGTTTCTAGAAGTAGGTAGCGCAACGTTCTCTTAGCCCCCCTAAAATATGATTTCATTACAAACAATAAAATTATAATATCATATACTTTTAATTGGATTGAATTACAATTAAATAAAATTGCAATTAAATATTACGTCGCAATTGTTGTTATCCATGGCCATTTAGTAATTTAATATACGTAGATTTAAAAAATATATATATTAATGTTGATAATAACGATTATCGATTTTAAATACAATTATTGTGAATAATTATTCAATGTAGTTGAAGTTTCTCGAGCCATTCTTATATTTCTTTGTATTGCTCTTAAATTTGTATCTCAAAAACGGTAAGAGTTAGAAGAAAAGTTTAAACAAAACTGTTCAATTGGTTATATTTAATAATTATAATGGATTTTCGTCAATTAACGACTCATTTAACACAAAAATGTTCAATTTTTAACAAAAAACAACTTTTGTTTGAAACAACTTTTTTTCATAATATTTATAGTTTTGTCATAATTTCTGTTTAAGCATTGTCAATTATCATTAGCGATATGTTTGTAAGCCACTGTAGTGACCAATTTTAATCCGGTCAGAATGCAATTTGATATATATAGGATGAATCGAACCAGGTGCATAATAGCACACGCCTACACTTCCTTCCATGAAGGCCAACATTTTTGTTTTTGATGGGTTATCAATACTTTTTGTAGGCGAAAACTTCGCCCCTTTCACATTTTTGTTTTTGGTGGAATAGATATACGAGTACTTATAATTACTTGCATTACAATGATGATTACTTTGTAGCCAAAATGCTTATTTATACAATGCAAATAATTGATCTAGGAAATGTGGCAAATTTTGAAATTAACTATTTCATTGGTTTCAAAGAGTTTGTATCATTTTTGATGAAATGACTCAACGAATGGTCATGCTTAATGAATGTCGCAAAAAGGTATTGATAATAAAAGATTGTGTTTACTATTTCTATAGATTTCAAGCTTCTATGATTGTCAACAAGACCTTCATACTTAAAACTTTAAGCTGGTTTACATATTTATTTACAAAACAAGTTGAAATTCAATAATTTGATATATTCAGTGACTGCAAACTTATTTCCATATCATTTCATAATAAAATTGTTTAAAATAATCTGTCTGACATCTCAAAATTTCCCAATATTTAGATGAAATAGAGGTTGATGACTTAAAATGTCTCATTGATATGATTTACCGATTATAATGTAAAAATTTAAGAACATTAAAAACACTCCTTTTTTATTTAATCGCAATTTTTAGATATTTGGAGCAAATTTCAAGGCTATTTTTTTAGGGTTAATCATTATTGATGCCGGTTATACTATATATCAGGAGTGGCTAACTTTTGTGTGTATAAGATCTACTTTTTATCTTGTACTATTTGTTCGAAGGTACATACGAAAAAGTTGTTATAGCTTTGAAACCGTAAAAGATAGAACAAAAATGTTCCTTTTTTAAAAATAAACAACTTTTGTTAGAAACTTTTTTACATAAATTCAGGATATATCGGGTATTTAAGCAATTAAGTAACCCAGTTAGTTGTTATTTTCACTTGTTATACCTTGAAAATATTGATCGCAGAAAAAAATTATTGTTATAGGTATTCATAACATTGCATTTTTATTCCATTTTCGGATAGACGGACTATCCGTCCGTCTGTCCATCTGACCGTGGACACGATCATTCAAGAACGAAAAGAGATAACGAGCTGATATTTTATTTGTTTGTTCAAGAGCAAAAAAAGGGTGATCAAGTTCGTGAATGGACAAAATCACACCATGTTTGAGCAAAATGGGCTAAACTGCCTATATTTGAAACCGTAAGAGATAGAACTAAAATGTGCCTTTTTTTAAAATAAACAACTTTTTTAATAAACTACTTGTTTACATAAATTCAGTATATACCGGATATTTAAGCAATTAACTCAGTTAGTTGTTATTTTCACTTATTTCTTTTTTAAATTCTGTTTTTATTTTGCATTGGGCATTTCTAATTTGCATATAGAGGTTGTTTGATGTTCACAGGTTCACAGTTTGTATTTTTTCAATACATTTTTTTATAATTAGAAACTTTGATGATATATTTCAAGCGTTTTAAATGAATTTATGGCCCCGTTGTTAAATTCAGTGCCTCAGGCAAAAATTAATTGAAAATCTCTTACAGTTATAAAAAAATAACTTAAAAAATGCATGAATTTATTTCAAATTGCAAAAATGTTGCAGTTTAGGTAAGGTTATTCGCTTAGTATACGATTTTCACTTAAGGGTGTTAATATTTAAGGGGAGTTAAATTTTTACCCAATTTTCTGGGTATGTGAATAGATGACAAATTATATTCCATACTATTCATCGAAGTCTAATTAATCTTTCGATCACTAATATCCTATGTTAGTGATCGAAGAACCTTAAAAACATTCCTTGCTATTATGATAATTTATAGCTATTATAAAAATTCTAAATAAAAAAAAACTGTTTTTATTTTTATTTTTTGAGTTAGTAGATTTTGATGGATGAACTTGTCTGATATGAATAAGCTCTTTTAGCATGAAATACACCAACCGCATTTTTCACTTGAAAACAAGGTATGGGTTTTTTTTTTTAAAATAAGGTTTTTTTTTGGTATACTGATTATTGTTAGTGAAATAAAATCCGAAAGTTATTTATATAAATTTGATAAGCCATCAATTGCAATCTTTTTTTTTATATTAAAAAATAATATAAATAATTTGTGATACAATAAGTTTAAAAAATATTGAAGGTGGGAGCTGTATATCCAAATACTATTATCAAGATATCAAAGAACATGCAGATATGCACTAGTCATTGAGACATTGAGAAAATAGTTTTCCGGTCGTTATGACGTTAGATAGATAGATAGATTGTAGAGGCTGCCTTGGACGGGCTATACTTCGACCATATGGTTCATTGTGATGCCTAAGGATGTGAGTAGAGTGGAAGGAGTTTTTGTGCATAGACTAGGAATTGGTAGGATATGCGGCTGCAGCCGCATATGATAGGAACTATGCCGATATTCATCTGGAGTTCGCGAAGGAAACTGCAGAAAACCTTCTCAAGCATAGCCGGTTACTTCGTTCTTGTCCATACGCCGACAGTTTAGTCAATTAACCGCCCCCCTTTTTTTCTTAATTGACAAACTGCCGATATCGGGATTCGAACCCATAACTTCCCAGTTTCCAAGTAGGCATACTGCGCAGACATAACGCCTTAGACGGCTTGGACTGGTTCGTTATGACGTTACCCGGAGTGTCTCATCACGATTCAATCGATACCTAATTAGTTGTAATGGGTTCAGTAGTTTACAATCTGAATACAAACTATGAGCCCCTAAAGAAACGTTCTTTTTTCAAAATTTCACAGTTGATTTGCGCCTTATTCATTCGGTTTTTGGAATAATGTAGGTAGAATATTTATAATGAAAAACTTGTATCCGAAGCATTTTTTTGGAAACCAAATGAATTAAGCACAAATCAATTATAAAATTTTGAAAAAAGTAAGCCATTTTTGAGGATAAGTGTACTATGGACCACAAAAGTGGGTGTCATTTTTTTAAATTTTATAATTGATTTGTGCCTTATTGATTCGATTTTCGAAAAAATGCTTCGGATAAAATTTGTTCATTAGAAATATAGTAGCAACTTAGTAAATATAGTAATCAATTAAAAATTTTAAAAAATGACATTAATTATGTATTGACTAACATACGGGCATGCTGAAAACAATGTAACAGTAACGATTATAAATTAGACGCAAATCAACTTTCAACATTTTATGAACTTACTTTACATTAAAAAAGTTTTTTGATTCAAAAAATAGAAATTCATATTCAAATAATTCCAATAGCCTTTACCAATAAAGTTTTTTTAGAATAAAATAAACCGTGGAAAAATTATTCCAATGCTTTAATCATTAGTGAACCACACATAATCGTCGTCGCCGTCAATGTCATGAAATTAGAGTTAAGTATTGTTTCAAGAAAAATAATTTAATTAAATACTGTTTCAAAAAATATAATTATTGTGTAATCGAAGGTTTGATTATATTTTTAATGTTATACAAGTTTCAACGTGTTAAATGTTTTAACAAGTTATGTGGATAATGGTTTAAGGACGTTCGAAAGAGTCCTTTTGCGGAGGAAGGCGTAAGGGGGGTATCAAGCAACTGCGCATGCCCGCAGCGTTACAAATTTAATGTATACGTTGAAACTAGATTTAAATATTCTATGGTTATTTGGTAAATAATAATACTCGTGAGTCGTGACTCGTAATGTTTCTTTAATTTTACATAAAAAAGTAAAATATTGTGTTTTGCTTCTCTAAAATGATAAAATTACTTATATAATTCATTATTACTTTCCAAAATGAATTTGAACATACCTTCATCTTTGGCTCAAATAAATCCTTGTTTATTTAACAATAATTTACATAGTTTTATAAAAACTATAATAAACAGTATACACGTAAGTATCTCTTAAAACTCGTGTACTTTTTATACCCGATATAAAATATATACCAGGGTATATTAAGGACGTTCGAAAGAGTCATTTTGCGGGGAAAGCCGTAAGGGGGGTATCAAGCGACTGCGCATGACCGCAACGTTACAGATTTAATGTATACGTTGAAACTAGATTCAAATATTCTATGGTTATTTGGTAACTAATACAACTCGTGAGTCGTTACTCTTGATGTTTCTTTTATTTTAAATAAAAAAGAAAAATCTTGTGTTTTGCTTCTCTAAAATAATAAAATTACTTTCATTATTACATTCCAAACTAACATTTTGAAGCATACCAATGAATGCGTATTGACTTTTTTAATAATATATTTAATTTAAAGGAAATTCTTTACATTTTTTTTGTCTTTCGAACGTCCTGAAATATGTTTGTCAATATCAGTTTCTTGATCGTAACCTAATCAATTTTATGCATCAAATGACGGTGGTTCCACTATTTAGTAAGTCGACATAAAACTTGATATTAATCCCACTTACGATTGGCCACAAAATCAGCGTTGCCCAACGTGGAACTATACTCCACTCCAACATACTCCAACAATATCTTTATATCAGAGGCGAAACATTATATCGGGTTCAGAAGTTTTGTTAACGAGTCTAATGTTACCCAGTACTTTCGGTGATAGATTTATAATTTTTTTGTTCATATATGATCAATTGACCTTTTTTAATTTGATATAATTCATTCATATTTCTTGTAGGTAGACTTTATAACATGAAAAAAACCACGCCTAGTATTAGGTAAACGAAATATTTATAAAAATTTCATAATAGATTTTTAACTCACAGATAAAAAAATAAAATATGAGATAATCCAAGCTAATGGCAGTCTACTAAACAGAAGAAAAGATTCATTACATTATATTTATATTGTTATTAATTTTAAAGAGATGATCTCTTCTTGCATAGATGGGAAGAAAAAAAAAGAAACTAGTTTCTAAAGTGACCTTGACAACGGTGATCGACGCACTGTCATTCACCTACAACAATAGAATACCATCATACTCATCTTTTATTTCAATAGTAACTAGCATTTTCGAATTTTTAATTTAAAAAATTGTATTTAAGGTAGTTCCAGCATTGACTTGCATAATCAGGACAAAAAACCGGTTTTCTTTTATTATAGAACAAATACAATTACACACATAGACAACACATACACTCCCGTTCAATAAACTGGAACAGACCTGAAATGTTAATTTTCTTACATTTCATAAAACTCCTCACTTTTTTAACTCTCTGTATAATGATTCATTTATAAACAAAGATAAGTAGTTTATATATTAAGTGTGAAAAAAGAAATGGAAATATAGTAAAAAATATTTACTACACGAATAATAATCAAAATTGAGAGACTGATTCGGATCAGATCTGTTCAATTTTATTTAACGGGAGTGTACATATATTTATATACACATTAATGTAATTTTAAATTATTATATTTCGAAAATAAAACCGTAAAACGCGACTTTTAAAAAAAATTTATTTAAGAAATATTTATATTTACTTTCCTGTTTTTTTTTTTTTAAATTCTGCCGAGAATTTTTTTCATACAACAGATAAGAGTTGGACGGGCATAAAGTTTTACATGCTTCTAATGAGAGAACATGATTATTTTGGTATTAATTATCTCACGTTCTAAACGGTCAAAAATTCTGAAACTTCGGGTTTTATTAGAAGACGTTATTTTTAATCTATGAAAAAAATGGGCAAAATCTGCCGAAAAGTGATTTCATGCTGGGAACTACCTTAATATTACAATATACACTTACGGATAAACAAATCGGGTCATTCATATTTAAGGTCGGGTGCTAGTTGAGTACCCAAGATGACGCAGAGTAACGCTGGTTGAATCAGGGAATTAGGATTTGAATTCACTACGTGAAATTCTATCGTTGTTTCGTTTCTAAGTCGTTGTGTTGATAATGTGCGTGTTAACAATGCATATAATTTAAGTTCAGAATCTGATTCCGATGATTTTGAAAACCAAATCATTTAAACATTATTTAACAAAAAGCATTTATTTAAAAAAAAATGAGAGATACAAGGAGAATTCATTCTTAAGGATTAATTTTGTTATGGAGTCATCTAAATGTCAATAAATTACTTGCACTTATGAATTCATCTCAGTGTTGTCAAGTGAAAACACTATCAAAAATATTGAATACGTTTGTTTCAATGTTATTTGCAATCTAAAATATGTGAAATTTGGTTCTAATAAAAAATTTCAAAACCTTCAGAGGAGACACGCAGAGTACTAAGATTAGGCAATCAATTTTTAAATCAATACTAAAATTTAATACATGCAATCAAAATTATAAGAAAAAAAACACAAGTGAAGTTCTAATAAATCAAGTTTACAATAAAAATTTAATATTTTTATTACTTTAATATTGAATATAAAATTCCGTGTAAAAACCAGTAATCTCGCAAACTCTGGTACTCAATATACAATTGACCACAATTGATATAAAACTTATTTTTTATATTGTTTTGAATCACTGAATATTATATTTTTTATGCATTTTTTTTCTTCAGTTATTTTCTACTAGCTGAATTCCCCGGCGTTGTCCGTGGAACTCCAAGATTTGCTCCGGCACTTTTGGTGTTGATAACGTACTACTGAATTATTCAACTTTATTAATTTTTATCGGCACTTCCGCTATCAGAATTTAAATGTTATTTGGCTTCCCAGAATCGACACCTTTTTACACCTCGGGTTACATTATTGGAATTTCCCTAATTTTTTTGAAAATATAATATAGCCTATGTCACCCGGGGATAGTGTAGCTTCCCAACGGTGAAAGAATTTTTTAAATCGGTCCAGTAGTTTGGAAGCCTATTCAATGCAAACAAACAATCAAATCTTTCCTCTTTATAATATTAGTATAGATAAAATTCCGTGTAAAAACCAGTAATCTCGCAAACTCTGTACTCAATATACAATTGAACACAATAGGGAATATGCATGAAAATTTTTGTTCACTTGAATTGAAGCATGTTTACTTGACAAATATCAAGGTAAAATTACTTTTTAAATAACTTTAAAAATAAGCGATATATGAATGATTGAAATTCCCGATTAGACAAAGAGGGTGATAGCCCTCTTGATATGTTATGTGACGTCATATTACACTTTCACCATTTAAAATACACTAAAACTCCGTTTTTAGTATTTTTGCAAGAAAGAGACAGATAATAATCTTTGAAAGCTTATAGCTTCCTTGATATTTGTCGGATTTTAATTTCGTTTTTAAATATTATTACAGTATTAACAGTATTTTCATATTCTGAAAATAAATGTGAAAAAAAATTTTCATGCCCTATTGATATAAAACTTATTTTTTATATTGTTTTGAATCACTGAATATTATATTTTTTATGCATTTTTTTTCTTCAATTATTTTCTATAACGAGTGATTTTAAATAACTGGTAGTCATGGAACATACGTCAGTCAGACATCTCCTCCATATTATTTGACTTGAAGGTCTGTCAATGTCCGTAAGATTTTTAACTGTCCCATCCAGCTGTCTTACATAAGATTTCGATTAAAGATGCTCATAAATATTTCTGTGGTATCTCCAAAAAACCATTTGTGTACACCATGCAAAGTTGTTTGTACATATCATCCCATTCGGATGACTAATCATCAAAAGAAGCTGGTTAAATACTCTCATTATCTTCCCGTTTACTGTTGTATTGAAGTGGCTAGTGACATTGAACTGTGTACATTGCATACCTAAGACTATTATGGACGTTCACGCATGAGGCTTGATATAATATGTAGTTATGCTCCCTCAAAAATCTAAAACCTATTGGCGATAAATTCAAAGATGAATATCGATTAAAAATCAAACTTTTAACACAGCGTCTTATGGAGAACAGAATTTTTAATAATATAACAACTATATTATTAAAGTAGACACCATAATAAATATTCTTTGAAAAAAATGGTGTTGACAAACGTTTGAATCAATTTGTTTAATAAAATTAGAACTGTTTTGTTAGGTTTGTTTTTGCCACCATATTTTAAAAAATTGGCGACTATGCACAGTAAAAAATATACACATACACACAAATATAAAACATGGTTTATTGTCAGATATGTCACATCAAGTCAAATCAATTTCTAATTTACATTTCCTGATATTTTACAATAAATAATTTTAAAATATTTAGGACAAATAAAAAAAAAAAGGTTATACATCGTTGTAAGATTATTGATATATTTTACAACTTTTTTAAAATCCTAAATACATTTTATTAAAGATAGTACTCATTTGACTGTAGCACATGAACGTCCTTAAAAAGGAATATAGTAACAACTATTATTCGGAAATTTTCTTCGAAAACCGAATGAATATGGCACAAATCACTATAAAATATTAAAAACTGACATCAACTTTTGTGGCCAAGTGTACTATAGTTAGACTTTATTGTGTTTTTTTTTATTATGATTTTGTATGGAGGAAGAGAGAGAGATATGATTTGAAAGGATTGATATTATTTTTGTATAAATGGAAATGAATTCATATCGTTCATATAAGAGTTAAGACGTGAGACGTGTTTTATTTGTAAAAAGAAAAATTGTATTCAGATATTGTGTGCAATGTGATTTTTATATCTTAGATATATATCTGAAATCCAGTACTACCGTACTGTCTGATAAAAATTATTTACATATCTTTTTTTTAATAGTATTTTTTGTAATGTCAGAATTTATATGCAGTGTCTTAAAACAGCAGAAAAACATACGTACTTTATAAACCATATTTTGACAAAATGGAAACCCGACTTCTATAACAAAAAATGCACTAAAAATTAAAAAAATAATTGCATATTCTTGTGCCAATTTTAGTTCACCAAAGCAAAAATTTTTAAATATATATGTACAATTATTGTTATTTTTGGAGGCGGTGTCAGCATAGAGAAATTCACATAATTTTTGGACACCGCCTCCAAAAATAACAATAATTGTACATATATATTTAAAAATTTTTGCTTAGGTGAACTAAAATTGGCACAAGAATATGCAATTATTTTTTTACTTTTTAGTGCATTTTTTGTTATAGAAGTCGGGTTTCCATTTTGTCAAAATATGGTTTATTTCTCGCTTTTTAGTGACTTTGAAGTTCTATAACTGATTTTATTTGTCTAAATACGGGTAGACCTACTAAACGACTTACTAATTTTTAGTGAATTTTACACATTTTTTTTTTTACCCGTTTTTTTTTTTAAATTTTAAGAGCATTTTTTTATAACAGATTTTCAATTTTATTTACATGCATTTTGTTTTTTTTTTGTAAAAATTTTTTTTTTTGGGGTCGGTTTTTTTTTTTGTAAAAAAATTTTTTGAAGTCGGTTTTTAAAAAATTTTTCTTATTTTCCCATTATGAATGAGTATACCCTTTCAAAAAAAAATAAAAATTTCGCAGGAATCGGTTATCACATATAAAATGAGGATTTTCCTCGATTTTCCGGGGATCCCCTCATCAGAATGCGATTTGGTGCCAATGGGACCAATGGGAAACCAAACCCTTTAAAACAAAAAAAAAATTCAAAATCGGTTCATAAATGTCGGAGTTCTGAGGTGACACACATAAAAAAAAAAAAAAAAAAAATACAGACGAATTGAGAACCATCCTCCTTTTTTGAAGTCGGGTTAATAAAAATTAATTATTAAACTATGGCGTTATGGTGATACCAGTCCAAATGGCCGAGCGGTTTGAGGCGTTATGTCTGCGCAGTATGTGTACTTGGAAATTGGTAGGTTACGGGTTCGAATCCCGACATCGGCAGTTTGTCAATTATTGAGAAAAAAAAGAGGGCTGTTATTTGACAAAACTGTCGGCGTATGGACAAGAACGAAGTAACCGGCTATGCTTGAGAAGGTTTTCTGCAGTTTCCTTCACGAACTTCAAATGAATATCGGCATAGTTCCTATCATAGTCGGCTGTAGCCGCATATCCTACCAGTTCTTAGTCTATACACAAAAATTCCTCCCACATCACTCACATCCTTAGGCATCACAATGGACCTTATGGTCGAAGTGTAGCCCGTCCAGGGCAGCCTCTACAATCTATCTATGGTGATCCCCAAACCAATTCGGGGACGAGATTAATTAAGGAATTTAGGTAACTGATTGAAACAATATATTTTTTTGTCTATAGCAGGTCGCCAAATTTTGTGTGTATAAGATCTACTTTTTTCTTAAAAATGTGTTGTAATCGACTTGTACTTGTTCGAAGGTACATATGAAAAAGATGTTATAAAAATGTACAAACTGGCTAATATTTTGATGTTCAGATTTCACTTTCGCAACTTATTTGGGTCGGGAAAATTTATTATAGAAGAATGATATAAGATTTTTAGACTTGCTTTTTGCGAATCTATCAAAGGCTCGCGGAAGTGCACCTCATACCTGTATATCTACCTACGTAAAAAACAACAAAATTATTTAACGGATCAAAATTAATTCAAATTAGCTACAGATAAAGACAGATTTCGAATTTATTTTATTCCCTTAACATTAATGGGAAGATTGAGTTTGCACGTCTGTAAACCAGGAATCATAATTAGGTGTATATCCTGACAAAGATAATAGTAATGCGTTTTCAGTATCGGCATTCGTCAGGGCAGAACGTTGCTGAGTCTTCGTTAACTTTGTATTTCCAAAAATCGTCTTCAAATTTTCTGGCTGAAATCACACTTTGACATAACAGCACTCAAATCTTTTTTAAAAGGAAAAGATATAAATTCCACAATTTCTTTATGCAAAATCTTGAAATCTTACCTCAAATTCTACAATTGTCAAGTCATCGCGAGCGATCGACCAAAATTGGCTTCGCGATCGACCGTTCACTAAGCTAACATATAAAATATCAAAAATTTTCAATGTATTCATGAGGACATTCTATATATTATAAACATCAAATAAGATTGACATACAAATAGGTTGCATGCCATGTCTAGAGTATTCTAGAGTTATGAAATATTTTAAAGTTGGTATTGTTTCAGTATACATCAGACAGACAGACAAAAAGACAATTGAAATGTTCACAGACAAAAGGAAAACAAAAACCTTTTGAAAATTAAACTAAATATATACATCAACAATTATGGGTATGATTCAAAAATCGTGAATATCCAGGCAAATGTTGATGGAGTAAATTTATATGGATGTGAGCACGACTTCAGTATAATCGATTTAATTCTTTTCAATAAAAAAAGAACTTTATTATATTAAATAAATATTCAATAAAAAAAGAACTTTTATTTTCGTTTGAATTGATGATCAAAAAATTTGATTGAATAGATTTAGATCAAAGATTTTAGCAAAAACAATTTTAGTACATAATGTTTTATAAATATACAAACAAGCTGTCCGTCTGCACAGACTTCGTACTGAAATTGTGCCTGAACTATTTGTTGTATGAAAAAATGTTTCACACAAAAATTGTTTGTTTATATTAGATTAATATTTTTTATGGAAAGATTTTTTCTATCTCACGTTTAAAAGTTAGATTTAACTAGATTTAAATAATCTATGGTTATTTGGTAAATAATAATACTCGTAAGTCGTGACTCGTAATGTTTCTTTTATTTTAAATAAAAAAGTGTTAAATAAATCTTGTGTTTTGCTTCTCTAAAATGATAAAATTACTTATATAATTCATTATTACTTTCCAAAATGCATTTGAACATACCTTTATCTTTAGCTCAAATATTTGTTTATTTAACAACAATTTACATAGTTTTATAAAAACTTCTCTGCATTTTAAACCAAGTTTTATTCGATTATAAAGATTCAATTTGTAGTTCCTCCTTAAACCAAGTTTTATTCGATTATAAAGATTCAATTTGTAGTTCCTCCATACCCAATGTTAAAAGTATGATTTTCAATATCGAAAAAAACAAAAAAATGCATTTGAACTAACGTTTTGAAGCATACCAATGAATTCGTATGGACTTTTGTTTATAACATATATTTAATTTACAATTTCTCTGCATTTTTTTTCTCTTTCGAATGTCCTTAAATGATTAGACATATTTTGTACTATGGGCCACAAAAGTAGAGTTCATTTTTTCAAATTTTTATAGTTGCTTTGTGCCTATTTAATTCTATTTTTGGGACAATGGTTCGAATAAAAGTTGTTTGTATATTAATAATAAACAACTTTCATTCTAAGCATTTTTTCGTTTACCGAATGAATAAGGCACAAATCAGTTATAAATTTTGAAAGAAGAACCCTACTTTTGTGGTCATGTCACAGCATAGGTATGCTATTGTATGAATAATTTTGGTAAATAATATTATGAATATTACACACTGAATTAATTTAATTTTATAAGCTACAATAAAATTAAAATGTCCTTTACATCAGCGAAAATTTTTATATAACTATAAAACACTCACAACATTCTTTTTATAAAATATATTGAAATGTATTCCATTTACTTGATTGCGTTTTGACAGTTTGAATTCATGTCCTTCAAAAATTTATACATTTACTATCAAATCATGAACAGCAATTTCTTGTACTACACTGTTAAAAATAATGGTAATTTTACAAAATATTTAGTAAAGTAAAATTACAAATCTTAGTTCCGAAAAAGCCTATTACTATATTGAAGTACTTTATAAAAGCTGAAAGTTTCTCTGTGTATGTCCATCAAGCAGCCTTTTATAAATAAGTATACGTTACGGCATGCTGAACAGATACACTTGACAACACTATACGTTGTACTATTCGAATACATATTGTATGTAAACAAATAGTATATCAACTTGGCGGAATATAAGCGACGTGCTGGATTGCAACTTATAAAAATGTTAGGTCAATTTATGTCAATTTTAACAATTGGAAATGTAATTTTTTTAATAAAAATTTTGTTGATGACATTTCTATAGAAACTATATGCTATCACACTCTAAATCGTTATATATAAGTAGAGATATGCAAATTTGTATTTTGGCTATTAATAAATTTTTTATTTAGTGTTATTGTATTGACGTTCTGAAGTAGGTGAAAACTCACTTAAAAAATTCCATTACATTTATACATATTACATACATAGATATACGAGGTCTGTCCGAAAAGTATCCGATCTGATTTATATCTTCGGGCCAGAGTGATCGAGCGACCTCTGCGGAGCATGAACATCAACAGTAAAGCCTCACGAATTTATCGGTTACTCGCTGACACCTACAGGACGTATAATTCATGCGCAGCGTGTATTTGTTTACAAAGCCTTTTATGCATTAGTCGGATTTTGTTATTGTTAAAAATGACTGAAAGATCAGATCAACGAATTTGCATCAAATTTTCCTTGAAACTAGGAACTAGTTCGGAAACTATTCAAATGATGCAGAAGGCCTTTGGGGATGAGTGTATGGGCAAAACACAAATAAAAAAGTGATATAATCGGTTCAAAAGAGGCCGCACATTTGTTGATAGTGATCCTCGTTCTGGCCTACCTTCGAGAACAATACAGGATAATATCGAGCGCGTGCGACTTGCGATTGAAGAAGTTCGACGTTTGACTGTGCGCAAATTATAAGATGATCTTGGAATACCAAAAACTACAATTTGGGAAATTTTAACCTCAAATTTAGAAAATGGAAGCGATGGGAAATCTCAACGAATCTTGTGCAGCAGTTTTTAACTAAACACAATATCGCACTGCTTCGCCAACCTCCTTACAGTCCCGACATAGCCCCTTGTCACTTTTGGCTGTTCCCGAATTTGAAAAAACCGCTCAAGGGACATCGGTTCGACGACAAAAAGATGGTTGAAGATAATGCGACGAGGGCGCTCAAGGCTATTCCAAAAACTGACTTCCAGGACTGCCACGGAAAGTGGAAAAACCGCTGGGAGCGTGTTATTCAATCAAATGGGGACTACTTTGAAGGATGCCACTCGTCCGATGACGAAAAATAACGCCAGCGCGGAGATATGAAGGTAGGTCGGATACTTTTCGAACAGACCTCGTATATAGGTAAATCTAATAAAAGCATGTTAATTAGAACAGGGTATATCGTGACTGTTTCGTATATTAAATATCTGAACTTTGATTGCGAATAATTAAATTAAGAACACTGACACTTTAAAATTAAATAAATGAACACACAAAATATATAAGATGTCATATTTCAATGTCAGATTGTTTTTGTATCAACTTTTTTATTTTGTTAAAAACACATACTTTTGACTGCAAAGTAAAGAAAATAATAATTTGAATATGAAAATTCTACTAATTTATTAAATCAATATTTTTTTTGTCAATTTGAATCTGTTCCGCAAAAACCTCTTTGTTTGACGTCATTACAAAATTTGCAGAATATTAATTTTTTATTGTTTTCAAAAATATTTAGTTTTTTATGAAATTTGATGAAGCTGTTAAGCAGCTGATAAGGAGAAGAGGGGGTTAACTCTAGAAAATAGGTGAGGCTCATAATGATTTATTGTGTCATTATATCTAGCAACTAGCGGCCCGCACTAGCTTCATACTGAAACTGTGGCTGAACTTTTAGCTGTATGAACAAATGTTTCATATAAAAGTTGCTAATTTCTATTAGTAAAACATTTTTTCTCAAGATTTTCTGTATCTCACATCGTTTAAAACTTAGATTTTTAGCGTAGCTGCCACGCGTTATAGATGCATGAAAACTTTTTATAGACTATAATGTTCCTCAATAAACGAGCTATATAACGTTAAAAAAAATTTCATATCATTGACATATATTACTTTGTCGCGGTATCTTGGCTCTCTTTTATTCCTCAAAGGAGCGCTGCCCGAACCTGCAACAGATTCCGATGCTCGACAAAAACAAAAAAAATATATTAGTAAAAGGTTTTACTAAATATTTTCTAATTGAAATGACACGCACGTTTTTTTAAAAAAAGAAAAAAAAATTAAATTAAATGTTTACGAAACAAAAACCTGGTTTTATTGCTTTTAAAAATAATTAGAATTCAATTTGTTTTTCAACAATTTTTTTAAACTTTTCAATACAATGTCAAACTTTGAATTACTTGTACAAATGTCAACTTTAACTTGATCTGAATCGAACAACAGTTAATTGTAACTTTTAACTGAATCAAACAATAGTCGATTTAGAACTGATTTGATTAGCGCTGATCGAAACTCATTTATACCCGCCATGGGTCCTTCTAGAATATGATTGATGTTTTGAAGAAATATTTTTTTGAAAATATACTTCTGCATGGAGGCTTCTAGAATGATTTAGTTTATCAACAACCATGGACGCATTCGGATGTTTCGATTATTTATAAAATTAATTAAAAATTATAATACTTTTCCGAGGCTTGAACCCGAATGATACCCCTCTTGCTGACATTTAAGTGTCCACTCAACAGACACGGCCACCGCTAAGTCAAATTTCTACACAAATTTTATGATACATAGATTATTCATAACAAGCTTTTTCTATTTACTCAATCTTGTTTATACAAAAATTATACAACAAAATTTATTTTTGCTAATATTTGCTTTTGAACAAAATCATTTTGATTTTTTAAAAAAAGAAAAACTTTAAATCAAAAGCATCTATTAATCTCTTTTCAATTTTCGACTTAAAAAAAAACTTTGTTTAAAAAAATAAATAAATCGAACTAGATAATTTTCTTTTTATACTCCTTAAAAAAAACTCCTTTTTCCAAGGAGAAAAATATTGTTTTCTTAAATATTTTTCATAATATTTTACTTAATATTTTTCTATTTCATAATTAAAATATGTGTTGGATCCAGAAAAATTATTCTCAATAATTTTCATTACAACAACTTTGTTTTCAAAATAAACTTATTATTCTACATATTATTATTATTTGTGTATACTTTAAGCGTAACAATTCAATACTAATGTAAATTTCCATTAAGCAAGACATAGTAAGAAAGAACTACCGTATACTGTATATACAAACGTGTTATTGAATTTTTAATTAAATATTGATAAGAAAAAGTAGGATATGTTTTGATATCATACCTGAGTCCCGGGCTCAAAACTTTTTTTTACTGTGTACTCATTTAAATTTTTTTAAATGTCGTAAATATTGACAGCAAACGTACAATATAAATATTTGTATGTACCATATGTGGTATTTTTATAACAACACAAAATGTTTATTTTTTCATACAGAATGCTTCACCAAAAATGATAGCACTCTTAGGGTCGATCCACACTACAGTGCCGATCACGGTGCGATGTCGGTGTGATAAAATATTATCAAGTTAAGAAACAATGTGAGTATTCATACTATCGGTCACAGTCAAGTCCCGGTGCAATCACACTCCAGTCACGAAGAGTAAAAATATTTTTGAGTGAGATCGAACTGGTAACGGCATGTGAATGATAGTGTGAATGCTCTCTGTTCCCGGTTCAGTCAGCTATTACCCCTTGAAGCGTATGTTACCGCTTAATATTATCAGACCGAGATCGGACCGAGAACGAACCGTGATCGGCATTATAATGCAAACATGAACTTGATAGTATTTTAGCAGAACGAGATCGGACCGAGAACGAACCGTGATCGGCACTATAGTGTGGATCGACCCTTATGCTTCTCTGCTAACCAGACCCAAATTTTTTATTTTTATATACCCGGTATAGAATACACACTAGGGTATATTAAGTTTAGTTCCATTTTTGTTACGATTGAAAATATTGATCGCAGAAAAAAAATTTTGGTGTAGGTGTTCATAAAATGATCTAGTTTGTCCATTTCCGTAAATGTGTCTGTCCGTCAACACGATGACTCAAAAACGAAAAGATATAGGGAGCTCAAATTTTTTATGTGTGTTCTAGAGTAAGGACAAAACTGTCTAATATACACCACCGTGTAACTGAGAAACCGTGTTTTTATTTAAAATTAATTGATTTGTGCTCTTATTAATTTGGTTTTCGAAAAAATGCTTCGGATAAAAGTTTTTTATTAGAAATATAGTAAACAACTTTTATGCTAATTCTTTTTTGGAAAACCGAATGAATAAGGCACAAATCAAATATAAAATTTAAAATAAAAACACGGTTTCTCAGTTACACGGTATATATATATATATATATATATATATATATATATATATATATATATATATATATATATATATATATATATATATATATACCACGTTATATAAGTTTAGTGTACAAAATAGAGTAAAGTAAAAAAAAATTTGATATTTGTGTTCATGACCATTTTGTGTCCATTTTCGCCTGTTCGTCTGTCTGCCCATAGCTCAAAGACGAAAAGAGATAGCGAACTGAAATATTGTATGTGAGTTCTAGAACTAAAATGTAGAACTAAGTTGGTGAAAGTCCGACCATGTTTCGTCAAAACCTTCTATTGAAACCGTAAGGGATTAACAAAAAAAACTAAAATTAACAAAAAATGTTCCTCTTTTAAAAATAAACAACTTTTGTTTGAAACATTTCTTTCATAAGTACAGTATATACCGGGTATTTAAGCAATTAACTTAGTTAAGCAGTTAGTTGTTATTTTCACTTGTTTAATTCGGCAAGGAATATTTTGTGATAATAATTAAACGATTCGATAGAGTAACTGTTAAACTAAAGCCGAAAGTAGAATTATTATTGGAAAACGAATTTTGATAATAATACAGGGTCACCTTCAGCTAAAATATCTTTGAAAATTGAAGTTAACAAAAATAATATAGAAAACACATACTGGGAATTTTTTTAAAACGTATTTACGACACCAATAATAATTTTTTAATCACTGTCAACACAAGACTTGCATGGTACAACACAGCGTACATAAATCTTAAGGATGTTCCAGCATACTACCACTTTTCGACAGATTTTGCTCATTTTGTTTTCACAGGCTAAAAATAATGTTTTCTAATAAATCCCGAAGTTTCAGAATTTTTGATCTTTTAGAACGCGAGATAATTAATATCAAAGTTATCATTCTCTCTCACTCTCTCTCTCTGATTAGAAGCATGTAATACTTCATGCACGCACAACTATTAACTGTTGTATTAGAAAAATACTCGACAGAATTTAAAAAAAAAAAACTAGGAGAGTAACGATAAATATTTATTAAATAAATTTATAAAAAAAATTGTGTTACCGTTTTGTTTTCAAAATATAAGTTTAAATTTATTTATTTTCTTCAACATAACATTATTTTGTATATGTGAACAGTGTATTTGTCTATGTGTTGTATATGTGTGTTTATGTATTTATGCTATAAACCGATTTGTTGTACTGATTGCATAACACAGTGCTGGAACGTCCTTAAAACACAATATATTATGTTGTTATACTAGATATGTTCAGAGAGCATACATAAAATTGTGTATTTTATACTTTTTGACTTGGCAGTCATGAGTGATACTACCTGAACTCATACCAATACCAATCGAATCAGAAATATTTGGTATTATTGTTACCAAATGATTGTATAACCATTTCATTATTAACGGATCACTCGGTATTAGATGATGTTTCTACAACAAAACAACAAAAATGTTTTTTTAATAATAAATATTTTGTATATTGTGAAATTATAGTGTTTATTTGCAAAATATTTTTTATGTATTCATAACAATTATTTATTACTGTGTAATAAAAATTTTAATTGTGTTAGTTGTAACACGAAACTTATACTGACTTCTTAGTGCACTTTTACACTCCCGTTCATCAAAATTGTACCAGTTGAAACATTCTAAGTGCTACTGTACTGTATGTAAGTTTAGAATGTGATTTACTGGTGGTTCAATTTTTATGAACATGAGTGTACATGCGTTTACATACATACAAGTACATTATTATTATTGACTCTAATTACTAATTATAATTTTATAATACCGATAGTAAATAATTTTCTTATATAAAAATTCAATTACAATTTTATTCAAAAACTGATTTTATAAAATAGTCATTGTAAATTTTATTCTTAATACGTTTATAAGCGAATTTTCTTTCAAAAGAAAATTCAGCTCTTGGTATTGCACTGATGAATGATGTGCTTTTGGTATTTCAAAGAGTAAGTTCGTTAATGGGTAAAATCAGGGGCGTAACGATGTTCTTGCGGTGCAAAAACATTCTTGGGGGCTCCTCCTTTTGAAAATTGACTTAAAATTCAAAATTAACGCTGTGCACATATTTATAAAGGACGGACAATAACGACGATGTATACATGCACGAGTAAGATGCAACTATATATAAATGATTGTAGTTAAAAAGTGATAAGTATAATAGTTATATGTTATACAATACTGATTTCATACAGCTTAAGTGTGATAAAGTAAACTATATCATAGTACACTACCTATAGACAGCGATAGATACATATACTATACATTGTTTGCAGATTGGGTGTATTTTTGACCCGAGTTCAAAAAGGAGGTTGGTTCTTAATTCGTCTGTATTTTTTTTTTCTTTTTTATGTGTGTCACCTCAGAACTCCGTCATTTATGAACCGATTTTAAATTTTTGTTTTTTGTTTTAAAGGGTTTGGTTTCCCATTGGTCCCATTATCACCAAATCGCATTCTGATGAGGGGATCCCCGGGAAATCGAGGAAAATCCCCATTTTATATGTGATAAACGATTTCTGCGAATAATTTTTTTGAAAACCGAATTCAAAAATTTTTTACAAAAAAAAACTGACCCCAAAAAAAAAATTTTTACAAAAAAAAAAACAAAATGCTTGTAAAACGGAGGCGGTGTCCAAAAGTTATGTGAACTGACACCGACTCCAAAAATAACAATAATTGTACATATATATTTAAAAATTTTTGCTTAGGTGAACTAAAATTGGCACAAGAATATGCAATTATTTTTTTACTTTTTAGTGCATTTTTTGTTTTAGAATATTTGATTTTTGAAGTCGGGTTTCTATTTTGTCAAAATAAGTTTTATAAAATACGGGATGGATATACTTTTTATAGCGAACAATTTTTAAATTTTTTTTGTATCACAAAATAATATTTACAGAGATATTAACATTAATAATTGATTAGAACATTAATAAGTAATGTTCTAATACTTCGAATAATGGATATTGTACTCCTTTCTATGTGAAAATGTGTTGGCCTACGTAGCGTCTACGTGACGAATTTCATTCCTTGCATATTTAACATATATGTATATATTTCTAAGAATTGATATGATAATACCGAAAATTCAAAAATATATTACAAATTCAAAGAAAATTATCAAATAAATTATGTTAGTAATTAAATAATACCTCAAGCTATTTAGAAATATTAATTTCATTAACAATAAAAATATCAAATGTAATTTACATACTATTGTAGACAAAAGATGGCCACCAACTTCAAGTTATAAACAGGGTTGTCCAAACCAACCTCTTGACTTAAAAACTCCCAAATTTTTTAGTAACTCCCATAAATTCACAGTTCTATTTCCTACCAGATTAATTAAAATTACAATCAAATCCAATATATTTGAAAAAAGTAAGTCACAATTCTAAGTGTACATATAATTGACATGAATATATATTATGCAACTATCGATCCGCCCAGGTTTCGCACGGATGCGATCTACTAATTTTGGGTCATTTATCAATGTCTTTCTTTCGATTTAAATTAAATGCCTAAGGTAACTACTAGATTTAATTAGATAAGGATGAATGCTATGTCGGGCAAAAACTTCGCAATAACTCTAATTATTTTTGAACCAATATTGAAAGACAAAAATTACTGGTCACTGTGGATCATCCTTAGAAAATAGACATATACTAGTGCAGATTTCTCTATTAAGATCTACAATTCTGTTCATTAATTTGATGTATCAGTCATGTTAGCGAAAATTATGTAAGCGCCTTAAAGGCGCCATTTTACGACTTGATTATTAAAATTCGAGATTTCTCGCATACGAATGTATTAAACGCAGAAACATTCCGGAAGAAGTAAGCGAACAAACAGACAAAAGCAGATAGCGACATTGTTTTATACTATTTAATTAATTTGTTAACTGACTGACTGACAAATTCGAACCCATTTCTAGACATGGTAGAATGCGTATTTTTGCATTCGATGCGAAATAACTTTAAACTTATACACCCCCCCCCCCCGAAAATGGGGAAAACCCCCAAAATACCATCTTTACTTCTATACATGCTAGAACCGGGGGGCCAAGGACTCCTGTATACAAATTCCAACTCACTTATAGACATGCTAGAAGGATGCGGCTTTTGCATTTGTCGAGGAATAACTTCAATCTTACGGGATAATAGGAAAATTTGAATTTTTCCAAACCAAACCCTTCCCGAAAACGTGGAAAACCCGTAAAATTAGTTCGATATATGCTAGAAGAATGCGATATTCTGCATTCGACGTGGAATAGTTTGAAGCTTAAATGAATTATTTTCTCACTTAGGCCCCACGCTTACCCCTCGTTTTAACCTCCCTTGATTGATTGATTTCTTGTGTTCTTTAATTTACCCAATTTACACTAAGAAGAGTATGTTTCCCTGCTAAGGCGCGAAGCCAAGGCCGAAATCATACAGAAACACTTAAAATTAATTTGTTATCTGAGAAAATTGTACGACATTCGAAGTATCAAACGTTTTTGTTTTTTCTTAATTCAGACAAAAACATTTTACTAGTCAAAATTAGTCGAAATCTTAATGTAAGCTTTCGAAAAATTAAACGAGGTCACATCGTCTAGTGAATGTTTTACAACTATTTACTACGAATTTGAGCTGAATTGATTCACCCGTGTTTAAAGAGGACATATGCTATCTAGATTAAATAAGTGAATAAGCATTCCTATTATTCTATTACTGATCATTGACGTCACCAATAGTAAATATATATAATTATCATTATTTACAAAATAAAAATTCAAACATCATGTTTTTGAAAATTTATTTCTTTGGATTTCTAAGAATATCATCAAAAAATTTACTTGAAACAACTGATGAGAGCGTTGAAATCAGACACAAATATATATATATTTAAAAAAAAAAAAAATAATAATAACTTAATTAGATAGCTTAGCTAGAATTAAATTTTGATTATATAAATCATTTATTAATAATAACTCTATTAAATACTTTCAATCTATAATGACAGCAATTAAAATAAATAAGACTCATTACCTTCGTACACAGAAAAGTGAAGGCATTGTGGATCCTTTAAACCACAAATTAGTTATTTATTTCGACTTTCTGAGCAAACTTTTCTTTTTATAAACTCAAAGAAATATTCTCTGATGGGAAAAAAAATCCGATCTTTCGATATTTGTTTCTTTTTTTTCAACCATTTTTAAATTGGAATAGGCCAGCAGTTTTGAGTCCATTGTTAGTATGGTTGCTTTACGGTTATGTTATACTAACGGAGGACACTAGCGATTACTTAATTTGACGTTTAAGTAATACGTCTGAACGTTTGTAACATTATTTTAATATCAATATTTTGATGTGAATAATCGAACACATCTTGGCTGGGGATTGAACCAAAGACCTCTGGCATTCCGGACTAGTGCTCTGACAATTGAGCTACCCAGATGATTCTTACATTGTTAGTAATGCCTTAATAAGTTGTCAAATATGCTATAAAAAGTATTTTCAAGGCCCAAAAAACTATTTCATACTTAGGTTTTTATGAACACTCTTTGGAACAAAAACGCTGTCAGGCCATGATGGTTTAAGGCATGACGTCACTCTCCTCAATACCAAATCGTTTTGCATACCATAATCGAAGACAATATTCTTAAGTTGCTTTCACAACGTTTGATTACAGTGACGTCATGAAATAAAATAAAATGGCCGGACAGCGTTTTCAACAATTTGAAGTTTTTTATATGCAAATTCATAAAATATATGTCTGATGTTTTAAGAGATGTCGTGCTAACGGGCAGAATTAAAGAATGTTCCAAAATTGCACACTTATTATACACTCACACTTAAAATTTGAAATCGATTGACCGTCTCAAACTCAAGAAAAACTTCATTGAAGTTCAAATAATTAACATGGGGAGCAAAGGAGACTACCCATTTTAGGCAGTATTTCTACCAGTTTTTTATTTTTATAAAAACACGACAGTTAGAATATTTTTAAAAAATATCTATAAATTATTGGATTTGTTCTGCGTATTTAAAAAAAAAACAGTGAAGCATTTTATAAATAAATATTTTGTACAATATTTATTAATAATCCTTACATAGTATAAAATAAAGTCCCCCAGCCGCGTCTGTCTGTCTGTTCGCGTTTTACTCAAAAACTACACCGATTTTAATGCTGTTTTCACCAATGGATAGAGTGGTTCTTAAGGAAGGTTTTAGTATATAATTTGTCAAGTTTTTGTATAAATTGGTGATTAAATATTATTTAAAAAAATGTAAAGTTGTATAATTTATTGATGTATATAGGTGTATAATTTATCAGTGCATAGTAACAGATGTTCGTTGCTTACTAGGTGCTGTGTGTTATACATTGACTGCCAGGAGTGGGGATGTAGACATTTTGACTGTTATTTATATAAGCATTCAACAGACAGCAGTCTGCATAAAGTGATTGCAGTGGATCATATATTAATACAGTTCATTGTTCATATTTGTTTCGATTTCATTTGTTTCGATTTCTATTCACATAGTGAATCATTTTAAAATTAATATTAAGTTAGTCTATTTTTGTTAGTTTATTATGTATAATGAGGAAAGATGATTGATTTTTTGTTTGTTACGATTTAACTCAAAAACTACTCAACCAATTTTACCGAAAGCTCGGTAAAATTCATCAACATCTCCTCGGAGTAACATAGGCTGTTTTATATTTTCTGAAAAGAACCCGTGCGAAGCCGGGGCGGGTCAGCTAGTAAACAATAAAAATTAACGTTCATGTCCAATCATGATCTAATAACAAACATTATTTTATAAAGACCGGAAAATTGATAAAATAACATGCAATAATAGCATGAAATTTTTAAATAACAAAAAAATATATAATAAAATAACAAAATAAAATATATATGATAAATAAATAAGTACTTATATAATTATATTCATAATTTTGAATTGTAATCTCACCTTGAGTAATCTCACATTATTAGCAAGCGAACATACATGTTTTTAAAACGTAATGTTTTAACAAAAATCAATAATTTGACACGAGCTAAATAAATAAACACTTCTATTAATGCTGTAGGAATTCATAAACAAAATTTAAAATAATAACAAAATATTATCATTACTCTGAGAGTAAACATACCCGTAACACATATCAAATATAAACATGTCAACGATATGAAAATATTAACTCATTCATCTGTATTATCCTTAGTGTAACGTTTCATCCAGAGGTCTAGTGTTCGATACCTGATGGATAAGCAAATTTATTCACATCGATATTATCTAAAATAAGTGTAATGTAAAAACTGACTGAGTAAATTGTTTGAATATACTGAGTATATACTGAGTTGTATATCAATGTTTGAATTGTTCACAATTTTTGAGTTGTCCCACAGTTTAAAAAAATCTCTTATGGTTCTAAAAATGGGCATACTTTTCGCTTTACGAGGAATTTTTGAACACAAATTATGAGAAAACTATTGAGTTTATTTTTTCAAACAAAAGTTGTTTATTTTAAAAAGAAGATTTTTTGTTATTAAATTTTTGTTATATATCTTACGGTTTCAAAGAGAACACAGTTTTGTTTTTTTTTCCCAAACATGGTCCGATTTTGCCCATTAACGAACTTACTTTTTTGCTCTAGAACACACAACAAAAACTTCAGCTCGTTATCTCTTTTTTGTTGGTGAGTTATCGTGTCCATAGATAGACGGACATGCGGAAATGGCCGAATTAGGCCATTTTATGAACACATATGCCAAACATTCATGCCTACGATCAATAATTTAAGCATTACAAAGTCGTGATCAAACTTAATATATCCTGTACATTTACAGGGTGCTAGTAATATTATGGCAAAAAATTCCCTGACTTTTCCAGGGTTTCCAGGCTTAAATTAGAATTTTTCCAAACCATTTTTTCATATAATATTATTATTGATATATATATTATTATTGATAGGAAAATTAAGAAAAGTATAGATTTCACTTATATTCATTTTTTATGGATAATATGATAAAACCTATACATTCTTTTTCATCAGTAACATACATAAAATTTTTTCAAAAACCTCAAAACAAATCATTATTAGTAATAATTTTTTAGAAATAAGTTATTTAAATACGATTATGCGAAATTCCATGAAATTCACTCGAATTTTACGAAATTCCCTGAAAATTCCATGACTATTCCAGAAACTCAAAATTCCTTGACATTTCCAGGTTTTCCAGACAACTAGACACCCTGATTTACATATACTGGGTATAACAAGTAAAAATAACAACTAACTGAGATAGTTGCTTAAATACCCGGTATATATTCAATTTATGAGCTTAAAAGCTTCAAGGACAATTATTTTATTTTGTAGCATAAAACTCAATTAATTGAACAATACATTTTATAAATTCAAATATTTCCATTTGAATTATTTATTAGATATAATTGGATATTCCTAAATAAAACAACTATGGGAAAATATTTGATTTCCACGATATATCATTATGAATTCAGTTTATTTTATATTTAGTACAATATATTGTCTTCCACGAATTTAATTTGATATGAAAATGTAAATAATTCATGAATTAGTGTACACAGTTAAATCAAGTGAAAATAACAATTAACTGAGTTAATTGCTTAAATACCCCGGTAAATACTGAGAATTTATGAACATTCGAACTTACTATTTTGCGGAAGAAAAAACTTTGCGGAAATAGGCTAATAAAGTCATATTATGAACACTTATACCAAATTTTTTTCTGCGATCAATATTTTCAACCGTTACAAAGTCGGGAATAAATTTAATTTACCCTGGTATATTAAAATTTGTTTATTGTTTATTAGAATATTTATTATGTATATGAAAATTTGTATATTGTTTATTAAAATTTTTAATACAACCCGTATAGAATTAGCCAAATTTTTGCTTAAATATATATATATACATGTATATAAATATATCCATAGAAATATACATACTTTTCTCGCTTGTCCGGTTTTGGAAAAATTTTTTTCTGTTAATCAGTACAACTCAAGTAAAAGCAAAAATCATTCACTGATCTTTTGTTCCTATTTCTTATGGATTAGGTGTTTATTTTGGCGTATATTCCCTCAACTACGATGCGATGTGATTTGTAACGCATCAACGAACACAAAACAGTATTATGAACAATTAAAAAAAAGTAACAACATATAATTATTTTGTATGTGTGTTAACATTAATTATTAAAAAAATTAGTTTTAATTATTCATAATTTCAAAATCATAAAATGTTATAATCACTTCATATTTTTATTGTCCATAAAAGTAAAAGCTTTTATTTAATGAACAAACAACACCTGACTTTATACAATTGGGGTGCGGATCTTTAAATACTGCTTTAAGGTTTAAATGTGTGTTTGAACGAATTTAACATAAAAACAATTTATGGATTTGATATAACTTTTTTGCAAAGGTTAGCTAGATAGATAGATAGATAATCTTGCAAAGGTTACTTATGATTCCAGATATACTGTTGTTTAATTAATTATATTTATATGGGCTCCGCTATACTTGAGTCATTAAAATCCATTTGCATAATTTCGATAATATAAGTGATTCAAAGTTTTCAAATCAAGCGGTTTTTGGCTTTTCGGCTCATTTTCAACAATTGATAGCTCCGAATCCATGAGAGCTACAAAATTTTCATCAATTACATTTTTGTAGCTAAATAATTAAATTTGAATAACAAAATATTTTTAATGAAAAATATGAACAAATTCAAATTGTTATTAACAATTAAAATTTTAAAATCGATTTTAAACAATGTTTACCAGTTTTCTAACCTTTCTACATATTTTTATCGTATTCTGCATCAAATTTCCTACAAAAAACCGTTTAAAAAAAAATGGAGAAACTTTTATTGATATAAGAAAAAAATTAATTTTTGCAGCGCGGCACGTCAGAAAAACCGGTTTTTTGCTGATAAAATGAAATCTTTTGCCCGTATCAAAAAAAGTTAAATGAAAAAGTTGGAGACAATTACAAGATCTACAACTTTTATCTTAACCGTTTATAATAATATTATCAAGACAAAAGTATTTCAAGTCAATCATGATGGTCCCGATGAAATTGATGATGATGACGATGATACGTCAATTTTAAGAACTCTACAAGAAAGTTTTAATGTTTCTAACGATCGCGCACATAAAATAAAAATTTTGACTATACTCAGACATTGGTCCTATCAAAAAATCGAACAGAATTTTCCAACCGCCACTCGTCATATGATTTCTGTTGCCAAGAATGTTGCGAAAGAAAAAGGAATATTAAGTGACCCGAATCCGAAACATCACCCATCATTGCCTACAGAACATGTTGATTGTATAATTAATTTTTATCAGTCGGATGAGAACACTCAGTTGATGCCAGGCAAAAAGGATTACATTTCTATAAAAGTAAATGAACAAAGGATACAGATGCAGAAACGATTGCTGTTGAATAATTTAAAAGAACTGTACGAGTTATTCAAGATACAATTTCCCGATGTTACCTGTAGTTTTTCAAAATTTGCCTCTCTTAGACCAAAATACTGTGTATTAGCAGGAGCAAGTGGCACCCATTCAGTCTGCGTTTGTCCAATACATGAAAATGTTAAATTATTAATCGACGGAGCGAATTTAAAAGCAATCACTGCTGAATCAGAACAGTCCATTAAAGATTATCGCGATTGCTTAGATCGTATGATGTGTGTTGAACAATCTATAGATTGTTTTTTAGGTGAATGCAAGAAGTGTCCTGGGATAGCGAATCTTATTGAACAACTAGAAAGAAATTTTGATGAAAAAATGATTGACAGTATAAAGTACAGACAGTGGGTAACAAGTGAAAGGACTACTTTGGAAACGCTAACGTCGACTGTAGATGAATTTTTGGATTCTTTAAGCAATTGCTTACGTAAATTGTAAGCTCATTCTTTTTTGGTTCGGAAACAAAGAGAATTTTATAACGAAAAAAAAGAAAAACTTCTTAAACATGAATGCCTTGTAATATGTGATTTTTCTGAAAACTACGCCTTCATTATTCAAAATTCAGTACAAGGTATTCATTGGAACAATGATCAGGCAACAATACACCCTTTTTCGATATATTACAAAGACGACGAAGAGAAATTACAAGTTAAAAGTTTTTTATGCATTTCTGAATGTTTACATCACGATACCATTGCTGTTCACGTTTTTCAAAACCAACTTATTGATTTTATGAAAAAAAAAATGAATTTTATAAATAAGATTATATATTTTTCGGATGGAGCCAGCGGACAGTATAAAAATAAAAAAAATTTCATAAATCATTCGCATCACATGCAAGATTTTGAAATGTCGGCTGAGTGGCACTTCTTCCCAAATTCGCACGGTAAAGGGCCATGTGACGGAATTGGTGGAACATTGAAACGTCTTGCTGCAAGAGCTAGTCTCCAAAGGATCGATAATCCTATTAGAACACCAATGGAACTGTTTACTTGGGCGAAGGAAGCTCTGCCAAACATAACGTGCCGCTACTCGACAAACAAAGATTACGAAGAATAGAAGGAAGTATTATCAAAGCGTTTTCAAAAAGCGATGACGATTAAAGGCACTTTAAAGTATCACTGCATGATTCCAATCTCCCTACAGCAATTAGAAGCGAAGCAATTCTCATTACAACAACAAAAAACTTTAGTGAAAATTTTCAAGTAGATAATGTTACACACTACAATAATATGTAAAAATTAATAAATTCTTTTGAAATGTCCATCAACTCACATAATCTTTTTTATTTATTGTTCTACTTCCATTAATAACGATCAAACTAACATATTTGAGGACTTATCGTATAAATATTTTTATCCAGAATGACCTAATAAATACCATTGCATTTTTTTTTTTAACGATTTAAGGCAAGAGAATGAGGCGTGAAGTGTGTCTAGAGCGTGATGGGACGAGCCGCATTGAATAAATTAATGTATTTTTAATAGTTATAATAATTATTCTATTGGTTCAAGAAGTGTTTTTTATTACAAAAATATTAGGTTTGCAAACAAATTGCTATTTGCATTGAGAGAATTCAATAAAGGAAATTTTCAACATTATTTGCAATTTTTACGAAAATTTTGAGGTTATAGCGAAAAACGGTTAAGACAAAAGTTGTAGATCTTGTAATTGTCTCCAACTTTTTCATTTAACTTTTTTTGATACGGGCAAAAGATTTCATTTTATCAGCAAAAAACCGGTTTTTCTGACGTGCCGCGCTGCAAAAATTAATTTTTTTCTTATATCAATAAAAGTTTCTCCATTTTTTTTTAAACGGTTTTTTGTAGGAAATTTGATGCAGAATACGATAAAAATATGTAGAAAGGTTAGAAAACTGGTAAACATTGTTTAAAATCGATTTTAAAATTTTAATTGTTAATAACAATTTGAATTTGTTCATATTTTTCATTAAAAATATTTTGTTATTCAAATTTAATTATTTAGCTACAAAAATGTAATTGATGAAAATTTTGTAGCTCTCATGGATTCGGAGCTATCAATTGTTGAAAATGAGCCGAAAAGCCAAAAACCGCTTGATTTGAAAACTTTGAATCACTTATATTATCGAAATTATGGGGAAAAAAAAAAAGCCAGGACACGTATCTCTTATTTTTTGATATAGAAACTATAAAAAAAGTTTAAGACAAATCGGAGATCGGTCGCTCAAAAAGTGTTCGGTTTGTAAAAGAATTGCCCATATAAGTCATTTGCAATATTTTTTATTTAATGATAATCTGTACAAATATTTGAAAGATTTATAATCACTGCAACACCTCTGATGTCGGTAACAAGTGTAATCATGTTTACACATGTAATTATGATATATTTATCACCAACGGGTCAATTATTATCAATTGTTAATTGAATACTTGAAATTGGAGATTAAGGTTACAAATAATCGTTGGTTAATTTTAAATTAAATACAAATTTGTGTTGACTTCATTTCATTGTCATATTATTTAGAATTTAGATTATTTGAACAAAAATACAATGCAATATTAATGTTGTTATAAGGAAAATTATTGAGAATAATTTTTCTGGATCCAACACACATTTTAATTATGAAATAGAAGAATATTAATTAAGATGTTGCGAAAAATATTTAAGAAAACTATATTTTTCTCCTTGGAAAAAGAAGGAGTTAAGCACAAAAAGAAAATAATGTAGTTCGATTTATTTTTTTTCTTAAACTAAGTTTTTTTTGAGTCGAAAATTGAAAAGAAACTAATAGCTGCTTTGATTTAAATTTTTCCTTTTTATAATCAAAAAATTGGAAAAAATTATTAGATATAATTTAATAAAAAATCAAAAGTCTAAATTGAATGTTTTAATAACATAAATAGCATCACAAATAAATAATTTTGTAAAAACAAGATTAAGTAAACAGAATAAGCATGCTTATGTATTGTAAAATTGTGTATAGATTTTGAATTCACACTGGCCGTCTTCATTAAGTCGGTAGTTAAATATCAACCAAGCGGGGTGTGATTATGGTTCAAACCGTGGAGAGATATTATAATTTTTAATTAATTTTATAAATAATATGAACACTCCGATTACGTCCATGGTTGTTGATAAACTAAAATATTCTAGAAGCCTCCATGCGAAAATATAGTCAAAAAAAAAATTTATTCAAAAAAACAACCATGTTCTCGAAAGATCTTTGACGGGTATATAAACCGGTGACCAGTGTTGATTCAAGTCAGTTAAAAATCGACTATTGTCTGATTAGTTTCAAAGTTTAAAATCGACTGTTGTTTGATTCGGGTAAAAGTATATAATTAACTATTGTTCGATTCAGATCAAATTAAAGATTAAGTTAAAGTTGGCATTTGTACAAGTAATTCAAAGTTTGACATTGTGTTGAAAAGTATAAAAAAATTGTTGAAAAAGAAATTGAATTCTAATAATTTTTAAAAGCAATAAAACCAGGTTTTTGTTTCGTAGAAATATTGTTTAATTTAATTTTCTTTTTTTAAAAAAAACGTGCGTGTCATTTCAATTATAAAATACTTAGTAAAACCTTTTGTTTTTGTCGGAGTATCGGAATCATTTGCAGGTTCGGGCAGCTCTCCTTTGATGAATAAAAGAGAGCCAAGATACCACGACAATGTTGAATGTCAGAAAAATCAACAGTGCTTGCTAAAATTACAAATTGAGAAATAATCAAGTGGAAATATAAACTGAGTTATTATTTAAATACACTTAATAAATAATAGTTGATGAACTTACCATTCGATATCGAACGAAAAGTTTGTGAAAAAAATCTGGTACTTACCTAAAAAAGAAAAATATATAATTACAAAAACGAATTCATTGATTATGCGGTTAAAAAATTTATAGTTCAGGGGAAAAAATTTTAATGAAGTTTACAACATTGTAGCCTGTACTTGTTGAGTTGCTAAACATTGATAAAAATTTATTGAATTTAAAAAAAAAAACCATTATACAATTTTAAGGATGTTGGGTCATGTTATGTTCATTAAAGAAATATTCTATCCTAAAATTTAAATCATTTTATTATGACTAACCATGGGGATACGAAAGTTTCAATAGTGTATAATTAATGAGAGATATTTACAAACAAATGTATGTCTCTGAACCATGTATGACCAGTCTTGACGATTACAGTCTGTGTGTAGCTTATTCATAATACTACTACCAAATCAGAACATGCTATTTCCACATTCGTTATCAGTTTTCAGATAGATAATCTGTCTGCATTTTTTGAGATATCATGATTTTTCAACAAAGAAAAATAACAAAAAATTTAAAAAACCCGACTGCATAAAATATAATTAACTGAAACTTTTTTGTAATTTATGTCAAAAAGGTAACATAAAAGTATTATATACAGGTTGTTCCGTAAGTCAAGGACACAACTGAAGGTATGGATAGAAAATTTAATTTTGAGATGAAAAGACAGACTTTTACCATTTAACATGGCGTACAGGTAATTAGTTTTTAATTAAAATAAGTAACCAATCAGAGGCGCGCACTGGGTTACGACAGACACATGTACATGAATTCCACTATCATACTTACAAACACTCACTCACACACGCTATTGGGCGCCTCTGATTGGTTACTTATTACTTATTTTAATTAATAACTAATTACCTAATAATTACAGGTTAAAAAATGGTAAAGGACTTTTCATCTCAGAATTCAAATTTTAATCCATACCTTCAGTTTTGTCCGTGACTTACGGGGCCACCCTGTATGTATGTATATGAGTGTGTGTTTGTCACATCTCTAGCGGTCACAGTTTTCATTTAAACGGAATTAATTTTGATATGTGAGATGCTTTTGGTAATTGAAAGGCCAAATTCGTTAAAAGGCAAAACCGGACAAGGGAAAAGGGGGGTTTAGAGGAAGGGGAAACTCTAAATTTAGTAAATCTCCTTAAAAAGCGACAGAACTATTTACAATTGAAGATTGAAAGTTAAAATCCGAAATATCTCTGTATACATTCGAGTTTGAAAAAAAATGATCACGTAACGAATTGAAGCAAACTTAATTTTCTACAACTTTACTCCTTACACATTTTTCGATTATTCTAATATAAACTCAGCCTTGCGCACTACTCCTGCTCTATGCCCCTCTTTCCCCTTGACCACTGCCATTTATTACCAAAATTGGCCATAAAAATACTAAAGTCATATCAGATACCATATTTCATTTTGATCACACTAAAATTGTGACCGCTAGAGAGTGATTTATGTATTCTAAGGAAATTCGTTAAGTTAACGCAGGTCCTCCGTAACGGATTCTTTTAATTTTAATTAAGTAGCCCAACATCGTTTTTAAATCATTACGCTACAAGCAATTATTTTTAAAATAATGCATTTTTATGTTTTCGGCTATGGTATTCTTGAAATAAAAAACAAAAACAAACTAATTAGTAATAAAATACTGATAACAAACATAATTAATATGAAATAGATATTTAAATGTTAAAATCAAGGTTTTTTGTAAGACCATTAAAATATTATAGAGTTCCCTCAGAGCTGGATATTACTCACTAAACGTAAATAAAATTCCAAAATTAAGGAACGACTGTTTATATTGTTTATATGGGTGGTCAACAGTTGATCAAAATCTATTTTAAGGTTGACCGAACCGTACAGTATATTTCATAATAAACAGAAACACTCTTCTTAACAGAAATTAAAAATTTTAATCTGTAAATTAATTATTTAAATTTAGATAGTATCTACCATCACTAGTAATCGAATTTATGTAATCATTTAATTACTAAAAATAATAAATAAAATTTTCGAGAATTTTTTATCTTTTTAATTAAGATATTTACAAAACTCTTCGCCAGACTATTTTTTTAAAATTTTAACGTAATGTACGAGATAGATTTAATTTATAAAAGTTTTTTTACTTTTTAATCTATAGAAGGTGGAGCAACATTATCGAAAATATATGCGTTCATTCAACATTTGATATTCACAACATGTTAAAATTCTAATTTTTAATGATTAATTACATGAAAACCCTTCGTCTGATTTTTTTCAAAACGATTCTTATGTATACTTTATCTATAAATCTATAAATTCAGATTCTTATCTATACTTTGCCGATTTTAGCTATACATGTGTCCGATCAACCTTAATTATTATTAAATTAAACAAATATTTGAAATATTTGTAAAAAATATTTATATTCTACTCATATATTCTAATTTCGAAAACAAACTTCCTTCTTTGAACGGTCGAAATTGAAGTTATCAGATAGCGTAAACACATTACTGTTAATAACGATTTTCAAATATCTCTGAATCACTGGATTAAGTTACCGGATTTTGCAAGTGACAACTCAATCTCATTTTGCCAATTAAAATTCCATTCCGATGACGTAAAATAGTTATTATCATATAAAGATTATTAAAATAATCAAAGAGAACTCTAGGTTTTTTTGAAATTATATTTCAAATTATACCCCTATTCCTAGAACATTTGTTTGTATTTTATAAATACGTATTTCGACTACAATGTAGTCATCATCAGTATGAATTAGCTAATCGTAACTATCTCTGGGATATGGATTCAGAGATATGTTGCTTGTTGCTAATTTGGTGCCTGTGTCACGTGACAAAATTTGAAATATAGTTATTATCAATTTAAAAAATCTGTAGGAACTAAATTAAGTCACGAAATATATAAATGGATCAAGTTATAAAATAATATATGCCTGCACCCAATTGATATATTTCCACATAAAATTTCATTTAAACCTAATTAAGGTCACTCTCGTCGTGAACGGAATAAGTTTATTGCAATATAAAATAGTATATTGGTAAGGTTTTTTGAGTTTGATTTGGTTTTATAAAAAAAATAACATTCTAAACAAAAGTTTAATAAAAACAATCTAAACAAAGGTCAATACAAAAAGTGAAAATAACAACTGAGTTAGTAGTTTCAATGCTCTATATACAATACACTGAATTCATTATCAATGCGTTGCATTAACTGTTGAAATTGTTGCAAAAATATTCAGTTTATGAAAAAAAGTTTAAAATACATGTTGTTTTTTGTATAAGAACAAATTTTGATTGATAAATTTTTCTTCTATTTCTTATGGTTTCAAAGAAAGATATTTCCCCACCCCTACTCCCCTAGCGGGAGGAGGCACGGGTTCATTTTGTCCATTCACGAACCTGAAATTAGATAGATAGATTGTAGAGGCTAAGGATGCCATAAAAATCACAAACACACTTGGAATTATTGAATTATTGAACAACACTTCGTTTTGCATTTTTGCAGGATAATGTCACAAAATATCAATACAAAAAACTAATATAAACAGATAGATAGATTGTAAAGGCTGCCCTGGACGGGACACACTCCGACCATTAGGTCCATTGTGATGCCTAAGGATGTGAGGATGTAAGTGGAGTGGAAGGAATTTTTGTGTATAGACTAGGAATGGGTAGGATAAGCGGCTACATCTGACTATGGTAGGAACTATGCCGATATTCATCTGGAGTTCGTGAAGGAAACTGCATAAAACCTTCTCAAGCATAGCTGGTTACTTCGTTCTTGTCCATACACCGACAGTTTCGTCAATAGGGAATATGCATGAAAATTTTTTTTCACATTTATTTTCAGAATATGAAAATACTGTTAATACTGTAATAATATTTAAAAACGAATTTAAAATCGGACAAATATCAAGGAAGCTATAAGCTTTTAAAGATTATTATCTGTCTCTTTCTTGCAAAAATACTAAAAACGGAGTTTTACGTGTATTTTAAATAGTGAAAGTGTAATATGACGTCACATAACATATCAAGAGGGCTATCACCCTCTTTGTCTAATCGGGAATTTTATTCATATCTCGCTTATTTTTAAAGTTATTTAAAAAGTAATTTTACCTTGATATTTGACCACCTATTAACCACCTTTTTATTTTCTTAATAATTGACAAACTGCCGATGTCGGGATTCGAACCCATAACCTCCCAGTTTCCAAGTAGTCATATTGCACAGACATAACGCCTTAGACCGTTCGGCCACTTGGACTGGTAATCTGAAGTTACTTTTTATCTCTAGAATACACAAACAACGAATTTTAGCTCGTTATCTGATTTTACGTTTTTTAGTTATCGTGTTGAGAGATTGGCGGCTATATCAAAATTATTTTGTGGGATCAATATTCTTAACTGTTACAAAGTCAGGACTAAACTTATACTCTAGCTTTTATCTAGAGTACGGTAGTGCGACAGGCCCAGTTATAAATATATAAAAACTTGGCCGTTTTTGCACTTTCGTACTTATATGATGAAGTAGAATTGTTGAAATATCGTGAATGTTAATTAAAAAAATGAATCTAAGTGTAATTAACTCACTATTTAGTTTTATTCATAAATTTCATTCTTATTCAATGAAATATTTTCGAAATATTTGAAATATATGTTGATATAAAAAATATTTATAAAATTAAAATATATTAATGCATTATTCATGAGATTATAATAATTATCCTTCAATATATATTATTCTTGTATGCATAATCAATATTCAAATATCAAATGATTTTATGATGATGAATAATGATCTAAACAAACCAATTAGAGAGAAGACTATGTATGATATTGATTGTGTTTTTATTTAAACCGGAAAAGTTTCATTATTTTCAAATGAATATTTGGTGAATCAAGGCGAATTGAATATATTTAGTTGTTCGAACAATTGGATTCCATTCCACCAATACGGAAATACTCAGTTTTATCAATGACCTATGAATTGCAATTTTGAAAAACTAAGGCTAGTTCCCATTTAAATTTTCGTATTAAATCATTTCATTTACATATATATTTGTGTGATTAGAAGCCTTGTCTTAATTGATTAACTCTCAGCAACACGCCCAGTCTTTATAAAAATATGCTGCGAAAAATAAAAAAATTCGTTACGCAGGAGCTGCTTCAACTTAGCGAATTTCCTTAGAATACATAAATATAAATCACTTTCTAGCGGTCACAAATTTAGTCTGGTCAAAATGAAATGTATATGATTTTAGTATTTGCAAGGTCAATTTTATTAATAAATGACATACGTCAAAGGGAAACGGGGGCATAAAGAGAGAAGAAAATACAAAATATAAAATATCTCTGTTAATATTACAACAATCGAAAAATGCGTAAGCAATAAAGTTGTTGAAATTCATGTTTGCTACAATTCATCACCTTATCATTTTTGCTCAAACTCTAATGTGTAAAGAGATATTAAGGAATTTAATTTTCAATCTTAAGCCGTCAATATTTCTGTAAATATTAGTGTTACAGAAAAAATAATAAGAAACAAAATTACAGTAAAACTCAATACCTACAACTTTACTTCTTATAAATTTTTCGAATATTAAGGGAGATATGTCAAATTTAGTGTTTCCCTCTCCTTCTAAACCCCCTTTCCCCTTTTCCGATTTTAACCATTAACGAACTTGATCTTTTGAATACCAAAAGCGCCTCAAATACCAAATTTCATTCCTATCAGATTAAAATTGTGACCGCTAGATATCCTTAGATATATATATATAAATTTTACAGATGGTGCTTTTCGACATCTACTAGGTAGGATCGATGGACATTTGTTGAAATTTTTGCAAAATTTTGAAGTCGGTACGAGACCAATAGCTCTATTTCCTTTCAGGAAAATCGCTAAAAAGGTCATATTTATAATCAATATTTCTAGTTATCTACAGGTCCAATGAGTCCCTGGAGGATGAATTTAATTTTATTTATATCAATATTATTTAATAAATACAATACAATATGTTGGTGTAGGTAGTACACGCTTATCTTTTCATATACATGTCTTCGTAGCCGACATATGTATATTGACATTGGTATAGCATTGTGACGTTTAAGTATACATAAAAATAATGTATTAGATATAATTTTAGATTCAGTTTTTAATAAAAATCGATTTTTTTTGACTAAAAAATAAAAGACTTAAATGTCCCTCTGTCTGTCTATCGCCTTCACATCTATACGCCTATATAGCTGGACAAATCGAATTCAAATTTTTCTAATCTAATTTTCGAAAAAATAAAATTAATCTCAAAGATTTCAATTACTTTCTGTCCAAAAATTATTCTTTGAAAGTCGGAGTCAAAGCAAAAGATGACTCTCGATAGAAAAAGTTTTTTGAAAATGTAATTCCTACTTTTAAGATATCCTAAATATATCAAAATCAAAAAATTACCCTTAATCGAAGCCTTAGACAAAAGTTTAATAGCCATTCTAAGGGTATTTTTATCATTTCTCGAGTCCAAGACTTTAATTCCTTGACTTTTCCAGAACTTCAAAATTCCCTATAAAGCAAGTAGATTTGGTATAGACATTCTCTAAGAGATGAATTTCCGAAAATTTTTTGTTGACAATTGTTAACCCTTTGATTGTTAAATACTGATTGAAAAATTAACCCGCTATTAAATGAGCTAGCTTTTCCAACCATGGACTTGCACCCGTGCTGATATCTACTATGATCGAATTATAGATACGGCTGTGTCAATCATATTAATGTGGTTGTAGCACCGGGAGAACGGCCAAGGTCAACGAATTAAGGCAAGAAAAAAATGGGAACGAATTAAAGGGCCTGACAAAAAACCCATTAATTCATTTTCGAAAACGCATCTCTTAGCTGATGCCTATTTCAAATCTACTAGTATAGAAATGTCAGAAAATTGCGCAACGGTTATTAGTATAGTAGTAAAGAGAAGAAGAGGTCGAACCCTTGGAAGGATATCTTTCTAGGCCTTTTTTACCGACCCCGAAAGAACAAGGAATTTGTATGTAGACTAGGAATTGGTAGGTTGTGCAGCCGGCTTTGATAGGAACTATGCCGATATTAATCTGAAGTTTGTGGAACGAAACTGCAGAAAACCTACACAAGCATAGCCGGTTACTTTCATTCTTGCCCATACGCTGACACTTTAGTCAATAACCGCCCCGTTAATTAAAAAAAAATTAATTTAACTGGCAAACTGCCGCCGTTGGGAATCGAACCAGCAACCTTCCAGTTCCGTGTAGAGTGTCTTAAAAGACAACAAAAAATGCATAAAAATTTTTGGTACAGTAGTGTACACGCACACATGCGGTTAAAACAATTGATCTTACCGTGATCACATTGTTCATAATGTCGTAGCCAAACTAAACTGCAAGTAAATATATTTATGACGATAAAAAATCCAATACACACAATAATAATAATAATAATAATAATAACAACATATATTATATATGGCGTCATTGTCCGCCACCGTCACCGTCCCACCTGTATAATATTTAAAAAATTGCAGCTGTAAACCTGACTCTTATGTTGTTGTTGTGTGGTGGTTTGACTTGTTTGCGTCTTGCACCAGCAGCAAAGCACCAAGTAACAAACCAAACAACATATTCAAAAACTAGTTGTATTTATTATCTTAATAACACACAACCGATACCTATAGCTTAGGAACGAGTGATTTTAAATGATTGATACCTGATCATCCTCACTATTTACTGTTTGGTTTCATCAAACTTTGATCCCACTGTTAACGACGTTCATTTGCTACGCTAGAGTTAAATTAGTACTATCTTTAATAAAATTTATTTAGGATTTTAAAAAAGTTGTAAATTATATTAATAATCTTACAACGATTTATAACCTTTTTTTATTTGTCCTAAATATTTTAAAAGTATTTATTGTATAAACCATATTTTGACAAAATGGAAACCCGACTTCAAAAATCAAATATTCTATAACAAAAAATGCACTAAAAAGTAAAAAAATAATTGCATATTCTTGTGCCAATTTTAGTTAACCTAAGCAAAAATTTTTAAATATATTTGTACAATTATTGTTATTTTTGGAGGCGGTGTCAGCATAGAGAAATTCACATAACTTTTGGACACCGCCTCCAAAAATAACAATAATTGTACATATATATTTAAAAATTTTTGCTTAGGTGAACTAAAATTGGCACAAGAATATACAATTATTTTTTTACTTTTTAATTCATTTTTTGTTATAGAATATTTGATTTTTGAAGTCGGGTCTCCATTTTGTTGAAATATGGTTTATTTCTCGCTTTTTAGTGACTTTGAAGTTCTATAACTGATTTTATTTGTCTAAATATGGGTAGACCTACTAAACGACCTACAATTTTTAGTGCATTTTTTTATAACACATTTTTTTTTTTTTTAATTTTTAGTGCATTTTTTTATAACAGATTTTCAGTTTTTTTACATGCATTTTGTTTTTTTTTTGTAAAAATTTTTTTTTTTTGGGGTCGGTTTTTAAAAAAATTGTCTTATTTTCCAATTATGGATGAGTATACCCTTTCAAAAAAAAAAAAAAAATTTCGCAGAAATCGGTTATCACATATAAAATGAGGATTTTCCTCGATTTCCCGGGGATTACCTCATCAGAATGCGATTTGGTGCCAATGGGACCAATGGGAAACCAAACCCTTTAAAACAAAAAAAAAATTCAAAATCGGTTCATAAATGACGGAGTTCTGAGGTGACACACATAAAAAAAGAACCATCCTCCTTTTTGAAGTCGGGTTAAAAATTTCAGTAAATATAAATTAGAAATTGATTTGACTTGATTTGTAAAACCTATATTGTATATTTCTTATATATACTCGCTACTAAATCTCAATTTACTTTCATATTTAGATACCTTTGCGAACACACTATACATACCGTTTTCAAAAGCATTTCTAATAGGAAATCAATGTTAAATAAATAAATAAAATATTTACAATAAAACCATACATACACATACTTACATACATCTGGCTATAGCTTGTGGTGTATGCCTGTATGGTGTTTGTTTGCTGTCATTTAAGAGTAGGGTTGTTACGATGTACATTATAATTGATAATATTTATCATTACGTATGTGAATGTATGGGAAATATTTGGTTGCGAGTTTTAATGGAATTACCGTATTTCAATAATGGGTATTTCTATTACATAATAATAAAGTGTAAATTATTAAATGGTACTTTGGGGGGACATTCGGCACAGGAATATGTCAATTTATTTATTGTGGCATTTGAGGATAGGCAATCGCCAAGCATTCGAACAGTTACTCATATAATTGAAAAATATCTTGAAAAATGGGGTTGTATATCTAGTTGCAAAGACTGCCTCAAAGATAAAGATGATGAAGCCCCACAAAAAAATAAAGAGAGAGATATAGCAGTTTGTAGTTTATTATTTATTGATGATAAATTTTTCGGATTACTAATTTTTTTTTCTTTTTGGGGTTTTATTTTTCTTTTAATTTGTGTGGATTGTCATTTTTAAACCAACTTCAAAAAGGAGGATGGTTCTCAATTCGTCTGTATTTTTTTTTTTAATGTTTGTCACCTCAGAACTCCGTCATTTGTCAGATTGGTCCCATTGTCACCAAATCGCATTCTGGTGAGGAGATCCCCTGGAAATCAAGGAAAATTCCCATTTTATATGTGATAACCGATTTTTGCGAATTTTTTTTTTTTTTTGGAAGGTTATACTCATTCATAATGGGAAAATAAGAAATTTTTTTTAAAAACCGACTTCAAAAAAATTTTTTTCAAAAAAAAAACCGACCCCAAAAAAAAATTTTTACAAAAAAAAAAAACAAAATAAAATGCATGTAATAAAAACTAAAAATCTGTTATAAAAAAAATGCACTAAACATTAAAAAAACAACGGATAAAAAGAAAACGGTTATAAAAAAATGCACTAAAAATTAGTAGGTCTACCCATATTTAGACAAATAAAATCAGTTATACAACTTCAAAGTCACTAAAACGCGAGAAATAAAACCTATTTTGACAAAATGGAAACCCGACTTCAAAAATCAAATATTCTATAACAAAATATGCACTAAAAAGTAAAAAAACAATTGCATATTCTTGTGCCAATTTTAGTTCACCTAAGTAAAAATTTGTAAATATATATATACAATTATTGTTATTTTTGGAGGCGGTGTCCAAAAGTCATGTGAATTTCTCTATGCTGACACCGACTTCAAAAATAATAATAATTGTACATATTATATTTAAAATTTTTTGCTTAGGTTAACTAAAATTGGCACAAAAATATGCAATTTTTTTTTTACTTTATTGCATTTTTTGTTATAGAATATTTGATTTTTAAAGTCGGGTTTCCATTTTGTCAAAATAGGTTTTATATGTTATACCGTTAATAGAATACTATTTATTTTCAAACATTCCACATACAAATAATAAGTGATATTCAAAAAAGAATTTTCAATTGGTAGAAGTAACGCTAAGCTTAAGAAGACAACAATGAACATATTTAATCCACTCTCATTACATGTTAATGCATACTGAGTACAAAACAGTCCAGCAAGCATACACAACAGACACACCAAAGAGTGTACCCCCACTATTTGTTGTTTTCTTAAATAAATTTTTTTAGGCCCGTCATACCGGAATTTTATTGGATCAATCTCTTTAGTAAAATATTTCTATTGCGTAGTTTTTTTTTATTCGTCTTATTTTATTCCAAGTGAAAATTATCAAAATATGTGTAAAAATATGGGTTTCTCCATAAGAGCAATGCATTAAAACTCGAACTTTAACATTAAATAATTAATTCAAGACCCCCGTAACCCCCCCCCCCCCTCATACTTTTATAATTGGTTTATATGCACTTCAACTACATGTAAAAAAAATCAAGTCTTAATCTACAATTTACCACTAGGTTTTCTATCTTCGATTATTATTGCGACGCTGCAGTCAGACTTTTGTTATATCTCTGTATTTGTTATTATATGGAAGTGTACCCGCGTACCGTAAAAACATGTGGTGTGGTAAGGTAGAGATAGTGTGTACTGTGTAGTACCTTTTTTATGAATATTTACATAGCACAATAATCTTCTACTTGTGGTTATAAAAGTTATTTATAGAACACCACATATTACAATGTCTTCTGTTTCTTGGTTACAATGTGTTATATAAGATTGACTCCAATCTCTTCACCGATATAACTAACAGCAATGCAATTATGTAGTATATTGCAGGAGGATTCATGGATGCCATTTTATTCACGATTTTACTTTATTTTTATTACTTTTATTATTATTTACATGATTCTAGCAAATATTTATTTGTGTTTATTTACTAAATTTTAAATCAGTTTAAGGTATTTCCAAACTATTATTAGGTTACCAAGAACTTCACGAAATTCACAATATGAATCCCCAGAAATCAGCTGAATTTTTTTGAAAATTTATTCCCATGGCGTTTTTGGGAAAATCGTTACGTAAGTTGGAGAAATTTAACATGCATCTTTATAAACATGGTGAAATAAAATGCACGATTCCGACTGGTTTTACTTCGAACTCTCTCAATCTAGTCACAGTTGTTCTGAAATTCGACACATACTTTCCTCAATTCCTTAGAAATACTTTTCCGTAAAACTTTGGGAGAATGCCCATCGGGTTGTTAAGTTTTTTGATAAAATATGCGTAAAAAAGTGCATTTTTTTCATGTCCGCAGCAGAAGGTTATTTTTTAGCGCACTGTTTGAAGGTCGTTTGAAATTATATACTAGTATATGTATGATGTTTTATTGCGGAATCTCCCTGATTCGCATATAATAGGGAATATGCATGAAAATTTTTTTTCACATTTATTTTCAGAATATGAAAATACTGTTAATACTGTAATAATATTTAAAAACGAAATTAAAATCCGACAAATATCAAGGAAGCTATAAGCTTTTAAAGATTATTATCTGTCTCTTTCATGCAAAAATACTAAAAACGGAGTTTTACGTGTATTGTAAATGGTGAAAGTGTAATATGACGTCACATAACATATCAACAGGGCTATCACCCTCTTTGTCTAGTCGGGAATTTCAATCATTCATATCTCGCTTATTTTTAAAGTTATTTAAAAAGTAATTTTACCTTGATATTTCTCAAGTAAGCATGCTTCAATTCAAGTGAAAAAAATTTTCATGCATATTCCCTATTTTCTATATAGTTCTTTTCGAACGGGTACCTGATCAGCTGATATAGTTTGGAAATACCTTAAGCAACAACTATTTTCGTTTTGGAAACTTAAAAAAACGCAACAGGATGATAATCGAAATGGTGTTTTAAAATTTCCTACCTACCCTGATTCTGAGAAAAGACTATTGTCAAAGAATGAGATAATCTACTAATCAATTCATTTTCTAAAACATAAAAATCATATAAAGGATAGGTCCAATTTTTCTTTGAAACTAATTTTCATTCAAATCGTAGACTAAATCGGGGAAAACTATTTGTTTTTTGATTTACATTAAATTGACTAAAAAAGGTAAATTGGATCCAAAAAATTCAAAAATCATGATCATTTGACGATTAGGTTAGTAGTTTACGAGCCATCGTCTTTAGTCGTATAGAAGGGTAAAACATATTTAACATAATTTCCATCTTTTTCATTATTTAACAAAAAAACTTGAAGGGCGATTTCGAATGAAAAGTTATTGAACGTATATGATACGATGTTTCATAAGAATTCACAGCCTACATTGTTGTCAAGTTAGCTACTGTTTGTAATTTGTATATCGTTTCAATTAATTTTCTTACAAAAGTAAAATATTATCTGATTTTACTGAAATCATAAAATAAAAGCTAAATATTAATATAATAGGATTAAGTAATCAATCCTAATCGCCCACAACAATTGGGAAACTACAGACAACAGATTTCGTGTAGGTGGAGATGAATTGTTTAATTTAATCCATAAAAGTTAGAAAAAAAATCAATTTTTTTAATAAAAAAAAAAAACAATTATGCAAATATTTTAATTAATGGTCATTTTTTACAGGGGAAAATCATTAATATTAAATAATCGTTCAACTTTCGAAATATTTAAAAATAGTAACAAATAAAAGTTGTTTTACATTTTTTGTGTGTGTGATTTTTCAAAACATTTATAATTGTGCTACATGAAGAAACCCGTTGAGAATAGATGGGGTACAACAATTGCCTCTTGATAAAATTGTTTAAATATGTTTAGTATTTCATCTGATTGTAACTAATTTAAGGGCGTTTCGACATCAATAATGAACAGATGATGGAATCGAATACTTTGAATAATACTGATGCATTTAATCGGTCTGACATGAAAATAGCGCAAACCAAGAGGTCATAAATGGCTATCGTTACTAAACGAAATTAGCTACCATTATAGGGAATACATTAAAACGTGTAAATTATGATACTTAGACGAAAAATTAGTTAAGTGTCCTTCACATCAATTTTGTTTCTTAAAATTTTCTTCTAAAATCTATATTTCTGACACTTTTAGCTATATAAACATTGATCATTACTGAAATATTTACTAAATATTAAAAAAAATCTATAAATTATTACTATTAAATGGTTAGAACTTTAGCTAAGTATCTAAACACATTTTGTTGAGTCAACAACGCGACCTAGTTGAGGTTGTATGTAATTATTACCGAATTAGAAGTTATCAAAACTATAATTAATTTTGCTAAATTGTGCTTTGCTTATCGGTAATACAACAAATTTATAAATTCTCCCTTGTGACATAATCCATTGTGATAGGTATATATTGTTATCAAACAAGAAAAAATGTAGTTATGCCGTTATCTTATTGTTAAGTATCTATATAGTGAGTGTAAGTGAGAACATCATCGAAACCCAAAATGATAGAGGATTTGCTCGCAATCTGGTACAAACGATTCAAGTAAAAATAAAACTATGAAACACGAAATAAAACTATGATTCATATATATTTATTTGTGTATACTTAAGCGTCAACAATACAATGTTTGTCCAAATTCCATTTAGGTTACGTAAGACAAATTCTAGAAGACTAGCGTATACTATATTTGACAAATGTCTTTGAATTTTAATCAAATACTGATATGAAAAAATTAACTCGTCAACCAGGAATCGAACCTCGGGCCTCTGGATACCTAGTCCAGCGTGCTTACACCAAAGACGACTGTGACGTAAGAGCCAACTTTTTCATATCATTCTTATTTTTATTTTGACAGTATTATTTCCGTCGATATTATTATTCATATATATTTATTTGTGTATACTTAAGCGACAATACAAGTTGGCTCTTACGTCACAGTCATATTTGGTGTAGCGGTAAGCACGCTGGACTAGATATCCAGAGGCCCGAGGTTCGATTCCTGGTTGACGAGTTAATTTTTTTATATTAGTATTTGATTAAAACTATGATATTAATACATCAAATGAAACTTTTAATTTTTATTTTAATGATGTAAATTCATAAAACTATATTCTAGTGAATTCGATAAGTCCAATAATTAAAGAAAAAAAATTGCATTTTTTCATTGCGGTTTCTGAATATTATATGCTCAATACTCGAAAGCTATACGTTTCTGGGCATTGTGTCCATATTATATTAAATTTTTATCTAATTTGACCGGGATACAATTTCCATAAGATTTGTGCAGGGTTCTTTAGTCTTATTCTAAGGGACGGACTGGTTATATGAGAATTTGGGAGAATTCCCGGTGGACCGACGGTAAAAAAATGAGAAAATGAGCCGGTCGGTTCAAAATGTCCGATTATTGAATTTTCAATTATAAATATATTTTACACTTTCGAGTTAAATAATTGAAACCAGCCCTATAGAGCAGAAAAAGTAGCCAATTCAAGTAGAATTGCGTATAAAAGCTCATTTCAGAGTCAAAAAATGGTTGACGAATACGTCTGACAAAGATCGAAGTACGTGGCCGCTCAATTTCTTTGCTAGACGAATCCGTTTACCTTTTTTGCACTTTGGGCCGAACCTTGTATGAGTTCCTGGTGGTCCGTTTCCTGCCAGTCCGCCCCAGCTAATTCTTACACTTTAAATTAAACCAACCAAAACTAAAATCAATTCTTCCAAGTATACAAAAAGCTTAATAATTTTTTAGGTTTTGTAGTTTTTAAGGTATGATAGGACAGAGGATATTATAGAAAATTTATATACATGATCAACATAATGAATATTTGATCTTACATAATATTAGATAATATAATTGAGATATTTAAAAATTAAATATGCATCATTTTACATGTTTAATTTTAAAGTAAACCAGTGAACTAGCTACGATTCAAATTGTTACATAAAATACTTGAAACCAGAAATAGAAACAAAAAATTGTCCACTAATTATAAAAACATAGCTGGATTAGTAAAAAAAAAAAGTTTTATATTTATAATTCAATGAATAATTCATGTAAATAGTTTTGTTTAAAGTATTCATAATTTATTTTAAATTTTTAAACTTTTATATAGAAAAAAAAAGTCTTTTTCAAAATGATTTGTAAATCATGTTGTCTCAACATTTTTTTATTGTCTGAATTGTCTGTTAACTATATGTGAAATAAATAAAGAATATCCCAAAATTCATAAAAAAAAAAGCTATATTTAATGTTGAAACAGTGTGACTATATGTGGTTAAATATGGAAATTTATGACGGTCAAACCTACAATCCCAATATCAGAGCTGGAGATAGAGGACAAATTTGATATATTCACTAGATTCATTTTTCGCACATGATTTTCTTTTTCAATTCATAACTTGTTTTCTGGTTGTTAGTATACTACTTAAAATAAAATTTCAAATTCGCCCCAATACCTAGATCAGTTTTTGTATTATAAACACGTATTTCGACTACAAAGTAGTCATCATCGGTATAAATTAGCTAGTCGTAATTTACACTTTGACAATTAGAAATAGATAGAAAATCGAAATCAAAAGACAAAAATAAAAATAAATAAAAAATTATACAAAATAAATTAAAAAATAATAAATTTTATTGAAATTACTCTTGTTAAAATTGCTTTCATTCGATTTACTCTTGTTAACATCACTCTTATTAAAGTTACTCTTATATTATGTTATTTTTATTCGAAGCTTGTGCTTCATTGATTGTAATCTCATTTGAGGTTATAATTAATTAGTTGATAGAACATGCGATAGGTAGATTTATTGAAGGTAACGGTTATTATAAATATTGTGTCTTTTAAAAATTACCATAATTAATAACAAATTATCATATAAATTACAGTGGCAAAATTATTTTGTTTATCAGGAAACGTTTTTTATGAATATTTTACAAAAGCATTAATTCTTTGTTTAAAAAAAAATTATTTTATATAGATTTCACGAAAATCACAAATTGTTATTTAAAAAATATTTTCGAAATTTTCTTCACAAACATCTATTGTACAATTGCAGCTTGTATTATGCAACAAATAGAACGGAATTTATTAAATAAAAATCAAAATTAATAAAACCTATTTTGACAAAATGGAAACCCGACTTCAGAAAGCAAATATTCTATAACAAAAAATGCACTAAAAAGTAAAACAATAATTGCATATTCTTGTGCCAATTTTAGTTAACCTAAGCAAAAATTTTTAAATATATATGTACAATTATTGTTATTTTTGGAGGCGGTGTCCAAATTTTGTGTGAATTTCTCTACGCTGACACTGCCTCCAAAAATAACAATAATTGTACATATATATTTAAACATTTTTGCTTAGGTGAACTAAAATTGGTACAAGAATATGCAATTATTTTTTTACTTTTTAGTGCATTTTTTGTTAAAGAATATTTGATTTTTGAAGTCGGGTTTCCATTTTGTCAAAATAGGTTTTATTTCTCGCTTTTTAGTGGCTTTGAAGTTCTATAACTGATTTTATTTGTCTAAATATTTAAAACAAAACCCTTTAAAACAAAAACCAAAAAATTCAAAATCGGTTCATAAATGACGGAGTTTCACACATCCTCCTTTTTGAAGTTGGGTTAAAAATACAAATATTTCATAATAAATTGACGGTTTTTACCGACTTGTATACGGTTATACTCGTAATACGATATCAGATTATTTACGGCATCATAGGTCTGACTTTCATCATTAGAAAAATTTGTAAATATAAAAATTCCTTACGCAGGAGCAGCGGCAAATTTCCTTAGGTTACATAAATCACTCTCTAACGGTTACAATTTTAGTGTAATCAAAATGAAATATGGTATCTGATATGATTTTAGTATTTGTATGACCAATTTTGTTTATAAATGGCAGTGGTTAAGGGGAGAGAAGGCACAGTCAAAATTTAAGTCTGATCAAAATGAAATGTCGTATCTGATATGATTTTGGTATTTGCAAGGCCTAGTTTATTAATAAATGGCATAGGTTAAAGGGAAAGGAGGGCATAGAGAAAGAAAAAAACACAAAATATAAAATATTTCTCTTAATATTAGAAAAATCGAAATGTGGGAGGAGTAAAGTTGTAGAAAATCATGTTTGCTGCGATACATTACCTGATCATTTTTTCTCAAACTCGTAATGTGTAAAGAGATATTTAGGATTTTAACTCTCAATCTTAAATTGTAAATAATTCTGTAAATATTAGTGTACTTCAAATGTAATTTTCGATTGTACCATTATTAAGAGAGTTATACCAAATTTCATTCCAATCGGATTTAAACTGTGATCGCTAGAGAATCTATATATATATGTATATATATATATATATATATATATATATTTACAGAATTATTTACAATTTAAGATTGAAAGTTAAAATCCTAAATATCTCTTATACATAATATATATATATATATATATATATATATATATATATATATATATATATAGGATTTTAACTTTCAATCTTAAATTGTAAATAATTCTATAAATATATATATATATATATATATATATATATATATATATATTTATAGAATTATTTACAATTTAAGATTGAAAGTTAAAATCCTAAATATCTCTTATATACAATATATATACATACAAATTTTAACGATGGCCATTTTTAACATTTGGTACGGTCGATGAACATTTGAAGAAATTTATATGAATTCGTAAAAAATACCATAGTAATTCGTAAAAAATACCAAGTCCAACAACATTTCATATCATAGCATCAGTAAACGTTTTACTTCACAGTAGAATTAAAATAGCAATGATGATAAGAATCCAATAATCACGACGTGTACTTAAAGTAAGTTAGTAACTCACATCAATAATTACGTCAATTATTAAAACAAATAGACATAAAAAAGCTTCAAACACATTAAAAATCAATAAAACAATTATATTTCGCTTGTCGTATATATATATATATTATCGCAAACATATTATATTATTAATTACTGTGTATTTTTGAACAACGTAATAGCAATGATGAGTAATTCGAAGAAATGTGTTTTTTTTTAAGTTGTTGTCCCATCTATTAACATTTATATGTTTTGTGCGAAGGTCGTCGCGTTGATTAAATTACCAAGTTTTTGATTATAACGGTGTCTATCTATACTGCTAATTTGATATTCTATAAAGAAATTCAATAACTTTTTTTTTTCTCACATAAAATCATTTGATTATTCGTATAGTAATAATGTGTTTATGATTTTCCATAAATACTTTCATTTTTTCACTCAGTATAAGGGAAAGTAGTACTTTTAATCCTACGTATAGGCTATTGTAGGTTAATAAAGTAATCATATTTTATGATATTCTACAGATGAACCGTGCAACTATAATCATTTGTAATTCATTTAATCATTTGTAGACAGAGATCGTGTAGAGGTCAGTGACTAATTCAAGTCGTAGCCTAAAGTGATGGAAATATGTTCTTAATTCGATAGAATGGATGCAAAACTACACTGATAAAAGGCATTTCTTGAATCAAGTAAATATATTTTCTTCGAAATATGATACTCCGAGAAAGAAATTCTTGTTTTCATTCAAGAATTTGTTTACTTGAAGATACTTACTCAAATAAACAAATTCTTGAATGAAAACAAGGATTTCTTGTCTAAGGATGTGCTGATGTGAGTGGAGTGGAAGAAATTTTTGTGTGTAGGCTAGGAATTGGTAGGATGTGCAGCTGCAGCCGACTCTGGTAGGAACTATGCCCATATTCATCTTGAGACTTGTCTATTAATGAACCGATTAAACTATCGGCCGATAAAAAGTGTGTGCAGTTACCCTAATTATTAAAGAATAATCGTAGACTTGTGTTAGAGCTGAATTCATTTGTTTTGACTATTATATGCGCGTAAGGGGAACTTTTTTAAAAGTAGAAGGGCAACTTATTATACTGGTTATATTTCACACGTTTAAATAAAATGATAAATGGATTAATAGTGGGGGAAACATTACTATGTTTCCTCCCCGTCATTTTGAAAATAGACTGATCCACTCAAACTGTGACGATATTCGAGTCTTCTTTCAATCTTTGACTGAATAAAATCAGTCACTGATTGTGACAAACTGATTGTCACTGATTGTGACAATAATTAAACAAACTATTTTAGTACTAATCCGCGTTAATGCATTTTCAAAATTGCAATTATCGGATGAATTGACGATAAAATGAATCCGGATAACGCTAGACATTAACTACTACACAATAAAAATGTGCTCATAAAGTTACTTTCTCTATACACACAAAAAAAAAAGAATTATGAGATGAAATAACCATTTACTTTCGACTGAATATACTAGACAACCCAATTTTACTTACATGCAAGTGAATCTAATATTTATAACAAACTTAAAAATTTATAAATAGGTTCATTCAAAAAAACAGTTTTATATTATATTTTAGTCGCGACAATATTTTTATGAAATGTACACTACCCAGCAATAATATTGAACCAAACTGAATCCAAATAGTTTACAATGTTTTTGTTGGTGCCTATAGTAATAATAATGAAATACATAAAAAACTAGCAACCCGCTCCGGCTTAGAACTAGCAACCCGCTCCGGGTACATCTAAACCTTCCTTCCTTATGAATCACTCCGTCCATTGGTGCAAACTGTATGAAAATCCGTTCGGGAGTTTACAGCGTATAGACAGACAGACAACATATATGTATTAATTTTTATTTTGAAGCCGAGGAAATTAAATTTTACATAGTTTTTTGTATAGAATTTGTCTCTGTTTATCATTTATTACATATCTAATCCTAAAAAACATAAAAGTGAAACACAAAAATTCCTAGAAATATGACAATGTTCAAATTAGGATTAAATATATCTAGACGCGTATTCATAGTCCAGTCTTGAGCAAGTGCTTAAGCTTAATATAGATTAAGATCATATTTTTGAGGCAGTGTCAGCATAGAGAAATTCACATAACTTTTCGACACCGCCTCCAAAAATAACAATAATTGTACATATATATTTAAAAATTTTTGCTTAAGTGAACTAAATTTGGCACAAGAATATGCAATTATTTTTTTACTTTTTAGTGCATTTTTTGTTATAGAATATTTGATTTTTGAAGTCGGGTTTCCATTTTGTCAAAATATGGTTTATTTCTCGCTTTTTAGTGACTTTGAAGTTCTATAACTGATTTTATTTGTCTAAATATGGGTAGACCTACTAAACGAACTACTAATTTTTAGTGCATTTTTTGAGAACACATTTTTTTTTTTTTTTGTAATTTTTAGTGCATTTTTTTATAACAGATTTTCAGGTTTTTTTACATGCATTTTGTTTTTCTTTTTTGGAGTTGGTTTTTTTTTGTAAAAAATTTTTTTGAAGTCGGTTTTTAAAAAAATTTTCTTATTTTCCCATTATGAATGAGTATACCCTTTCAAAAAAAAAAAAATTTTGCATAAATCGGTTATCACATATAAAATGAGGATTTTCCTCGATTTCCCGGGGATCCCCTAATCAGAATGCGATTTGGTGCCAATGGGACCAATGGGAAACCAAACCCTTTAAAACAAAAACAAAAAATTCGGTTCATAAATGACGGAGTTCTGAGGTGACACACATAAAAAAAAAAAAAATACAGACGAATTGAAAACCATCCTCCTGTTTGAAGTCGGGTTAAAAAAACTTTCTACATACAATATAAAAATAGTGTACTTTTCTGAAAGTAAAATTCAGATAGGTTCAGTTTTTTGGTATGATTGTTAACCCGACTTCAAAAAAGGAGGATGGTTCTCAATTCGTCTGTATTTTTTTTTTTTTTTTTTTATGTGTGTCACCTCAGAACTCCAACATTTATGAACCGATTTTGAATTTTTTTTTTTGTTTTAAAGGGTTTGGTTTCCCATTGGTCCCATTGGCACCAAATCGCATTCTGATGAGGGGATCCCCGGAAAATCGAGGAAAATCCTCATTTTATATGTGATAACCGATTTCTGCGAAAATTTTTTTTTTTTTTTGAAAGGGTATACTCATTTATAATGGGAAAATAAGAAAATTTTTTTAAAAACCGACTTCAAAAAATTTTTTTACCAAAAAAAAAAACCGACCCCAAAAAAAAAAATTTTTACAAAAAAAAAACAAAATGCATGTAAATAAAATTGAAAATCTGTTATAAAAAAATGCTCTTAAAATTTAAAAAAAAAAAAAAAACGGGTAAAAAAAAAAAATGTGATAAAAAAATTCACTCAAAATTAGTCGTTTAAGTCTACCAATATTTAGACAAATAAAACTAGTTATAGAACTTCAAAGTCACTAAAAAGCGAGAAATAAACCATATTTTGACAAAATGGAAACCCGACTTCAAAAATAAAATATTCTATAACAAAAAATGCACTAAAAAGTAAAAAAATAATTGCATATTCTTGTGCCAATTTTAGTTCACCTAAGCAAAAATTTTTAAATACATCTGTACAATTATTGTTATTTTTGGAGGCGGTGTCTAAAAGTTATGTGAATTTCTCTATGCTGACACCGCCTCCAAAAATAACAATAATTGTACAGATGTATTTAAAAATTTTTGCTTAGGTGAACTAAAATTGGCACAAGAATATGCAATTATTTTTTTACTTTTTAGTGCATTTTTTGTTATAGAATATTTTATTTTTGAAGTCGGGTTTCCATTTTGTCAAAATATGGTTTATATATTATATGTATACAGTATACATTATACATAGCCTTTTGAATAGTTAACAAACGTTACATAATATGTATGCTTGCTTACATTACTCTTGTTATGATTACAACATAAAATAAATAAAACATGAATTTATTGTAGCACGATTTACAAGACTTAATAACATTTTATCTACATCGTCATCATGTAGTAACAAACAGCCAATAGTTTGTTTGGTCGTCTTTTTTTAAAACTTTGTTGTAATATGTTTGTGATTTTAAAATAAAATGAAGAAATTAAATATGACTCGGTTTAACGTGAATGTATATGCATGAATCAGCAGCGAAATGGTTCGTAAATATATTCTCAGAAATTCATTCAAAGAAAGAAGGGCGTTAATAAATAAAATAAATAAACTTGTAAAAGTTTATTTTAAGTATGATTTGATACAGTATGTGTTAACAACATATAATTGAACGTATATAAGTCAATGTAAATAAAATTATTAATACTGAATCAGTAATATTATTGTGAAATATCTAAAAATTACAATTTAGTCCATCATAAGTGCATTAAAAACATTGCTCCAATAAAAATAAATAATAGTTTAAAAAAACTAAAAAAACACGCTTTTATAGAAAATCCAACTAAAAAATAGAAAATAAAATTTAATAAATTTGGATTAAGAAAAGTGTAAATAAGAAACAAATGTATATGAATGGAAAAAAGCGTGGGGTGCATGGTGTCAATAGTTATTCCATTAATATATATTTGTTTCTTATTTACACTTTTCTTAATCCAAATTTATTCAATTTTATTTTCTATTTTTTAGTTGGATTTTCTATAAAAGCGTGTTTTTTTAAAACTATTTTTATTTTTCATTTTTTCAATACTTTTCAATAAGTATTTTTAATCAGGGACTTTTCAGAAGTTTCACTTCTACCGTGTGTGACTTGCACACACACACATTTTTTTTTTAAGTCAGTAACTTATCTTGGAAATTGATGAATCCTGGCTAATCTAATCAGGATAATCGGATATTTTAATCGAATTATTGCATTGTCATCGGTCTTTGACAGGCGTGCAAAATTTGAATTAAATCTGATCGTTCAAAGTAGGAGAAAATCGAGCCCAAAAGGGTTGGTTACATACATACATACATACATACATACAAACATACAGGTGAAACTAATAAAAGGCGTATACAAAGGTCGAACTGAATTGATCAACTTTATTGTATTGCTTGTCGAAGGGCCTTCTGCATGGCGTCTGGCCTCGACCTCGACAGAATCCTATAGCTTCATCTGCTTAAAATAGCACCTCTCACCCGGAGGCGTCTCACCTTCGGGTGAAAGGTTGTTCTGAAGGAGGGCACAGAATACCCCTTGGTCTAGGTACTAGGGACCCGTTGGCGGTACCCCTCTTTCTAATTATTATTATTGCTTGTCGAACGAACTCTCTTGCTCTTAATACAAAGACAGAAGTACATTGTAAAAAACCAATGGAAATTTGTGTAAAATAGCCTTAACTTTTTGAAATTAGGTAATTCCTAAGTCCTCACCGACCAAACCAGAATTTTCTAACGATCTGAATTATGAAGCGTAGCATTAGTTATTTATGTTACACCGTGCCCGACACATTTTTCCATTCATGTGGGTAACAGAAGATATTTAAAAACACTGGTAAGGAATACTTAGAGTTGTTTCTCGAGAAACTACTGACCCTCAAAATTATTCTTGCAATTTTATGAAGACAGATACCAAGATTAGATAAACCAAGATCCATATGAATAAAATCAAGACCAAAGTAAGACTGAAATGTCAGGTATTCAAGAGGTTTTAAAGGGACGTTGATAGTTATAGCTTTCAACTATCAACTTATAATTTAAGCAGACTATTACAACTAGCGTTGCTCTGATAAGAGAATTGCCATTTGCAACGTCTAGTCTCGCAATTTTAAAGATTCAGTCTCTCATCACTTCTCATTTTTCGATAATAAAAATTATTCTTATTCTCGCTAGTTAAGAGTATTTCTCGCCTCGCCTTGATTTCAATACTTAAAATGGAAAAACAATACGAAGGCTTTTATTAACCCGACTTCAAAAAGGAGGATGGTTCTCAATTCGTCTGTATTTTTTTTTTATGTGTGTCACCTCAGAACTCCGTCATTTATGAACCGATTTTGAATTTTTTGTTTTTGTTTTAAAGGGTTTGGTTTCCCATTGGTCCCAAATCGCATTCTGATTAGGGGATCCCCGGGAAATCGAGGAAAATCCTCATTTTATATGTGATAACCGATTTATGCGAAATTTTTTTTTTTTTTTGAAAGGGTATACTCATTCATAATGGGAAAATAAGAAAAATTTTTAAAAACCGACTTCAAAAATTTTTTAAATATATATGTACTATTATTGTTATTTTTGGAGTCGGTGTCCAAATTTTATGTGAATTTCACTATGCTGACACCGACTCCAAAAATAACAATAATTGTACATATATACTTAAAAATTTTTGCTTAGGTGAACTAAAATTGACACAAGAATATGCAATTATTTTTTTACTTTTTAGTGCATTTTTGGTTTTAAATATTTGATTTGTATTTGTAAACAGGTCAAGAATCTTTTTGATGCACTCCTTGGTATAAGGATTATAAAACGAAAACAATTTCTGACACTGCAGAAACGACAACACGAGACGGAAAAATTTCTTGAAGAACTGTAGCGGCGTTACTTAAATAAACAAGAATTGAAAGTCAGAGAAAGTGATTCGGAATATGTATACGATAAATAAAACATCTTAAAAGGATGGTCCAAATTAGGTAGGTTGCAGTGCCTGTTCGAGTGGGATAGATTTAGCCCATTGTGATACCTGGAAAGGGGATCTTTTCGAAGGGAGACATTACTCCTTGAACCATTTGGTTCTGATCAAGAACAGCAGAAGAGATTTGACGTGGACAGATTTTAGTTCGGAGAGATCATCAAGGATTGACTGACTCAGGTATGTCAGCTTTCTCATAGCAAGAGCTGGACAGTGTCATAGAAGGTGAATCATTATTTCCTTTTCCTCCTCATTGTGACAGCTCCTACAATAGTCGTGGTGCATTGGTAGGCCCAAGCTTTCAGCATATTCGTCTCACAGCAGCAGTGTTGCCAGATCTCCCGTTTAACGGTAGATCTACCGTTTTTTTATTATTTCTACCGCCCTACCGTTTTTTTTTCTTAATCTCCCGTTTTTTAGATATTTTGTGAGTAAATAAAAAAATGTTTGAATTTGTGTCATTTTTTAATTTTTTATAATAATTATGAGTTTAAAACACTCAGTCGTACTCAGTACAAAATCAGTAATTACAGACCATATTCCATTACTTGAAATAATGGAATATGGTTCTGTAATTACTGATTTTGTCATGAGCGTGTCGTACGTTACAGTAACAGACCCAGTACATGTTAACAGTTTTATATTATACCAGACTAAGTTTTTTATGCATGTAAATGGTAAAATAATATATATTTTATATACAAAATACAACTTTTTGAATCTACCGCTTTTATTCTTAATCTACCGCTTTAGTTTTGGTGGATCTACCGCTTTTCAACCCGACTTCAAAAAGGAGGATGGTTCTCAATTCGTCTGTATTTTTTTTTTTTTAAGAAATCTGGTCTGGCAACATTGCACAGCAGTACCAGTGCATTCAGTAGAGACTGAATGTCCTACGGAGCCCTAATACTGCATACTCATACAATATTATTAAATAATATTTTATAATAACTATATATACAATGAAATATACGAGATTACCGTTAGTTCGTATTACATTCAAAATGATAAACAAGAGCGAACGAACAACTTATTTTATAAACTTATATCAGAGGAGATGAGATGAGAGAAGAAGACCTTCATTCATTTCTGTATCAAAAACAAAATAATTCAATTTCTTCTCACAGTCAATTTATAATAATTATTGTCTCATGACTAACAGTACTCGGATTGAGAACAGATCCGACATTTTATATGAAAATATTTATACGAATGCCAATGATATTACACGTTAAGTTCCCAGTTAGTACTGATCTAATTGCCACATTTCCGGATGCTCGACTGTCTGTCCGTCAACATGATTACTACGTGCTGAAAATTCAAATGTTCCTTCTCATAAAAACTAACAACTTTTGTTTGAAATTTTTTTCAATAAACTAAATAGCCACAATTTCATCTCAAATATCTGTAGTTATTTGTAGATTGATCAAGCATGTATATAAATATACATCCGTATACAGTACCTTGGTATATAAAACGCAGGCCATAACTTTTGATATCCTTGTAGGCTATGCCCCTTTTTACACGTGTAAGTTTAGATGAAAGACTTCAATCAATTATTTTGACTTGTGGCTAGTATACTTTGACCAAATAGATACATCTTGGGGTCTAAAAAGTATTGCACTTCGACCTTATGGCCCATTGTGCTCCGCCTTCTACTTCAGTCCGACGAGATTCGCTTCCCCCATATGTTGGCAATAGCCAGGAGCTATTGCTTGTCAGGTCTTCCTGAAAGTTCATATATTCGGGGTGAGATGAACCGAATATCCTGTATCTACTGTAACCTAGAGGTTCGCAGTCAAACATAATGTGGCTGGATGTTTCTTCCTCCTCGTCACACAATCTGCACACAATGGACCCGTTATGGAGTCCTATTATGTGCAGATACTTCCGCAGGATATAATGCCCGGTAATAAATCCGGTAACCCTCCGCAGTTGCATCCTGTTCCGCCTCAGTGCATCGAGAGATAGCTTTTTGGTTGCACTCTGAAGTAGTATTTTCCCGAGCTTCTACCGCGGTACTTTTTCCCAGTGATCACGGTGTTTAAAATTTGACCACTCGTTGATCACCTGTTTACATGCAGTCCTTGGAATTCTTAAAATAGGCTCTGGGCCTATGAAGGGCATTCCGACCCTTCACTATCTGACGCGAATACAATACTCAGTTCTTAATGAATTCAGCTTTTTGAAATTATTAAAAACAATGTGAAATTAACTTTTTTCAAAAAGCTAAGATTGATTTCTCAATGGGACTTCACACAATTCATAAATCAAAATGCATGTGTAATAAAAATGTTTAATTAAAAATTATATACACGAAATAATGACCTCCATAAGGCGCCTCGTGTTATATGTGCTTTTTATGACAATATTAAGGATATAACCATGAAATTAAAAATACAAAATATTGATGTATCAAATCAATTTGTCCTTAATAACAAATAAATTAAATAACATACGATGTAATGAATATCAATTCAATTTAAAACCTTCCGATTGTGTGGGTACAAATGACACAATTTAAAGTACTTACAAATATGCTGTATTATACAGTGCCACAAAAGTAGCGCTCATTTTTCAAAATTTTATAAATGATTTGTGTCTTATTTATTTGGTTTTCGAAAAAATGGACAAAATGGACAAAAGTTATTCATTATAATGTACCAATAACTTTTTATACGAAACATTTTCCTAAAAACCGAAAATGAATAAAGTACATACAAATCATTTTTGAAACAAATGAGCGCTATTTTTGTAGACATGTGTGCATACGGCTACTCGTGTACATACTGCTACCTACTCATCATACTGCGTATGACGAGTATTACGACCTTAGTAGTGTGTAACATCAACAAGAGGGTGCATCGACCATTCAATGTTTATTGCGTTTTTGTCTTTAGGCGAATAAATTTTTATTTTATTTGACAAGGTGAAGGAAATATCCTTGACAATGTTTTTTATGATTAAAAATAAATTATATTTTTCGGATGTGTTTAATTGTAATTTTATTATTAAAAATCAAGGTATTTTTATGTAAATTGTTTTATGGAAAAATATTTATAGCACAGTATGTTGAGATCCCAGCAATTAAATGCCACCAAGTAGCTAAAGTTTGTAATTCCACTTTTATCCGAAGAATTATTTCGAAAACCGAATCAATAAGGCACATATCAATTATACAATTTTAAAAACTGACATAAATTTTTGTGGTCCATATTACTTCTACTATCTCGAAGGTCTATATCTAGTGCAACAAACTTTGTGTTCATTATTAAATAAGCAAAATAAAATTTGGGTTGAAAGTTCAATAAATATGCCAATTACTTGTCTTTTTTACAAGATTTATTTTGTTTTACTTGTCCGGTTGTCTGTAATGGAATCTTGCAAGTTAAATTTGACCCACTTCCTCTTATCCTACGGAGTTGAATTTTTTATATGTTGGTACAGTTCCGATGACAATGCATTTTTATGGTAAGCATGACCGGAATTGGAAAGGAAGATTTAGAGGGAGAGGGAAACATAAAATTTAGTTTATCTCTCTTAATATTGAAAAAATCGAAAAACACATAAGAAGTAAAGTTGTAGAAAATTACTATAAGTTTAAATTAGTAAACGAATGAGAATTTTATTGCGGTCATAGTCATAAAATTTAGATGTGGTTACATTTCCTATTATCGACATTCAATCAGTATAGTTCATATATAGTATATGAACATATTCAAGTATATGATATAAGCGCACATTATTGGCATTCGTGTTGGCTTATAAACGCTTACTTCACTCTTGAAAATGCATTATAATGCATTACGTGTAAGCGTCAGATGTACTACGGTTACTGGTCAATATTATGTGACCGATGAATTTATTTTTAAAAGATGTAAATCATTTCTCTAATATCAATAAAATATTTACGTAGTTTTTTTTTTCTATTATGATGGTGACATGCTGTTCATGTTACGAACACTTAACAAATATTGTGTTTGACTTTTTTTAACCAAAACTTTCTTGCCATTACTAATTTGAATTTTCATACTTTGTTTCCAATCTAAATATGAAACGTGGCTAAATACCAACTTATTGTATTCAAATTTTTATGTTAACGAGGTTAAATTCCATAATAAAAATAATTAATTTTAAATAATTTATTAATTTTAATTTTATAAACTACTACCGGCTATATATATACAAAAACTTGACAAATTATATATTAAAACCTTCCTCGAGAACCACTCTATCCTTTGGTGAAAATAGCATGAAACTCAGTGCGTACGAGTGAACTAAGACTTATTATTATTTATGTGCTTAGTACCATGTGCTTGATCATTGCAAGTCTTGGTTCATTCGTGTGCAGTTTGTTTGCATGGCTGGCCTCGTTAAAACGATTAAACTATAGTGAACAACTTTAAATCCATCTGTGATCTATTTAAACATAATTGATATTTGTTATATTAATTCGCATATGATCACCACTGATGACAGATGACTTTTCCTTTAGCATCTAAGAAAAAACTGACCATGAAATGTTACAAAAAAAAAAGTTTAATTTAGATTTTTATAAGATAATTACCTATCATACACAGTAATTACACCCCAAACTTAAATACATAACTATAAATTCAAAGACAATACATTGAATTGAAATATTATTATGATATGCAAAAAATATGATTAATTTAAATATAATAGTTTTTCCCCACATATTTTGTGTTAATCATCTCTTTATTCATTTAAATATAAACCTTGTTCCATTTATTTATGAAAAAAGATACGTCCTTACACATATTTACAATTGTAGCTAGGTTTGCCACCCGTACTTTATAATATAAAGTGTTGTACGTCATTTCTGATAGTTGTATGTACTCTATACTTAATGAGAACAATAAAGTACGCAAAAATACTTTATTTTACATGATTTGATTTCTCTGAGATTCAAAAAAGTTTGGTAGTAAGCATTTTAAAATGGAACGTTATCGATTGGTGCCGAATCGATAGGTCGCCACCGCCACTTGACGCTCGTTTTTGATAATTTTTGAACGCAACTTAACCTCAAAAAGCCGTAAAATGTATAGAAGGCAATTGCATAACAATTTTAGATATATATGGGATTATGGTTAATCTAAGAGATGAATTAGCACAAAGGGAACAAGATCTCTTCTTTGACTATGAAACAGGCAAAAAAATTAAACTGTTGTCTTCACCGGAACTGACTAGGGAAATTCACACGATTTTTTATTATTATTTATTGACAAAGCCTTAGAGTAACTAAATGAATGGTTTGATTTTTAACCCGACTTCAAAAAGGAGGATAGTTCTCAATTCGTCTGTATTTTTTTTATATTTTTTTTTTTATGTGTATCACCTCAGAACGTAAGTACACCATTACTACTAAAATATCAAAGTCCCCATCGATCCAACTTCTGCTAAAATTTTTCAAGGTCAAAGGTAAAGAATATCGGTTTTTCGCATATATCTTATAAACGGATCTATCACAAAAATAGGTCAGACAAAAATTGTAGATCGTGAAATTAGGATCGATCGGATCGATGATGTACTTAACATATATACCAATTTCCAACTGTATGCGAATTTTTGTAGATATGAATCTTAATTTGACTTGGGTATAGGGCGTAAAGTAAAATTTCCGTACGCAAATAAATATTTGCAATAGATCTAAGTAGTGTGATAATAATTGAATAGGCGAAAATTGAATAGTCATTCACCGCACGGAAAAGCGGGTACTAAGATAGTACTTTTCCCGCATGAGTAAAAAAAAATATATATAAGTTAATCAAAAAGGTACTTTAAGGTGAGGCTGCTAAATAGTTGTAAAATAATTTATAACATAGTCTGGCTAATAAATTTGTCACAATATACACACTGCAATTCCATATATAGTTTGAAAATAATAACACATGATTGTATTGAATCCAGGAGTTGATTGAGCCGGAGCTCAATTACTGGTTCATTCACCAGACACAACAATAATAATAATCATAATAATAATAATAATGTCTTATGGTACATAAGTATACGTGTAGTTATTTTGTTTTTAATGATACATTCGATATATTCGATATAGGATTTCAAAATATACAGTGACAACCGTCAATTACAAAAGCTATTCCCTGCATACTGTATATTTTATCTTAGAATTTTCATATTTACTCTATATTAACTCTTCACTTGTAATTTCATCTCAAAAACACAAATATTTAGTTTTTATTAACACAAGTACTCAGCAGATGGGATCATATTAAATTGAGTACTAAAAAATTTTTTTATAATGTCTCGGTAGCTTAGTTTATAGGTCAGTGAAATATCAGCCAATGCAACACACGTATCAATTAATAAGCTATAAATATTGTTTCGTGCTTTGTTGTAATAATTCAATTCACAAAATTATTCTAAAAAGATTGATCATTGTGCTACAAGAGGAAATGAATTTGAGGATTTCGACTAATGTTTATTCTTTTTTAACCCGACTTCAAAAAGGAGGATGGTTCTCAATTCGTCTGTATTTTTTTTTGTGTGTCACCTCAGAACTCCGTCATTTATGAACCGATTTTGAATTTTGTTTTAAAGGGTTTGGTTTCCCATTGGTCCCATTGGCATTCTGATGAGGGGATCCCCGAAAAATCGAGGTAAATCATCGTTTTATATGTGATAACCGATTTCCGCGAATTTTTTTTTTTTTTTTGAAAGTACACTCATTTATAATGGGAAAATAAGAAAATTTTTTTTTAAAAACCGACTTTTTTACAAAAAAATCGACCCCAAAAAAAAACTTTTTACAAAAAAAAAACAAAATGCATGTAAAAAAAACTGAAAATCTGTTATGAAAAAATGCACTAAAAAAAAATAAAAACGGATAAAAAAAAATGTGTTATAAAAAATGCACTAAAAGTTAGTAGGTCGTTTAGTTGGTCTACCCATATTTAGACAAATAAAATAAGTTATAGAACTTCAAAGTCACTAAAAAGCGAAAAAATAAAAAATATTTTGACAAAATGGAATCAAAAAATAAAATATTTGACAAAATAAAATCAAATATTCTAAAACAAAAAATGCAGTAAAAAGTAAAAAAATAATTTCATATTCTTGTGCCAATTTTAGTTCACCTAAGCAAAAATTTGTAAATATATATGTACAATTATTGTTATTTTTGGAGGCGGTGTCCAAAAAATATGTGAATTTCTCTATGCTGACACCGACTCCAAAAATAACAATTATTGTACATATATATATTTACACATTTCTTTTAATCTGTTTTTTTTTTTTTTTTTTTTTTTAAATTTTTAGTGCATTTTTTCATAACAGATTTTTAGTTTTTAAAGCTCACGAGTTTGGAACTTGTATACGAACAACATTCATAGTTGACACATCTTCATAGCTAATGAAGAATATCTCTTGACGAATATCTCGGCAAGACTTTCGTAAGACGTGGAGCCGCGAGTGGGGCTGTGTACACTGTGTTTTGCAGACAATACAGTACTCGTTCAGTCAATGGATAAGATAGTTGTAGACGTTACTGATTTGTTAAAATCCACGTTATGTCGCCAGAGTGACCTTTGACTCCTGGTCAAAAAAATGACTGGACATGAAGCACTCCCGAGGCGAGACGAGTCGAACGAGACAAACCACGCGCTACGAGTACACACTCGCTCTCGTTAAATTTCGTCGTGAGTGTACAGCCGGTATAAAACTATTGTGTTAATGCACTTTGAAGTTTTAATGGTTAAAAGTGTTCAAAGTAGATATTTTAAAATACAATAACCCTGTACCAAATGATAACAAGATGTCATTATATAATAAATAAAGTTATAATAAAACAGTAGTCACATAAAATAATTCACCTGATCTCATCCTGATCTTTTGGTATTTGTAAAATAAATCATTGATGTCGATCAAGAACAAACATTCCATTATCGGTCACTGATTTTTTTAATTATATCACAAATACCACAACCAACAAGTAGTTAGTAAGTACTATGAGCCACAAAAGTAGCGCTCATTTTTCAAAATTTTTTAATTGATTTATACCTTATTCATTCGTTTTTTGGGAAAATTTTTCGAATAAAAGTTGTTGGTATATATAAGATTAACAACTTTTATCCGAAGCATTTTTTCGAAAAACTAAATGAATACAGCACAAATCAATTATAAAATTTTGAAAAATGTTCTCTACTTTTGTGGCCATGTGTTGCCAACAATCATCAATGAAGTTAAAATGTTGTTTTAAAACAAATATAATAATAATATCCCTACTAAATCTTGAAATTGAATAATTTACTGTTGCAAATAACAGCAGAGCAATGTCTGCATGGCTACTGGTTTTTATACCCGGTATATAATATATATACCCTGGTATTAACCCCTTGTAGTTTTAATTGTTTAAATAAATTATATATCTGAAATGATTATTTATTTGAATAAATTATGTGCTTGAAATTATTATGTAAAGGAAATTTTATCACAGCAAAATACATATTTTATTTATTATTAATACTACAGTGTAAAATAAAAATAAACTAATAGTCGTTCACTGTGTGATTCTTTTCGAAGCACGAAGGATTTTCGAAGCACGAAGGATACTTTTCGAAGCACACGAAGGAACATGTAATGCAACAATACTTTACATTGTTTAAGTTTCAAGACTTAACTTTTAATTTAGGTTTACACGGTGATTGTTTCACAAAGTAAAACTAAGTTTACACGAGTCAGACTCGTGATTGTTTCATAAAGTAAAAATAAGTTTACACGAGTCAGGCTCGTTTTTGTTTCACAAAGTAAAAATAAGTTTACACGAGTCAGACTCGTGATTAATGCACAAAGGGTTAATTTTAGTCCCGACTTTGTAACGGTTGAAAATCGCAGAAAAAAATTTTTATATAGGCATAAAATAACCTAATTAGTTTATTTCCGCAACTTTGTCCGTCCGTAAGTAAACACGATAAGTCAAAAACGAAAAGAGATAGCGAGTTTAAATTTTGTATGTGTGTTTCTAAAAAGTCAAGTCAATTCTTAAATAGGTCAAATCGGAATCGGAATAGGCAAAATTGGACCGCATTTAGGCAAAATGGGCAAAACTGCCCATCTTCGAAACCGTAAAAGAATGTTTGAAACTTTTTTTCATAAATTCAGTACATACCGAGTATTTAAGCAATTAGCTCAGTTAGTTGTTATTTTCACTTTAAAAGATATTTGTGTTTTATTATTTTATCTCAAGAATCATGGACGTAACTATTTTAATTGTTTTGTAAACTAACCTCTATTTATCCATTGTTAGAGTATGGCTGTCTTTCGGTAATATTATACCTACGGAAATGACTAGCTTTTACTTAATTTGACATGTAATAGTTTTGAACATTTATAACATTCCTTGACATCAAATAAATGCTTGATATAAATAATCATACACATTTACGCTCTCACTCTGAGCTACAAAAATTACATTATTATGTATATATGAATAGTGAATTTGTCTATGTGTTGTGTATGTGTGTCTATGTATTTGTTCTATAATAAAATCAAGCCGGTTTTTTGTCCTAATTATATAGCACAGTGCTGGAACTACCTTAATTTAACAATATATTTTATAAATTGAACGAACATATTTCCATCCCTTTAGGTTACGACTTGAATTAGTCATTGACTTCTACACGATCTCTGTCTACAGAATTCAGTTTCAGTATTTACTCTGAATACTTAATGCTCTCATTTACACTTACTATATATACACTTCTGTTCATAAAAAATGAACCAGTTGAAACATTCTAAGTGTTACTGTATGTAATATTATACATAATATATTTAGTAATATATTTGTTTAGAATATGTACTTAAACAATATATTTTATAAATTCACATATTTTCATTTTCATTTGAATTATTTATTAGATATAATTGGATATTCCTAAAACAACTATGGGAAAATATCTGATTTCCACGATATATCATTATTATGAATTCAGTTTATTTCATATTTAGTTCAATATATTGTCTTCCACGAATTTAATTTGAGCTCACGTTCATAAGAAAATGTAAATAATTCATGAAAGTGTACACAGTAAAAAAAAGGGGTTAACTTGAAAGTAAACCATAGTTGATGCAACTAATCGGCAAACATAAATACAGCGATTCGAATGAATCCGTTCTCTGAACTACGCGGCGTTATTGAAATTTATTATCGAAAGAAGTTTAACGTAAACTTTATTTATAAGATTGTCGATTGAGAGTGAATATCACTTGAAAACAAAATATACATTATTGAAATTAAATCAAATTTCATATATACTATTATATGTATTGGTCATCGTTTTATTTCATCTAGTTTTGCAACCCTTCATCTGAAATACGAACAAATTCTCTATCACTTTGGGTAGCGACTTGAATTAGTCACATCTCTTTATATTATCTCTGTCTACCGAGTTCAGTTTCAGTATTAATTCTGAATACATGATGTTCTCATTTCCACTCACTATATATACTAATAAGAAAATCATAACTACAATTTTTGGTTTAATATAACAATATATACCAACCACAATGGATTAAAAAATGTTTGGTATTATTTTATACCGATTACTAATAGTAATATTTTGAAACTATTTATTTATTTATTAAGTATAAACACTCATTTTAGCAAAATTTATTTGTTTTGAACTCGCATTTCGGTAATAATAACATATAATCTAAACTAGGTCGCGTACTTGGTTTAACAAATTCAGTAACATTACTTCAATGTTTAGGTACTTAGCTTAAGTGCTATTTATTTTCCTTTAGATCAGGGGTGTCAAACTCAATTTTGCAGAGGACCATATATTAAATTTAGAATGTGTAGGCGGGCCAGATTCAAATTTAAAAAAAATGTACTGAATTATTATAACATTTTATTTACTTAATTATATAGTATATAATATACGGTTGTTAAAAATCATATCAAAGTTATAAAAGAGGGTAATTATTTTGAGCTCGAGGATCCAGATACCTGACTTCTCTTGTTTTTGACAAGCTCATTGATGTCAGGTATCATATTCGTTGTAATTATTTTAAGAATTGATTAGAGATGTTCATTCGTAAGTCTTGTGAGATGTTTGCTCTTATTTATTTTCATGACGGAAAACTCTGCTCACATAAATAGGTGCTGCATGCTTTTTTAATTGCGGGTAGTTATCCAAACTCTTGAAATATTGTGTATAAAATGTAAGAGCGTAAACCTCTTTAAATTTTTCTTTCAAAATACTGTCTGATTGAAGATCTATCAACTCCATTTGCAAATGAAGTGGTGCCTGTGAAGCTTCAAAATTGAATGGATTGTTGAAAATTGGGAATTCCATTTCATTCATTTTGTGGAAGTCTTCAAAACGATTGTTCTACCTCTCTCGCTTGTCTAGGCACGCGCTGCCCTTGAAATTACGTATAAATGTTGTAATGTGCGCATTTTAAAACTTCCGTAGAGGAATCGAGTGAAGTCATGATTCTTCTGTCTGTCACACATTGCGATCGCGGGCCGTATCTTTGACATCCCTGCTTTGGATAGTACTTCCTGGCGTAGTTGAGTCAACTTTTTTTTTTACAGTGTATGTATTTTTATTGTCTTGTTTTCATTTTAATTTATAGATTTTCAAATTAAAAATTTGTATTATAATTTTTCTAAGAACAAGTTCATTATATATATAATATTGTTTGTTCATGAATTTTCATTTGATTCCAATCAAAAATATGTAATCGAATGGACAGGGTGAACAAAAATGAGAGATTCGCTATAAATAATAGATTTACACATATTATTTACGACAGTTTTCAATAGAAAAAATAATAAGGATGCCATAAAAATCACAAACACACTTGGAATTATTGAATTTATTGAAAAATAAACCGTTTTGCATTTTTGCAGGATAATGCCACAAAAAATCGATACAAAAAACTTATATTAACATAGATAGATAGATTGTAGCGGCTACCCTGGACGGGCTACACTTCGACCATAAGGTCCATTGTGATGCCTAAGGATGTGTGGATGTGAGTGGAGTGGAAGGAATTTGTGAGTAGACTAGGAATTGGTACGATATGCGGCTGCAGCCGACTAAGGAAACTGCAGAAAACCTTCTCAAGCATAGCCGGTTACTTCGTTCTTTTCCATACGCCGACAGTTTAGTCAATTATTTAGTCAAAATTCGCAGAAAAACAATTATCACAAAACAAATTATTATACTATATAAATATATATGTATATATATATATATATTAGTTCACAGTGGAGCGCCTATTTTCATTCATGAATAATAACAGGCTGGATTTTTGTGAGTAGCTTCAATTTGACGAGACGCCCAACTTTAGTCTCTACTAAAATTCTCGATACTGGGACCTAATAAAGTGCGCAAGCGTAAAACATGTCGATTGGGCGATTATTCAAATTTTATTTATAACAGTTTTTTAGTAGAATCTTGAGATAATTTGATAAAAAACTCGAAAAAATGTTCGTCCTACAAAATGGATGGTTTTACCGAAGCTTCCTCTACTCCCAAACATGTCCAAATGACAAGGTCATAAAAAATGATTACTAACCAGCTGATTTTTTACTGTTGCTTAAAGAATATTTTTAAAATTAAATGGCTACATTGCCCTACAAAATAAATGGCACATTTTCTAAGTCTTACAATCGGAATATGAAAAACAACCTCAATCGGAACTACAACTACAATCGGAAATTGTGAAAAGTGTTTCAGTGGAATTGACAATTTCCGATTGTAGGACTGAGAAAATATACCATTTATTTTATATATATATATATATATATATATATATATATATATATATATATATATATATATATATATATATATATATATATATGTATATATATATATATATATATATATATATATATATATATATATATGTATATATATATATATTATAATGAGTTTGAAAAATGGTTTTTGTACCTAAGAGCATATTCAGAATATCGGTTGGGTTGGGTCAAAGATTTAGATAGCATTTTCTTAAAAACTTAAATTTTTTTTATTATGTCGAACAGAGGTGGACACTTCGAATACGGTCAGCGGGCGCCGAGGTGCCCGGGGGATATGGTTCGGAACCCCTGGTGTATGGTACTAAACATTTTATTGTAACAAATTATCATAAAAATAATTCTTTATGACAAGAATTTACAGGCAAATGTGTGATTTTATTGTCATTACTATTTAATAAAACAATACACTTAATGGAACATAATTTTTGTGTTTTACAATATAAAACGCATTATTTTAATTTAAGAAAACGGTGGATGCATAATTAAAATCTGAAATTATCTTTGAAAATGTTAAATTTACCACGAAGGATTTTTGCTTAAGTTTTTCCAGAACCAATAACCAGACGAAGTTTTCATCATTTTATTTCTCTTTCACACTGTATATATAATATAAAATTAGAAATAATTACATAAAATGATTGATAGATTTGGTTGCTATACCTGCTGCCTGTGCTGTGATGCACTTTGAAAACTATTTCAAAATAATTCAATAAAAAACCACAAATTAACACATTTAATTGTTTTTATTTAATAATATATTTATTTTATATTTGTGTACTGAGTGATTCGAAAATAGAATACTGTCAAACAAAGATACATAAACAGAGATACTGCATTTAGAATGCTGTGTAATTAAGTTAATCTTTCTATATCGATGTTCTGGAAGATTTATATTTAAGACATCTCACAGCTTAAGGATGTACGAGCACTGAAGCTTCGAAAAGATTAAGGCTTGATTTTTTGTTTACATGTAGTTGAAGTGCATATCAATCAATTATAAAAGTTTAGGGGGGGGGGGTAGTACGGGTAATGTTAAAGTTCGAGTTATAAAGCATTGCTCTTATGGAGAAATCCATACTTTTACACATTTTGATAATTTGCACTTGGAATAAAATAAGACGAATAAAAAAAATTACGCAATAGAAAATAGAAATATTAATAAAGAGATTGATCCAATAAAATTCAGGTATGACGGGCCTAAAAAAATATATATTTAAGAAAACAAAGCTTTCGGGTAAATTTTATTTCTGTCGGCGGTTACCGAAATCTCACTTTTATTTCTTAAATATCGTTTTTGTTAAACCCGGTATGACGGATCTAAATTAAATTTTAATTTTAACTTACGATAAAAAATATAAACATTGTTGTGGACTTTCATGAATGTACTATTATACGATTTTGAAGAATTTTATAGACTACATCAGCGCTCGAACATCCTTAAGTGTCAATATTTTTGTTTACGGTTAATAATACACAACTTCAGATTAAATAAAACCGATTTTAGAATAAACCCAATGTAGGAAGACACATAAAAAATCAGACTGTCAGGTTTCAAACTGTAAGGTTTTCATTAAAAAATGGTTAAAAAATTGTTTAAGGTTTTTGTAAAATTCTTAAATGTTGTCCATTAAATATTTTTTAAAGCAAGAGTTCAGTAGAGCAACAACGATTGAAGGGTTCGGTATTTCTCCAGTTATAACTTTGTTTTAGCAAAAAAGTGAATAAAATTTACCTAATACTAAGAGTTTAGGAGAACCAAGTGATAGGAAAATATGGTTTCGTTTGGTAAAAAAAAAAGTTCATATTCAAAAAAAAGTCCAATGCTAGAGAATAGCTAAATCGCCTTTAGAAATTCTTAATCTCATCTTTGCAGAGCCTATAAAATCTGCAAATATTCGTTACAATAATGAAGAAATTAAACGAAGAAAAGAAAATTATGCGATATAAGAGGGTACAATAGAATTGTTGCAACCTGAGGAACTAAACGCCTTACTTGGGACATTTTTTATCAGCGATTTTGAAAGATAACCATTTATCTTAGGATATTATTGTCGAAATAGGTACCGCACTTCATTTTCTCACAGAAAATTCCCCTTTCTTCTTAGTTGTTTAAGATTAGTCAAATTTACTGATCGGTACCGTCTGAAGAGGGTATATAATCGCTACACGACTGAAATTTGTCTACGTGAAATGAGTTAATCCACAATAGACTAATTTTGCAATAGACTAATTTTGCAAGTATCAAAACTTGTTAGAATAATAATAGACTAATAATATTAGATTAATATTTCTGAACTAGCTTATACTCGCGGCTTCTCTCACGTTTATTCACGTAAATACCAGTTTTTAAGTCTAATTATAAGCTTTTTAAACAAAAAAAAAGTTTCATCAAAATCGGTCTAGTAGTTTTAGCATGATGCTCGAACAAACAAATAAACAGACAATTACAATTTTATAATAGTTTCTGAATATATCAACTACTTGGCACAAAAAAATCGTTCAACTATATTCTGTTGAAATTTCAAAATGAAAACTTTTTCCAACAAGAATTAAAGAATGCAGTACAATCACCATAACTCGTATGAATTATTAATTCAAAAAGAAACAAAAAATTCGTGTTAATTTTCAATAATTTTCTTTTTTTGTAAAATTAATTAGTATTAAAATAAATACACAAAAAAAGAGATGTGTTAAATCTGCTTGAATCACCTTGTACATATCTTATAAGTTATTTACATACAACACAACACAAGAAAATAATTTGTGGCTTTTCTGATTAAATAATTTTTCCAAGTGTATGAAATAATTATATAATGATTCATTTCTCACTTGTATCAAGGAAAACATATATTATTAAATGAATTATTTATTATATATTAAATTACATTACATTCTAACAGTACTTTAACATTTTCTTTAAAAAAAAAATTTAATTTTTTATGTTAATTGAAACAAAGAAACATGTTTTATTTTGATATTAATATAGCCTTTATCTTTAGGATTATTACTTAATTAGTTTAAATAAGTTTCTATTAAAAAAAACATTTTTGAAAACAAGCTTTTTCTAGTAAAACTAATTTTCGACAACTTTACTTCTTATGTGTTTTTCGATTTTTTCAATATTAAGAGAGATATACCAAATTTTGTGTTTCCCCCTCCCTCTAAACCCCCTTCCCCTTCGTCGATTCTTGTCATGTTTACCATAAAAATGCATTGTCATCGGAACTAAACCAATATGTAAAAATTCAACTCCGTAGGATAAGAGGAAGTGGTCCTATTAGGGAATATGCATGAACATTTATTTTCACTTGAATTGAAGCATGTTTACTTGACAAATATCAAGGTAAAATTGCTTTTTAAATAACTTTAAAAAATAAGCGAGATATGAATGATTGAAATTCCCGATTAGACAAAGAGGGTGATAGCCCTTTAAAATACACGTAAAACTCCGTTTTTAGTATTTTTGCAAGAAAGAGACAGATAATAATCTTTAAAAGCTTATAGCTTCCTTGATATTTGTCGGATTTTAATTTCGTTTTTAAATATTATTACAGTATTAACAGTAATTTCATATTCTGAAAATAAATGTGAAAAAAAATTTTCATGCATATTCCCTATTCAGCTTGCAAGAGATGACCGAACATACATACATACATATATAAATACATATATACATACATTGCAAATTAAATAAAAGCTTGTAAAAACATTTTATTGTTATACGCAAAAATTTTTAAGATGGTAGCGCCACGTGACCAATAAACAAACTAATTCTATAGCCAATGTTTATAAATATAACATGTGCCTTTGTGTTTTTTTTTTTAAATATTTTATTATTTTGTAGCGATTTTAGTACTTGATACTTGCAATAATTTTGATATTTAGTTTTGTGGCCAAAAATGAAATTGCAACTGTATACAAATTCGACTAATAATAATTTAGTAAATATTACTTTCATATTTTTGCGATTGGGTTTATCAATTTTTAATTTCAATTTCCACGCTTTGTATCTATTTTTTAGAGATTTACAACCCAAATTATTTTTAATTAATATTTCTTTACTTAGCTTTGGAAAAGAATTAAACGAAAATCTTGTTTTATTGGATGAACACAAAGGCATTGCACAAAATCGAGACATTATTAAATTATAAAATTTGCTAATAAAAACGCTTACAAAATTAAATTTACATACATGCAATGTAAAATTATTTCATGTTTTGGTTTTTTTATTAGTTACATCATATGATCACCAAAGGCGTAACGCTTAGCAAGTTTCGCGAATATAATAATAATAGTTAGAAAGAGCACCTCTTACCCGGAGAGGTCTCGCCTTCGGGTGACAGGTTGTTCTTAAGGAGGGCACAGACCAAGGGGTCTTCTGTGCCCTCCTTAAGAAGAACCTGTCACCCGAAGGCGAGACCTCTCCGGGTACGAGGTGCTATTGTAAGCAGATGAAGCTATAGGATTCTATTGAGGCTAGACGCCGCACAGAAGACCCACAACTTCTCCGCCGGGTTTGCTCCCAGGATTGATGGATCCAAGGTTTTGGACCCAAACAATCTATACCTGGCACCCTGCAAGTTTTTGCAGGTGTAAATAACATGTATGGGGGTTTCATCGTCCTCTAAACAGGCCCTACAAGTGGGATCCCCAAGTTATTCACATGTTCTCAGCCTATTTTAACACCCTTATCTAGCTTGACTTGTTTGTAAGAAGTTTTTCAGCCAGTCAATTTATTCGAGCTTTTTTCAATTTTTAAACTAAATTTTTATTGTTCTTCGGTCAAATTTTACTGTTGGTTTTGATCGATATCCATTTTCAGACTAATTTGGATTGTAGAAAAACCAAAATTTAGTTTTTAGGGATATTTTCTGAAAAATAATGGTGCTAGTTTTAGATTTGTAATAAACGACTTGTTTAGGGCGGCTTTAAATTGAAAGCTGTGTACTACAAGCAGCGAAATCAAAATCTTTGAATCATCAGAATTCTGGCACAGTAATTTATACTGCCTTTACAATCAGTATCTGTATTAGGAGGAATCTCTATCAGAGACTACACGATTTGAGTCAGAAATGTTATAGTTTATGATATTCTGATCTAAACCGACAATTTACACAACTCTCGAATATGATATTTCTATTGGGAGCAGATTTATGTAAGTAAAAACCTTTAGTTTAGGCGATGATAGCTCTCGATAACTCTGGAAACAGATAAACTTAAGTTGTGTGTCCCTTATAATTTTTCATAAACTAAAAGATACCATGGAAATCAGATTTCGATTTAGAACCATTTTTTATAAGGTTTTAGAGAGTTCTTTTAGTGAATTTGACGTTATTAAGTAGATACTAAACTAAACCACCAAACGACCTGTGAACCTAATAATGAGTATCAGATCAGGTCGATACAAAAATTCCATTCAGAACATTGTTGTTCCAATTTGTAACAATGAATTTGATAACATTATAACAAATAAAATTTATCTGGTATACAACGCACAGACTTGCATTGAATTTAGGTGTGGTACATGGCAACAAGGTCATCAAAAGACCTTGTTAAAATGGTGTTTAAAAGAATTTTACCGTTAACAACAATAAAAAAAAAAGCACATGACAAAACAAAAAAAAAACTTTCTTTACTTACGGTTGAGATGTTAGAACGCAATACGCTTCCGATGATCCCGTACTCAATTTTCGCGCTGTATTATGCACAAATTGTCTACGCCAATTTGATGTAATCATTTGTCTTGTCGTTGTATTATTTGCACGAAAATCATCACCACTATCGCATGAACTACGACACGAATCATCGATACCACTATCATCGCCAATTTTGACATCACTAAATAATTCCGAAGAAGAACTGCGTCGACGGTGATCACCACGATAAACCATATTACGACGTGATTTTAAATCCTCCTCGAAACAATGCGAAAATCGACGTGTTTTCACATCTTTATTCTTGCTAACTGAATTGATCGTAGACGAAGGCGATCCAGAATTCAATTTATCCTGTTGATGTGTCAACCAGTATAAAATATTTTCATTTTTATCAGGATCCGTTTCAGTTACAACTTTCGGACTACGCCAATTGATCGGTAACGACCATTTTCGTGTATTTTCCTTTGTTTTCACTTTACCTTGATCGTGAGACAACGAATATAAAATATCATCACCACGACTTGCTGGTGAAGGTGTTTCAACATCTTTATTCATTTTCCAATTCATTGGTAGCGACCATTTACGATTTTCTTTCGGTTTTTTATCACTTTTCTCCTCCTGCTGTTGTAACCAATATAAAATATTCTCATGTTTCTCATCATCAACGATTCGAGACCGTTTTCGTAACATTGGTAAAGACCATTTACGTGTTGGATTTGCTGTAGCTGCTGCTTGACGCTGTTGTTCTGCTTCAGTTAAGAGTGCACTCATGCTAAATTTCTTCATGGGACGATTCGTTGGTGGTAAAGTTTGCGTACAATCGCTTTCGATATTCTCTTGAATGGTATCACATTTAATATTTAATAAATCCATGCTACCTAAATTCACTGTTTTATATTTTTCTAGTAAACGTTCTACAAGTTCATCAATTACGACTGAAGAAGTTGTTGACGAAGAACTATTTTGTGTTTGAGGTGAAGAAGAGGAACTATCAATATTTTTATCACTATTAATAATTGCACTATTTTTATCATCTTCCTCTGTAGATGATGTTGTAATTAAATTATTTTCAGACGTATTTTCAACTGTAAATCGTCCAATTACACTAATATTACTATTTTTATTGCTATTTAATAAATTAGATTGAATAAATACATTAGAATTATTATATAATACTGTTGAATCATCTTGGATAATTATCTGTGGGGTGGTAGTGATCTCATCTCCCGCATCCTCAATTGGAGGAGATATTGATACCACCGAAGATACAACAGGAGCAACAACATTTAATTTATCTAATAATTGTTCTTCAGTGATAATTCGTTGACTTTCATTGCACGACGGTGGCAGTATTGTTAACGAGCTCTTTTGTAAATCAGTAAGTTCTTTAAAACCGCTACCTGTATCTTGTATAATTAATTGTTGATTGGCTAATTGTTGTAATAATTCATTGACCGCAGTCCAATGGGCACTTGTTAAGACTCCATTTAATCGAATCGATGATAATTGCATAGGAACCCATTGGTTATCACGAAGACACCAGACAACACCGGCTGCAACCATTTTTTCGTAAATATTTCTCTCCACTTGTTCAAAATTGAAACAGTTCACATAATGCGTATATATTTTTGATTTATAGAAAATCGAAAGTCATTTATTTCAAGGATATTTACGTGGGCAGAATTTAATTTTCTTTAAATGTCCTTTGATTAAAAAATAAACGACTTTCTAAGATTATTTAAGAAAAAATTTCACTTCGAGTTTCTTCTTTATGTTTTTTTTTAATAATAACAAAAAAAAAATGTATTCAGGTCGAATATTACAGTTTTTATGTTCACTTTTCACAAACACAAATTTTTAAACACAATATAATAATAAAAAACAACAATTGTGGCTTCTTTTATCACAACAGAGTTTAAAAAAATAAACACAAAAATAAATATTAAATAAAATAAAGATTACGTATTGACAAAAAAAATAAATAAATATGAATTGTTTTGAAATTTAAATAAATTTAATATCTTAAAAATTAATAACACAGCTGATTAAAATAAATATACACTATAATAACCGCGCGACGGTTGTGGACACAAACGTACACATTGCTGTATGACTATGAAGTGACTGAGACACTGTGAGTGGAGTGCTTATGTTTTTAGGAGGACACTGTCCCATGTGTGTATGTGTGTGTGTAACTCACTTGACTTATGAATGCATTCATAGGTGTAATCAAGTAAACTTAAGTCAAATTCTCTTATGGAGGTAGTAAGTATAAGTACTTACATTGAGTGTGCTTATACCTTCTTGGCTGTTTGACTACTCTGTGTCGTTTGTTACTTAGTCAGCTAGGGAGCCACCAGCGGGTATATGAACTGTGTGTTGGAGTGTGTTGTTATCAAGAAATAAGGTGGTTTTATTTTTAACCAAATGTTCATGTACACGTTAACATGTAAATAGTGTTTCATGAAATTTACACGTTTAAGCAAATACAATCGATACTAAATAAATGCGAAAGTAAACCTTTGCCTGAGTTTGTTACTTCTTATGCCAGCAGTACACACTCGGCGAGACATTCGTAAGGCGAGAAGCTGTGTACTAGTGATGTAACGAATGTTGGACGTTCCACATTCGCGAATGCGAATATTTATCTCCAATATTCGCGAATGCGAATATTGATTTTCAAAAGGATGTTTCAGCATACCACCACTTTTCTACAGATTTTGCTCAATTTTAAAAACTCTTTGCTCAGGCTAAAAAACATGTTTTGTAATAAATCCCGAAGTTTCAGAATTTTTGACCGTTTAGAGCACGAGATAATAATATCAAAGTTGTCATTCTCTCTCATTTTCTCTCATTAGAAGCATGTAAAACTTCATGCCCGCCCAACTATTAACCCTGAGGGTTCCACTCGAGGGCTTGGCAACTGATGGTGTAATTTGGCCTTCTTAGCGTCTGGCCAATCCATCCAAACTTTCTTTTCTTGATGGTCTCATTTACTGGACTTTGATTTGTTATTCTCAGTAATTCTTCATTAGTTATTCTGTGAGGCCAATGAATGTTCAAAATCCTTCGAAGGCATTTGTTGATAAAAACTTATAATTTACTTGTTATAGTCTTTGTTACTTTCCATGTTTGGCAACCATATGAGAGTACAGACTTTACATTTGTTTCAAATATTCTTAATTTAGTTTTTCTTCTTATTTGGCTTGACCGCCAAACAGCTGCAAGTTGTGCAAATGCTCCTTTGGCCTTCCTTATTCTGATGCGACATCATCGTCCGTTCCACCTGTCTTTGACACAATGCTTCCTAAATATTGAAATTGGTCAATTTGTTCAATCATTTTGTTGTTCACTTCTAACGGTTGCTTGTTCCTGAAATTTATTCTCATGGCTTTTGTTTTATCAAAATATATTTTAAGACCTATACAAATTCCATGGGTATGGAGATCTTAAAGTTTCTCCTTCATGTCTTTAAGGCTTTGAGACATCAAACATAGGTCGCCTGCAAAATCTATATCCTCGAGTCTCTCTACCAATCCCCATTGTAGACCTCTTGGTTTATTTGTGACCTTTTTGTTTGAAATATAATTTCCTTTTTTTTTGTAAAATATATTCGCCAAACATTCGCATCGTTTCTTGCGAATGCGAATGTAAAAAAATATGCGAATATTCGCGAATGCGAATATTCGTTACATCACTACTGTGTACACTTTCGCCGAGTGTTCGGCCGGCAATACATTTCTCGTCATTAAGTAAACGAAATTACGTTGGTATACCTGAAAAATGACATTATTAAACTAATAATTACAGAGTAGTAATTTTTTGAACTATTAAAGATAATTATTATTCAAATGAATATTTTCGTGTTCTACTATTAAGATTAATGGGTACAATTAAAGCGGTTGAATATTTAAAAATAGCGGTTGAACGTTGAATCGAATGTAGATGAGAGCGTCCTTCGTGCTCGTGTCAAAGGTATTACCCATTCCGCACTCGCTTTCTTTGACTCGTGTTAAAAAAATCGACTTTTAATGGAGGGATGGCGATGCGAGGCGACTCGACACAAGGCAGGCCGAGCATTGTAAGTCCACACTCGTGCTCGCTATGTTTCGCCTTGCTTCGCCGAGTGTGTACAGCCGGCATTACGTTTTCACTGCTAAACAGCCATTATCAGAAGGACATAGGCTACTGTTTAAAAAAAAATTAATTCAGAAGAGGGTAAAATGTGGGATGGAATATTGTATGGCATATAATCTTAGTTATTTCATATAATGTGACGATTTTGAGTACAATAGATAGACATTTGATCAGATATGTGTATGATAATGAAAGATAGTGTATTTTTTAAATTGTTTCTGTAGAAATGACTCGCATAAACAATATTTTGGAAATTATTTGTAAAAAAATTTTCAAAAATATAAAATATGATGAATTTGCTAAATTTTGGAAAAAATAATTATTTGATATAAATTAGTATTCTCAGTGAGAGACATAAAAAGATTGTATATAACAAGACAAAAATATATCAAGAAATATTCGTCTATATTATCACCAAATTTCTTAAAGTTAAAAAATCGCCAAAAATCATATACTTATTATATAAAGCCCAATATATAGGTACATCCGAGCGTGCATTAATTGGTGGCAAACGATTTTTTTCTTAGGAGTGTTTGGTATAGTAAGGGGAGCCTGAAACTAAGTTTCAGACCTCGAAAGTCCTGGGCAAAACTTTTGGTAGGCGAATAACCTCGAAATTTTGGCACTTATTTCAGTTTTTTGCTTATTACTCAAAAACAACATGTTCTATAGAAAAATATACTCTTATCAAAATTAAAGTTGACAAAATTCCCTATAAAATGCACTGGTCTTACTTAATTTAATATCATCTTAACCCATTACCTACAGGTCTTTGAAGTTTGATGAAATACCAAACTTCAAAGACCCATAGTTACCCATATACTGGACGAAAAATACGAATAGTTATTTGGTCCACTTTTGGCCCTAATAATGATCGATCGTCCAGGTACAATAATTTTAACGTGTTGATAGGTTTCATGTTATTTTCACGTTAAACATTATACGTAAAAATATGTCGTTAACGTGTAAATAGACATTTCGTGTTTTTTTTTTTAGATTAGTTTGGTGTGTATAAATCTATCGAGAATGATTTATAGGTTTGTTAGTTAACCTTTTGGGGTTTGGCTCAAAATGTAAAAACTTATGGAATTTAAATATATTTTATTTCGAAATCTTTTTTTTTTATTTTGTGCAGATATTTTCAGATAATCGACTTTTTACAAGCTTAATTTTAATTTGGTATGTTTGTGTATGTTTAGGTGACATCTTGCAACCTCATTTTGAACCAATTAACAGCGTCCATTTAAACCGCAATTTTCACGAAGTGTGTGGTCTCGAAGACAATACAATCATATGATAGCATCTAGATCAAAGTTTACCAACATTTATTTTATCATACCCCTCCTAAGTCTGTAAAATTCGGATCCCCCCCCTAAGTAACATACATATTTGTATTTAATTCAAAAATTGAATTATTCTCTGAATGCAGCCTATTTACAATTTGTTTAGGACACAAGAACACAAGACTTAAACAGGCAAAAAAAAGGGGTAACTTGAAAGTAACTGTAGTTGATTCAACTACACGGGGGGGGGGGGGGGTTTATAAATACAGAGAATCTAATGAATCGTTCTCTGAACTAAAAATTTATAAATTTTTTGATTGAAAGTGATGAACACAACTTGAACACAAAACATACACTCCCATTCAATAAAAGTCAACAGATCTGAAACGAATTAGTCTCTCACAATTTTGATTATTCTTGTAGTAAATGTATTTTAATATACTTCCATTTCTTTTTTCATACTTAAAATATATACTACTTATCTTTGTTTATAAATTAATCATTAACAGAGAGTTACAAAAGTGAGGAGTTTTCAGGTCTGTTCAATTTTATTGAACGGGAGTGTACATTACTAAAAACCAAAGAAAAAATTTCATTTCGTTGTATTTCATGTACACTAATAGAAGTAATTTCTTGAACCGAGTAAATATGTTTTCTTCAAAATAATATACTCTGAGAAAGAAATCATTGTTTTCATTCAAGAATTTGTTTACTTGAAGATACTTATTCAAGTAAACAAATTCTTAAATGAAAACAAGCATTTATTTCACAGAGTTTATTATTTTGAAAAAAACATATTTACTTGGTTCAAAAAATGCCTTCTATCAGTGTAGTTTTGCACCCATTGTATCGAATTACGAACATATTTCCATCCCCTTAGGTTACGACTTGAATTACTGACTTCTACACGATCTTTGTCTACAGAATTCAGTTTCAGTATTTACTCTGAATACATGATGCTCTCATTTACACTTACTATATATACACTTCTGTTCATAAAAAAATGAACCAGTTGAAACATTCTAAGTGTTACTGTATGTAATATTATACATAATATATTTAGTAATATATTTGTTTAGAATATGTACTTGAACAATATATTTTATAAATTCACATATTTTCATTTTCATTTGAATTATTTATTAGATATAATTGGATATTCCTAAAACAGCTATGGAAAAATATCTGATTTCCACGATATATCATTATTATGAATTCAGTTTATTTTATATTTAGTTCAGTATATTGTCTTCCACGAATTTAATTTGAGCTCACGTTCATATAAAAATGTAAATAATTCATGAAAGTGTACACAGTAAAAAAAAAAGGGTTTATGTGAAAGTAAACCATAGTTGATTCAACTAATCGGCAAATATAAATACAGCGATTCGAATGAATCCGTTCTCTGAACTACGCGGCGTTATTGAAAAAATTATCGAAAGAAGTTTGACGTAAAATTTATAAGTTTGTTGATTAAGAGTGGTTATCATTTGAAAACAAAATGTAAATTATTGAAATTAAAAGAACAAAGTAAGTTGATGCTTTGCATTATCTCTGTCTACAGATTTCAGTTTCAGTATTAACTCTGAATACATGATGTTCTCATTTATATACCTAACACAATGGATGATCACAAGCGTTAAAAACTTATTGGCATTAATAATAATAATAATTAGAAAGAGGGGTACCGCAAACGGGTCCCTAGCACCTAGACCAAGGGGTCCTCTGTGCCCTCCTTGAGAACAACCTGTCACCCGAAGGCGAGATGCTATTTTAAGCAGATGAAGCTATAGGATTCTGTCGAGGCCAGACGCCATACAGAAGGCCTACAACTTCCGCCGGTATTGATGGATCCAATGTTTCGGACCCAAACATTCTCTATCTGACACCCTACAGGCTTCTGCAGGTACATATAACATGTATAGTGGTTTCATCATCCTCCATACAGGCCCTACAAGTGGGATCATCAGAGATCCACAAGTTATAAAGGTGGTTGCTCAATCGACAGTGTCCTGTCAAGAGCCCCACCACCCTTCTCAACTGCATTCTATTGAGCCTCAACCGAGCACAGTCGAATGGCATAGTTGTGCTTATGTACAACCTGGCTGGTACAACCTGGCCTATCGCATGCCTTGCGCAAAGTCCCAGTAATCGAGATGAGCAAACTTATTGGTATTAATGTTATACCGATTACTAATAATTTCACAATATTTTGAAACTATGTATTGTTATACAGGTTACTAATAATTTCATAATATTTTGAAACTATGTATTTATTAATTATTTAAGTATAAATTGCTGTTCATTGCCCGTAGGTAATATCGACCAACTATCTGGCGTTACTTCGGTCCACTTTTATTTTTATTTTTTTTAGTGTCTGTTTTAGGAAGAACTCAATTTTGTAAGTGTGTTCTGATGATAAGTACCATATCTCCTAGGAGATGTTGGAGACCACTTTACGCCATTGATGTTTCTTTGGACGCATAATTCAATTGAGTGATGTTCATTTTTGTATATGATTTTATGGCATCTAGCCATGTTGTTTTTTTTCTGCCACGAGATCTCTTCGAATTAAGCTTTCCCATTAGTACCAATTGTTGTATCCTATATTTGCTGCCTCTATTCAGATGTCCAAAATATGCTGCTTGTCGTCGTTTAATCAACGTTACCAATTGAAGTCGCTCATTCATTAGTTTCAGCACATTATCGTTCGATACATAGTCTTTCCAATGGATATTTAGCATCCGTCTGTAGCACCAAAGTTCGAACGCTTGAAGCTTCTTTTGGACATCTGTACTCAAAATCCATGTCTCGCAACTGTATAAGACAATTGACCACACAAAACACTTTAGAAACCTCACTCGCACTTCTTTTTTTATTTTATTGTTCAATATCAAATGTTTCAACTAAAATAGTACTGTTTTAGCCTGTGCAATTCTTGCTTTTATTTTTACCTTTTGATTATTGTTTGAGTTAAACAAGACGCCTAAATATGTAAAATTGTCCACTTGCATTATATTTGTTTTATTACATTATATATTTATGACACTTTGTACTTGTTTTTTACAAAACTTCATTACAGGTGTGTTTTAGAACTGAAAAAAGAACTAAAAGACTTCTAGAACTAAAAGTGAGATCAAGTTCATGAATGGGCAAAATGGTGCCAATCTTTTTAACCGTAAGACATAGTACATAAATTTGTAGACAAAAAACGTTCCTTTTTTAAAAATAACAACTTTTGCACATCTAGGTGCAAAAATAAACACAGCATATGTGTTCATATAATGGCCTAATTCGGCTATTTCCACGAATCAATCCGACCATGATTGGGCAATATGGGAAAAACTGCCCATCTTTGAAACCGTAAGAGGTAGAACAAATGTGTAAAGATAAAAAATGTTCCTTTTTTAAAAATAAACAACATTTTTACATAAATTTAGAATATATCGGGTATTTAAGCAATAGGGAGAATATGCATGAAATTTTTTTTTCACATTTATTTTCAGAATATGAAAATACTGTTAATACTGTAATAATATTTAAAAACGAAATTAAAATCCGACAAATATCAAGGAAGCTATAAGCTTTTAAAAATTATCATCTGCCTCTTTCTTGCAAAAATACTAAAAACGCAGTTTTACGTGTATTTTAAATGGTGAAAGTGTAATATGACGTCACATAACATATCAAGAGGGCTATCACTCTCTTTGTCGAATCGGGAATTTCAATCATTCATATCTCGCTTATTTTTAAAGTTATTTTACCTTGATAATTGTCAAGTAAACATGCTTCAATTGAAGTGAAAAAAAATTTTCATGCATATTCCCTATTAGCTTGGTTAATTGTAATTTCCACTTGTTTTTACTTATATTTTTGAATAAAACAATAAAATATGCACAGCAATGTGGCACCGTTTAGACTGACTCTTTGTGTAAACATAATTCTTGATTTAATGATGTTTGACGAAACACGCGATACGAATAAAATTTATTAATTGTCATTTTTCACAAAGAAAACAATTGTTGAAACCACTTACATAAGAATCAGTTAGCCCCTAACTGTTATTCACCTTCACTTGATTTGTGTTTTTTAATTTGACTTCACACTGTTCTATAGTTCTCTATATGGACAATAGACGGTTTCAACAATTATACAAAAACTTTATTATTTGGTTACACACAGCCAGCAATTTGTTTTTTTCTTTTAAATAAATGTTGATTGAATTCGTTTTTAATTTTGCAAATATTTAATTAATTAATGTTTAATAGTTAGTATTTGTTAAATAATATAATTAATAGTTATTTACTTGTACACAACAAAGATTATAAATTTATTAAATACATCCAATTTATTTCAATAGATATAATACAAACAATAGGATATAGATAGATAGTTAAAAATTTAGGATATAGATAGATAGATAGATTGTAGAGGCTGCCCTGGACGGGCTACAATTCGACCATAAGGTCTATTGTGATGCCTAAGGATGTGAGGATTTGAGTGGAGTGGAAGAAATTTTTGTGTATATACTAGGCATTGGTAGGATGTAGGGATTGAAGATTTAGTGAAGTTTTTATTTTTAATATTCATTTTGCTAAACAAGTTTTTATACAAAATCGACAAGATTGAAAAAGAAAAATCCATTGTGTGCATTTACCATTTACAACTTAATGGAGAGTAAATGAAAAAGTTCTGGTACTTACCTAGAAATAAAAAAAATCAAATTAGACATATGGTACAAAATTAAATAAATTAGATTTATAGATAGATAGATTGTAGCGGCTACCCTGGACAGGCTACACTTCGATCATAAGGTCTATTGTGACGCCTAAGGATGTGAGTTGAATGGAAGGAATTTTGTGTATAGACTAGAAATTGGTAGAATATGCGGCTGCAGCAGAAAAATTTACCGACATACGTTTTTCTGTATGATGAAATTTAGTGCAACACTGTTTAGTTTATAATTTTCTTTGTAAACATTTTCCGGTTTTTATTTATTATTTATCAATTTTTCCTCATGTTTTCAACTCATGATCTAATTATTATTATTTTCCAACAGAAAAATGTCATTTGTCGTATACAATAAAATAATTTTAAATTGATGTATTTACTTTACAAAAAAAGATTAGAAGAACAAAATCTGTTATGTACATGGGAAATTTGATGTTATGAATAATCCTTTTTTACCTCCATGTACAAATACTACAACTTAGTGTATGATATGGAGGTTATGTGTTATTTCTGATACCATAAACATAAATATAATTATAAAGATTATTAAAACAATCAAAGAGAACTCCAGGTTTTTTGAAATTATATTTCAAATTTTGCCCCTATTCCTAGAACATTTGTTTGTATTTTATAAATACGTATTTCGACTACAATGTAGTCATCACCAGTATGAATTAGCTAATCGTAACTATCTCTGGGATATGGGTTCAGAGATATGTTGCTTGTTGCTAATTCGTGACACAGGCACAAAAAAAAAAATACAGACGAATTGAGAACCATCCTCCTTTTTTGAAGTCGGGTTAATAAACAATATGTAGTCACAAAATTTTAAGAATACGGTCATTAGTTAATTAATAACAAAAATGTATTTAAGTCAAATACAACATATATTGTTTTGTAGTTGAACAACCGTTTACACGATGAGAAGTCACTAACGGTAATTCGTTTTGGACCCTTACACGCTATCAGCGCTATCAAGCGTTTTTATTACTGTTCGTCTTGACGTTGTGTACGCTGGAAAAGTTGTGTACGCTAATGGTTGAGTTCTACAGTAGACACCACGCTCACAGATGCTTTCTTTATCGATATAAGGCAGTATAAGTGTTGGCGCTAAATTGTACTCCAAAAACGAACAGTGTAAAGGCGTCTGTTTATTTATCATTTTCAGTTTATCCCCTTTAGAATTTTTTTTAAGAGGTAAAAGAGTGTAGGGATTTTTCGCATTTTTTAATAATTAGGCATATTATTAATTTTTCTGAATAAACAAAAACCCAACCAACATAACATATATAATTTTAAGGTGTTTTGGTTTGATTCTAGGGGCTTTTGAAGTCACTCAAACAACATTCTATTGGTTGAAAAACAGCTTAATTGTTGTCTTCCGCCATATTGAATATTGATGTTAACACGTACTTATAAGTCCAAAATGAACGACATTTTTAAGAGTAGCATAAGCGTTCATAAGTCAAAAATTGAACACCAATAAATTGCTCTTATAACCGTATAGATAGATAGAATGTAGCGGCTGCCCTGGAAGGGCTACACTTCGACCATAAGGTCCATTGTGATACCTAAGGATGTGAGGATATGAGGATGTGAGTGGAGTGGAAGAAATTTTTGTGTGTAGACTAGGAATAGGGAATATGCATGAAAATTTTTTTTCACTTGAATTGAAGCATGTTTACTTGACAAATATCAAGGTAAAATTACTTTTTAAATAACTTTAAAAATAAGCGAGAAATGAATGATTGAAATTCCCGATTAGACACAGAGGGTGATAGCCCTCTTGATATGTTATGTGACGTCATATTACACTTTCACCATTTAAAATACACGTAAAACTCCGTTTTTAGTATTTTTGCAAGAAAGAGACAGATAATAATCTTTAAAAGCTTATAGCTCCTTGATATTTGTCGGATTTTAATTTGGTTTTTAAATATTATTACAGTATTAACAGTATTTTCATATTCTGATAATAAATGTGAAAAAAAATGTTCATGCATATTCCCTATTGGTAGGATGTGCCGACTCTGATAGGAGCTATGCCGATATTCATCTGGAGTTCGTGATGAAAACTGCAGAAACAAAAAGACAATTTGCGGATTCGTTGTTGTCTATACGCCGACAGTTTAGTCAATTAAACGCGCATTTTTTTTCTTAATAATTGATAAACTGCCTATGTCGGGATTCGAACCCATAATCTCTCAGTTCCAAGTAGAAATAAACCTCAGGCATAACGCCTTAGACCGCTCGGCTACTTGGACGGTTATAAGCGTGTAAGCGCCCAAAACGATACACCTTTTACGAATACGTCTTTCTCATATTCAAAGGTGATAATATAATATCTATATAGAGGTCTTGTGGCGTGCATACTAGAGTTTTATGATTAACACAGGTCTATTAAAAAACAATTAATAATATTTATTAAAATTATTTCTGAAGCAACATAATTACAATATAATTATTAAATGAAATTCCATTTGATAAGTAAAACTCATTTGACAACGTAAGAATTATTAATTAATATTTTTTGGTGACATTATAGATAATACGCCTTTAATCACTCAATATTTTTAAGGAAAATCTCAAATATTTGTTTTCCAAAACGAAAAAAAATAAATCAATCGACAAAATGAATATTCCTTAAGGAAAATCTTCAATATTTATTTTCCAAAACAAACAAAAATCTATTGACAAAATGAATTTGTAAATTTTATTAAACACGTAAAATTTAAATTTCCCCATACCCAATATCAACAAATCTAGTAATAAGACAATTTAAATTAATTTATGCAAATTATGTGCACATATTTTGAACAATAAAAAAAACTCTTGATGACAATGAATGAAATCTACTAATGATGACAAACAAATTTGATAGGAAACTTGCATTTGAATTGATTAAAAACAAATAATGTTACAACAAACTGATTTAATTGTTTGAATAGCCAGTATATACTGAGTTGTGTATCAATAATTGAATTGTTAACAATTATGTGTATTCGAATTGTTAACAATTCGCTTTCCGAGGAAATTTGAATAAAAAATTATGAGAAAACTATTATTGAGTTTATGAAAAAAATTTTCAAACAAAAGTTGTTTATTTTAAAATGAAGATTTTTTGTTTACAAATTTTTTTTAATCTCTTACGGTTTCAAAGATGTATATATATCCCTCCCCCCCTAGCGAAGGGAAACACGTTCCGATTTTGCTCATTAACTTGACCTTAATTTTTTGCTCTAGAGCCCATACAAAAAATTTCAGCTCGTTATCTCTTTTCGTTCTTGAGTTATCACAGGCACACGGACGGACATGCGGAAATGGCCAAATTAGGCCATTTTATACCAAGCATTTATGTCAAGGATTAATATTTTCAAGCGTTACAAAAGTCGGCACTAATCTTAATATACCTTGTATATTAAAATATACTGGGTATAATAAGTTTAGAAATCGAACACTTTGATGTGTACACTAGCGCCACCAACCACGTGGGAGAAGTGGAAGAAAATAAAAGATGCAGCGCTTTGTGGCTTCACTATGCTGTTTATGAAAAAAGTTGTTTATTTAAAAAAAATAACATTTTTTGTCGTTTATATTTCCTTTTATCTCTTAAATGACACACGGCCCGGTTTTCCCCATTTACAAACTTTGCCTTACTTCTTAGATTTAGATTCAGAATTTCAGGTCTTCATCTCGACAGACAGACGGGCGGAAATGGACTAATTAGGTTATTTGAAGATCATTTAGATTAATACATCCAGATCTTGAACTTCAAATATTTAGACGTCCTTAGTGCAATACTTATGTCGCCAAGTTACGAGTCGTAATCACCAACAAACTTGTATATTCATTATTAAATAATCAGGCGAAAATAAACATTGGTGTAAAATCCACAAATTGTCTTTTTGTTTAATATTCATTAGCTTAAATTTCAGCTTGAATATAATATGTTTCAACAAATACCTATACCAAAAATTTTTTTCTGCGATCAATATTTACAACCGTTACAAAGTCGGGACTAAACTTTATGTATGCTTGTATATATTCAATAATCATAAAATAATTATTGTCTTTTTTCACTGATCATTGGTAATTACCATTCATTAATCTTAAATATCAATTGTAATTCAGATGTTCTATATTTAGTTCTCATGACCTGACGTGTCTCTAGTGTATGCTTCAATTTTGGACACTGTTTTTGACGCCATACAGAATCACAGTCCATATATAGAGGTGACAGATTTAATTTAATATTTTCCTTAAGAATATTCTAGTGATTTCTTTCTATTAATATACGCGCATAAAGTTTGTTTACAGTTTAAAATAATGTTAGGCCCACGGTGCTACTGTTTTGTGCCGAATGTTGCAAACCAGTTTCACTCTTCAACCAGTTTGCAACCAAAATGAAACTCTGTCCGCATACGGACAAGACTGGTTGTGGTGTTATCTATTCGAACTTATACGTTTACCGCTTGACAATTGTAAACCGCTTGTAAATTTTTTGATGGTTTAGCTTTAGTTTAGATTTTAGAATTAGGTTTTTGGAAATTCCGAATAATTTGCGAAAAGTATTCATATCGGAGAACTAGTAAACAATTATTTACCTGATTTAATTATTTTTTCTTAGTAGAGGGTATAGTGTCATGGGAATTTGATGACATTGGATACAATAAACATGCCAACGATAAAGCTGGGTGGGTGGGGATTAATTTGTTACTAATTTCTAAATGGTTAAATTTTACATAAAGTGGGAATTTTATGATAGCTTACTCAACCTGACTGAGTTGTTTTGATTTAGTCTACTTTGAGTTAAAAAAAAGAAAAGTACTTTTCGTGCTATTGAAAATTATTTTTCGCAAAATTTCTTTTTTCAAAAAAAATAAAAGTAGTGATTTTAATAATGGAGAATGCATCGCTAGCAGTCTTGGATAAGTTCAGCACTGGAGGTGCGGCGGCGTCTGCGAAGAAAAGGAGGATATTTTTTGGCATCAACGAGTGGGAGCATCGTTTTGGTATATTTAACAAAACTGATAAAGAGGTAATTTGCCTATTTTTTGGTAAAACGTTTATTTATTTAAAAAGATGTAATTTCCAACGTCATTATACCGCGAAACATTCTGCCGAGTTTGATAAATTCGAAATAGGGACAGCAGAACACGATCGCGTATAATTGCTGTTTTTAAAAATAATTATTTTGAATTATCGTCCGCCAAAAAATTATATATATATAATGATGCATTGGTAGGCAACCTGTATTGAAACATCATTCCGTCTTACTTCAAAACATACCTTGCTTACTTACTCTCACTTTCTTTATGGGGAGCCCCGTGGCTCCGGAGAGCCGTCTACGCCCACCTCTGGACTATATACGTGCACAAGATTAAAAATCCTAATTAAAAATGATAATTACTTTTATTTCTTAATGTGTATTGAAGAATATTGGTAATTATTTACGTATAAATAATATTCTTAGTTAATGGTAATTAATATACAGTGAGCATTAATGTTTTTAATAATTACAAGTATTTTCCAAAGCATCCCTCATAGAGCACATGCGAAAATTCGTGTAAACTTCATTTAAGGTATTACATGGTTTTCAAAGGCTAAAAAAAAGCGTTCTCTAATTTTTTCTAATATAATACATGAAATATTTTATTCAACCTTTAAACATTAAAAGGATAAACATTTGATAAATATTTTGTGAAATTTTTATTTCAAAATTTTGAAGGAAGTTCCCTTGGCGTAGTAATAACTCTAAACTAAGATAATAGATTCATCTGAATTTAAAAAACCAAATTATTTCTGTTAGTAGATAGATATATATATATAGATATATATGTATATATATATATATATATATATATATATATATATATATATATATATATATATATCGTGCTTGAACGAATGTATAACAAAAAAAATGAAAATTTGAATTTTGGCAGAGTTTTATACAAAATGGTACTATTTTTCGTATAATTTGCACCATGTATTGCCTTGTAAAATTAGTTGAGATAAAAAAAAATCCTTCGTTTAAGCACTAGTGAATCTTATCTTGAAAAAGTGTGTAAAAGTTTGAACAAGATAGGTTCATTATTTTTTGAAAAATCATGTCAACCGACTTCAAAAATGTAGTTTTGAGAAAAACGCGATTTAAGACAGACAAACAATAGCTAAGCAGCTAGCGTAGCTATTGTATACTTCCCAAGACTCTATCTCCTAGAGTTTTACTCTGACTTAAAACTTTGGGAGAATATTCTAGACATATTGTACTTAATAAGACAACAAAAATAGATTTTTTTAAAAGTTTTTAAAACCTTGCAACCGCTTAACTTTTTTTGCATGCAAATGAAACGACTCGAACCGTTTCTAGCTTTCCGAGGATTAATTAGCCTACAAACCTTATGTGACCTGGCCTATTTGAAATCCTCTAGCTTTAATCGATTAAAAGATGCAACATGCATGTACAAACCATCTACAAATAAAAAACCAATCTCGATTTTTCTATCAAAATTTAATTACATTCTTCTTTGACATCAAATGCTTGATATAAAAATTCATACACATCTAGGGATGGGGATCGAACCTACGACCTCTGGCATTCTAGACCAATGCTCTACCAACTGAGCTACCTTAGACGTTATGGTATAGAAAAAATTGTAATAACTTAATCCCCTGCTTGAAATTAGTGGGTTTGAAAAAACATTTAATCAAAATCGACCATAAAATATGCCTGAGATGAACAAAAAAACAATTTTTGCATTCTGGTGACGTCACCAGATTCCAAAAATCATTTTTTTGGATTACAACAGCTAAATTATGTCCAATTTTAATGGTTCAAAATATTGTTCAACAACCCGCGCACATTACCGTTCAATGTAAGTTAAAACCGTACAAAGCCGGGACGGGTCAGCTTGTCTCGTATACGTCTTACCATGCTCTGGTAATGGGAGAAGATTGGGATAATCTACCTAAATGATTGAAAAATAATGTTCCAGATAAACAAATCAAAAGGTTTTTAAATAAATAAACACACGCATATAACAATGCACAGGAAAGTGAGATAAAGTTCTTCTAAAAAAAAAAAAAACATCACACAGTTACTAAAGATATTAATTAATTACAAGAAGTTCTTTGCCTTTATACCAAGTAAGCTTACCTTTCTACAAATGATATTTTTAGATTAAAATTTACAACAACAAAAAGAAGTGTAATTACAAAACTATGTGTAATAATAGTAATATTAAAACAATAAAATATTATTGTGGAATGAAGCAAAACCAAAAATAGAAGGAGATGAAAGACGAAAATGTTATGTTATGCGATTTACAGAGCCGTATCTATTAATTATAGAATGTTCGAAAGTTTTGCACACTCATTAAAGTTATTATGTATTATACACTCACAATTAATATTTGAAATAGATTGACCGTCTCTCAAACTCGAGAAAAACTTAATTGAAGTTTGAATAATTAACATGGGGAATAATGGAGAGTACCCATTTTAAGCAGAATTTCTACCAGTTTTTTATTTTTAATAAAAAAAAGAATCTTTTAAGAATCACTTAAGAATCTTTTAAGAAAAATAGCTATAAATTATTGGATTTGTTCTTTTTTTTAAATATTTATTGTTTATTTAAAAAAAAATTAGAATTATTAACTGTTTTATTTAGTTATAACAACGCCAAGTGAAGCATTGTATAAATAAATATACGTGTCGGCATACTGAATAGATATAACTTGATAACACTGTATGTCATTATACCTTAAAAATATCAAGCACTTTATGTAATAGTCTGTATGGGATATGGCGCGTCAAAAAATTGATGAACCCTAACTTTCTGCCGTGTGGTAAATAAGCTCCAGAGTGTCAATGGGGAGCATTTTCTATCATACCATATATATATATATATATATATATATATATATGACAGAGCGGCCATTTTTGAGATAAACGGGGGGTGGAAAATTTCACCCTAATTGTCCGGAAGCAACGGTAAGTCAAAGTATCCATTTTCTATACACCGGAAAAAATAGTGGTAGAAAAAATTGTATGGCAGTGTCGGAGGGAAAACAAATTTTATGGGTTTTCTTCAACCCTACCAGGTGGGCACAGACGGCTCTCCGGAGCCGAACGGCTCTCAAGAAACTGTGTGAGAGTAAGTAAAAAAGGTATCTTTTGAAGTAAGACGGAACGATGTTTCAATACAGGTTGCCTACCGATTATTGTCCTACCAATAATTTATTCAGTCAATTTAGAAATAGTTTTATAAAATATTTATTGTTTAAGAAATATCTTTTACAATATGGAGAGATACATAATGATAATAATAATAATAACAACAATAATGATGATAGCAAACAACAACAACTATATGTATTCCCACTTGATGTAAAATTTAACCATTTAGAAATTAGTAGCAAATTACCAACCCCCCTCCCCTTACCCAGCTTTATCATTGGCCTCTTTATTGTATCCAGTGTCATCAAATTCCCATGACACTATACTCCTTACTAAGAAAAAATGATTAAATCAAGTAAATAATTGTTTATTAAATCTTCGATATGAATAGTTTAGGCAAATTAATCGGAATTTCCAAAAATCTAAAATATAAACTAAAGCTAAATCATCAAAAAATTTACAAGCGGTAAATGTAAAAGATCAAAAGATTTATATTTTATAATTTATATAACATTTATATTTTGTTCATATCCAAATATATTAAAAAGGTTCATTTTATGCCCCAAATTACCAGCCCAAAAGTCCAGAGTATGTATTCAATGTATTATAGGTATTATATACTTTGTATAATAGAAATAGTAACCATAAAAAAGGGTTGGCATTTTTTTTTTCTTTTCAGAAAATGTTTTAATTAAAAAACGAAAAAAATAATAATTGGTAGGTACCCTGTATTTTCTATATCTCTCTTCTTACCTCTCACTCAGAGCTGAAAGAAATCAAACTGTGCACAGCTACGCCCTACCCCCCTCCGAAACCACCATAAAACTTTTTCTGCCACTATTTTTTCCGGTTTATAAAAATGGATACTTTGACTTGCCGTTGCTTTTGTATTGAGAGTACGGGCCTGAATTTTATAACAAATGTTGTCTGAAAATAATTGTTGAGTATAAAATAAAAATTAATAAAAATTGTGTAATTGGCAACAAACAAACATCTTCAATAAATCATCTATTGTTTCTATTTTTTGCAATATTTCTTCTGCATTTGCAAAAAATTTTATGTTGGTATAAAATATATAAAAATATTTCAGGAGAAATTTTTTTAAATGAAAATCTAGTTTTAACGTTTCAAGGTGATATTAACGATAATATTTATTTCAACATAAAATCTTGACTTAAAAGACATAAAAGTAATTATATTGTACAAATGGTGTCAAAAGTCAAGCTATCATTTCAAAATTTTATTATGTATTGATTTATGCCTTATTTTTTCGTAAACCGGATAAAGCATAAATTAATTATAAAATTTTGAAATGATAGCTCGAGTTTTGACGCCATTTGTACAATCGGCTACAAAATGAACATTGATGAACATGAGTTTCAAACAATCATTGTATAGTTTTATAAAAGGAACATTTTTTGTTTTTTAAATTTTTCTTCGATCTCTTATGGTTTGAAAGTTTGATATTTCCCCTCCTGGTGAAGGGGGGGATTCATAGATCGATTTTGGTCATCCACGAAATTTCAGTCACTTTTTTATTATTTCGTTTTTGATTTATCGTGTTCAGGTTAGATATGCGGAAATAGATTACTTAGGTTATTTTAACCAGTAATAAGTGGCCGAGCTTTCTAAGGTGTTATTTCTGCGCAGTATACCTACTTGAAAACTGGGAGGTTATGGGTTCGAATCCCAACATCGGCAGTTTGTCAATTATTAAGAAAAAAAAAAGGGGGAGGTTAATTGACTTAACAGTCTGCGTACGGACAAGAACGAAGTAACCGGCTATGCTTGAGAAGGTTTTCTGCAGTTTCCTTCACGAACTTCAGATGAATATCGTCATAGTTCCTATCATAGTCGGCTGCAGCCGCATATCCTACCAATTCCTAGTCTATACACAAAAATTCCTTCCACTCCACTCACAACCTTAGGCATCACAATAGACCTTATGGTCGAAGTGTAGCCCGTCCAGGGCAGCCTATACAATCTATCTATCTATCTCTGGTTATTTTATGAAAACCAAAAACAAACATTTTTTTCTGCCGTCAATATTTTCAATCATTGCAAAGTCGGGAATAAACTTATAAAAGCCGTAAACAGTTTCCCAAACAGTTATCTACGCATTGCGGTAATTTTTTATTTAAAAAACTATTTTTGCGTCTATCCATCTATTGTTAGTATGGTTGCCTATCGGTTATGTTATACTAAAGGAACTGACTAGCATTTACTTAATTCGGTTTCTAAGTAATTTGTCTGAAAATTTGTAACATTATTTTGACATCAATATTTTTATATGAAAAATCTTACACATATTGGATGGGGGTTGAACCCAAGACCTTTGGCATTCCATACCAGTTTAGATATGGCTCAAAACATAGTTTACGAATTTCAATTTTTTCACTCAACTAGAGGTAGAGGTACATTGTAAAGGCTGCCCTGGGCGGGTTACACTTCGACCAAAAGGTCCATTGTGATGCCTTAGGATGTGAGGATGTGAGTGTAGTGGAAGGAATTTGTGAGTAGACTAGGAATTGGTAGGATATGCGGCTGCAACCGACTATGATAGGAACTATGCCGATATTCATCTGGAGTTCGTGAAGGAAACTGCAGAAAACCTTCTCAAGCATAGCTGGTTACTTCGTTCTTGTCCATACGCCGACAGTTTAGTCAATTAACCGCCCCTTTTTTTATTTTTATAATTGACAAACTGCCGATGTCTGGAATCGAAAACATAAACTCCCAGTTTCCAAGTACTGCATACTGCACAGACATAACGACTTAGACCGCTCGGCTACTTGGACTTGCTTCGCTTAACTAGATTAAGGAAATTTCTCTCTATCAGTGTACTAATTTAAGACACTTTTGTAGTCATGAATACTATACAATAAACATATTTTGGCAGTTGGATTAACAGTATCCAAAAAATTCATTTACCTAACATCAGAAAGCAGACCTACTTTTTATTATAAACACAGCTCTGAGAAAACACATTAATAAAACTCATTTATATGTACCAGGGATGGCCAACGTTTGTGTGTATAAGATTTAATTTTTATCTTAAAAATGTGTCGCGATCGACTTACACTATTTTTTCGAAGGTACATATAAAAATATTGTTATAAAAATGCTGATATAAAGCTGATAATTTGATTTTAAAAATTCACTTTCGCGATTTTTTTTTGGGTCAAGAAAATTTATCATGGAGAATGATATAAGATTTTCAGACTTGTTTTTGCTAATCTATCAATAGCAATTATTTAACGGGTCAAAATTAATTCAAATTAGTTACAGATAAAGAATTTATTTTATTGCCTTAAGGATGTTAGAGCACTGGAGCTTCAAAAAGATTAAGGCATGATTTTTTGTTTACATGTAGTTGAAGTGCATATAAATCATTTATAAAAGATTCAGGGAGGGTTACGGGGGTCTTGAATTAATTATTTAATGTAAAAATTTGAGTTTTAATGCATTACTCTTATGAAGAAACCCATATTTTTACACATAATTTGACATATTTTGATAATTTTCACTTGGAATAAAATAAGACGAATAAAAAAAAACTACCCAATAGAAAATAGAAATATTAGTAAAGAGATTGATCCAATAAAATTCCGGAATGACGGGCCTAAAAAAAATGATATTTAAGAAAACAACTGAGATTTCGGGTAAATTTTATTTCTATCGACGGTAGGTTACTTACCCGAAATCTAAGGTTTTTTTCTTAAATATCTTTTTTGTTAGGCCCGGTATGACAGGCCTAAATTAAATTTTAATTTACGGCCAAAAATAATAAACATTATTGTGAACTTTTATGAATGTACTATATAAGATTTTGAAGAATTTTTCTATATGGACTATATATCAGTGCTCGAACATCCTTAACATTAATGAGAAGACTGAGTTTGCATGTCTTTAATCAAGGAATCATGGAATCATAAGTGTATATCCTGTCAAAGTTAATATTAAGGAGTTTTCAGTATGGGAATTAGTCCGAACAGATCGGTGTTTAGTCTTCGTTAACTTTAAATATGCAAATACCGATTGACACAGGAATGTAGATCCGAATCAAGAATAAATATATTCGCTACATTTGGTGATAGTAGGATATTTTTCTCGGTTGACATATTTCCAAAATTTTATTAAAATTTTCTGGTTTGATAGATTAAATCAGTTTGTAAAATAATAATTTCGTTTTTAATACGTTTTGCTCTGTATGAAATATGTATGCAATTTTTATAGGCCAATGCGTTTCACACTTAAATCTTATTTAAAAAGGAAAAGACATAATTTCCACAATTTATTTTAGCTCTTGAATTTTTACTTCAAATTTTTCAATAACTTTTTGTCAAGACATCACGAGCGATAAACATCTTGGCCACCCCTGATATATATATATATAAAATTATTATTTAAAAAAAAAAATTCTTAAAATGAATGAATAAAAATCAAATTTCATGAACAAACAGCACTTCCTGAATTGAACGACATATTGAATTTACCTACTTATTACATTATTAATTTACAAATCTACACAAATGATTTTAAAAATAGTACTTTTTCTATTAATAAGTATCTAAATAATAAAGAATTATAATTATACTATAAATTTTTTAGTAAAAGTTAAAAAATAATAATAAAATTAGTAGAATAAGATTATTATTAATAAAAATAACATTTAATTTTTTTTTTCAAATCATATAAAATCCAGTTTATAGTTTTACATATGTGTTAGTGATTATATGTTTATTAATATATATATATATATATATATATATATATATATATATATATATATATATATATATATATATATATATATATATATATATATTTATATATATATATATATATATATATATATAATCAATACTTCCTGTTTTTACTTTCTCATCTTATATGTGTATCAAAATATATGAGAAAGTATTATATTCGAATTGCGACGAATATATTTTGTATTACTTTGTAAAATAGACCAGATTGGATCACCCCGTGGTTGGAATAGAACAGGAATATAATCTATTACGTGATAATCCTGTCCAGAGTATTGGAAAAACCAAAACACTATAATAATAGAATAAACATATCTGAAAATATTCTTACATCAAACGCTGATATGAAAAGTGATTCACACTAGGATGGGAATCGAACCCACGACCTCTGTCATTCCAGACTTACGTCCTGCTACTGAGTTACTACAAGATGCTATGCTGATGGAATGTATATGATTTTTCACAATCTTGATACCGTTGTATTATTAATTTTTTGTTTATTTACTATTTACATATTTTTTAATTGTTTTTTGGTTGTCTTTCACCGGTCCAAGAGACCGAGCGGCCTAAGGCCTTATGTCTGTGCAGTATGCCTTCTTGGAAACTGGGAGGTTATGTGTTCGAATCCCGACATCGGTAGTTTATCAATTATTATGAAAAAAAGGTGCGGTTAATTGACTAAACTGTCGGCGTATGAACAAGAACGAAGTAACCGGCTATGCTTGAGAAGGTTTTCTGCAGTTTCCTTCACGAACTCGAGATGAATATCGGCAAAGTTTCAATCATAGTCGGCTGCAGTCGCATATCTTACCAATTCCTAGTCTATACACAAAAATTCCCTCCACTTTAGTCACATCCTTCATAGGCATCACAACCCAGGGCATCCTCTACAATCTATCTATATAATCTATGGTTGTCTTTCGGTTATACTATACCAACGAAAGTGACTACCGTTTACTTAATTTAATATTTAATGCTTGATATGAAAAATCATACACGCCGTGGTTTGGATTCCCATTCTAGATGTGTATGATTTTTCGTATCTAGCACTTGAAGTCAAAGAATGTTATCAATGTTCAGACATATTACTTAAATGTCATATTAATTAAACGCTAGTCACTTCCGTTTGTATAATATAACCGAAAGGCAACCATACATACACACTAACATTGAATAGATTGACGCAAAATTACAAGAAAAAAAACTAAAAACTATCTGAAAATAAATACGGATTTATATTCAAGTACCTTAAACGGTATTTAATATTTGAAAAATTATCTAACCTTAAGAAATCAAAATTAAAAGAAAAAGAAAAAAACTTAAAAGGTGGTATACATATATATTTTGTAATGAGGAGTAAGTACACATGTTTTAGCTGAAATTGTGGCGAACCAATTCAGTTTATGAAATAAAAGCCGTTAATTTTTAAAAAAGAAACATGTTTTATCTTTATATCTCTTACGGTTTCAAAGGTAAAGATTCCCCACCCATCCAGTGAAGGGCTTCGTCCTCTCTTTTCGTTTTTGAGGTATCGTATTTATGGACATACGGGTCTGATATACGAACATGGACTAATTAGGTCATTTTATGAATATCTATACCAAAATTTTGTGCTATATACCTATGTAATATACTCATGCTTTTGTAATCTACAGTACACTGCTAAAGTATAAGATTTAGATAATTTCATCGAGATCCTATCGATAACTTTTCAGAAATGATATTAAAATTGACAAGCAAGCAAGTGATTCTCTTTTATTTGGAAAATAAAGGAAAAGTATTTACTCGAACGTATGGTTTATTGACACACGCAAGCATCTTAGAATTGCAAAGATAAAAACTAAGCAGGAAATAATCCTAACCAAACTTAAAGATCGACTTACCATCCTGGATAAGGAAAGGATCCTGGGCTCCAGCTACGATCCTTTGTACCAACATATAAAATACGAAAATACTTCACAATACTTGAAAGGTAATCTGAACTTCGGCATAACTAGATTAATTTTTCAACTTGGTCATCGGGTCTTTTTGAGGTTAAGCTCATAAAAGTGTATACAAGTAGAACCAGGAGGAAGTGTGCTTTATATGTAATATGCAAAAACCAGAATCCTTGAATTTTCTTTTGGTATGCCCCATTTATAACGCACTGAGGGAACATCATATAGGCGATTTCGAATTATAAAAATGCACAATGAACAGAACTTTGTACAGTTATTTAATCAAATGGACAATAAAAAATAAAATCAATATATTACTTTACTAGCGCGGCCCTAAAAATTAATAGTTTTACAATCAATGAATAGTGCAAAAGTTCTGTAATATAAATTTCATTGACGATTGAACACTCGACAGTTATATCTTAAATATAACTATAATATCTTACTATGTTAAATTAAATATCATATTCTAATATATAAATATATTCTAATATAAAAAAAATTCGTTACGCAGGAGATGCTTCAACTTAACGAATATCCTTAAAATACATAAATCTTTTTCTAGCGGTCACGATTTTAGTCTGATCAAAATGAAATGTCGTATATGATTTTAGTATTTTCAAGGCCAATTTTATTAATAAATGACATACGTCAAGGGGAAATAGGGGCATAAAGAAAGAAGAAAACACAAAATATAGAATATATCTCTCAATATTAGAACAATCGAAAAATGCATAAGGAATAAAGTTGTAGAAAATCATGTTTGCTACAATTCATCATCTTATCATTTTTGCTCAAACTCTAATATGTACAGAGATATTGAGAAATTTAATTTTCAATCTTAAACCGTCAATAGTTCTGTAAATATTAGGGTAACAGAAAAAATTATAAGAAACAAAATTATAGTAAAACTTTATACCTACAACTTAATAATTATAAATTTTTCCATTTTTCGAATAGTAAGTGAGATGTCAAACTTTGTGTTTCCCTCTGCCTCTAAACCCCCCTTTCCCCTTGTTCGATTTTACCCATTAACGAACTTGACCTTTTGAATATTAAAAGCGCCTCAAATACCAAATTTCATTCCAATCAGATCAAAATTGTGACCACTAGAGTGATTACACACAAACACATATATATATATATATATATATATATATATATATATATATATATATATATATATATATATATACATATATATATATATGTCCATAGATATATATAAATATAAATTAAATACAGATGGTGATTTTCGACATCTACTAGATAGGATCGATGGATATTTACAAAAAATTTTGCAAAATTTTGAAGTCAGAACGAGACCAATAGCTCTATTTCCTTTCAGATTCGCTAATATATATTTATTAATTATATAATTTTAAAATATTGTCATATTGAATCGATGTAAAGCTTAATTGCAAATACATTATTTATCCATCTATCTATTTGCAAAGATAAGATTTTTTGAACATTTTTGGCATGTAATGGTTTTTGTTTCATCTATCCCAAGAAATAAAACATTTATGGGCACACATTTTTCTTGTTAAAAATGTGAGGAGAAATGCGCTCATTCAATATTTGCCTCACTTATTCTGTGACACCTTGTACATCATTTATGAGAAGTACAGTCAAATATTTAATTATTACATTAAAAATTTTGGTGATTATATTTCAAACACAACTCAATTTAAAATGTAATTAAGACAGCCATATATGGTTGAAATCATTAGATAGTCCCGCCAAAGATTTCATTATTACTTATTTATACTAATTTACAAAGTAATATAGTCTCACATATAGTTGCATAACACCAGTCTCAGGCCCGTATTCATAGTCCAGTCTTGAGCAAGTGCTTAAGCTTACATTCATGAAGACCGTCTTATTGGTTTTAAGATATGATGAATTCATAAATATACATTAAGATCATCTTCGGTAATGATCATCATCTTCGACGATGGTTTTAAGCATGATCTTATTCAGTTTAAGATTAGCTTTAATAAGACGAATCTTGAGATCATCTTAATTTGTGTTCGTTAATTTCCATAATAATGCTCATGTATCCGATGATCTGATTTGCTGAGAAATGTATCATATTATTGTCAGTGATACTGAATATTACTCTACAAATGAAAACAGACAGACCTCATAAGGTCGTACATAAAAGTAATGAACTAAAAAAATTGTTTTTGAAATAAAAAATAACAAAAATATGACGGGAAAAGGTAAAAGTAAAAATTATACTTCGGTAAAAAAAAAAAGTATTTTCTTTCAAATTTTTATAATTACCTGAATACTAACAAATGCATAAACTAATTTTTGGACCGTTACTTGACGAAAATCCATTATAATTAATTGAAATATTGGTGGTATGGATAATCCACGATGAATGACCTTAGCTAAAAACTCTGTTCTATTAGTGGTAATATATATTTAATACTGATTTTGTCGAATCTTTTCGTAAATTCGATGTCTGAATAAGGATCAAGAGGTATATCTCGAATGTAGCGTTTAGGAATACGTATAATTACGTCTTCATCGTCAGAATCAATATTGATATTATGTAAACCCAAAAATTCATTATCTTCATGGCCAAGTTATTAAGGTTGTCTTAAATCTACTAAAATACTTAAAGAAAATCCTCTTTTTTAAATAAAAAGTAAGTATAAGGTGTCTATATTAAGATTGTCTTATTTGACTGTGAATCCTTCAATAGATTTCAAGGAATATTTATCCAACCACACATATCTTAGTTAAGATCAAACTTTCAAGCTTACCTGAAGATTACGTCTATGAATATAAATAAACGCTGCCTTAAGATCATGCTTAAGGTGAACTTACGCTTAAGACCGGACTATGAATACGATAGAAATATAACAATAAAATTTACATGATCATGCATTACCAATATTTTGTGTATCCCGGTGTATCCTGAATTTATGTAAAAAAGTTTATAACAAAAGTTGTTTATTTTTAAAAAACGAACATTTTTTGCCTTTACATTTTTGTTCTATCTATTACAGTTTTAAATATGGGCAGTTTTATTCATTTTGCCCATTCCAGACGGACGACCATGTGGAAATGGCCAAATTAGGCCATTTTATGAAGGTCTATTTCAAACATTTTAGTCTGTGATCAATATTTTCAAGCGTTACAAAGTTGGCAGTAAACTTAATATATTTTGGTATATTTACATTTACTGGGTATAAAAACTGTCTCCACTAAAATTTTGATGATTATTATATAAAAATAATTACTTTGATAATTAGAACATGGCTCCTTATTGTATTTAGAATAATTCCACTAATTAATTTAATTAAATAAATGTCTTATAAGATGAATTAAAAAAATTTATCATAAATAATACACTAATTAATATGCATCGCAATTATTATTAAAAGTATATATGAAACCCATTGAAAAATCAACGATACAATTTTATAGCCTATTCACATAATAGTTATAATTTCTTCCCTTAAATTTATCTTCTATCTCTTATGGTTTTAAAGGTAGGGACTTTACCCCCAAGTAAAAGAAATGATTCACGAATTTGAACTCACTAGAACTCTAGAACACACACACATAATTTCAGCTCGTAATAGGGACTACAGACGTGCAACCTGTGCAGGAACATTTTAAGGACAAATGAAGGTTCGGTAGTAGATTGCTAGTTTAGTAAAAATCAAAATTATTTGTTTTAATGACGAACAGAAATCGGGAATCTATAGCATAGAGTGTCCTTCGTATTCACAAACATACATAGGCCAAAGCCGTAGACAAATTGAAACCCGATTTAAAGAAGATAATATGGCTCATATGAAATACAGCAGATTAGAAAAATCCTGTGTAGCTGCACATATTATAGAGAAAGACCATAAAATCGACAAATCCAATTTAAAACTTGTTAAGGCTGTACAAAATCCCACAGAGCTGGATGCATACGAAAGCATATACATTCAGAAATTCAAAAGAAATGTTATGAATCTAGACAATGGACCGGTCCCAAATTCAGATTTAATCAAAATCTTACCGTAAAATTAAGTGCCAATATATCCATCTCTCTATAAAGATGTAAAAATACAAAAACCTGTTCAATGCACAACGCATAACTCAGCATCAATCAGGTGCGATCTTAGAATAGTATCTAAGGTCGGGCGAACATATATAAGCAGCGTAAAACCAAAAAAGATTGTGAAATTGTCACCAAATTAGCGACGAGTAACATATCCTGAGACAATATAAGAGTAATTTTAATAAGAGTAAAGTTAACAGGAATAAATGTGAATGAAGGAAATTTTAACAAGAGTAATTTCAATATAATTTAAAATTTATTATATTTTAAATCTAGTATATTATAATTTAGTTAATTTTCTATTTATTTTTGTCTATTGATCTCGACTTTCTATTTCTAATTGTCAAAGAGGAAATTACGAGTAGCTAATTTATACTGATGATGACTACATTGTAGTCGAAATACGTATTTATAATAGAAAAAAAACTGATCTAGGTAAAGGGGGCAAATTTGAAATTCTCTTTCAAAAACCTAGAGTTCTCACAAATTATCATTCGATAATATAATAGTTAATTTATTCTAAATTATAAAAAAATTATCAATTTTTCAAATTCAGAAGAATTTTTTTCAGCGTACGATAATTTTTTTGTGGAAAACCCATAATTTTACGGCTCTGTGTCGATCAAAACGGTTAAAGCATCTGGCAACACTGCTAGCATCAGTCATTCAGGACTGATTTTAGTGGTGAACAGTTTTTAGTAGTAAGAATATTTTATTGACCTGTTTATAGTATTTTATTGAAGTTTGCTTGCGACAGAGCGACGGGGAACAGCTTATAAATAGTATTAATTAATTATTAGTAAACTTGTGCAATTTGTCTCATTTTAAATGTAAGAATTTACTTATCAAACATATTTTAAATACGAGTATTTCTTAACAATAAATAAATAATAAATTCCATAATTACTTAAAAATAACTTGCAAAACATTATGACACTTACAAATTCCGATTTTTCATACAAAATGCTAATGTAAATAATTTTTTATCGTAAAAGAATTTGTGTATTTTCAAAAAAATTTAAATTTAAGCTGTTATTAGTAGACATAGCAAAGAATATATAGGCATGGTAATAAAGATCTTATTTACCCGAGTGTTTAGAATATATAGCCTACACAGTAAAAAAAAGTTGGATAAATTCAAACCACGCGGCGGATATTAATACGGCGAACCGAATAAATCAGTTCTCTGAACTACGCGGCGCATTTGCTATAATTTTATTCATCAACCTTTTATGTAAAGAATTACAGATTATAAATTTGTTGATTGAACACAAAGAACAAATTTTATTTGATGTATTAACCATCGTTTTATTTCATGTAGATTTCCATCACTTGTACCGAAGAACGAAAAAATTCCTTATCACTTTTGGTTGCAACTTGAATGAATCACTGATCTCTATACTATCTCTGTCTGTAGAGTTCAGTTAAATACTGAGTGTATGCATTATTTTTGCATACATTCAATATTTAAACTTAGATCAAAACTACATGTATAGTACATATACCTATCACAATAGAACATGTCACAAGCGAGAAGCTAACTAACAGCTTCATAATATTTTGAAATTTATTTATTATTTAAGTAGAAACACACAATTGAACAAAATTTATTTGTTTTGATAACTCTTAATTCGGCGATATTAAAACACAATCTCATAACTACCTCGATTATGTGCAATTCATATTTGCCTGTGGAACAGAATAGGAAGTACAACAAAGAATTCGAAAAGCTAAAAATGTCTTTGCACAATTTAGACTAATCTGGAAATCCCAACAGCTAAGAAGAAGTACAAAGTTTAGAATGTTTGAAAGTAATGTCAAGTCTATGGATGAAAACATGGAAAATTGACAAAACGGTAATAATTAATAAAAACGGTAATAAGTAAAATGCAAAATTTTATCAATACATTTTTAAGAAGAATCTTAGGTACCTTTTGTCCAAGTTCAAATGACGAGCTCTGGAGAAGATGCGAACAATTACAGAAACAACAACAAAAAAAAAGATAATGGTTTGGACACACCCTCAAGAGAAAAGAAGCATTTATCCGCCGTCAAGCATTGGACTGGAATCCCCAGGGCAAGAAAAGACGAGGGCGCCCCAAGACTACTCAGAGAAGTACACTGGAGAGAAAGAAGTGGCTGGGGAAGGCAAAACCTGGAGCGAAATAAAGGCAATGGCTCAGAACAGAGTGAGGTGAAGATTATTTATGGCAGCCCTGCGTCCCCAAGGGATTGAAGGGCATAATTATTATTATTCTCCTGCATGTAGTACCGACCAATTATCTGTCATAGTTGGGTCCACTATTTTAATTTTCACAGTGAAATTAGACAATTAGAAACAAAAACAACGCCGCATGTTCACAAAGGAATACGTCAATAAATAGGTGGAGCTCTTCACACACCTAATCCGTTAGTTAGTCAACTCAAATAATACTCAGGTCAGATCATACCTTCCGTCAAATCGTATAAAAGACAGAACTTTTTCAAATATCATTGTGAGACACGCACCAAATTAGCAGCAAGCAACATATCTCTGAATCCATATCCCAGAGATAGTTACGATTAGCTAATTCATATTGATGAGGACTACATTGTAGTCGAAATACGAATTTATAAAATACAAACAAATGTTCTAGGAAAAGGGCAAAATTTGAAATGTAAGAAACAACCTGTGTTTTACGTTTAAGGATGTGCCAGCATACCACCACTTTTCGACAGGTTTTGCTGAATTTTCACAGGCTAAAAATAACGTTTTCTAATAAATCCCTCTAATAAGTTTCAGAATTTTTGACCGTTTAGAATGCAAGATAATTAATAACAAAGTTATCATTCTCTCTCACTCTTTCTCATTAGAAGCATGTAAAACTTCATGCCCGCCAAACTATTATCTGTTGTATTAGAAAAAATACTCGACAGAATTTTAAAAAAAAAACTAGGAAAGTATTTTTTAATATTTCTTATATACATTTTTTTTTTAAATCGTATGTCACCGGTTTCTTTTCGAAATATAATTTAAAATATTATTTTAACACATTCCGTTTATGGTAAATAGTAGTCAGACAACGTTGTGCGCCAATCTCTCTCAAGTTGCATCAAGTCAAGAGTGGGAATTGTTACTGTTGACATAAGCAATAATAATATGTAGGTATATGCACAGAGCAACGTTGCCAGATCATCGTACCAGAAATATTTGATAGTATGTGTAAGTATCTGTATGCCAATAATATGTGTAAGTATGTGTACACAGTGCTGAAACATCCTTAATATTAAAAATTATTAAGTAAACTAAAATATATCAAGCTACTTGTCTGTGTCATATTGCATCATAAAAAATTGTTGTAGACAGCTCTAATAACTTAGAATAATCTAGAATGTAGAACAACGTAAAAAAAAAACTGTAATATAATTGAAACATATCAAATTGGAGGAGACTGATCAACTACAGCCATTATGTATAATATACATTAAATTGTTATACAGAGAGATTAGAAAAGATTGATTGTGGCGGTGTACTTAGAAAAAAAAATTGAAATCCATTAATGATCGTATGATTTTTGATCAATGAAAATTTACATAAACCCACAAAATATTGCGCGTCAAAAGAACCTTGAAAAGGGCTTATTCGCAATGGACAATTCTGGCTATATGATCGACCAAAGATTTTTTTGTTATAAGCTTTGCTGCAGTGCAAATAACAAATACCAGCCAGAGAACTGGTAACAAATTTTGGGTAGATGTTTAAGGCACTTTTTTATGGATAGAAAGAGGGGCAAATCTGGTTGGCCATTTCGGATACCTAGGATACTTCGCATGCTGGAAATTCGCCAAAAAGTATAACACAACCGCATTAAGATAATATTAAATTTAGGTTAATTTTGAGCATAAAAATAAATATCACATGCGATTTGTGTGGAGCTGACATAAAACTACACTTACCCCCAAAATTGAATTCGGAGAAAATGAGTTTTAAGCACGGTTAAACTTTCGATACCAGATGATTTTGCCGATAATAATTAAGTGCGAAAAAAAAGTTACGTAAGTTGAAGCAAGAAGCGTTACGAATCAGATGAGTGTGAAAGAGTGCGTTTATCGGCAACTGCCGTGGATTCTAGTGTGCTGCGTTCTCATTGGCTCTTAGGAAATCATTTAATCTAGACCATGTAAAATTTACATGTTGACGGATAGAATGAGAGATTTTGGAGTAGTAAATGGGGAACGTTAATTGTTGGCTCAGTTACAACAAAAGCGGTGGATACAGTTCCACTTTGGAGGTTTTCACCACCGAAATTTTTGATACATTACGTTATGAATTTTCTACTGTGCATAAAGGATCCATATGATTTATTACCGGTTTGCTGCCTCTTTCTATCATTTGCCAACATATTTATTAGAAAAATAAGTTCCGATTAAGTTCGGAAAACATATATAATTTTATGAGAATCAATAATTTAAAATCGCTCGTTATATAATAATGACCTTGTATACGTAGAATAAAGCGTCCGAAGTTACATTTAGATGATGATGCTAAGGGCAATGATTGCAGACGCCCTAACCTACATATTCGACGACAGACGCCGCAACTTCTAGGTGACTAGTACACAACAACAACAGATAATTCAATCTACAAGCCAACCGATTGCTGATGATATCCGTTCTTAAATTGCATCTCAATTTATTGTTTGTGTATCCATTGAATATTTTTGTGTGATCTCTGAAGGTATCGTTCGTTGGTTTATAGACCATACAAATATGTTATTATACATCTCACATAATAAATCTAATATTTCAAAGCCTGAATGTCACATTGTACATCGACTTTAATAATACCTGCACCATCGATTTAATTATTGCCAAGAAATAAAGAGCTATACATCATATACGAGTATGTATAAAATGTAGTTTCCGGGGTACCTCGGAACACAATTCGTCAAACCAAAAATATTATTGCGGATTCCATTTACATTAAAACCTGATTTTTATTTAAATTGATAACTAAAAATTTGTTGTTTCTTCGATTTTTTTTCAAGGAGTATTACCAAAAAAAAACGCAAGAAATCAAAGAATATTTTTGTTATTCCCAATTTAGATGAACCATAATACGAAAACTGTGCTATTTGGCCCATTTTATGTGCGGTTTACGAATATGGAAACATTCAAGTACTAACAGATCCATATCTGTTAAATATTTCCAAATAATAATTTTTTGCTGTACTCATTGTAGATTTTTTAGAATAAAAGTTGCTGCTTATTATAAATATACTAACAACTTTCATTTGAAACACTTTCCCAAAAACGAATGAATAAGGCACAAAATGACTATAACCTTTTAAAAAAGAAAAGACTTCTGTGGCCCATAGTACATCTACTGATATATATTAATTACATATGGAATTTACCAAATCTAACCATAAGAAGCTTTTCAGAAAGCATTGAAGTAATTCTTTCTGCGTTATTATACTTGGTCCCTGCAAAATTCCGATCTGTGTGTATACCAAGTTCTAAACTATTAAGCTAAATGTCGTCAGCAGTACCTAAGGTTGTGTATAGAACACGATGAGGAACCATTTTACCAGTCTGTGTGGTCCAACTGTTAAGGGCGTTTCTACTCGGAACTGGGAGGTTGCTGGTTCGATTCCCAACACCGGCAGTTTGTCAATTTAATTAATTGAAAAAAAATTAATTAATAGAGCGGTTAAAGACTGTTAGCATATGGACAAGCACGAAAGTACTCATTTATGCTTGAGAAGGTTTTTTGCAGTATCCTTTCACAAACTCCAGATAAATATCGGCATAGTTCCTATAGATAGATAAGTAGGTTGTAGAGGCTGCCCTGGACGGGCTTCACTTCGACCATACGGTCCATTGTGATGTCTAAGGATGTGAGTGGAGTGGACGGAATTTTTGTGTGTAGACTAGGAATTAGTAGGTTGTGCGGCTGCAGCCGACTTTGATAGGAACTATGCCGATATTCATCTGGAGTTCGTGAAGGAAACTGCAGAAAACCTTCACAACCATAGCCGGTTACTTCGTTCTTGTCCATATACCGACAGTTTAGTCAATTAACCACCCCATTTTTTTTTCTTAATAATTGACAAACTGCCGATGTCGGGATTCGAACCCCTAACCTCCCAGTCCCCAAGTAGACATAATGCCTTAGACCACTCGGCTACTTGGCTGGTCCTATCAAACTCGACTTTAGTCGTAAAACCTTCCAATTTCTAGTCTGCTTACAAACTCTTTGTCCTTTATGGAACAATAAAAAAGGCCAAGAAATGCCTACTTGCCAGGCTTCGACCTCACCTTTTACAACTACTCCGTTTCTACTACTACTACAACTACATCCATTTTACATACGTCTTTCGATTGCTTTATTTTTTCCACAATTCCTTCATATAAAAGTGATATTTTTCCCGCAATTCATTAACTGTTTTTCTTCAGGTGAAACCCAGAATATATTATGACAAAACATAATTAGTTTACAACTTACCGTTTACCATAATATGTATGAAAAAATAACTAGTTCTGGTACTTACCTAGAAAAGAGAAAAAAAAAATTAGAAATATGATACAAAAACTAATTTAAACAATTTTTTGTCCCCTTTATTAAAACCTTGGAGTTACTATAATTCGTAATAAAAAAAATCTAATTTATATTAAACATGTGATAATATTTTTTTTGTTTTTATATTGAGATGGAAAATTCGTTGATAAATTAAATCCGACAAAAAACATAATTGTGAGAGGGACCAAGTTTTCGCACACACACAAATATTGATATCCTAGCAAAAACAAAAATGTTCGCTTTCAATATAAATATTGTAGAGGTTTCTCAGGTGCAGAGTATTTCATATTTTACTTGGCAAGTGCTGAGATTATTTCTTTGTATTCTAAGTGTTATAAAATCTGACCACTTGCCAAGTAAAATATAAAAACCCTGCACCTGAGAAACTTACACAATACTGGGTTTCCCGTCAGTCACGGAAACAACTGAAGGTATGGATAAAAAATTGAATTCTGAGACGAAAAGTCCTTTACCGTGTTTTTTAAGCAGGCGCATAGGTAATAAATACGAGAGAGAAATAGACTACCGCGCAAGCGAGACGCGAAAACACTCTTTTAAAATTTGAAATTTGTCTCAAAATTAACATTTTGTGGGATGATTCTCGCGACCGATCCTTTTTTTTTCTCAAGTTTTTTCCATCTTGACCCTCTTGAGGATGTACTTGAATACCCGTACCGATATTTCTAATTGTTCACTGTCGGACTTTTCGGCGAGTTTTCGAATTTTAAAGATAAATTTCATGATGAAATCGACGCGAGCGAGCACATGAGTACTTTCGCGTCTCGCTTGCGCGGTAGCCTACCTCTTTCACGGTATCCTACTACTCTTCCATCTAGCATTTTAATTAATAACTAATTACCTATGCGTCGGATTAAAAAATGGTATAGGACTTTTCGTCTCAGAATTCAATTTTTAACCCGACTTCAAAAAGGAGGATGGTTCTCAATTCGTCTGTATTTTTATTTTTTTTTATATGTCACCTCAGAACTCCGTCATTTATGAACCGATTTTGAATTTTTTGGTTTTGTTTTAAAGGGTTTGGTTTCCCATTGGTCCCATTGTCACCAAATCGCATTCTGGTGAGGGGATCCTCGGGAAATCAGGGAAAATCCTCATTTTATATGTGATAATCGATTTCTGCGAATTTTTTTTTTTTTTGAAAAGATATACTCATTCATAATGGGAAAATAAGAAAAATTTTTTAAAAACCGACTTCAAAAAAATTTTTTACAAAAAAAAACCGAAACCAAAAACAAAAAAATTTTACAAAAAAAAAACAAAATGATTGTAAAAAAAAACTGAAAATCTGTTATAAAAAAATGCACTAAAAATTAAAAAAAAAAAAAAAAAAAAAAAAAAAACGGATAAAAAAAAATTATAAAAAACTGCACTAAAAATTAGTTGGTCGTTTAGTAGGTCTACCCATATTTAGACTAATAAAATCAGTTCTAGAACTTCAAAGTCACTAAAAAGCGAGAAATAAAACCTATTTTGACAAAATGGAAACCCGACTTCAAAAATCAAAAATTCTATAACAAAAAATGCACTAAAAAGTAAAAAAATAATTGCATATTCTTGTGTCAATTTTAGTTCACCTAAGCAAAATTTTTTTTAATATATATGTACAATTATTGTTATTTTTGGAGTCGGTGTCAACATAGAGAAATTCACATAAAATTTGGACACCGCCTCCAAAAATAACAATAATTGTACATATATATTTAAAAATTTTTGCTTAGGTGTACTAAAATTGACACAAGAATATGCAATTATTTTTTTACTTTTTAGTGCATTTTTTGTTTTAGAATATTTAATTTTTGAAGTCGGGTTTCCATTTTGTCAAAATTTTTTTTATTTCTCGCTTTTTAGTGACTTTGAAGTTCTATAACTGATTTTATTTGTCTTAATATGGGTAGACCTACTAAACGACCTACTAATTTTTAATGCATTTGTTTAGAACACATTTTTTTTATCCGTTTTTTTTTTTGTTATTTTTAGTGCATTTTTTCATAACAGATTTTGGGTTTTTTTTTACATGCATCTTTTTTTTTTGTAAAAATTGTTTTTTTTTGGGTCGGTTTTTTTTGTAAAAAATTATGAATGAATATACCCTTTCAAACAACACAAAAAATATTCGCAGAAATCGGTGATCACATATAAAATGAGGATTTTCCTCGATTTCCAGGGGATCCCTTCATCAGAATGCGATTTGTTGACAATGTGACCAATGGGAAATCAAACCCTTTAAAACAAAAACAAAAATTCAAAATCGGTTCATAAATGACGGAGTTCTGAGGTGACACACATAAAAAAAAATAAAAATGCAGACGAATTGAGAACCATCCTCCTTTTTGACGTCGGGTTAAAAAATAATAAACATTTAATTCTATAAATACGCAAGAAGAACAGAAGACTATTTTCTTTTTAAAAAATATTTTAGTGAATATTTAATTTGAAAAGTCTTAGATACTGAAAAAAATAGAATTTGTACAAAAAATATATTCTTCGTACTTTTTTCAAAATTTGATAATTGATTTGTGTATGTCTTATTTATTCGGTTTTCGGGAAAATGTTTCGACTCAAAATTGTTCATATATTTATAATGTAGGAGTAAATTGCAGACTAATTAAATATAAATAATTGATCTAATTATTAAATTAATATCATATGCAAATTTTGGTTTAATTAAAATTATAAATATTTAACAATTATCTCAACATATCGTGTGTCTAAATTTAAATTTTTTTCTTTTTTTAATAAAAGAGCAATAATCTCAATAATAATAGGATATGTATTCATGACATCGAAGAATGTCAATCAATGTCATCTTAAATTATCGAGCAGTATACAACACAACAAAAGCAATCTTCAATATACACTGGCCGGAAAGAATTGCGGTCGAGGAATTGATGAGGACAGCAAGCTAAAGCCCTATCAACGAAACAATAAAGAAGGGTGGATAGGCCATAATTAAGAAGGCCATGTAATACCATCAGCAGACAAGCCCTAGACTGGAACCCCCAAGGAAGCAGAAAACGTGGAAGATCCAAGATAACCTGGAAGCGGTCAGTCGAGAAAAAGATAGAAAAAGAAGGAACAACCTGGAGAGAAATAAAGCAAATGGCCCAGAATCGAGTACGGTGGAAGGCATTTGTTGTGGCCCTAAGTCCCCCAAGGGAATACAGGAATTAATATACCGTACGTTTAGTTTACATCTTCGCATAGCAGGTCTCTCACGAGTATGAGAGAGTACATATGTATACATTAAGCAATGTGTATGAGAAGGAGGTCTTATAGGTTTGTATATATATATATATATATATATATATATATATATATATATATATATATATATATATATATATATATATATATATATATACATATATATAAATATATCACAATGGTCGTGTTCAGTACTTAGTAAACCAAGTAAGATACCTAGTAGTATGACTTTTATAGTTTTTTGTCAGACACTTGACAGATACTAAGCAACTTAGATTGTGAGGCCCTTTTGCTTTAGTACTGTCAGATTTGGGAATTTTCCTCTAACTTTAGTGTATTATATAAAGCCTAGTAGAAAATCTAGGTGATTTATTCTTGGGATTGTTTATTTAAACTCGATTCATAATGATGACCCGACTAAATTGGAGAAATCCACCAATTTGGCAACACTAATGATAAGTTAGCATTTGTCTGTTCTGAGACAAATACGTTGAACTTGAGGTTATAGTTGTCGTGCTAATGGGCATAATTGAATAGAATGTTCCAAATTTTTGCATACTTATTAAGGATGTTCATGCATGAGGCTTGATAGTAGATAAAAAAAATGTGTTGATTGCTTAAATACCCAGTATATCCTGAATTTGTCTAAAAAATTATAACAAAAGTTTTAAATAAGTTTCATTTTTAAAAATAAGCTTTTTATATAACTAATTTTCTACAACTTTACTTCGTATGTGCTTTTTCAATATTAACAGAGATTTACCATATTTTGTGTTTCCCCCTCCCTCGAAACCACTCTTTTCCCTTGTCGATTCTTGTCATGCTTACCATAAAAATGCATTGTCATGGGGACCGAATCAACATGGAAAAATTCAACTCCGTAGGATAAGAGGAAGTGGTTCTAATTCAGCTTGCAAGATTTGACCCGAACAGTCATGCAAGTTAAATAAAAGCTTGTAAAAACTTGTAAAAAGGGACATTTTTTGTCTTTATAATTTTGTTCTATCTCTTACGATTTCACAGATAGGCAGTTTTGCCCTAACATAGTCCGATTTTGCCCTAACATAGTCCGATTTTGCCCATTCACGAACTTGACCATACTTTTAGTTCTAGAACACACACACAAAATTTCAGCTCGTTATCTCTTTTTGTTTTTGAGTTATCGTGTCCACAGATAAGCGTAAATGGTCGTATTACACATTATGCCCCCTACACACGAGGAACATTGAGCAGCAACATTGAACTCCGCCTTTAAAAAAATTTTCAGTACAGACGTTGCAATCAAAGTTTAGGAACATAAAATTTAATGTTATTATTTTATGACGCTAGTCATAAAAATTCAATCATTTCTCATCTTGTCTCTATCTATCTCATTTAATTTGTATAGTTTATTTATATGTATGTATCTCTAGTTAAGACCTTTAACTAGTTATTGGATAATATCTTCTATACTAATCAAAGTGTATAATGTAAATTTTAACCAATCTAGGTAATAAAACATAATAAAATATTAGGAAAGCATAATATTTCAGATAATATGACCAATTTTTATATGAACATTTAACTCCTCCTACAAAATATCTAATATTTTTGATTTTTACAGCAACCGTTCAAGGACATGTTTTTTGTTGCTGCAACCACTATACACATTTGCAACCATACTAGGTTGCTGCATAATGTTGCTGTTCAATGTTCCTCGTGTGTAGGGGGCTTTAGTCCAAACATTGTCTGCGATCAGTATTTTCAAGCGTTATTTACATATACCAGACATACAAATGTTCGTGTACCCACATGTACCGTACACATTTTACTCAAATAGAGACAGTGCAATTGTTAATTTTTCAACGGGTTTTAATGAATATATAAGAAATCATTTATCTGTGTTAAGTTATGGTAGAAATTCGGTCACAAACTATAAGTGTTATAATATAAGTGTATATGTATATATATTATAGCTTGTGTCCCCATAAATTTTAGAATTAATTATATCATCTTCAATAAATATAATAATATAATAATAATAATACTTTCGTTATTCTAAATAACATTTGATGGAGTTGACTTGAGTATATATTATTTGTAACACAAAATTATTTCATCCATTTTTTTGATTGATTGATTGATTTTTTATTTTTTAAATTCATTATTTATTTTTATTTTATAAACCAGTGTCGGTTCTTCATCGTTTTCTAGAAAGAAGGTATCAACAATTGGTCCGGGAGACCAATGAGTTTTTCAGGATGATGAGCATCAAGCTGGTACTTTGTAAATAGCTTCGTTTTTACAAGACGTCCAACTTTTTTAAAATATAAAATTTTGGAAAACGGTATTGAAGTTTTCTGGAAGCCGTTGAACATGTCGATTTGACCGTTCATCCAAAGTTTACGAGCATCAAGTTATTTTTAAGTTTAATTGTAAGATAATCAAGTGAAGAACGAGGAAAAATGTTCGTCCTACAAATTCAATGGAATGGACTCCGAGTCTCCCATCATCAATGTTTAACGGTTTCAAAAAAATTTCGATACCGTTTTCCAAAATTTTATAATTAAAAAAGTTGGACGTCTTGTCAAAACGAAGCTAGTTACAAAGTACCAGCTTGATGCTAATTATTCTAAAAAAAGTCTTTGGTCTCCCGGACTAAATTTGATTGATAAATATTTTTATCTGAGAACTTTGAGAACACTTTCTTGACGTAAAAAGAGTTAGAAACGTTTGCCTGTCTGTGTGCGTATCTGTCTGTGGTTCCAAACGGATGGAACTATTCCTATACGATTTTTTTTAAGTCCCGGAGGGAAAATACGTGACAAGTCTTGAGTTCAAGAAAAGATGGAATTACATTTGTATTAGGAGAACATAATTACGTGTAATTATTATTGCCTATCATTTCAAAAAAACATGGGCCTTTCAAAAATCGTATAATTATACCTGGTATATATTATACCAGGATATATTAAAGTAGTTCCACAATAAAATCACTTATCACATATTCAAATTAGGCGAGAAATCGAAAAATTTGATATTGAAAAATTTGTAATCACTTTGCGGTGCCTCAGAAACCATAGAATCCCTGACATTTCCGTAAAAATTATTTTTATTTATGACTATAGTTTCGGAAACAGATTTCCTTCTTCAGAAAAAATGTAAGAATTTAATATAAAACAAGTAATGTAACAACTAACTGAGTTAATTATTTGAATACCCAGTATATACTGAGTTATATATCAATAATTGAATTGTTAACAATTCTGCGTATTCAAATTTGTTTAATCGCAATCTGTTGAGTTTATGAAAAAAAAATTCAAATAAAAGTTGTTTATTTGAAAAAGGAGGTTTTTTTTCTATCTCTTACGGTTTCAAAGATGTATATTTTCCCCCTGGCGGAGGGAAACATATTCCGATTTTGCCCATTAACGAACTATCTTACTATTTTGCTCTAGAACACACACACAAAATTTCAGCTCGTTTTCTCTTTTCGTTTAGGAGTTATCGGGTTCACGGACAGGCGGGCAGAATTAGACCATATTATGAACACCTATACCAAGGATTTATGTCCCAAGCGTTACAAAGTCGGGACTAAACTTAATATACCTTGTATATACTGGGTATAATATACATATTATTTTATTACTTTTAGTCGAAAATAAAAATATTTTATACGAAAATTTCAAATATTTCTTGAATTTCATAATTATAATGGATTTTCGTAGATGTAACGATCCATTCAATATAGAATAAATTATTAATGAACATGACGGTACAACTGGTTTACCACAGGATCACCTCAAGCATATTATCCGTCTTGATGATATTTATATGAAAAAAACTAAGTAGTTTTTTTTACAATCGCTACTGAATAAAATTTAAAACAATTATAAATGAATTACAAATAGTTCCAAAAGAAGATTCATTTTTTTTTTTTAATTTCAAATTTATTAGCCAAAAAAAAAGATGAGTTACTTAAAATTAGTTAATAATGGTCAGAGATTTAGTTACTTTTATTAAGTATAATCTATATCCGTCAAGGTTAAAATTATATTATTATGTTCCGAGTCTCTGTATTAGATTAGATTGGATTCGTGTCAGGAGCAAGTCTTAAAAAGAGCTTTTGTACCGCAACCAATTTGATCCATTGTACCGTACCTCCTTTCCTTCAAAGGTGTAACACGAGTCCTATGAAATTAAATTTTACCCCAATTCCTAGAATATTTGTATTTTATAAATACGTATTTCGACTACATGGTAGTTATCATCAGTATGAATTAGCTAATCCTAGCTATCTCTGGGATATGGAGTCAGAGATATGTTGCTCGTTGCTAATTTGGTACGTTTCGCACCCAAAATTTCACAAAAACCTAGATTTCTCTTTGATTATCTTAATAATCTTTATACGAGTCTTATGGTTTTGATGAACATTAGGATATTCCTCTGCGACACCTCATAGATTTCCTCTGGCCGGAGATCTGTCAATCCCAAATGAAAGTCTCTTTTGAGACAGAGGCTTTCGCATTCACACATAATGTGAATTCCGGTTTCCTCCTCTTCATGATAAAATCTGCAGACATCATTGTCGAAATCTGTGAGATTGATTTTATACGTATGTTTATTGAGTTTTCAATGGGCAGTAAGTATTCTTAATTGGTTTTTTAGCGAATTTCCTGAAAGGAAATAGAGCTATTGGTCTCGTACCGACTTCAAAATTTTGCAAAAATTTTTTACAAATGTCCATCGATCCTACCTAGTAGACGTCGAAAATCACCATCTGTAAAATTTATATATATATATATATATATATACATATATATGTATATATGTGTCTGTAATCACTCTACTGGTCACAATTTTGATCTGATTGGAATGAAATTTAGTATTTGAGACGCTTTTTGTATTCAAAAGGTCAAGTTCGTTAATGGGTAAAATCGAACAAGGGGAAAGGGATGTTGGGAGGGAGGGGGAAACAAAATTCGACATATCTCCCTTAATATTCGAAAAATCGAAATATTTATAAGAAGTAAAGTTATAGGTATCAAGTTTTACTTTATTTTTGATTCTTATCATTTTTTCTGTTACCCTAATATTTACAGAAATATTTACGGTTTAAGTTTGAAAATTAAATTCCTGAATATCTCTGTACACATTAGAGTTTGAGCAAAAATGATGAGGTGATGAATTGTAGCAAACATGATTTTCTACAAATTTGTTCCTTACGCATTTTTCGATTGTTCTAATATTAAGAGAGATAGATTTTCTTCTTTCTTTATGCCCCCATTTCCCCTTGACGTATGTCATTTATTAGCGAATTTCCTGAAAGGAAATAGAGCTATTGGTCCCGTACCGAAGTCAAAATTTCGCAAAAATTTCTTCAAATGTCCATCGATTCTACCTTGTAGATGTCAAAAATCACCATCTGTAAAATTTATATATATATATATTTATGGACATATATATATATATATATATATATATATATACATATATATATATGTCTGTCATCACTCTAGCGGTCACAGTTTTCATTTTATCGGAATGAGATTTGGTATTTGAAGCGCTTTTGGTATTCAAAAGGTCAAGTTCGTTAATGGGTAAAATCGGACCAGGGGAAAGGGGGGTTTAAAGGGAGGGGGAAACACAAAATTTGACATATCTCCCTTAATATTCGAAAAATCGAAAATTTTATAAGAAATAAAGTTGTAGGTATTAAGTTTTACTGTAATTTTGTTTCTTATCATTTTTTCTGTAACTCTAATATTTACAAAAATATTGACGGTTTAAGATTGAAAATTAAATTCCTCAATATCTCTGTACGCATTAGAGTTTGAGCAAAAATGATAAGGTGATGAATTGTATCAAACATGATTTTCTACAACTTTGTTTCTTACGCATTTTTCGATTGTTCTAATATTAAGAGAGATATTTTATATTTTGTGTTTTCTTCTATCATTATACCCTCCTTTCCCCTTGACGTATGTTATTTATTAATAAAATTGGCCATGCAAATACTAAAATTAGATACGACATTTCATTTTGATCATACTAACATTGTGACCGCTAGAGAGTAATTTATTTATTCCAAGGAAATTCGCTAAGTTGATGCAGCTCCTGCGTAACGAATTTTTCTAGTTGTAAACGCTCAGAGACTGAGTCTCTGCGTGATAAGTCGACAGCAGCGTCAACGGTGGTCAAAATAAGTAATATTGATTACTCATATAGTTAATGAAACAAAAGAAAATCAAGAAATGTAACAACAGTGTCAATGGTTTAAATACCTTGTATATATTGAGTTCTTGATCAGCGCGTGAATACTTTACTTTACGTTTAACTAACGCGTGAATGCATAAAACTATGACTAAAGCTTATTCCAAGGTAATATTGACACACACATACACATACATTGTTTTACCCGGTATATATATTATACCGACTTTGTAAGAACGGTTGATAATATTGATCGTAGAAAAAAAATTTGGTATAAATGATCATAAAATGATGACCTCATTAGTCCATTTTTGCATATCCGTCTGTCCGTTTGTCTGTAAACACAATATCTCAAAAACGAAAAGAGATAACGAGCTGAAATTTTGTGTGTTTGTTCTAGATGGAAAAAGTGAAGTGAAGTTCGTGAATAAACATTTCGTCAGAAAAATTATTATAATCTCTAATAAAAAAATTTTTTTTTGTCAACTGAAGTATTATTATTTACTTTTAAAAAACTTTCATTTGTTTAGATTAAACAGATGTTTATTTTGGTGTGAAATTTTAGCATCTTGGGTCAAAGAAATAATCATTTCAATTTAAGAATTTCGAGATTCTTGAGTCAAAAGTCAGTTTGGTAAGATAATTTTCTCAAGTCAAAACTATAGATGTCAAGATATTTACTTATACCAAATATACAGGGTGTCAGAAAGTTTGGATACGGTGTAATATAAATCGTTTAAGGTGGTTCTGACTAAAAATTTTCATACGGTAACCCCTAGTAATTATTCTCGAGGAATCGAATGCGCTTATCAGATTTTCAATCCGATGGACTCACAAGGGCGAAACACAGGGTCTAACTTTGAAATTTTAAATGGAAACCCATATTTTTTATTGAATATTCGCATTCTACGACAAAAAATACGTATCTTCTGTATGAAAACTTTTTCTTAATAATAAATTTATTAAAATCGCAGTATTAAATAAAGTTTATTATAAATCGAAATTCACAATTCACTAAATTCTATTATGATTCATTCATTCGTAGAATTTCTCCAAAAATTCTCCGAAAAATAACGCCCTCTAGCGAGAAAACAAAGCACTTTTTAGAAGAAGTTTTCCAATAACAGATACGTATTTTTTTCGTAGAATACGAATATTCAATCAAAAATATAAGTTTCCATTTAAAATTTCAAGTTAGACCCTGCTTCGCCCTTATGGGTCCATCGAACCCGAAATCTGATTAGCGCATTCGAACCTCGGGAAAAATTACTAGGAGTTACCGTTTGAGAATTTTTAGTTAGAATCACCTTTAACGATTTACTATGCCGTGTCCAAACTTTTTGGACACCCTATATATTATCTTCCCTATATATGAGTCAGAAATTCTTGGTTTAAAAAGAACATGCAAACTCTGTTTTCCCATTAATATTAAAGCAATAAATTCTATATCAGTAGTTAATTAGAATTAATTTTGATCCATTAAATAAGTATGTTGTTTTTTTTACTTAGATGTATACAGTGTGTTCCAGTACGAGGTGCACTCGCACGAGCTTTAGATTAGCCAAAAATAAGTATTCTTCTCCTATGATAAATTTTTCTGACCCAAAAGTTCACGAAAATGTGATCTTAAAATCAAATTACCAGCCATACTGTGAATTTTTATAACAACTTTCAACGTAATTTACTTCATTCATATCCATATTTGTTGATGTTTCGTTACATCACTAAACTAAATATGCTGCTAGGTAGATATCAGATCATTGTAATCAAATCATTCGTCTGTCAACTTGGAGAAGTTGAAGTAAATATTTATATAAATGGTTGGTCGACACATAACTATTATTTCTGTGTTCATTTATCATTTAGCATGATTTTAATACAATTATATATTAAATTAAAATTTATATTTTGTACGTAAAATATTTATTACAATTACTAATTACATAGTATTTTATAATGTTAATCACAAAAAATAAGTAGTACAATACAAATAATTGACTTGAAATGAATGATCTATGCAGCAATCAGTGTAATTTTGTGGTGTACAAATTGTTAATATTAATTAATGTAGTATTCAGATATCTTAAGCACATGCCACCACCTACTTAAACACTTTTTTATTAACTATTTCAATTCTAATTAACAAATCAACAAAAATAACTAGATTCATACTACTTAACGAATTATAAAGTACACTCATTCGACGCAGAATTCAATGTTCTTTAATTGGTTATACGATGACTTTTTCGCTAGGATGCACCATTTAGGAGTAATAGACGCAAAACCAAAAAAACTCCAAAAATTTCGAGGTTTTTTTGCTGCCAAAAGTTGTCCTCAGGTCGCCCTTGTTTGCATTTTTGTTTTTGACATGTTTGTACCCAGATATACATGTTAAAAAAAAGTACTACACCACCTTTTGCATTATACAATACCTCCTCTACTGACTGACGTAATTTAAGTGAATTTTAATGAATTTTCTGGTCTATAAGGGCTACGGTGGGCACCGTCCAATTGGCCGAGCGGTCTAAGGCGTTATGTCTGAGACATTATGTCTACTTGGAACTGGAAGGTTATGGGTTCGAATCCCGACATCGAGAGTTTGTCGATTATTAAGAAAAAAAAAGGGTTCCTTCACGAATTCCAGATGAATATCGGCATAGATCCTATCATAGTCGGCTGCAGCCAACTATTGACATCCTGCCAATTCCTAGTCTACACACAAAAATTCCTTCCACTTCACTCACATCCTTAGGCATCACAATGGACTTTATGGTCAAAGTGTAGCACGTCAGGGCAGCCGCTACAGTTTATCTATCAGTGAAGAGAGATGATTACATTTTTAAGAGATAATTACAACAGCGAATAATGTTCACACACAGGGAGAAGTGACACAGTATCAGCGCGTCTGTGAGTTTCCAAAGTCTTTGCTCCCCAATAGTTTTTACTAGTGGCTACGACCTTCTAGTGAAAAGTTTTTTTTTTCATAAATTGTTTTTAGCTAAAAAGTCATGCATTCTTCAGCATCTATACACTGCTTGATGCATCCATGGATTCAGAGAACTGCTAACAAAGATTACACGGCAATACCTGTTTCATTTTTTATTGGAAAATTTGTCCTTAAGGATTAATTTTCCGCGGATATTTTTTTTTAAATAACTACTTTCCTAAAGCTTTGCATTAAATTATGCTGCATTTATTTGGTCCTCAAAATCATCGGAATCAGACTCAGTTGAAATATTGTTTTCCCTAAAAATAGCATATGAATCTACAATGTATCAACGAATACAACCCGGATAGTCGTCTTGATCCTCAGACAAAACATCCCAGGACAAAATGTCACCAGACAAAATATCCCAAGTACAAAATATCCCTCGACATAATATCTTTTGAAAATGAAAAAAAAATATCTCGAGTTGTTTGGGTTCGCGTGTTTTTGGGCGCTCATACCATACAGCGTTCTATATGATTCAAATATCGTGGCAAAAATTATTAAAATTAAATAAACGAATACTACAATCTTTCACTTCATCGGTCATACTCCGAGAGTTGGTCGGGTTTGCGTGTTTTTGGGCTTCACACTAAAAGGCGTTTTATATATTCCAGATATCGTGGCAAAAACTATTATTATTACTGATATTATTCTGTGATTTCAAAGTTATATTTAGTCTGAAGTTATTTTGTCCGAGAGGATATTTTGGCCGAATATTTTGTCCGGGGACAAAGACGTATGTAACCATTATAATAACTAATCATTTCCTAGTTAAAGTACTATCTGTGAAGGACTGAACAAGCCCGTTCATAAATTCATTTCACATGAAATTATTATTCATAAATTAAATGTAATTTGAATAGAATCATAAAAAACATTGTTGTTTTGCCCTACGGTAACAATATATGCCGTAATGAACAACAACGACAACAACAGCAACTCTGTTTATTTGTTTATTTATGATTGTTGTCAGCATCTCAAATAAGTAGCAAAGTAAGTCTAGACTCATGTAGATAACAATTTAGTTTCAACTAAACTTGAAATTAAATTGTTTATTATAAAATATAATATTATGTATACAAAAACGAGTTCACTCTAAAGTTACGAGTGAATGGTTATTACGTATCACAGATAACAACAACACGATGCAACCAGGGTAATATAGTTAGTACCTACATGTGGTTGTTGAACTCGAAACATTTCTATCTAAATCGGTTCAACACATAATAATGATAACAACAACTGCAATTGTACAGATAAATCGGAAAAAAATGATGCTAGTTCTAGTTCAGTCAATAGAGAGAGAATATTGGGCTGCACCAAATTACAGGCGTAAATTTTTTTAAAATTAGGTTCAGTATCACGTACTGAATGTAAATGAACAAAATCCTTACAAATTTCGACCCCAAAAGTACCGTATTTTGAGAAAAAACTGTATAAAACTGTAGATATAGGCCATTAACGTGTACTTTAGGCCAAAAATGGTAGGTAATAACCTTTCTTGTAGATAATTGGATTTCCTATTTTTTTTGTTCCTTAATTTTTTTTGTATCACTTATCGTTTAAGACTTATACGACCATTAACATTTATTTATTGACTTTTTGACCGATATCATTGACTTTTGAAGAATCATTTCGGAAACTGTTCGTTAAATCGTCAAAGGAATCGGATTTTTGTGTTTTTGGGTCCAATTTTCTTTACAAATTAATGTTCATTCAAATCGATGGCAACAAAATTATTGTATTTCCTCGATGTTTTCTAAAATAACCGTTTTCTAAGAAGGCCTTAAAAAAATCGCAAAAAATTGGTTCCCGAATTGGATTCTAAACTAAATAAGAACAAGCGAAAATAGCAACTGAGTTAATTTTTTGAATTGCCGGTATATACTAAGTTCAATATCAATTTCAGTTCATGAAAAAAAACGTTCAAACAAAAGTTGTTTATTTTAAGAAAAGGAACATTTATTGTTTTGAAACTTTTCTTTCATCTCTTACGATTTCAGAGATGGTATTTTTTACTCTAGAACACACTCACAAAATTTCAGCTCGTTATCTCTTTTCGTTTTTTAGTTATCGAGTCGTTGCACAGACGGCTCCGTCGGACGTACCGCGGAATTAAACTAATTAGATCTTTTTTTAAACATCACGCTATAGGACTTATTTCTATATACTGGGTAGACCATAGAAAAATTATGTTTGAGAGATATTCTTATCATTATCCCTGACCGAGATCTAACTTTGATACAGTAAATTTCTTTTCATTTCCAGGTTTTCGAGGTTTTTTAGCACGCTAATTGGTGTATAATGAATACACACATTATATTAAATTTGCAGTTGGTCAAACACTCGAGGAACCTAAAAGACCATTATGATCCAACCACTTAATAATATATTATATAATTTATGAAATGATGAAGCAAAAAATGGGACAATTACAAATGCTAAATGAAAATTGCAGATTCAATGAATACAATCAACTAACCAGGAAATATAAGTGTAATAAAACCAAAAAATACTTAACATATTAAATAAACCTTTGTCCAAAGACTAATTATAATTAATTGATTGCGTGGAAAGACATATTAGATATTTTTTCTTCAAATATTAGTAAGAATTAATGTGCTCTAACAAAATTAGTAACGAAATACTGAAGGTCATCTTTGCCTACAGTTCTTATAAGAACAATAACTGGAAGTGTGCATTTCAAATTCATATAATTTTTGAACATTCAACATGTATGTGAAGTTAGCACCGCCATTTTGAAAAACAAAATAAATAATCATTCAGGTAGGAATGTGCTACGTTGTGCCGCAAGCTAATCTTAGAAATTTTCACAAAATGGCGGTGCTGCAGTTTTTTTTTCAAACGTGTTATTCTACGAAACTAATTGCGATATCGAATCGTGGTTTGTGGCAGAAGCTAGCACAACCCTTGCACAATCGGCAACAATCATTTTTTTGCATTCCGACAAATTGGCATTGGGAGTTGGGTCTTAAAAAGGTTTTTTTCGAATTTTCACTTCATTTTCACATTCCTAGCACAAATTAGCACAATGATTTTTTTTGGGTTTTTCAAAATGGCGGTGCTAACTTCACACACATACATTCAACAAATGGCTACCTAATTTTTATCAATTATATTAGTTAAAGCAATGGCACGTCTAATTTGGATCGGAGAGGCAACCGTGTGGCGAGTGGTAATCTGGGCCTTGAAGTGATACTGAACCTCCACGTACCGTCCGAATGGACCCCAAATGGCAAAACGTAAAATTTGTTGACAAGACAACCTTAAGGATGTGCTCGTACATCCTTAACAAACTTATTTAACAAAAACATATTGCGAATTAAATAAAAATCTATTGATAATTTTAATGTTAATTATTTTCAACTGAGATCCAAAAAATATTGAATATAATTACTGTCAACAGTAGTCTTGTATAGTACAACATTTAGTACATAGTATCATAAGTGTTAAAACCCTATATATGTTAAACTAGATATGTTCAATTGGCATAGCCGTAATAAGTATGTTTACCATATTGCGTTTTTGCTTTGATTGTCACGAGTGAACGACCTTAAATAGTTTTTCATCAAATGCTATCCAATTTACAAACAAACATTTATGTATTTAATATATTTTTATTATTTTCACTGACCAAGATGAAAAGGACCCCGCATAACGGAATATGGAAAATGACTTTCGGTCAAATGTCGTCAAACTTTTGGAAAACATTCTTCTTGTCATTCTGAACAAATGTCTCCATGGGCACAAACCTCACCAACGTGCCGTTTCCGAAATATTCCATGTCAAAGTTCCCGGTTTTCATTGAATTTCAAGAGGTGTTATATCCTATGCAATCGCACAATTTACGTCTGAAACGATGACAGGAATGAATCGGTTTCTGCAAAAATATCAGATTAAGTTACCCAACATTCGCAGAGTATCTCTGAATTTTTCCGATTTTTTTGGAGCTTCCGGATTTGAGTTATGGCAACTGGATGGCCCAAAAATGCAATTTTTCGGAATAATTCTTCTGCGAAGTAAAAATTACGCGTGTGTGTGTGTGTTATCTAATGTAAAGTTATTGATGGTTGGCCTTGATTTCAAACTGACGAATTAAACAGAATATTGAATATTGAACAGAATATTGTATTGTCGAGTCTATTGGCATTGATTCACAATAAAACTGTTGATAACCTTTTTTTAGTTTTGTCGACTGGACTAAAACTAGAATGTTTTATTTTTTGTTATGATAATACAGAAGCAGGTAGTCGTCTCACAACCAAGAACAAAAAGCACATTGCAAAAGATAAAATCTAGGATTAGATCAGGAAATGGGTAGATTTGCATGACACTTCTCCGTTACATTTGCGAATGGCATATTTTTGTAGGGCTGATAGCCCAGATGAAGACCTACTATTGTCCAACCACCGATTCACCACCCATTTTTTTCCCACGCGTTCAAAGTTGGCGAAACGGAAAAAAAGATGTTTTTGAGCGATAGCGACGAAACTGTGAATTTGACAGAAAAAAAGTAAAGGAACCGTTTTTAGATATTAACAAGACAAACAATTTGACGCATTGGAAATTAAAATCGATTAATTAGTTCTCTCGCAAAGTAATAAAAACTAGCTGAACATGTACAGCTTTGAAAATATCGGAAAAAATGCCTCTTTGTATATTTTAATGAGTATTTCCAAAAATATATGCATTTAAAATCAAAAATGTTGTGCCTTATGCAATGTGGGGATGTTGCCAACAATCAATTTTCGTACTACTCTCATCATTAGCTCTTTAATATTAAATTGTATAATAAGCAATTTGATTAATTGATTTTAATTTCAGACGCGCCAAATTGTTTGTCTTGTTAATACCTAAAAATGGTTAATTGTACTTTTTTCTGTCAAATTCACAGTTTCGTCGTTATCGCTCAATAACCTCTTTTTTTTTCGTTTCGCCAACTATGAACGTGAGGGAAAAAATGGGTGGTGAATCAGTGGTTGGAAAATAGTAGGTCTTCATCTGAGCTATCAACCCTACAAGAATATGCAATTCGCAAATGTAACGGAGAAGTGTTATAAAAATGCTTCTTTTTGAACACATTTCCTGCATTCGATATATATCTCTTGAAATTCAATGAAAATCGGAACTTTTGCACGTTGGCGAGGTTTGTGCCAATGGAGACATTTGTTCATAATGACAAGAAGAATATTTTCCCAAATTTATTCGACATTTGACCGAAAGCTATTATCCATATGCAGTTATGTGGGGTCCTTTGTGAACAGTTACTGGTTTCCACGGTTTTCCAGGGCACTTATTACTACAAAGGTTTCGGTATACAAAAAATGTACAATTACAGAATATAATAGTGAACTCGGCCATTTAAAATATATTATGTTATATCTGTGTATATATGTACCAAAATGGTATCGTTGCTATTATTGATCCGTGCATTTCAGTATAGCTAATAATTAAACTAGTTTGACCCAATTTTACAATGCATATTGAAATACATGTTTTTGAAAACATTGTTATATAGCAGGGGTGGCCAACAAGTCGATTGCGAAGCCTATTTTGATCGATCACACGCGATGTCTTGACAAAAACTATCTGAAAAATTTGAAATAAAATTTCAAGATTTTGAAAAAATTTATATCTTTTCCTTTTATAACAGATTTCAGTGTGAAACGTAATACCCAAAAACTTATTTCATATAGAGCAAAAGGCATTAAAAAATGAAATTATAATTTTACAAACTGATTTAATCTTCTAAGCCAGAAAATTTGAAAGAAGATTTTTTGAAATACGTCAACCAAGTAAAATATCCCAATATCACCAAAATGTAGCGAATTATTTTTGTTTCGGATTTACATGACTGTGTGAATCGACATTTTCATACTTAAAGTTAAAGACACTAAACAGCGTTCTGTTCTGAATAATTCCTATACTGATTTATATTATTATTATCTTTGTCAGTATATACGAAATGTTCAAAAAGTAAGGTGATTTTATATTTTATTTATTCATCAATATTCATGTTGTCCCCTTCAAAATTATCCCCCTCAGATATAATAAACTTGTGCCAACGCAAGCACTTCTGATAAGCACTTTTTGGTATAGCCTTGAGCCCTTCCAGCGATGCAGTTTTTATCTCCTCAATCGTTGCAAATCTGCGTCCTTTCATGGATCTCTTTGAGCTTCTGAGCTTCTTTCAGTTTTGGGAACAGGAAAAAGTCGCAGGGGGTTAAATCCGGTGAATATGGTGGCTGAGGATTGTGGTATTGTTTTTGGCCAAAAAATTAGGCACAAGCAACGATGAGTGAGCAGGTGCATTATCGTGATTAAAAGCCATGAATTGTTTTTCCAAATTTCCGGACGATTTTTTTCGTATCGCTTCTCGCAAACGGCTATAACTTCAAGATAATACTCCTTATCGACCGTACAACCTTGTGGTAAGAGCTCCTGATGCACTACGCCACTTTAATCGAAGAAAACAGTGAGCAAAACCGCCCAAAGCGAGGTTCGTCATTGACATCTTCTCGGTCTTCTTAGAAAAGCTTGTACCACTTATAATCATTTTTTTAATTCAGAGTAGACTCACCAGAGTATGCCACTGTCGACATTTCGAATCTTTTAGAGCACTTAATTCCATTTTTAACCCGACTTCAAAAAGGAGGATGGTTCTCAATTCGTCTGTTTTTTTTTGTTTTTTTTTATGTGTGTCACCTCAGAACTCCGTCATTTATGAACCGATTTTGAATTTTTTGTTTTAAAGGATTTGGTTTCCCATTGGTTCCATTGGCACCAAATCGCATTCTGATGAAGGGATCCCCGGGAAATCGAGGAAAATCCTCATTTTATATGTGATAACCGATTTCTGCGAATTTTTTTTTTTTTTTTTTGAAAGGATATACTCATTCATAATGGGAAAAAAAGAAAATTTTTTTTAAAAACCGACTTAAAAAAAATTTTTTACAAAAAAAAACCGACCCCAAAAAAAAAATTTTTACAAAAAAAAAAACCAAATGCATGTATAATTAAACCTTCTTTCTCAAAATGGAAACCCGACTTCAAAAATCAAATATTCTATAACAAAAAATGCACTATTTAGTTCACCTAAGCAAAAATTTTTAAATATATATGTACAATTATTGTTACTTTTGGAGGCGGTGTCCAAAAGTTATGTGAATTTCTCTATGCTGACAGCGACTCCAAAAATAACAATAATTGTACATATATATATTTTAAAATTTTTGCTTAGGTGAACTAAAATTGACACAAGAATATGCAACTAATTTTTTTACTTTTTAGTGCATTTATTGTTTTAGAATATTTGATTTTTGAAGTCGGGTCTCCATTTTGTCAAAATAGGTTTTATTTACACAAAATTTCATGCAAATTATTGATCCATTTTTTTCAACAGCAGAAAACTCCGAGCACACCAAACACTTCTAACCTTTATGCCTCTCACAAACAAACAAAGAATGCTATATAGTTGAAACTGTGATCATATGTTCGGGACGATTGTACCAACACAACAAAATAAAATCGAAAATCGAATGTACGTACGTCACCTTACCTTTTGAACACAGCTCGTATATTTAGTTTTGATTCCTTGGTTAGAGTCATGCAATCTCAGACTTCCCATTAATGTTAAGGCAATAAAATTAATTCTAAATCTAATATTATCTGTAGCTAGTTTGAATTAATTGTGACCCATTAAATAATTAAGTTTTTTTTTACGTAGGTGGATATATAGGATGTTTAAGTATGAGATGCACTCTCGCAAGCTATTGATAGGTTAACAAAAAACAAGTATAAATTAATATCTTATATCGTTATCTACCAACTGTGCATTTTTATAACAACTTTTTCATATGTACCTTCGAACAATTAGTACAAATCGATTGGGACACTTTTTTAAGATAAAAAGTATATCTTACACACACAAAAGTTGGCCAACCCTGTTACATAGTATTAAATTTGGATCATATAAATATATTGACGTAAATTTACGTCAATACACACCAGAGCTTAGATAATATTATTAATTTTAATTCAATTATTCAAATACATATTATATAATCTTGACGTATGGTTTTTTTTTAAATATTTATAATTAATAAAATTGTGTCACTGAAATTATACCTCTAGGGGCTTCAGAGGTATGTCTAGAATAAGAATTTGTTACAATTTTACGATCAAATTATCGCCTCAACAAATTAGTTAAAATTAAGAGTTAACCTCGTGATGAAAATAAGCAAGCGGAATTTTTGTATTAATCTTTGTTTTGACATTCTAAAAACAAATGAAACAAGTCAAATTAACCACTGAGTTAGTTTCTTAAATATCCGGTAAATACTAAATTCATAATCAAAGCAAGAACTTAATTAAAAAATTAAAAAACATTACTTTGCAAATTCCACCTATTCTTTATTTATTTTCATTAATTAACAATAAAAATAAAACAAGTGTGACATATGTTTCGTGTCTTTATGGTCATTGTTCAAACACTGAAAATTTTATAAATTAAGGAACCTTTTATACCTGAGAAATAACGCATGTATTCAATAGTAGATAAATATTATGTTATATTCTTCCAATCAGAGAAAAAATATATTAAAAAACAAAAATAACGTCATATTTCTCCAATCAGAGAAAACAATATAAAATTTTACTTATTAAAATAAACTATATTTTGACAAAATGGAAACCCGACTTCAAAAATAAAATATTCTATAACAAAAAATGCACTAAAAAGTAAAAAAATAATTGCATATTCTTGTGCCAATTTTAGTTCACCTAAGCAAAAATTTTTAAATATATATGTACAACTATTGTTATTTTTGGAGGCGGTGTCAGCATAGAGAAATTCACATAATTTTTGGACACCGCCTCCAAAAATAACAATAATTGTACATATATATTTAAAAATTTTTGCTTAGGTGAACTAAAATTGGCACAAGAATATGCAATTATTTTTTTACTTTTTAGTGCATTTTTTGTTATAGAATATTTTATTTTTGAAGTCGGGTTTCCATTTTGTCAAAATATAGTTTATTTCTCGCTTTTTAGTGACTCTAAAGTTCTATAACTAGTTTTATTTATCTAAATATGGGTAGACCTACTTAAACGACTAATTTTTAGTGAATTTTTTTATAACACATTTTTTTTTTACCCGGTTTTTTTTTTTTTTATAACAGATTTTCAATTTTATTTACATGCATTTTGTTTTTTTTTTGTAAAAATTTTATTTTTTGGGGTCGGTTTTTTTTTTGTAAAACTTTTTTTTTTTACCCGTTTTTTTTTTTTTTAAATTTTAAGAGCATTTTTTTATAACAGATTTTCAATTTTATTTACATGCATTTTGTTTTTTTTTTGTAAAAATTTTTTTTTTTGGGGTCGGTTTTTTTTTTGCAAAAAATTTTTTGAAGTCGGTTTTGAAAAAAATTTTCTTATTTTTCCATTATGAATGAGTATACCCTTTCAAAAAAAAAAAAAAAATTTCGCAAAAATCGGTTATCACATATAAAATGAGGATTTTCCTCGATTTTCGGGGGATCCCCTCATCAGAATGCGATTTGGTGCCAATGGGACCAATGGGAAACCAAACCCTTTAAAACAAAAAAAAAAAATTCAAAATCGGTTCATAAATGTTGAAGTTCTGAGGTGACACACATAAAAAAAAAAAAAAAAAAAAAAAAAAAAAAAAAAAAAAAAAAAATACAGACGAATTGAGAACCATCCTCCTTTTTTGAAGTCGGGTTAATAATAAGTGAATCCGATTTTAAAAATCATTAAAAATATAAAAACAATACATATGCACTTCTTAAGAAGAAGTACAGAGAGTTAGTAAAATATTGATGTACTGGGGATTTATAAAACTTTTTATTTTACTTCTTACACACGCGCAAACATATAAAAATACATAATAGTGTAGAAAGGTGCTACACATATATGTTTTTATAATCAAGAGTAATTACACTTGTTTAAGCTGAAATTGTTGCGTTTATATTTATATAACAATTAGGTTTATGAAAAAAAAAGTGTATGTGTATACTTCTTTTTAAATAATTTATTCAAATATTACAGCTATAAAAAAAAATATTCACGGACAATCGTGAGCCACGCACCAAATTAGCATCAAGCAACATATCTCTGAATCCATATCCCAGAGATAGTTACGATTAACTAATTCATACTGATGAAGACTACATTGTAGTCGAAATACGTATTTATAAAAATACAAACAAATGTTCTAGGAATTGGGACAAAATTTGAAATGTAATTTCAAAAAACAGAAAGCAACCTTTCGTTAGCCATAACTCGGTTAATATTATTCCAACGGAAACATAAAAAATCTAATTGTTTTTTATAACTTTAGTTTTAACTCATATTTTTTCTGATTAAATTTAAGGTTTTCGAATTATTTGCGAAAAATCTTTACTCGGCGAAAAATTGGAAAAGTTAACTGTAAATAACTCAGAAACTATAAACTTTGCAGAAAAACTGTATTAAAATTTTTTGGCTTAAAATTAATTACTCTTCAATTTGTGGGGTCGAAAACCAGCGAAATGGGGTGGCATCAACCATCAGCAAAAGTTCACCGGTCAAAATATTTCTGATTTCAAATAATATATAAAAACAAATATTTAAAAAAAAAATCATTAAAATCGGTGCATTAAAAACTCTTATTGACTCCACTACAAAGTTGGGACTAAACTTAATTATACCCTTACATATTAAATAAATACCTAGAATACAAATTTCATATGGTCTAAGATCCGGCATTAGAAAAACCTGCCCTCATCTGTTAATTGATTGAAATGTTATTGAAAAAGCTTATTGCAATATAAAAAATTTGGCAATGTAATGTCTGCCAGGGTAGTTTTGCTGCAATTAACATTAATTTTAAAAAAATACCTTGTAGAGAGAGAGAGACTATTGCATTATTCCACGTAATAAACAAGAAAAGTAATGATTCATGCGTATGTAGAGTGTACTCCATTTATCTTGAACTCTGCATTCTCTATACAATACCACTATTAGTATAAATACACTTATAAATGGAGTACACTCTACATACGCATGAATCATATAGTTTCCTTGTTTGTTACGTGGAATAATGCAATAGTCTCTCTCTCTCCAAGGTATTTTTTTTTTTAAATTCTATTATTTAAAAATTTTCTTATACAGGCTGCAATTGATTTTAATGGATTTTAAGATGGCTGCCAGTTATGGATGTACTCTAGTTATTCTAAATTTTCAATTTAGCTATAAATTTTTCAATTAACATATGAGGGAAGTAAGTTAGTTTACTTTAAGTTTACACCTAGCTGCAGATAACTGTAGCAGTAATAAGCAGCACTGCCTGCTCTTACAAGATTTATCGTATCGTATACTATGTTATTTAACAAGCCAAATTGTATTAACACGTGAAGGATTTAATTATAAAAAAATAAATTTTTAATTAATTAATTAATGTTAGTTGCAGTAGAACTACCCTGGCAGACATTACATTGCCAAATTGTTTATATTGCAATAAGCGTTTTCAATAATATTTCAATCAATTAACAGATGAGGGAAGGAAATGTTTCTAATGCCGGATCTTAGACCAATATAATTTTGTGTACGCAAGTACAACAGGAAAAAATGACGAAAATAGTTTTTTTACAAATATCTCATCCCTATCAGTCATGTCATTAGAAGTTATTATTATAAATTTTTGAAGCATTTTTTCGGGTGGCCAGCAGACTTCGAGAGACAAGGTTCTCTGTTATATCTCATGGTATTTTTTTCATGTAATATAATTTCCTTCTTATCATACTATATAATTTTCTAGTAGTTTTGCAATCATTTTTGAACATAATCACACCCCAAATGCATGACATCTGTAGCTATAAATCATCTAAAACATTAATTTAAAAAAATCCCAGCAATAAATCAGAGAACCTTGGACTCTCGAGAGTTTTTATATACAATACCCAGAAATGTTTACCAAAAAAATTATCAAGATAACCAAAAACTTGACCAATTATAAGAAATATTTTTTTCAAACGTGTAAAAGTTTAACAAGAAATACTTCAATAAATTTCACTTCAGATTCCCTAAGTACGAATATTCAATGTCTTTCATAAATTATATATCAGTTGAATTTCTGGGTATTGCTAATATATTCTTAAAAAATTAGATATTTGTAAAAAAATTAGATATTTGTAAAAATTTTGATATTTCATAATTTTCCTGTTAATGGAGAAACCATCTTGGTACAGACTTCATTTAAGTCGAGCTAACATTTTTAAGGATGTTCCAGCATACTATCACTTTTCGACAAATTTTGCTCATTTTTTTTTTCACAGTCTAAAAATTACGTTTTCTAATAGATCCCGAAGTTTCAGAATTTTTGACCGTTTAGAACGCGAGATAATTAATATCAAAGTAATCATTCTATCTCACTCTCTCTCATTAGAAGCATGTAAAACTTCATCCCCACCAAACTATTATCTGTTGTATTAGAAAAAATAATCGACAGAATTTAAAAAAAAAATAGGAGAGGATTCCTTAATATTTCTTATATATTTTGATTTGTTTTCGAAATATAATAATTTAAAATATGATTTTTGTCCAATTATAACACATTCCGTTTATGGTAAATAGTGGTTTGACAACGTTGTGCGTCAATCTCTCTCAAATTGCATCAAGTAAAGAGTGGGAATATATGCTGTTGACATATGAAATAATAATAAATAGGTATATGCACAGAGCAATGTTGCCAGATCATCGTACCAGAAATATTTGATAGTATGTGTAAGTATCTGTGTGTCGATAATATGTGTTTGTATGTGTACACTATGCTAGAACATCCTTAAATAATAAAATATTAACACGTACACAACCCGCACACGATGCATTCTACCTATCAATTTCAGATAATTGAATACTTGGTTAGCAATAAATTTTACAAATTAAATACAGTTAAACCTCTAACTCAGCGATTCTCAACCACTGTGCCGCGGCACTTTTGTATGCCGCCAAATTTTAGAAATTTATATAGTAAAGTATTAACCAACATAAAAACGAAAAAAAGATCGAGACTGTTAAATGTAGAAGACGATATGAGAGTAGCAATGTCATTTTTACGACCAAATATAAATGAAATTATCAAAAAACATCAAGCTCAAATTTCTCATTAAAAGTGTTCTTATTATTAACTTTTAATTAATCCCTTAATAAACGTACTGTTGTTTTTGTAGTACATATTATTTTATTTTACATTCAAAATTATTATCATAAACTATTTTACACAATGTATTATAGGTAAGTAAACAACTTTTAAACTTATCTATTTCTTTGTGTGCCGTCAAATTTTGAGATCGTTAAGAGTGTGCCGCGACAAAAAAAGGTTGAGAATCACTGCTCGGACTATTTTGATTAATTGAGACCGAACCCGATCCGGTTAGTTGGAAAATAAGCTGAAAAAAATAAAATAAATCTTAAAATATTCAAGGACAAAGCTAGCGTAAATCGCGTTTATAAAATTATGATGAAACTTGTAGAGCATAAAATTTTGTTAATCACTAAATATTTTGAGATATCGTGCAGATAATGGGATTTTATTGAAATGCTTATGGAGGGCACGCCATCAATATAGATGTGTGGCAACATCTATAACATCTAAAGGTAAAATATAAATTATACTTGAAAAACAACCTGACAATAAACAACAAAAGTGGCGTTCTTTTTTTCAAAATTTTACAGCTGATTTTTGTCGAATCTATCCGATTTTTGGAAAATTATTTTAAATAAAACCTGTTAGTATGTTTATAATGAACAAATGAGATATGCTAAATTATGTTTTCCCCCTCCCTCTAAACCCTTGTCCTGTCCTATTTTACCCATTCACGAACTTGACCTTTCAAATACCAAAAGCGCCTCAAACACCAAATTTCATTCCAATCGGGTTGAAACTGTGACCGCTTGAGAGTCCACAGACAAATAAACGTGTATATATATATACATATATATACAAATTTTAACAATATTCATATCTATTAGGTAGATGAACATTTGAAGAAATTTCTACGAAATTCTACCATCGGTACAAAAACAATAGCTGAAAAACGGAATTAGCGGATCCCGCAACTTCCCTCTGAAGTTAATTATCGCGGATGACTACGCACCGTATAAGGAAAATGCAAGCTGAAGGAAAAACCGAGAGTATTTTGATCTTTGACGACTCTACAATCTCTTTTTTGAGTTGATTACGAAAATTCTCAGGTTTCGAGAAGAAAATACAACTTTTCAATTTTTTTCGATATTTGACCCGAGAGTCAAAATCTAACGAGATGTTTCTGTTTTTCGACCTTAGCAGAAAACGAGAAAAGAAAATAATATTTTCTGAGACGAAAGGAGAGCGAAATAAACACACAAAATATATATGTGTGTTTAGATATTATGACTAATGTTCTAGAACCTAGTATTTCTGTTATCTCTGAGAATCTTCTACGTGGCTTATACGTGACAAATTTCTATTTGGTATTACACTTTGTAAAACTTTTAAACAGAATATGAAATTAATCAAAATTAATAAATATTTCTAATCAATAAAATAATTTTATAATCATTATAAATTAAAACCATTTGTATCCATTGTCAAGGTTTATTAATTGTTTTTCTCACTTATAAATGAAATACATGACATTACTGATATACCACCATATGTGTAAGTGTAAAACCTTGACAAATAAATAGCTTTGTTCGCATCGGCGATTCAACGCATCGCGATCACATCGATTATTTTATTATGGTATAGTCGGGTGCAATTATCTATAATAAAAAAATTCGTTAGCTGCGTTAACTTAGCGAATTTCCTTAGAATACATAAATTACTTTAGTGTGATCAAAATGAAATGATATATCTGATATGATTTTAGTATTTGTAAGTTCAATTTTTTAAATAAATAGCATAGGTCAAGGGGGAAGCGGGACATAGAGTACCCTAATATTAAAAAAAAGTCGTTACGCAGAAGCTGCGTCAACTAAGCGAATTTCCTTAGAATATATAAATTACTCTCTAGCGGCCACAATTATAAATTAATCAAAATGAAATGTCGTATCTGATATGATTTAAGTATTTTCAAGGCCAATTTTATTACTAAATGGTTAAGTCAAAATAAAAGGGGGTATAAAGAAAGAAGGAAATACAAAATATAAAATATCTTTCTTAATATTAGAACAATCGAAAAATGCGTAAGGAATAAAGTTGTAGAAAATCATGTTTCCTTCAATTCATCACCTTATCATTTTTTCTCAAACTCTAAAGTGTACAGACTACAGAGATATTAAGGAATTTAATTTTCAATCTTAAACCGTCAATATTTCTTTAAATATTAGTGTAACAGAAAAAATTTTTAGAAAAAAAAAAGTAAAACTAAATACCTACAACTTTACTCCTAATAAATATTTCTCCTTTTCAAATATTAAGGGAGATATGCCAAATTTTGTGTTTCCCCCTCCCTCTAAACTTCTTTCCCCCTTTCCCCTTGACCGATGCAAACTACCGGTGCAAGGATTCGAAAAAGAAACCTCGTAATTCCAAGAAGACCGAGTGCCTTAGAACGCTCGCCCACATAGACTGGTGTCTCTATATATAAAAGGGAAATATTTTCTGTATGTTTGTCCGAATTGTTTGGTGGAAAAAGCCCTAAGTAAATTTTCCGTAAGGCTTCAAAAATTCTATCAGAAGTTCAAAATTCTTAACCATTTCAAAGTTACAGCCATTTTCTCCTGCTTATAATGTATTCTAACGGCTAGTTCTCTAATATAGTTTACAGTTTTTATAGAAATACCTGCATTAATAAAATTTTGAAATGAATTATTTGTTTAAAATAATAATAAAAAATTACTTTTTTAACTCTCAAAATTTCAAGTGTCCAACTAGCCCATTTCTTCGATTTACGAAAATATTTTTCGAACAAACTTTGTTAGTACTTTCAGTACAACTTTGAAATTCAAAATTTTACTCTATTTCTAACCGTTTTTAAATTAAAATTTAGGGGTGCAAAGGTAGTGTTGTATACAGATTCATTCACGTTTAAAATTTAGAACTATATCCCTTTTCGTTCGAGGAATAAACCAATTTGAAACTCTCTTTCATATGTTCATAACTACTAAAGAAATATGCCATTTTTGTTGAAAACTTTACGATCCCCAATCTTTAGAATATTATAAACTTTACGATCCTCAATCTTCAGAGTATTAAAACTCTTTAATACTTGGTTTTAGAAGTTTAGCCTAAAAGGAACCATCCAAATCTGATCAATATAATTCCGAGTCCGAGGACGTTTTAACAGTTTTTCTTTTTATTTGCCCCCGACTATACATATTAAACATGAACACATAGAAGATTCTATTGTATTTATTTTACAAGGAAACATACATAAAACATTGTTTAATTTTAAGTAAATTAATTAAATTAATATTATGAAATATTATTAATTACATGTTGGAAGTTTTTTGTATTCTTTTATACAGGGTGTCCTCATCATTTCAAACAATCCACTTGAATATTTCTTGAAGGAAGCAGGTAAAACATTACCCGAATAAATATTGTTTTTATTTTTTCTGACTATGGCTTTCAAGGTTAATTGAAGATCAACTTGCGTTTTTCAATTGGGAACCCATATTTTGACAGAATCGGATAGCTGAGGAACCCTTACCCGGAGTCACCCTAACCCGAACGTCACCCTTACCCGGAGACGTCTTGCCTTCGGGTGACAGGTTGTTCTCAAGGAGGGCACAGAAGACCACTTGGTCTACTCTTATGTATTATTAACATATACCAAGGTATATTAAGTTTAGATCCGTTTTTATAACGGTTGAAAATATTGATTTCAGAAAAACAAATTTGTTATAGGTGACCTAATTAGTTCATTTCCGCAAATGTAACTGTCAGTCTATCTGTCCGTCCGTCAAGACGATAACTCAAAAACGCAAAGAACGATAGCGAGCTGTCGTAAATGTGCTAAAAAGTAAATTCAAGTTCGTGAATGGGCAAAATCGGAGTGTTTTTGGACAAAATGGTCAAAAGATCTTTTAAACCGTAATAGATAGAACAAAAATTGAAAGACAAAAAATGTTTCTCTTTTAAAAATAAATAACTTTTGTAAGAAACTTTTTTTCATAATAAAGACAAGTTTTGAGAAAAATAAGGTCCTTAGAAAAAATTTATTAAGAGTAAAAAGTTTTTTTTGGTGGTCAATAAATAGAAAACATTTTATTATAGGTACTAAAATCATTTAATAAATGTAAAAAATAATTAAACAACAAATTTTATATTTTTTTTTACAAAAAAAAGTTTGCTTCGTATTTATTGATCAACAAAAAAAACTGTTAACTCTTGACAAATTTTTCCAATTATTTTTCTAAACAATACAATCTCATCTTTGAAAATGCATTGTTCAAAACGACAATATATAAATATGTACAGGGTGCCAAAAAGGACACAGCATAATAAATCGTATAAGGTTGTTCTAGCTAAAAATTTTCAAACAGTAACCCCTAGTAATTTTTCCCGAAGAATCGAATGCGGTAATCAGATTTAGGGTCATTGTTGAGACAAAGAGGGGGGACAGCCTGTATATTTGTGTACATAATTTCCGAATAAAAATATGTATCAAAGGAAAATATTATATAATATTAAGTTTATTCAGTTTTTCCAACATTTATACGCATAAATATATAAACATATTTGATCTAATTTATGAGATAATAAATCACCTATTTTCCTAGAGGAAAATAATTGTGATACGGAATTTGTAGATTAAGTGGACGCATATTAGAATTTCATAGAAATCAATAAAATTGGAGTCTGCATGAATTTGAAGAAAAAATACTTTTCTCCAACGACATTGAAATAATTAATGAAGAAAAATATTTTTATGATGAAAACAATTATGATAAGGAATTTGTGCATTAAATGGAAGCAGGAAAAATAGGACTTCATAGAAATAAGTAAAGTTGGAAGCTACGTGAATATGAAGGAAATGATATTCCTGACATTGAAGACTTTATTTGCAACCGACTATGAATAATTAATTGTGTTAATAATATTGAAAGAGTAAAAATGTTTTTGCATTTAAATAAACCCGACTTCAAAAATCAAATATTCTAAAACTAAAAATGCACTAAAAAGTAAAAAAATAATTGCGTATTCTTGTGTCAATTTTAGTTCACCTAAGCAAAATTTTTTTAAATATATATGTACAATTATTGTTAGTTTTGGAGTCGGTGTCAGCATAGAGAAATTCACATAAAATTTGGACACCGCCTCCAAAAATAACAATAATTGTACATATATATTTAAAAATTTTTGTTTAGGTGAACTATAGTGAAGATATAGTGTCGTTTTTATTTTGAAAAAATATTGTATATTTATTTAAATTTAAAAAAAATTAGTTTTTTCATAACAGATTTTCAGTTTTTTTTACATGCATTTTTCCATTTTGAATACCCTTTCAAACAAAAGAAAAAATTTTAGCAGAAATCGGTGATCACATATAAAATGAGGATTTTCCATTCTCATCAGAATGCAATTTCGTAACGTTGGGACCAATTGGAAATCAAACTCTTTAAAACAAAATTACAAAAATTCAAAATCGGTTCATAAATAACGGAGTTCTGAGGTAACACACATATAAAAAAAAAAAATAATAAAAATATACAGACGAATTGAAAACCATCCTCCTTTTTGAAGTCGGGTTAAAAAGAGCGAAGCTTCGTAATACGAATATCGCATTTTAGATTGATTGGTACAGATTTGCCAATATGCATTTCATACATAAAAGATATATATATATATATATATATATATATATATATATATATATATATATATATATACATATATATATAGTCATTTATGAAATGCATATTGGCAATATATATATATATATATGTATGTATGAAATGCATATTGGCAAATCTGTACCAATCGATCTAAAATGCTTTTCAAACCCATAAAATTGAAAGAAACGGAAAAGAAACAAGTCATATTATTACGAAAATCGCGATTTTATGGATCAGTTTTTATCAAAAAGAAGACTAAAGCCTCTATCGTTCGACGACGGTTTTTTCATTCTTTCTCATTTGTTCAATACATACTTTCAGCGAAAATGCTAAAAATTCATCGAGATATTTCTGAAAATCAAATACAGATCCTAATTTTCGGGTTTCTTGAGTACTTTGGCGCATTCAATATACGAGTTAATAAGAATGCTTACCCATAGTCTTAATATTATAAATTAATTCCATGGATATTAAGTTCACAGGCTCATCATGTTGGATTACAAATACCATGGGCAGAAGCGAAACACGAGCAATACGAGATACGACCAATAAGAATATTCTTTTAAAATATCATTGGATATTTGATACGTTTTCTGGTCAATAATATCTTGTGCAAGGGCACATAAAGGGATTACAATCAAGTAAATCAACTGAATATATAGACCCTGTCCTCAAAAAAATATCAAAATACATTGTTTATGTCCATTACTATATCTGACCCATGATTGCACCTTCTAGAAACAGATGCGACATCCGAGCTGTTATACTGATTTTAAGTAAACTAAGTACCAATTACAATGCGTTTTATGTAAATCAGTTACGCAAACCAGTATCATATTTACCAAGATAATTGACCACAAAGTTACCTTGAAAAAATATTACAATCACATTGATTTAATAATGTCTTATTTAGTAGATACGATGGCAAAGGGTGATATATGTGACTAAGGACAGACTAATTAGCATAAGCAGGTTAATCGTAATAGGGAATATGCATGAAAATTTTTTTTCACATTTATTTTCAGAATATGAAAATACTGTTAATACTGTAATAATATTTAAAAACGAAATTAAAATCCGACAAATATCAAGCAAACTATAAGCTTTTAAAGATTATTATCTGTCTCTTTCTTGCAAAAATACTAAAAACTGAGTTTTACGAGTATTTTAAATGGTGAAAGTGCAATATGACGTCACATAACATATCAAGAGGGCTATCACCCTCATTGTCTAATCGGGAATTTCAATCATTCATATCTCGCTTATTTTTAAAGTTATTTAAAAAGTAATTTTACCTTGATATTTGTCAAGTAAACATGCTTCAATTCAAGTGAAAAAAAATTTTCATGCATATTCCCCATTATTATCCTAGGTCCTAGGAAATAACAAATTATCAACGAATAATCAGTTGGCATCAAATCCCCTCTGATATCATTTATTTAGATCTTCCTATTTAAAGCTTATCCAAAAAGCGATTAATTGCTGTAACTTAATGTTGATTGTCCGTCTATCAAATTATTATATTTACGATATATCCTCCCCCACTGGCGAGAGAAGGCACGGTCCGATTTTACCCATTCACAAACTTAATCTTACTTCTAAGCACTAGAACACGCACACAAAATTTCCGCTCGTTATATCTTTTCGTTTTTTGAGATTCTGTCTACGGACAGACGGCCGAACATGCAGAAAGGAACTTATTGGGTCATTAAATGAATGCATATACCAAAAAAAATTTTCTGCTATCAATATTTTCAACCGTTCGGGACTAAACTTAATATGATGATGATCATAAGGTCCATATCCTCTAGAGGACGTTGAAGACCACTTGCCATTTTGGTTTGTCGTGTACATTTCGGATAATTACATTAAATTTTCTTCCTGATCATTGCATGATGTTATCGATCCAAGACGGTCTTTTCATCCTTCGGGATCTTTTCTGGTTGAGTTTGCCAATTAGTATCACTAAGTTCGACGAGATTCGCATCTCCCATATGTTGTCAATAGCCAGGAGCTTGCTTATTAAGTCTTCCTGAAGCTTCATATATTCGGGGTGAGATGCACCGAATATCCTTTATCTGCTGTTACCCAGAGGTTCGCAGTCAAAAGCAATGTGGCCGGATGTTTCTTCCTCCTCGCCACACAATTTACACACAATGGAACCGTTATGGAGTCTTATTGTGTACAGATGCTTCCGCACTGGATAATGCCCGGTAATGAACCCGGTAACCCTCCGCAGTTGCATCCTGTTCAGCGTCAGTGCATCGAGAGATTGCACTCTAAAGCAGTACTTTTCCGAGCTTCTGTCGCGGTACTTTTTCCCAGTGATCAAGGTGTTTAGCATTTGACCAGTCGTTGATCACCTGTTTACATGCAGTCCTTGGAATTCCTAAAATGGAATCTGAGCCATTATGAAGGGCATTCTGACTCCCTTTCGAAACCACTGTGACCCGGCACCAACATCAATTTAACATTGTTCTATTTTGCCGTGTTTTACAAAAACACTGTCTTCGAGCTTTGCATGAGCTTTCTTTTTCCTTTGAAAAACTAACCACATATTAAAATTTTCTGCGTAACAACCTTAAAGAAAATTTCATAAAATTAAAAATAGTACTTAGTATAGTTATTAATATTTACCTTCAACGTTTTTAATTTGAATTTTCCAGGTCAAAACGTAGAAAAGCAAAATGTTTTTTTTTTTACTAAACCAAACCTTTTATTAATTATACTTTTTTAATTATTATATTTTCATATGTTAATAGTTTATTAATACCAGTTTTATTTGTTCAAATTAAAAAATTTTAATTGAATTATTAATTGAAATAATGTAATTATTGTGTGTTGAGAGTTTTTTTTTTAAGAGAAATAATTATTATCGTTATTAGGACACAGGTGAAGGTTAAATGACCTTAACTACAAACAGGGAGAACTACTTCAATTTTTATTTGTAAATCATTATGTTGGTAATATAGGTATATTCTTGAATTATAATCATCCTTTGAAAAAGTTATGAGTATACCTCTTCAATTCAAATTGAATATTCGATTTAAGAGTTGTTTCATAATTGGAAAGATATATCAACTTGAAATTCCTTGACTATGGTAAAAACTTCTTATGCATTTTCTTTTAATTATGACAAAAAAGAGTCGTCATTTTATTTGATAACTAGTGAAAATAACAATTAATTGATTTAACTGCTTAAATACCCGGTAAATCCTGAATTTATGTAAAATAGTTTATAACAAAAGTTAAGAATATACACAAAATTTCATCTCTTTTTGTTTTTGAGTTATCGTGTGCACAGTGGGAGGGACATGTGGAAATGGCCAAATTAGGTCATTTTATGAACACTTATTCCAAAAATTGATGTCTGTGATTACCTGGTATAAAAACGTAATCCCAAATTTTGTCGGTAAAAATTTTTTGATGCAGTTTCCCCTCTTTCCCCTTGACGTATGCCATTTATTAATAAAATTGGCCTTGCAAATACTAAAATCATATCCGACACGACATTTCATTTTAATCAGACTAAAATTTTAACAGCTAGAGAGATATTTATGTATTCTAAGGAAACTCGCTAAGTTGAAGCAGCTCCTGCGTAACGAATTTTTTCATTATTATGGTATTGTATTTAAATTGCAAATATTATAGAAAAGTTACAGAAAATATGGCCAGGTAATGAACTGTTGAAAAATATCATGATCAGACCATTGAGCTTCAATAAATTTTTTGGAAACTTACTTATCAATAAATTATAATCTAACGGATCGACATAAACTTGAACGTATTCGACGACACATTTTGCCCCCAGTTTTATGCAACGTTACGCCACACTTTTCCTAGCCGTATATTTCGAGAACTATTGGTCCTACGTGAATTTTGTAAAGGAAATATTTTGTGTAGAATTAGCTAAGCAATAAATTTAATGTTATCGTAAAACCTACAATTTACGAAATATTTGAGAAAAAGTGATTTTCGCGCCCTCAAACTTTTTTTGAAACGCTATTTCGTTTTCGACTTTTTGCTGTTTTCATAGTGCCAAAACGAAAATAATTCCATTGGAAAATATCTCCGCTTAGAATTTTTAACGAGGTAAAAGTCCAATTTCCCCTTATGGTTAAAACAAAAAATATTTCCGGTTTTCTTTTAAATATCGGATTTATACTTTTTTTTTGTTATACAAAATAATAAAAATTTTTAAAAGATATATGTGAAAAGGATGTGTTGAAATTGAACCGGTTAACGTTTCATTAATTTCCTTTTTACCATTTTTGAAAAGAAATAAAAAACAATATTTTCATTTAATACCAGAAGGACAGATTATTTTAATTGTTACACACATATTTATGTCCATGTATGCTAATCGAGGACGCTTTTTCTTGTTGTTTTGACTTTTATAGTGAATATTTGTTAATATTTAATATAATATCAATCATAAAATTTTAATGTAATTTTTATAAAAAAAATGAATTATTTATGATCGTTTAGGATTCCGTATACAAAAAACCAAAACAAAATTATGTTTACCAATCATTAAAAAGAGAACTACTCTATAATACACGGCAATAGTTGATGGATCAAATGAATCTGTAATAGTACAATATTGGGCTGCACTAGATTACAGGAGTTATGTTTTTTTAAAGTAGGTTCAGTATCACGTACTGAATGTAAATGAAAAAAATCCTTACAAATTTTGACACCGGAAGTGCCACCATTTTGAGAAAAACTGTATAAAACTGTAGATATAGGCTAATATCCCTATTACCGTGTAATTGGTAACAGGTAACAACTTTTATATAGATAATTGGATTTCCTATTTTTTTTGTTTTTTAATTATTTTTTGTATCACTTACCGTTTACGACTTATATTATTGCTAATTATTTATTGACTTTTTTACCGATATCTCTTTTAATAATTGTTTAAACAATGAAATGAAACCACTTAACTTTTAAATCTACCAATTACCTAAAACTTTTGTTTAAAACTTTTTTGTCTAAAATTAATATTTTTAAGGTTATAACGCGTTTCATGTTGCACTACCGGGTGCAAGGTTAATAAAAACGAGGTATGCATAGTATAGTGATGAAAATTTAATAAATATGTAAAGAAATTTGAATGATAGTGACATAATTAACAATAAACAATTTCCTTTCCAAACAATTAGTAGAAGAAATATCGGTTAAAAAGTTAATAAATAAATAGTAATAGTCGGATAAGTATAAAAAAAATTAATTAACAAAACAAAAAGGAAATTCAATGTTATTGAAGCACTTAGTCCTGATAGGTAGTTGCCATTAATGAAATTGACCAAATTGCCCAAAAAATCAAACTGGGGCGATATATCCATTAACATTTCGTCCATTCAAATCGACCGTACAGTGATTGGTAAAGGACATTCACATTACAGGGCCCAGCATATCCGACATAAATTATTTACGCTCTATGCCAATCAAAACAATTATAAACCATATTTTGGCAAAATGGAAACCCGACTTCAAAAATCAAAAATTCTATAACAAAAAATGCACTAAAAAGTAAAAAAATAATTGCATATTCTCGTGCCAATTTTAGTTCACCTAAGCAAAATTTTTTAAAATATATATGTACAATTATTGTTATTTTTGGAGGCGGTGTCAGCATAGAGAAATTCACATAATTTTTGGACACCGCCTCCAAAAATAACAATAATTGTACATATATATTTAAAAAATTTTGCTTAGGTGAACTAAAATTGGCACAAAAATATGAAATTATTTTTTACTTTTTAGTGCATTTTTGTTATAGAATATTTAATTTTTGAAGTCGGGTTTCCATTTTGTCAAAATATGGTTTATTTCTCGCTTTTTAGTGACTTTGAAGTTCTATAACTAGTTTTATTTGTCTAAATATTGGTAGACCTACTAAACGACTTACTAATTTTTAGTGCAATTTTTTAGAACACATTTTTTTTATCCGTTTTTTTTTTTTAATTTTAAGAGCATTTGCATTTGCCGCCCGTGAAAAGTAATGAATTCCACAGGTTAAACAACCAAACACAAATGATAAAAAGTGAAATGAAAATACCTGGCTGTTGGCTCGCTAACCATGATAACTCATAAATATATATTTATTACCTATCTAAACTTGGATATTTGTGAATATAAATTTTTACCTTTGCTAGGATATTTTCACAGATACATTATTCAGATACCAATACCAAATTAAGTTGAAAAAACATTAAATTGTAATAAATATGATAATTATTGGAATTTATGAGAACAGAGAATATGAGATATAAACCTTGACATGTCAATCTAACCCTGACTGAGATACCTGTTTATCGCACATCTTAATCATCAAACTGAATTCTTATGGAAAATTCATACCACAGAGTGTCTACTAATAATTTGGCAAAAAATTCCCTGACTTTTCCAGGTTTTCCAGACATGAATTCGAATTTTTCCAGACCATTTTTTCATATTATATTTTGTTCTTGATAGGAAAATTAAGAAAAGTATACATTTGTTCATTTATATTCATTTTTTATTAGATGATAAAACCTACACATTGTTTTTCATGAGTAACATACATAAAATTTTTTCAAAAACCTCAAAACGGATAATTATTAGTAATAATTTTTTAGAAATAAGTAATTTTAAATACGATTATGCGAAATTCCATGAAATTCCCTGAAATTTTACGAAATTCCCTAACAATTCCATGACTTTTCCAGAAACTCAAAATTCCAGACAACTAGACACCCTGTACCACTATTTATAGCAACACCTCACTGGTTTAGGAGTAAACAAACTGGACTGGAAATCAATTAGAGGAAAATTGTGTTCATCTTTTCAGTTTCTGTGTGGTATGAACATACTAAACAACACCCCTCACTCGCAAAATAAGATAAAAAGGTACTATTGGGAACTTCAGCACTTGAATATGCTTTTCGGTTGGGTAAATTATAAACTAGACTAGTAAGTCGATGTTTGTTTCCTCAGCCCCCGTGGCATACTCTCGACCTACAAATTTCGTGGTCACACTCTGGTTAAGGACTTAGTAACTACTGCCAGTAGGTTAAAATATTAAGCACCGCACCTTGTCAGCGATCCAATACAATACTATCAAAAAACGTAGCCAGTACAAATATTTTAAAACTTGAAATTTTGGACTGCAATATCTTGGATCCTGAACTTCAATATCTAGTCGCCTTAGCGCAATACATATGTCGCCAGGTTACATTTTGTAAACACCGACAAACATTGTATTCATTACTAAATACGCAAAAAATAAAGATTTGTTTAAAGCTCAATAAATTTTCTTCTGAATTAACTTCCACTAATTAAGTTCTAATTTCTAAGTTCTAAGTTCTAATTAAGTTCTTAAGAACTAAGTTCTAATTAAGTGCTTAAGAACTAAGTTCCAATTTTATATTGAACTAGCTGACCCGCACGGCTTCGCACAGGTTCTTTACAGAAAATATAAAACAGCCTATGTTACTCCGATGAGATGTAGCTTTCGGTAAAATTGGTTGAGTAGTTTTTGAGTTAAATCGTAACAAACAAAAAATCAATCATCTTTCCTCGTTATACGTAATAGCATTACCCGTCGCGGCTTCGCCGGCAAAAATTTTGTAACGCCCTTATAACCAAGTAACATAATACTTTCTCCCGTCAAGGACTGATGCGTTTCACCATTTTTGAAATACATTTGTTGTATGCACCACTGGCACCTATTGGCAAAATTTTTGCAGTACTCATGTTGTGTATACTGCCATCTATAGGCAAATTTTTAAAACGTATTTTTTGTATGCATCGCTATCTATGAATAGCATATTTAACACATTGGTTGCTTACTGCCATCTATTGAAAGGCGGAGGACTTTGTTTTTATAATATGACACCTCCAACAAATATCATTATATTTTAGCCAATGTATACAAAAACTTGACAAATTATATACTAAAACCACTCAATCGAGAATTCAATTCGAGAACCACTCAATCCATTGGTGAAAACAGCATGAAAATCGGTGCAGTAGTTTTTGAGTAAATCGCGAACAGACAGACAGACGCGGCAGGGGGACGACTTTATTTTATACTATGTAAGGATACACCAGGATATCTTGAATATACAAGGTTATCTTGGTATATTCCTAAAAGCAAAATCCATACCCACTCTTTGATTTTATTCGAAAAGGAGAAAAGATAGAACAACCCCTTAAATTATAAAGTTGGATCTCGGCACAACACATGTGCCGAGGCGGATGCGAAAAGCAATATTTTAGGTTCGTTCTCTGTGCGATCGATTATATTTGTATTGTAATTCTCGATTCGACCGAAACTTGACTGTGTGCATTTATACGGATAGTATGAATACACACTGTCAAGTTCCGGTCGAATGGCGAATTACAATACAAATATAATCTATCGGACCGAGAACGAACCGTGATCGGCATTATAATGTGGATCCGCTCTTGAACGTCAATTTTTTTATGTTTTAAATTTACAAAATTTTGCTAATACAGGTATTTCTGTAGAATCTATAAGCTATATTAGATATGTGGGCGGTTTAAACTTTAGAACGTTTTGGAATTTAGAACTTCTGATAGATCTAAGTAGTGATCATTATTTCGCTCTCTCCAACAGTTTTCTTCTAACAATTCGAGCAAACACACAACATATTCCTATTATATATAGAGATTATACTGCACACTAAAACTGGTTTCTTTTATGGCTACCAGATGTCGTGACCAAAGTTTCCAAATCGTCTCTTATTTTCCAGAATAGGGAATATGCATGAAAATTTTTTTTCACATTTATTTTCAGAATATGAAAATACTGTTAATACTGTAATAATATTTAAAAACGAAATTAAAATCCGACAAATATCAAGCAAACTATAAGCTTTTAAAGATTATTGTCTGTCTCTTTCTTGCAAAAATACTAAAAACGGAGTTTTACGTGTGTTTTAAATGGTGAAAGTGTAATATGACGTCACATAACATATCAAGAGGGCTATCACCCTCTTTGTCTAATCGGGAATTTCAATCATGCATATCTCGCTTATTTTTAAAGTTATTTAAAAAGTAATTTTACCTTGATATTTGTCAAGTAAACATTATTCAATTCAAGTGAAAAAAAATTTTCATGCATATTCCCTATTTACGTTTATGAAACGCATTTATTGTACAATCAGTTTGCCTTTGCCTGTAGACGATAATCCTAGATAATTCGAGCTCATAATGAGTCAATTAATTTGAATAATAATATAAATAATAATAATAAAACTGACACAATGAATCAACTTCTTATTTCTAGTTTATTATTACTCGTATATTCATAAACTGTTGTAATCAAGTACAGAAAAATAAAAATATTCACCGCCTTTCAAAATTTAGATTTATCAGTTAGGGGCCATCCATAAATTGCATAACGGCCACTATGGTGGAGGGGGGGGGGGGAATGGGTAGTGTTATTTGTTACGCTTCGTTGCAGGGGGGAGGCTACTGGTGTAAAAAATGCAGCACAAGTAAATTTTAACTTATTGCAGAAAATTCTTTTTCAAGTTCAAATTTCGCGCGTCCTGTATGAAGTACACATAGCACTTGTATTCCTAAGACCTATCAGGAAAACAATGAACAATCCAAGTATATACAAGCCTTATTTTTATCCGATCTCATTTTGGAAATCGTCCTAGTTATCCAGATTCATTTTGTAACGTTATGGAATATGGAGGGGGGTCCCGAAAATGTTATCGAATGTTGCATAGGGGAGGGGATGTTAAAAGCAATAGGAAATAGCGTTACGTAATTTATGGATGACCCTTTATAAAAGACGTCAAGTTGGATTAAGGTTAGAATCAGATTCTAATTTTGCTGCGACCCAACACAATTATTAGAAGATGATGTAAAAAGAGAGTGAATGTTACCTCCTTAAAAGACAGACAATCCTTAGAGGTGGGAGATTTATCACTGCTTTTCCAACACCTTAATCTTGGATTTGATCGCCATGAAATTAGGTACATTGTGACGTTTTAATCAACCTTTGCAGAGGACATTCACATATTTTGCCAAACATTCGGAGTAGGGTGAGGTGTAAGCAAACGTTACCAATTGTGGGGGATTCAGGGGTTATCATATTGTTACATCATAGTGATTGCGAAACTATAGTCAAAATAAAAATATTTTTACAAAAATCTCAAATATTTGTTTTATTGAATAATTATAATGGATTTTGGCCAAGTGACAACCTATTCAATATCAAAAGTTAAGAAGATTTTTCCAAAGAAGATAAATACCTAATTGTTTTTCTTCTCATTTTTCTCCGAAAGTTTAGTATGATTAAAATTTTCTGGCGACTAGATTAAATTCATTTTTAAAGTTTGGTTTCATTTCCATAAATCGCATTTTAAAATAATCTTTTTAATAGTAGGTTTTAGGTTTACTTGGAACCTTCTCTTCAACACCAACATTTGGCGCCTGAGCAGGGACTATATTCAAGAGGGTGGTGAATTGCCTAACGTACTTTGTTAAGTGTTGGTGTAGAAGAGAAGATTCCAAGTAATCCTAATAAAATCTACTATTAAAAAGATTATTTTAAAATGGAATTTATGGAATTAAAACCAAACGTTTGTTTTGTCTGATAATAATCAATCAATAGTTTGTTGATAGTTACTGAAGTAACAAAGAGAATATAGGTACAGACCGTTTTCAAAAGCATTTCTAATAGAGAATCAATGTTAAATAAATAAATAATATACACATGCATACTGAAAGTGAATATCTGGACTGGAATATTGGATGACCATATTACAGGACCATTCTTCATTGACGGATCTTTAGATTCTCAAAAATATTTGAGTTTGTTACGAAATAATATTTTGCCAACTATTAGAGCTCTTCCTAATTTAAACCTGGAATCTGTATGGTTCCAACAAGAGAGTTGCCCTGCACACAATGCCATGATAGTAATGCTGTTCGTGGAACAAACTTTCCAGGAACGTCTTATGAGTGGTTTTGGAACCTTCAAGTGGCCAGCCAGATCGCCAGATCTATCTCTTAACGACTTTTTTTTTTGTGGGGTTTTCTCAAAACACAGATCAATTCGCGGAATAGGCCTGAAAATTTGCAACATTTAAGGCAAAGAATTGTTGGGTAGATATCTACAATCGATTCGGATATTGTTTAGCAAATAATGGAGGAATATTCGAACCGTTGGTTTAACTTTTTTTTTGTCGAAATTCTATTTTTTTTCCTTTTTGGGGTTTTATTTTTCTTTTAATTTGTGTGGATTGTTTTATGTTATACCGTTAATAGAATTCTATCATTTATTTTCAAACATTCCACATACAAATAATAAGGGATATTCAAAAAAGAATTTTCAATTGTTAGAAGTAATGCTAAGCTTAAGAAGACAACAATGAACATTTAACCAACTCTCATTACATGTTAATGCAGTACAAAACAGTCCAGCAAGCATACACAACAGACACACTAAAGAGTACGCCCACTATTTTTATTTCTTTATTAAGCGTATTGTGTATAGTTATTATAGTAAATAATATTTAACATTGATTCTCTATTAGCAATGCTTTCCAACACGTACGGTATACTGCGCTCGCAAAGGTATCTAAATATGAAAGTAAATTGAGATTTAGTAGCGAGTACAATACAAACTCTCGTGTAACTCATATGCAGGGATTTTTTTGTTTATGATATTGTAATCTTAAAAATATTAATTAGACTTTACAGTATATTTTAGAATATTTTTGAAATAAAATAAAATCGTATATGATTAGACCACGGCCGGTTTGTACAGATAATAATGTTGACTCATATTCATATACAAAGTAAAAATTATTAACTTATATTGAATAAGATCCGGGATTGTAATTAAGTAACTTAAATTTGTTTTAGTTGTCGTTGTTGCATGTGTAATACATAGTTTTATTTATATATATACAGGTGATTTTTTAATATCCGTTTGTATTTCATAGTTTCCGTGTACTCCATTTTGAACTCAATTTGTTGCAAATCCAAGTTATGAATAATCAAGGTGGACACACAAAAAAATGATTTAAGAAATTCGCTGATAATTCCCGGTTTTTCAGTAAAGTTTGTCATACTTTTCCCTGATTCAAGAATGTTATTCGCATCATTAAGATATTTAAAGTTTTGATTATACTTTAATTATCCAAAATTAAATCCTGTATAAAATTTACAAAGAAGCATGTTTATTTGAATAATTTATTATTTATTTCATTTATTTTTATAATAAATTTAAGATATTATTAAAAAATTTTGAAATTTCAAGTTGTTCCAATTAAATTCCCTACAAATCTCGAAATGTTTCGAAATTCCGTGACATTTCCCGGTTGCATAAAATTCCCGGTTAACCAGGTCTGTGGCCACCCTGATAAGGTATCGTTTTCCCTGTCTGTGACCATGTTCGTAACATAATTTGGGAAATTAAGTTGGGAAGGAGACGTGCTCTATTTAAAATATTGAAAAAATTTGTAACAGGGTCATTTTTTCATACATCTAACTTAACCGTGTAACTGTTACAAACCCATTAATGCGTTAGACATTGGTCGTTCTCTCAGTACTACGACCATATAATTGGCACAGTCTAGTCCAGTGATTCATAACCACTGTACCGCAGCACTTTTATGTGCCACCAAATTCTTAAAGTGTGCCGCCAAATTTTAGAAATGTATATAGTAACGTATTAACCAACAAAAAAACGAAAAAAAGATCGAGACTGTTAAATGTAGAAGACAATGTCATTTTTACGACCAAATATAAATGAAATTATTTAAAAACATTAAGCTCAAATTTCTCATTAAAAGTATTACTATTATTAACTTGTAATTAACCCCTTAATAAACGTACTGTTGTTTTTGTAGTACAATTTATTTTATTTTACATTCAAAATTATTATAATTAACTATTTAACACAGTGTATTATAGGTAAGTAAACAACTTTTAAACTTATTCTTTGTGTGCCGTCAAATTTTGAAATCGTTAAAAGTGTGCCGCGACAAAACCAAAGATTGAGAATCACTGGTCTAGTCTCTAATGTGAGCATAGTGAGGATGAGCGTGGCAACATTGCAATGCAGGCTCTACCCCATCTTCGATCCCAAGTTTCGGAGCGTGGAAAGTGGGGAAAGTCAGCATGGTGGAGAATGCTACTTCAACTGGTTGATTTTAAAATTATTTAGCAGTTAATGGGTTAATATTCGTTTTCTAAATAATCAATTCTAGATAATCATCGATTTGATTGCCATGCTGTCAAATACGCGGAGTCATAGAAAACTGCATTTTGCTAATATCTCGAAATCTATAGACTTACTACTAATTGGTATCGAATTATACTAGACCCAAAAAAAACAGTTGGTAAAGTAAATGGTCGAGTCGAATACTATACAAAATGGATAAGATGTCTACTCGGTCGAGTTATTCGCCCAATGTAAACTATGTATAATATCTCATCAAAAATATAACGAAAAACCAAATTCTTTTTACTCTAAAATGATTTGGCACAATAAAAATGGAGATTTACGGAAGTAGTTTATTGCGATGAGATAGTGAAGTTTTTATTTTTAATATTCATTTTGCTAAACAAGTTTTTAATCCAAAATCCATTGTGTGCACTTACCATTTACAACATTAATGGAGAGTAAACGAAAAAGTTCTGGTACTTACCTAGAAATAAAAAAAATCAAATTAGACATAGGATACAAAATTAAATAAATTAGATTTATAAGATTAGATTCCCTTTCAAACTGATCCATGCAATGGGACAATATTCCTGCTGCCCATCAGCAGTTCGAAAATATCCCATTCCTAATAGTGATTGCCAAGTTGATTCCTAATAATAGTGATCCAAATAGCCGAGATTGCATTGAATTTTATGGTTTTAACCTCTTTTTCGTCATTGGGCTTTTGGTAGAAAAAATTAACTTTAGGTGGAGTGCTATTGAAGTGAGGCAAGGCACGATAAGGTGAACCGAGCGACGCTAGTATACTCTTATATTCAACAAACATTTACTCTTTTTGAGAAAATATAGCCGACTAAATAATTCCATGATTACTTTTCTATATACTAATATAAGGATAGTCTATGAATGCTTCGAGGAGCTGAACTACCAGGCACTGAGTAACACAGTCAGACTGATCTGGTTACCGGGTCACTCTGGCGTTAAGGGGAACGAAGTAGCGGGTTCGTTGGCACGAGAGTGATCATCTGAAGTGCCCCTTTCACCTGAGCCTATCATTCTCATAGCAAGATGCTCCGTAATTTACCGAATCAAGGGGTGGCTGTGACAGGCTCATCTCGATTACTGGGACTATGCGCAGGGAATGTGATAGGCCAAGTTGTGCATAAGCACAGCTGGGCCATTCGACTATGCTCGGTTGGAACTCAATAGAACGCAGTTGGGAATGGTGATGGAGCTCTTGACAGGACACTGTCGATTGAGCTACCACCTGCATAACTTGGGGATCTCTGATTATCCCACTTGTAGGGGCCTGTATGAAGGACGATGAAACCTCCATACATGTTGTATGCATCTGCAGAAGCCTGCAGGGTGTCAGATATATAATTTTTGGGTACGAAACTTTGGATCCATCAATCCTGAGAACAATCCCGGCAGAGAAGTTGTGGACCTTCTGTGTGGGTCCACAACAAGTTGTGGGCCTCGACAAAATCCTATAGCTTCATCTGCTTTAAAATAGCACCTCTCACCCGGAGGCGTCTCGCCTTCGGGTGACAGGTTGTTCTCAAGGAGGGCACAGAGGACCCCTTGGTCTAGGTGCTAGGGACCCGTTTGCGGTACCCCTCTTTCTAATTATTATTATATACTAATATATATAAAGGTGAAATTTGCTTGTGCGCATGTATGTTTGTTGCGAGTAGTTTCTGGAACTACTGAACCAATTCTAAAAATTCTTTCTTGAATACAAAGCTACACTTTTCCCGAGTGTCATAGGCTATAAAAGTTTTTGTTTTTTGCATTCGTGTCCACGTGGTAGTTAAAAACCTACCTTTTAAACGATGCGAAATAGAGAAAATCTCAAATATAAAAATATTTATCGAAACAAAAACAACAATTTTTGTTTGGAACTTTTTTTCATAAAATCAACAGAAGCGTTAGCCAATGCGAAGTGTTACTCAAAGCACGAAGCACGAGGAGTGGCAATGCAAACCGGATACAGCTAGTCTTACATAAATTAAGTGCGAATAATGTGAAAAGACTGCAACTATTGACTCGAAAGATGAAACGTGAGAGAGAGAAAGCTTTAATAGACTAAAACTGAGCTAAATGTCGGCGAAGAGCTGTTACACCCTATGAAGCGATGCAAGTATTCCGAGTATGCACTTGTCGTATTCGTAGTCTTAATGTCTATACTGTTTAAAGCAATTATTCTTATTATTATTTAATTATTCATTTCTTTTTGTTATTTTAAGATTAATTGACAAGATTGGCAATTATAATGAACGAACTCTTGCTACGAAATACAGCAGAAGAGTCGTATACGGACAAGTTCTGAACGGCAGGCGCTACAATGAATTTGTGAGATGAACTGATTTATATCGCATATTTACTCAAATTGGAGTAGGGTAATTGAAGTGATATTCATGTAAGATGAAAAGTAGGGGATTATTTTTGTATAAAGTTTGACATAACTGCATTACTAACTATTGAGATAGACAGACATTCATTGTGTCATCAAACCATATCGCGATCATTTTTGAAAAATATACAAACGTAATTAAAAAACCCTTGATAATAAGTAAATAAAAATTTTTGAATCATATAAATTATATTAAAAATAATAATTATTTGAATTCAACGAGGTCAATACATTCTACTTTATTCTTCACGGAAATTATTAACAATTGCTTATCAAGTTGGCGTCAAGATAATCTCCATAGTCATAAACCTCATTATTAATTGTAATCATTTCTAAGAAATTTCATGTGCTCATAGAAAGTTTATTAAAAAAAATTACTTCTTAATATAAAACAATTTTTCCTTGATCTATCATAATATAATAATCGTTTCAATTTACTGTTGGATCAAAATTAATTGAAATATATTCAGGATCCCTCACAAGCTTTAAGGATACTGACTTTTGATCCTGAAATTGTCTGAATTCACTAGTCGTCTATAATGAATAGTTTCGAAGTACCATGAACATATTCAGAGAATGTGTTCTTCAAAAGAAAATTAAATTACATCTTTGGATCAAAGGACCAGATACGCATCTTAAATGCATTTTCCATAGTTTTGTAAAAAAATGGATAAGCAAACACTTAGATTAGATTCCTGCTTGGCGAGTTAATTTTTTCAAATCAAAATTTAATTAACACTTGTCGCTCTTAAGGAACATACAAATTGGAAAAATTACCTCCAAAATTTTACTGTTGCCCCAATTTAGAATTCTGTAATTAAATCAGGATCTTTAATCATGTCTACTTGCTTATAGTGTCTGTGCGCGTTCTAACAGTCACAATCTGATTAGAATGAAATTTAAAACGTAGCGCTTTGTATTTGAAAGGCTAAATTTACTAGTGGAAAAAATCAATCAAGAGGAAGGGAGGCATACGACGAAGAAGGTTACATCAAATGTGGAAAATTAGTAAATAGTAGAAAATAAGTAGTTATGGAAAATAAATTTTACGGCAGTTTATTTCCGTAAAATTAGGTATCGGTATTCGGCTTTAAAAAATCAACCCTTATAGGGACTACAGACGTGCAACCTGTGCAGGAACATTTGAACAAATGAATATTCGGTAGTAGGTTGCTAGTCTGTATAGCTGTTGCAGAACAAAATTACATGTCCTTGATCTGGTTGCTGTAAAAATCAAAATTATTTGATATTTTGTGGGAGGAGTTTAATGTTGCTGTACAAGTTGCTCGTGTGTAGCAATATTTGTAACATATTATCTAAAATTTTATGTTTTCCTAATATTTTTTTATGTTTTATTACATAGATTGTCAAAAAATATGTGACAAAAAATGTCACACAACAAACTTGAAAAATCTGTAGAGATACATACAAATAAACTAGTAGATAAATAAACTACAAATTAAATGAGATACATAGAGACAAGATGACAAGTGATTGAATTTTTAAGATGGAGTAATAAAGTAATGTTCCCAATTCTATAGGCAAAATATTTTGTAGGCGGAGTTCAATGTTGCTGCACAATGTTCCGCGTTTGTAGCCTACTTTAGTTATTATTTAGGTTGACGCCTATAACTTAAATCAGGAGTGCAGCACGGCAGTACGATGCTCCCCCTTACCACACGACGGCGCAACAGTTCAGCGCTATCAAATTACATCAAAATCGGTTCAGCGAACTAGCCGTGAAAACGTGGCAGGCAGGCAAAATTACTTTCGCATCTATACTATTAGTATACACTAGCTTAGTGTAGCTCAACATTACTCGTCATAATAAAATGGTTATTTCACGCGCAAGAAGTAGCGGGTAAGTGCTAGTTATATTATAAGAAAATAAATGATAAGAAAAATAAAAAACCATTGAAACTAACAATAGAATTTAAGTAGAAAAATTATTATTCTTTGAAACTAACACCTGTGTAGTTATGAAGTATTTTACGAGTATAATCATCTAAAAGAATTACTAAATATCATGTTTTATAAATAGACTTATAAAATTTATATAATATTCTAGAATTTAAGTATCAACAATTATTAAAATCACGATTGAATAATTAACAAAATAATTATTTTAAATACGAAGTATAATTTTATAATATTTAGGCAACTCATGTATGTTTTATGAAATGAAATTGCATAGAATTTTTAATTATATACATACAACGATGCGTAATCAATATCAATTGATCCGAGATTTTCATAAAATAATTTAAACGGGATGCAATTCTCATTTTATCCATTTTATATTGTTGTATGTCTAATATCAAGTATTTAAAAAGCTTACGCTTCAAAATTACGGTTCCTGACAAACATCGAAATAAGCGAGAGTTGAAAAGAGTGACCGTCATTAGTAAATAAAAGTTCGTACGAAAATGGTCTCGTATATATTTGAGTTCCAGTAATGTTGCGGATATTCGCATCCGCAATCGCGGAACTTTCGTATTAATTTTAGCAACTGCATCTGCAATAATCAATGCTTTTACAGAGCTTTGGCGGATGTTGTTTTAGCATTTCTGATTGTAAATAAATCATGTTTTGACGTGTTATTATATGAATGTTTTATTATATACAGCAACAATTTACATTATTGTTTGGTTGTTTCGCCTTGAATAATCTATTTGACAAGTGAATCAACTAGAGTTGCCACCCCTCCTGATTTCGTCGGGAGACTCCCGAAATCGTACAGTTTCTTCCGACTCCTAATTTCCGACTTCCCGAATACAGTGAAAACAAATTTTGCTACTCAAAATTAATATATGTTGCAAAAACACTTCTAAATATGAATCTATATCCAAAAAATTAATAATAATAATATTTTTATTAGATAATATTAATATGAAAGAAAAAAACCGATTAATCCGGCAGGAAACGAGCCCCGGACTCACGGTATATCGCGCCCAGTGCGCTAACCGTTACACCACGCTTGATTAGCTTGTCAATTATTAACTTATTATTCCAACATATTATTCTTGTGTATACTTAAACGTCACAATACTATACCATTTTTTTCATATTGATAATTCAATGACTTGTTAGTCTATATTAAATGCTTGTTCTTTCATACATGTGTCTTCGTAGTTCGTATATTGACACACAAATAAAACCTATTTTGACAAAATGGAAACCCGACTTCAAAAATCAAATATTCTATAACAAAAAATGCACTAAAAAGTAAAAAAATAATTGCATATTCTTGTGCCAATTTAAAAATTTTTGCTTAGGTGAACTAAAATTGGTACAAGAATATGCAAGAATCAACAATGCCACCACCAACGCAAAGTGTGATTTAGTATACTAGGTGAGCATGTCCGAGATAAATCTCAGTGTAAAATATACAATAAAACATACTCTCGCAAGCACCGAACAACCACTTCTTTGATGCATCCGAAGCAGTTTAGTGCGGAATTTATCTATGAACCTCTGCAAAACAGGACGGATCCTGAAAAGGTAGCAACATTGCTCCTAATTAAATATAATACACCAAATTTTAAATTTTCATACAAAAAATTTGATTCCAATATAAAGATTATTAAAAATTATTACCATTTTTTGTTCATGTACCTAAATTAATAGCGGATGAGAGCCTTAGAATGTCCGCATCAGCGGCTGTCAAAAATTTCGTATCCGCAACATCTCTGATCTGTTCATTTTATGAACACGTATACCAAATTTTTTGCTACAAACAATAGGGAATATGCATGAAAATTTTTTTTCACTTGAATTGAAGCATGTTTACTTGACAAATATCAAGGTAAAATTACTTTTTAAATAACTTTAAAAATAAGCGAGATATGAATGATTGAAATTCCCGATTAGACAAAGAGGGTGATAGCCCTCTTGATATGTTATGTGACGTCATATTATACTTTCACCATTTAAAATACACGTAAAACTGCGTTTTTAGTATTTTTGCAAGAAAGAGACAGATAATAATCTTTAAAAGCTTATAGCTTCCTTGATATTTGTCGGATTTTAATTTCGTTTTTAAATATTGTTACAGTATTAACAGTATTTTCATGTTCTGAAAATAAATGTGAAAAAAAATTTTCATGCATATTCCCTATTACTTTCAAGATATACAAACTTGGCTCTAAACTTCATATATATACACGCGTTTTAAAAATGACGTCATCATATTATATCATTTATAATTCGAAGAAAGTGTACATCTATGATATCAATAAAAAGATTTAAGGAACAGGTCATTTTATTGTATTATAGAATGAAAAAAAACATTATTTTTAAGTAGACTTTAATTCGTTGTAAAAATAAATTTAATAATTTTATAAAATTTCAATTTGGATGAGAAAAAAATGTCCTACTTTGTTGTTAACGTTAACGCGTTATTAATAACAGCATCCTACTAACACTCATTACACTTGGAGACAGCGCACATTACACACTTTTGATCGGTCTTTTAATTACCATGGCAAGTGCGCACACTCAAATAATTTGAAATCGGCCAATGATACAGTTGAAGGACGTTCATTTGCTACGCTAAAGTCAAATGAGTACTATCTTTAATAAAATTTATTTAGGATTTGAAAAAAGTTGTAAAGTATATCAATAATCTTACAACGATTTATAACATTAAAAAAATTTAAAGCTAATTAAATTGTCTACAAGTTATATTCTACAAGTGCTACTCGCAGGACCAATGGTTTCGACGCAATTTCGTTCCAAAGAAGGTCTAAAACTAAAATCTTCAATTTTTAGAAAAACTGGCCTATTTTCAAAGTGCCGTAATTCGGTAACGAATTGACCTACCTAGCTCCGATTGAGCTTAATTTGTCACAAATTTAATGCTCTTAAAAAACGTATGGAATAGCTTTCGAAGAAAAATGCATGGATTAGGAGCTATATAGCAGAATCTGAAACAAGTCCAAAAATTTCGTGGGTAAAAATTTTTCCACATCTTTTCGGGAGTTGCAAACTTGGATATAGCCCTAATGGGTCCAAACAACATACTAAAAAATCAGAGATTCATCATGTTTTGTTAATTTATTGTTGATTTTGACCGGCGTATAATAATTTTATTCGAAACATTTTCCTAAAAACCGAATGAAAAAGGCACAAAATGATTATACAATTTTGAAAAAAGGTCCCGATTTCTAAAAGAAAAGTAGTGATAAATTTTCAAATTTTTTTAGTTAATTTATACCTTATTCCTTCGGGTTTTGGGTAAATGTTTCTAATAAAAGTTGTTAGTATATGTATAATGAACAACTTATATCCGAAGCATTTTTTCGAAAACCCGAACTACTTTTGTTAGAACTACGCCGCGTAGTTGATCAAGTACGGTTATTTTCAATTTACCCCATTTTTTTTACTGTGTAGTTATAAGTAATAATTAAAATTCAGTAGCCGTAATAATTTTGGTGGCGTCTATAAATAGATAGAGCCGCCAACAAATTATTATGATATTATTAAATTATGCAACATTTAAATGAAATTAAAAACACTAATTTTTTTTTTAAATTAAATACCAAACACTAATTTTAGATAAATAATTGGAGTTTGAAGCAATGGGGAAATGATTTTAAAAAAGAGAAAATATATATATATATATATATATATATATATATATATATATATATATATATATATATATATATATATATATATATATATATATATATATATATATATATATATATATATATATATATATATATATATATATATATATATATATATATATATATATATATCATTACATACATTTGACGCACTTTGTTATATGAAATTTCCAATTCTTAATTATTATGTGTAAAGTGTGTATATAATTTTTATGTATGCAGGGTGTTCCACGAACAATCAATGGTTTTTATGAAAATTTATCTGGTGTATTAAAGTTTGATTAAATTTATATTTGAATGCCATATATATTTGAAACCATAAGTGCACGCAGTCCAAAGCCTCCTGCAGACAGGGGCAGTAGTTGTGGCCAGTACTGGCGACTAAAAATTACAGCCAGTGAAATGGCCGGATAGTAGGTTTATACACGAACACGAGTATAAACAAATTTTAAATTTGGCGCTTAAAATGGCTCTGTCTGGTTGGCTAAGTTTTTTTTTTTAGTATCAAACTCGGCTATACTTCGTCATCGGGTAAAATCGGGTAATTCCGTCTGAAGAAACGGATAATTTCGAGTCCACTAACCGGCGGTACTGTAAATCACTAAAGCTTCTCTCAACATTCTAGCGCTCTACTAACATCTAGTACCTTTTAAGAAAAAATGGTTGCCTCTAGGTCACAAGATCCTACTACTGATCCTCTAGGTCCAAGAAATTTTGTGGTCAACCACTTGAGCACAAAATTTGATATCATTTATTAAAATTTTATAGTTTATTTGTGCCTTATTCAATCTGTTTTCGAAAAAGAATTCATTAGACAAATAGTAACAACTTTTATTCGAAGCATTTTTTAGAAAACCGAATCAATTAGGCACAGATCAATTATAAAATTTTAAAAATTAACATCAACTTTTCTTTTTATAAAAATTTCAAAACTTTAAAAAGCCTTGGAAAATTTTCAAGACTAATCGTAACCAATCACTTAACTGTTAAAATATTTGAACTCTGTTTAGAACATGACTTTCCGTTTCATTTTTATTAAGCCATCCTGTATTTTTGAATTTCATTCGTACACACACACACACATACACATAAAAAAATGTCACTTTTTATAAAATCAGAAGTACTCAACTTTGGAAAATTTCTAAAGTGAAATTTTACAAGATTCAATTATTTATATTAACTTAAGTATTTAGCAATTAAACATCAAGTAACTGAACACAAGTGTTAAACTTCAAACAGGAAATGAATCCTGTTTGAAGGACAAGCTCCGTTTGAATCATGATTCAAACAGAAGTCGTATGCATCCAGCTCTGAAGGATTTTGTACTGCCTTTACAAGTTTTAAATTGGATTTGTCAATTTTATGGTCATTCTGAATAATATGTGCAGCTACACAGGATTTTTCTAACCTTCCGTATTTCATATGAGCCATATGTTCTTTGAATCGGGTTACAATTTGTCTACGGCTTTGGCCAATGTATCTTTGTAAACACGATGGGCACTCTATGATATAAATTCCCGATTTTTGATCGTTTTCTATTTTGTCTTTTGGGTTATCGAGGATCTGTTTAATTTTATATTTGCTTTCGAATGCTATTTATAGATTATGATCCTCCATTTCTTTTTTAATCTTGTTCGTACAAGGTGGGAAGTACGTTTACTTGCACCATTTCTTTTGTTCGATGTTGGTCCGTTCTGATGTTTGTGTCGTTGTGTTTCTTTTTAAAATTTTTAATTTAATTTTACGGATCATGTTGTTTATTAATTTTGGATTGGCTACAATCCAAAATTTAAAAAAAATTCGTTACGCAGGAGCTGCTTCAACTTCGAATTTCCTTAGAATACAAAAATCAGTCTCTAGTGGTCACAATTTTAGTCTGATCAAAATGAAAAGTCGTATATGATTTTAGTATTTACAAGTCCAATTTTAATAATAAATGACATATATCGAGGGGAATGGGGGGGGGAGGTATATAGAAAGAAGAAAACACAAAATATAAAATATCTCTCTTAATATGAGAAGTAAAGTTTTAGGTATTCAATTTTACTGTAGATTTGTTTCTTATCATTTTTTCTGCTAGACTAATATTTACAGAAATATTGACGGTTTAAGATTGAAAATTAACTTCCTTAATATCTCTGTACACATTAGAGTTTGAGCAAAAATGATAAGGTGATGAATTGGAGCAAATATAATTTTCTACAACTTTATTCCTTGCGCTTTTTTCGATTGTTCTAATATTAAGAGAGATATTTTATAACCCCCCCCCCCCCATTTCTCTCGACGTATGTCATTTATTGAATAAAATTGGACTTGAAAATACTAAAATCATATATGACATTTCATTTTGATCAGACTAAAATTGTGACCGCCAGAGAGTCATTTATATATTCTAAGGAAATTCGCTAAGTTGAAGCAGCTCCTGCGTAACGAATTTTTTTTCTGTGCAGTGTAGATTCGTTTCCAAAGGAATAACTGCAACTATAAGAGCGACCTTAATAAGATTTTTGAAACTGATATTTGGAATCACTGGTGTGTATTTTTAAAAAAAATAGCCTTGATGATATTATACAAAGTATCTTGCATAATTTTAAAATATTAATAATAACCAATAATTTATGTTATTATTTGCATCTATTTATAAATATATCGTTTAATATGTACTTATTTACATTATGAAAGTGTATACATGTATACTAATTTTAAATTAACTATTCTAAGAATTGCCATTTCTCCAGGAATTCTTTTTTTCAAATGTAATATATATTGGTTACATAAACAGTTTTTTTTTTTTTTTGCAAATATGGAAATTATTTACCATTAATATTACGAAATATAATCATATTTTATTAGTACATATTGCGAATTTTATTTTTGTGTTATGATAAATAAAACCCAAAGTTCCAATCATCACTGTGTCAAAAAGAAGATAAATAAAACCCAAAGTTCCAATCATCACTGTGTCAAAAAGAAATTAATGGAACAACACAGCGTACATACTTTCTTGCTTGTACAGTCGCTAATCAAAAGTTATATATGGAAAATGGATTAGATTCGATTCGAATTAAGACTATGTCTTATAAAGATACCCCGACCTATTGTACTATTGTACTATTTGATCTATTGTACTCCCTTTCCTTCAAAGGTGTTCCAGGAGTCGTATACTTTCTTGCCTTTAATGTACAATCGCTGATCAAAAGTTATATATGGAAAATGGATTAGATTAGATTCGATTAATAGTCTAGTCAAAAAGTTAAAAAACGTGTTAATTCTTGCCACTGCCAATTAAAATACGTGCGATAGCTCGTTGAACTCGTTATGACGTCTAGAAACATGTGCAAAAATTTCAAATCCGCACATAAACAATTGCAAAAGTTATAAACAATTAAAGATTCCAAAGAAAAGAGGTCTACTTGTGTGAAAATTACTCAAAAACTATTGGTGCTAGAGGAATTTTACACACATTTTTTTTTATTCGTTTTTTTTTTAATTTTTTAATAACAGATTTTCAGTTTTTTTTTTACATGCATTTTGTTTTTTTTTTTTGAAAAAATTTTTTTTAGGGTTGGTTTTTTTTTGTAAAAAATTTTTTTGAAGTCGGTTTTTAAAAAAATTTTCTTATTTTCCCATTATGAATGAGTATACCCTTTCAAAAAAAAAAAAATCGCAGAAATCGGTTATCACATATAAAATGGGGATTTTCCTCGATTTCCCGGGGATCCCCTCATCAGAATGCGATTTGGTGCCAATGGAACCAATGGGAAACCAAACTCTTTAAAACAAACAAAAAATTCAAAATCGGTTCATAAATGACGGAGTTCTGAGGTGACACACATAATAAAAATAAAAAAAATAGACGAATTGAGAACCATCCTCGTTTTCGAAGTCGGGTTAAAAATACATGTTGAATCTATATAAGCAAACATACAGAGATGTCAACCCTTAAATTATTAACAACTTAAAAGGTATAATACTTTTTAGTAATATAACTAATGACTAAAAAAATTAAAAATGGATAACCATTTATTTTTTTAAACATGCAATAAATTATCAAATACAAAATCTGGTCAAAATAAATATTTAAAAAAAAAAGTCATAAAACCTCTATACACAGACGTAGTCAATATAAAGAGGTTGTGTAGCAGATGCGCACCAGTTTTTAGTCCCGTGCACGTTTAAAATAATAAAATCGAGCTTACGCTACGTAATGGAAGATAGTGTACAAAAAAGGAAATTTTAATAAAAAACAAAGCTCTAATTTAGGATAACATGATAACGATTGAACTTAAAGAGATATTTTTGATTTTCTTTAGGAGAGCAAAAGTGTTATTTAACGTGAATAACTTTGAAACCATTCAATTTAGCTACATTGTAATTTGAGCATTTTGTAGAGGATTTAAGTCTCTATAAAACGATATCTTGATCAATCATCCTGTCACAAAATCGAGCCAAGATATATAAAGATTATCAAAGTTAACTAACTAATCACATTATCCAAGACAATTAATAACATAGCACGGGAGTTTGTCAATTGTTAAGGTATCTCAAGAACCAAAAACGCTATGAAGCTCCATTTAAAATGTGAGACCCACTATCTGGTACGGTACGTCATAATTTCAACATTACAGCTTTAATAGTTTCTTAGATATTTAACCCTAAAGTTCGCCTTTGGAGACTGACCCAATCCCTCATCATCAATATTCTAGGACAGTTCCAGTTGATTTTTGGTAGGAAGATAGGTATTAGGCTGAAACCACCCATAAAAGCGGTTATTTTTACCTGGAAAAGTGATAAATTTTACAACTAAAAACATCTTATGAAAAGTGTTTTATACATGGTAGTTTTAATATAGTTTAATATATAATGGTAGATTCTATGATCTGTGATTGGACACTTACATTAACAAAACACACCTCATTTATTAACGATTTAGCCCCTTAAACTCGGCCTTGCGCACTTCCGTGCTCTAGTTTGAACTAAATAAAAAAATATTTTGGTCTTCCAAAAACTACCATTTTATTCTCATTTTGTGTCTTACGTAAAAAAAACTTTGCAAAAAGTAATGAGATCTGACCAAAAACAGAATAGTGAGTGGGACCGAGTTTTCCAAGGGACGAAAGTAGTGGCATCTATGCAAAAACTATGTAAATAATTGGTATATACTTCATGGATAAATTTCGTAGGTGCAAGGTATTTCATATTTTACTTGGCAAGTGTCAGATTTTATAACACTCAATTTACAAAGAAATAAACTTACAAGTATAAATATAAAATACCCTGCACCTAGAAACTTATCCAATATACATACATATATATATATATATATATATATATATATATATATATATATATATATACATATATATACAATATATATATATATATATATATACGAGTATAACAATCATTTCCTCACTATGGTTAAAAACCTCGGTCCTTTCACTACTTTTGTAAGCGAACATTTTTGTTTTTATTGGGATATCAATACTTTTTGTATGCGAAAACTTGGTCCATCTCGCGTTTTTGTGGGATAAATTTCTAAAATTGCCCTTTCGATGATTTACAGTGATCTCTGGTACTGCGGCTGGTCTTGTGGGTTGTAAGGTCATTACGGAAAATCTTCTTCTAACAGTTTTTACACCAAATGGGACACTACGATCCGTACAGTCTCAGAAACAACAGAAAAACGATTCGATGTGAATTAAAATAAAACAATCGAAATTCAGGTTTTGAGATGGCCAGTAGCCTAGAGTTAATTCAACAGAACATCTCTGAGTGAACTTGATAATAAATAGGAGCTCAGAATAACTTAAGTGCACGAGTAGGAGGAAAAACTATTTCACTATTTTGCATTTTACAATTCGTTATTTTTTTGTAACTTGTTTACTATCTCAGGGTTGTGACCTACCTGGAAAATCTGAATACGTCAAGCAATTTTGAGACTTTGAAAAGTTAGAATGTTACTGAAATTTTCTGAAAATAATTGAATTGGTAATTTGTTTTCCTTCAGAATTAGTATTAATTATTTTTGACCCCTTTTATAAGATTTCAGACAATATCTCGTAAACCGCTCACCAAATTGTCAAACGAACGTGATTTTCGTGTTTTATTGGGTCCAATTTACCTTAATAAATATATGTAAATAGTCGAATAACAATTAATAGAAACACATTGTACATCAGATAGTAAAAAATTATACACGTTCTTAGCATCTAGATAGCTCAGTTGGCATAGAACTGGCCTGGAAAGGTCAGTGGAGGTCTTGGATACAATCCCTAGCCAAATTGTGTAAGATTTTTCAAATCTGCTTGGATAAAAATATTCTAGAGGCTTGAGGCAGTGATTACAGCAATAGGGGGTAATATCCGTCAATTTTACCCTCATATAAAGAAAAGCATATAAATATTTGTCAAAATGTAGTTGAATTGCAAAATAATTTCAATTGCAAAATATACACAAATAATTATAATGAATAATAACTTCGACAGAAATAATACTGTCTAAATCAAAACAAAACTAAGAATGATATGAAAAGGTTGGCTGCTACGTCACAGTCGTCTTTGGTGTAACGGAAGCATACTGGACTAGATATCCAGAGGTCCGAGGTTCGATTCCTGGTTGACGAGTTAATTTTTTCATATCAGTATTCAATTAAAAATCAATGACAATGATATTTGTCTAAATAGTATACGCTAAAGTCTTCTACAGTTTGTCTTACGTAACCGAAAGGAATTTGGACAAACATCGTATTGTTGACGCTTAAGTATACACAAATAATTATAATGAATAATTTCAAAGGCACCAAATTAAATGAATTTTTCAAAGTGCGCTACTTTTTTACTGAGCAGTGTATATATAGAGGTATTAATAAAAAAAAGATTATTAAAGTTGTTAGCTGAACATAAAAGAATTTCAACCAAAATTATTAAACATTCATTATTTATAAATATTAAATGCTTATACACATAAAATATGATTAGCTTAACTCTTAACATACGCGATATATACGAGAGTACGAGATATATATATATACAACAAAATATTAATAATATATTTTATAATGCTCCACATAAATAAATAAATAGAGATGCTGTTATTGTTGATGTTGTGATTCTAAAAATAACTTGGTGTAGTGTGTGTATATCGTATAACATGAGTACCTATAATTAGAATTGGAAATCTCCAGAAGTTATATACACACATGTGAGAAATACATGCGGTTCTGGGTATATGCAGTTATGTATGTGTGTGTACACATGCAATATATTTTGTCTAGTTGGATTTTTATACAATTGGTAATACCGTGAATACCGTATACAGACGGATGCAAAACTGAAGAAGGGATCGGGGTGGGAATCTACGGTTTGATTTAGGTAATAAATCAAACATAAGCCTCAACTTGGGGAAATATCCCACGGTCTTTCAAGCGGAAGTCTACGCCATACTGGCTTGCGTCCGTGAGAACCACCCTCCAATGAGACTCCAGCAAAACGAGGCTCTTGTTTGACAATATCATGGGAAACTTATGAGAAAAAATCACGACTATATTCGATCAGTTCACTTTTATGTAGCCAGGATCTTGATCTATAGATGCTATGAACGTGTATAATTTTTGACTATCTGATGTACAATGTTTTTTTATTAATTTTTATTCGACTATTTACATTCACTAATTAAGATACATTGGACCCAAAAAAAAAACATGAAAATCGTTTTGGTGAGCGGTTTACGAGATATTGTCTGAAATCGTATAAAAGGGGTCAAAAATAATTAATAATAATTCTGAAGGGAAGCAAATTAACCAATTCAATTATTCTCACTCTTCAAAGTCTCAAAATTGCTTGACATATTTAGATTTTTCAAGTAGCTCGCAGCCCTGGGATAATAAACAAGTTTTGTCCGTAAAATACTAACAAGTAGCAAAATAAATGGCTAACTGTAAAATGCAAAATAGAAAATATATATATTTAAAATGGTTTTATGGAAATTATCATATTTAGAGAAACTCTATTTTTATACCCAGTATATGTAAATACACAAGGTATATTAAGTTGAGTCCCGACTTTGTAACGCTTGAAAATATTAATCCTTGACAAAAATGCTTCACAAAGGTATTTATAAAATGGTCTAATTCGGCCATTTCCGCATGTCCGTCCGTCTATAAACACGATAACTCAAGAACGAAAAGAGATAACGAGTTGAAAATTTGTTTGTGTGTTCTAGAACAAAAAAGTAAGGCCTAGTTCGTTAATAGGCAAAGTTAGAACGTATTTCCCCCGCCAGGGGGGGGAAACTTTATATCTTTGGAACCGTAAGAGGTAGAAAAAAAAAAATTCTTCTCTTTAAAATAAACAACTTTTGATTGAAATTTTTTTCATAAACTTAATAGTTTTCTCATAATTTGTGCTCAATGTTCCTCGGAAAGCAAAAAATGTACCCATTTTTAAAGTCATTAGATTTTTTAAATTGTGACACAACAACAAACATTTACAAATAATTCATATTTTATAAACATTGAATGGGCAGAAACATTAACAATTCAAACATTGATATACAACTCAGTATATACCGGGTATTCAAATAATTAACTCAGTTAGTTGTTACATTACTTGTTTTTTTATTATACTTGAAACTTATTTAATGAATATCGAATAGTTTACAGTAATGCCCCCTACACACGAGGAACATTGAACAGCAACATTGAATAGCAACCTAGCATGTTGCTCTGTGTGTATAGTGGTTGCAGCAACAAAAAACATGACCTTGAACGGTTGCAGTAAAAATAAAAATTATTTGATATTTTGTAGGAGTTAAATGTTCATATAAAAATTGGCCATATTATCTGAAATGTTATGCTTTCCTAATATTTTATTATGTTTTATTACCTATATTGGTTACAATTTACATTATATATAATATATACAGTGTGTCTACTTAAGTTGGCTCCATATGGAAAATTTTTTTATTATAAGGTTTACGAAAAAAAGTTATCCTTTATACAAATTTCTGCTTTCGAAAATATTAGTAGACACACTGTATATATTTTATTTTTTGTATAGAATTATTTGTATAGTTTTTACTAGAGATACATTCATATAAACTATACAAATTAAATGAGATAGATAGAGACATATGATGAGAAATGATTGAATTTTTATGACTAGAGTCATAAAGAAATAAAATTAAATTTTATGATCCCAAACTTTGGTAGCAGCGTCTGTACTGAAAATATTTTATAGGCGGAGTTCAATGTTGCTGCAACCATGTTCTGCGTCTATTCTGTACTTAATACGCTTGCAAGTAATTATACGAGTATGTACGTGTTATTATGTTTCGATGTACAAAACTAGGATTTTTTACAAGATACTGCTGCCTAGATTTGGGTATGAATCGAGGCAGCAGAAATTTGGTATGTATAAAAAATGAACTATAAAAAACATGTTTTGTATGTTTTAAAGCAAACAAAAAAAAGTGATGTGAAACAATTTTATTCAGTTGATTTATCTCCGCAGGTATTTTTACTTCCATAAGTGGTCAAACAAATCGCATGGTTGAGATGAAGAGAGCTATAATTAGCACGCTTGTGTCAGCGATCTCTTCTCAACAACATACCACAACAAACAAACAGACAAACATTCTCTGTAGAATTCTATCTGTACTTATATATCTCCAATTGGCGGCAAATTATATATTAAATATAATTAATTTAGTTTCTTATACTGTTTATAATCATATATCTAATTTAATCACTTTTCAACATAAATTTTCATAATTCATATGTAAAGTAGATTATTAGTTGTCTCTATATTTTTAAGGATGTACGAGCACTGGAGCTTCAAAAAGATTCAGGCTTGACTTTTTTTTACATGTACTTGTAGTGCATATAAATCAATTACAAAACTTTCAGTGGGGTTTACGGGGTTCTTGAATTTAGTTCGAGTTTTAATGCATTGCTCTTATGGAGAAACCCATATTTTCACACGTATTTTGATAATTTTCTCTTGGAATAAAATAAGACGAATAAAAAAAAAACTACGCAATAGAAAATATAAATATTAATAAAGAGATTGATCCAGTAAAATTCCGGTACGACGGGCATAAACAAAGCGATATTTAAGAAAACAACTGAGATTTCGGGTAAATTTTATTTCTGTCGGTGGCAGCTGAATTACCCGAAATCTTAGGGTTTTTTTTTAAATATCTTTTTTTTAGGTCTGATATGACGACAAAAAATAATAAACTTTATTGTGGACTTTTATGAATGTACTATATAAGATTTTGAAGAATTTTATAAATGGACTATATATAGTGCTCGTACTAAAAAAAAAACGCAAAATTTGGCATATCTCCCTTCATATTTGAAAAATTTTTAAAAAGTAAAGTTCTAGGTACTTAGATTTACTATTATTTTGTTTCTTATCAATTTTATGTTACACTAATATTTACAATTTAAAATTGAAAGTTAAAATTCTAAATATCTCTGTTCACATTAGAGTTTGAAAAAAATGATCGTGTAGTGAATTGTAGCAAACATGATTTTCCACAACTTAACTCCTTATACATTTTTCGATTGTTCTAATATTAGGAGAGTTATTTTATATTTTGTGTTTTCTTCTTTCTCTTTTCCCCCTTACCCCTTGACTTATGTCATTTATTAATAAAATTTGCCATGCAAATACTAAAATCATATCAGAACGATATTTCATTTTGATCAAACTAAAATTGTGACCGCTAGAGAGTGATTTATGTATTCTAAGGAAATTCGCTAAGTTGACGCAGCTCCTCCGTAACGATTCTTTTTTTAGAATGAAGCAGTTTTAAAACATGATAATCCATCCAAGAAAGTTTAAAATAGATATTTTTAACATTAGAACAACCGACACCTTTTGTATAAAATACGACAAAGAAGTCTGCTCACAGAGATCAAATCTGATATACATAGAAAAGAAAAAACAATCGGATAACACCCAGATATATATAGAAAAAAAATTGAGAGAAACAAATGCTTCTGTAAATCTAAGTCGACCTTCATATAACAATATCAATTAATATTTCCAACACATAATATCACATCCAGTAACTAACTGTCTTGTACACTTTTTTTTCGATATCTTTAGAAACTTGTTTATCAAAATGAATAAAACAATTAAGGATGTACGAGCGCTGATGTTTAGTCCATTTATAAAATTCTTCAAAATCTTATACCGGTTGTTTAGTTTACATCTTCGCATAGCAGATCTCCGACGAGTATGAGAGAGTACATATGTATACATTAAGCAATGTGTATGAAAAGGAGGTTTTATAGGTTTGTTTTCTTACTTAAAGTTAAACTGTTGTGTGCTGAACATCAGAACAAATCATAACAACTGATCTGTTCACTTAAAAAATCCCCACTCTCCAAGCGTCATCTAACTGAATGCGTATCGTACGACACATACCACACACAACAGTTTAACTTTAAGTAAGAAAACAAACCTATAAGATCTCCTTCTCATATACATTGCTTAATGTATACATATGTACTCTCTCAAACTCGTGGGAGATCTGCTATGCGAAGATGTAAACTAAACAACCGGTATAGTACATTCATAAAAGTCCACAATAATGTTTAATATTTTTTTGTCGTAAGTTAAAATTTAATTTAAGTCCGTCATACCGGGCCTAACAAAAAAGATATTTAAGAAAAAAACCTAAGATTTCGGGAAATTCAGCTGCCGCCGACAGAAATAAAATTTACCCAAAATCTCAGTTGTTTTCTTAAATAGATCTTTGTTTAGGCCCGTCATACCGGAATTTTATTGGATCAATCTCTTTATTAATATTTCTATTTTCTATTGCGTAGTTTTTTTTTATTCGTCTTATTTTATTCCAAGTGAAAATTATCAAAATATGTGTGAAAATATGGGTTTCTCCATAAGAGCAATGCATTAAAACTCGAACTTTAACATTAAATAATTAATTCAAGATCCTCCATAACCCCCCCCCCCCCGCCACTTGAAAATTGTATAAATGGTTTATATGCACTTCAATACATGTAAACAAAAAATTAAGCCTTAATCTTTTTGAAGCTTCAGTGCTCGTACATCCTTAATGGAGGACAATAAATCTAAAAATCTTCTTGAACAACGTTGACAACAGTTTAAATGCAAATCAGAATTTATAAAACATATCAAATACATTTATTTTCAATTATTCCAGAAATGTTGAAAAATATTCCTATTCACAAAAATGTTGAAAATATTCCTATTCACAAAAATGTTGAAAATATTCTAGTTATTATTGTTGCTGGCATTCTCAGTGAATAAAAATTAAGCGTCCCTACACTTGCAGTAAAGCTTGCATCGCAAGTGTAACAAAATAAATTTTATATGTCACACATACTTTAGCTCAACACTAAACTACTCTTTCTATCAAAATTAGAGTAATGACAAGTATGTCTTTAGAAATGTAAAAAAAAACAGTCGGAATCGTTTTCGAGACATTCTCCAAAAACTAAAAAACATTCTGATTAAAGGATCGTTTCTGGTTTAGCTATAAAATTTCTAAACTATAATAGACTAGCTATCCCCAGCGGTTTCACCCGCGTTAAATTTGTATATAGCCTATAACCTTTATCAACAAACGGGCTATCTAACGCAAAAAAAAAATTTTCAAATCGGACACTTCAGCTATTGTATTAGTATAGATATGAAAAAAAAATTAACTAACTGAGTTAATTGCTTAAATATCTGGTATATACATATTCAGTAAAACATATTCAGTGGAAACAATTTTCAAACAAAAGTTGTTTATTTTTAAAAGAGGAACATTTCTAGCCTTTTTTTCCGATCTCTTACGGTTTCAAAGATAGGCAGTTTTGCCCAAAGATGATTCGATTTTGATATCCACTTCAAACTTAATCTTACTATATAGCTCTAGAACACACATGCAAAATTTCAGCATGGCAAACAAATGTTATTATATAAATAGGGTATAAACTTCAAAGGAACCGCATTTTCATCCGGTGCCTCGTCAAAGAGTTTTGCCCCCCCCCCTCTATTTCTGTCCCCGCCCATTGAGGGTCCATTCGGACAGTACGGGGGTTCAGTATCACTTCAAGACCCAGAATACCACTCATCATCCGATTGCCTCTCCGTCAAAATTTGCCATGCCATTGCCTTGAATATATCATTTTTTTCAGAATAAACAAACCAACTCACATAACATACAAAATCATATTAGAATATAAGCTACATTACCGACATTTTTTTTCAAATTGTCAATTTAGGTTATTTTGGTTTTATTTTAGGAGCTTTTGAAGTCACAAAAATAGATGATTTGTTTCCATCCGCCATATTGAATATTGGTGCTTATTGACGCTAACAAGTACTTAAAACGTCAATAAATTGCGCTTATAAGCGTGATGTCTTTGTAAACTTTCGTGGCATAAGCATAGCCATAAATGAAAGCAACGAAAAACAAACAGTTTTATAATCAACCTTATGGTCTAAGATCCGATTAGAAAAATCTTCCCTCATCTGTTAATTGAATGAAATAATGTTTAAAAGGCAGATAACATATAATCTTAATAGCCAGCAGGATTACGGTGGCAGACATTGCACTCATACATTTATAATATTGTTATCTGCCTTTTAAACATTATTTCATTCAATTAACAGATGAGGGTAGATTTTTCTAATGCCGGATCTTAGACCATTAAAGATTAGGCTCGCGAGGACTGTTCTGGACTATAATAAAAATATTTATAAATAGATTACACTACATTCTTTATAAGAACATGATGATGATATTATGACTAACTGTTACAATATCGTCAAAACAAAAATACAAAACAAAAACAGACAGACTTTACTTTCTCCGACAGGCACCAGATTGACCGCGGATTTGATGAAAAATATAACCAGATTGCATGTTATTGGTGATATGTTATGGTCGGACAGATTTGGCGCCACTATTTTACTGCATGCCATCGACGTCTATTCAATTTATTTATTTATTAACTGTTATAAAATGTATTCGACAAAACTTTACTTGACTTATTAAAAACAACTAGCTGAGTTAATTGCTTGAATATCCGGTATATACTGAGTAGATGAAAAAAGTTTGTAATAAAGTTGTATATTTTAAAAAAGGAACATTTTTTGTTTATAAACAACAGTGTTGTTCATTTTGTCCAAAAATGATCCGATTTTGTCCATTCACGAACTTGACCTTACTTTTTAGCTCTAGAAGACATTATACGAATTTTTGACTTATCGTGTTTACAGACGAACGAGCGGATGGCCGGGCAACTTTGCTGAAACGATCTTGTAGCGGTAACTCTATTAATATCAAATATGCAGATCCAGGGCCCCTAAGTACTTGGCATTCGGGGCCCCCCCTTTCGAAGCCATTTTGGAAATTTAGCGAATTAAATGCACTAGTACAGAATATATAATTTTTAATTGACTTTAATTATTTATTTTCTTATGGCAGGACGGTCGGCCTGCGTTCAGGTAGATGACCTGTTTTTGTTTGGCATTTTGGTTGACAAGTGCAAAAGTAGGACTGCCAACTTTTAAATAGCCAGGCTTTTGCGATTATATAATGCTTCCGCCGCTAAGGCCCCTAGGCTGGCTGGGCCCGTAGTCCGAGTCCTTGTAGGTCTAGGCGGAAATCCGGCGTTGCAAATATGCCTTCTTTTAATGCATTTCAACTACATACACCCTCTGATATCACGGTAATTATTGATGTTTATTACCTTGGTAACTATCAACAAAGTTATTCTGGCATTTTCTACGATTCAATTAATAAAGATAAACTAAATCTTTTATCGTATTTATTTATATGTAGAATTACTATTATTGGATTCTTTTATATAATCCAATCTTCTACATTTTTATTAATTCATTTTATGAACATCTATACTAAAATTTTTTTTCTACAATCAATATTTTCAACCGTTACAAAGTCGGGACTAAACATAATTAATATACCTTGGTATATATTATATACCAGGAATAAAAATCCTTATAACGGGCTTTACTTGTTAGAAGAGTCAAACTAATAATGCTTTTTTCAATTTAACTTGAGTTAATTGTAAAAATACTCTGTATATACTGAATTCGTTATCACCGTGTAAGTATTTTACTTCTATCCATGTACAAATAGCGTCAAGAGTCGTGCTATTTTTTCAAAATTTTATAGTTGATTTGTGCCTTATTTATTCGGATTTTGGAAAAATGTTTCGAATAAAAGTAGTTAGTATAGTTAGAATGAACAACTCATCCGAAGTATTCTGAAATTATTGTAGATTATGTTAAAAAATATAAATAAAGTCTTCTGACGTGTAGTTTGTAGTTTATCTTTTATATGGAATAGATAGTTATCTTTGATTTTGCCTATTTACGAACTTGACCTTGCTTTTTAACTCTAAAACACACATAAAAATTTTCAACACCCTATATCTTTTCGTTTTTGAGATATCGTCTAGATATGCGGGCGAGCGGACGGAGATATTTTTGGAAATGGACTAATTAGGTCATTCGGCCATATAACTGAAAATTTATATGTGTGTTGATAAAAATTAAGGTCAAGATCGTAAATGGGCAAAATCGGACCATGTTTGGGCAAAACTCTCTAGGAAAACGTAAGAAATAAAACAAAAATTAAGACAAAAAATGTTCTTTTTAAAACTAATCAACTTTTTTTCATAAATTCAGTATATACCGGGTATTTCACTCAGTTAATTGTTATTTTCACTTGTTTTTTATCAGACAACAACTTTTAAAATTACTTGTAATTATCAATTGTATAGCTGACTCATTCTGTATACATAGGGTTTGAAAAATGACGTCAAATACATTTGTTCTTAAATCAAGTTTAATTCACATCATATATAATTGCACATAATAATAATAACATACTTTTAATTCATTTTTTTTTTTCATTACCTGTTTACGTTTCAAAATTACTTAGATATTATGATTGCAAATATTATGATGATGATTATTATGATTATACCCAGAGCAACAACTACGTGAAGCCAACAGCTACCAGCAAGCAAGCAAACCAGCAACCACTCTGATTTTATATTAATTATAAATTAAATATAATATCGAATATAAGATTGTTGTGAATACTTTCAACTGATTCGTATTCGAATATTTAATCGCCATAACAATAATAGTACAATCAATAGAGAATATTGCGCTTGTAGCGGTGTCGCTTCATCATTAAATTATTATTATAATTTTTTTCATCATTTTTATCTGTTGCATAACAACTATAACTTCCCTCTATTATCACGGTTGCTTTGAATGTTAACAACCTTGGTAGTTTACATATTAAAATAATAACATTTCATAAATCAAATCAATAAAGATCAATTATATCTTTTATATATATTTATTATTTATTTAAATAATAATAATTTAATACAACAAACTTTTACACCACAAATTACAGGAGTTATTTTTTTTATTTAGATTCAGTATCACGTACTGAATGAAAATGAACAAAATCATTACAAGTTTCGACCCCGGAAGTTCCGCCATTTTGAGAAAAACTGTATAAAACTGTAGATATTGGCCAATATCTCCATTACCCTGCACTTTAGGCCAAAAATGGTAAGTAACCATTAACCCTTCTTGTAGCTAATTGGATTTCCTATTTTTTTGTACCACTTACCGTTTACGACTTATATTATTACTAATTATTTATTGACTTTTTTACCGATATCTCCTCTTTTAATAATTGTTTAAACAATAAAATGCAAATCACTAAACTTTTAAATCTACAAATTACCTACAACTTTTATTTAAAATTTTTTTGTCTAAAATTAATATTTTTAAAATTATAACGCATTTAATGTTGCACTACCGGGTGCAAGGTTAATAAAAACGAGGCATACATAGTACAATGATGAAAATTAAATAAATGTGTTAAGAAATATGAATGATAGTGACATAATTAACAATAAACAATTTTCTTTCTAAACAATAGGGAATATGCATGAAAATTTTTTTTCACTTGAATTGAAGCATGTTTACTTGACAAATATCAAGGTAAAATTACTTTTTAAATAACTTTAAAAATAAGCGAGATATGAATGATTGAAATTCCCGATTAGACAAAGAGGGTGATAGCCCTCTTGATATGTTATGTGACGTCATATTACACTTTCACCATTTAAAATACACGTAAAACTCCGTTTTTAGTATTTTTGCAAGAAAGAGACAGATAATAATCTTTAAAAGCTTACAGCTTCCTTGATATTTGTCGGATTTTAATTTCGTTTTTAAATATTCTGAAAATAAATGTGAAAAAAAATTTTCATGCATATTCCCTATTATTAGAAGAGCTATCTGTCAAAAAGTCAATAACTAAATAGTAACAGTCGTATAAGTCGTTAACGGTAAGTGATACAAAATAAAAAAATAAACCAAAAAAATAGGAAATTCAATTATGTACAAGAAAGTTCATTACCATTTTTTACCTAGAATTCATGGTAATGGAGATATTGACCGATACAGATTTTCTCAAATGGCGGCACTTCCGGGGTCGTAATTTGTAAGAAGTTTGTTCATTTACATTCAGTACGTGATACTGAACCTAATTTTTTTTTTAAATAACTCCTGTAATTTAGTGTAATGCGGGCAAGAGTAACGGGCTTCTCTATTGACTGTACTATAATTTATGTCGAACCAATGCATTATAAGTATTGTAGGTATGCTTGTAAGTTTGTGACGAGCTGATGATATATTTATACATAAGATATGTGCTTCATGTTTTATTCAAATATATTTTTTCACTAATCTCTATAAACTCTGAATAGATTATCCTATCTTACGCAATTAACCCCAAATAAGTAAAGAATTTTTGCTTCTGCGCGCCTGCGTAGCATGTCAACAAAAAAAAAGTTTAAAAAATTTTTTTTTTCTTATAAAACAAAAAAAAAAGAGTTGTACTTTGATGCTATTAAAAGTTTGAGACCATTTCATAATTTTTTAGCCCCGAAAAATCACTTTGAAAAATTGCTTTTTATACACTTTAGATATGTTTCAACATTAAAATTATTTACTATTCAGTAAAAAAAACGCCCCCCCCCCCACAAAAAAAGCAATTTTTCAATTTTTCGGGACTAAAAAATTATGAAATGGTCTTAAACTTTTAATAGAATGAAAGTACAACTTATCCAGAAAAAAATAAGCCCCAGAACGTTTTTCTACTACCTCCCGGTGGGCAACAATGGCCAATTTTCAAAGACGTCGTTTTTTCGAAAAATCGATATATATGTCAAAAATGAAAAAATATTTTTCAATTCTGTAAAAACGTACTTATTTTGTTTCTTGAGATCTACCTTTGTGGTAAATTTCAAATAAAAATACTCAAATTTGAAAAAGTTATGGTAAAGAAATGGCATTATTCGACGGTGTTTTCGAGATATCTCGAAAAATTAAGTTTCGATTCGAACTCGACAAATTTTATTCTGAAAGCTCTTTTTATTACCTACAACTTTGCAAATTTACTTTTTTTCGATTGGAGTTGTAGTTTTTTTTTTATTTACAAAAAACTGTTTTTTCGGACTTGCGAATTTTTTAGGTTAACTTCGCCATTTCGGATCGAGTTACTACACATAGCAACTTTTCTTAGAACTTTTTTTCCTACACGACAGTATTTTTTATTTTTGGGTAGGAATTTTTGCATCATTAACATTAGATTGAAAATGTATTCATTGGACTATTATAAGCGTGTAGGCACTCAAAACGAATACAACCATAGTGCCATCAATCACTCTCCTAGACAATCCTATCAATTATCACGCATAATAAAAATATCAGGAGCTCAATAGAAATAACATATCGATTCCAGCGAAATCAACGAGGGTGGCTTCCTATTAGAAATGTGCGGTGACCTTATAATGATCGTTTTCAGAACAGTTAAGTCCTTAATAAACTAATTACTAACTGGTGCTTACAAGAGTATTTTCAACAGCTTGAAAAAAGTTTCATTGCGTTTATAAGCGTGAACGCTGAAAACGTGCAAAAGTGTTTTTTCATGCTGACGCTGGTGACCGAATTTGACGCTAGAAACCAGCGTCAATCGTCAGCATGAAAAAGTACCATATACCCCAAACTAATACACCCTTACATAGATGCTCAGAAGTATTTTTTTAGACTGGCTGACTGGCTTAGTTCACTAACGATTTAGTAGAACACAACCGTTAAATAAATAAATGATTATCACAACGATGGAGACTTGTGTAGTCTCCATGATCACAACATTAAATTTACTTATTTTATTTACATTATCTGCCATCTATCCGCAATAAATGTAAATATAATGTAGACAAAGAGTAAAGGAAACTAACTTAACCACATTATTGAAAGTAATAAATTTTAATATGTATGTATATTAATAAAAAGTAACATCGTCTCATATCAGTCATCAGTTACTTACTCTCTCTGTGTTCATATTCATTTATTACTCAAACAATTTTATAATAAAACAGTCATTGATTATTACATGATCACAAATTTAATATGGCTGATTTATCTTATTACTTGAGTCAAATCAGCATTTTCAGGTAGGTTGATTAGAACCGAAATTTTTTCACATCGATTCATCTTGACGTCCTGTATATGACCCTAAATTTTTACGGTCCGGCTCGTGACGGAAAAGGGTCAAAATTGAATTTGTTTATAACAAATAAAACGTTTTTTCTTAATATCTTTTTTAACATTTTTAGTTTTACACAGAATATTCTATATATAAAAAAAAAAACAAATGAGCCCATGAACATTAAAATTGGTTTATTAGAATTTGAGGAAAAAATTTCCAAAAACGAAAAAATTTTAAATTAAAATCAAAAAATTACTTCATTTTTGAACAATAGCAAAGTATGCCTTTTATATGTTAAAATAATATGCCAAATTTTAACCTTTAAAAAAAATTAGGTCCCCAACAATTATTAAAATACCATGTCACCTATTTTTATAAATAAAAACGGTGCATTTGATCCTAGACGAATAAATCTTTTTTTTAATGAAAGGTCTTCAAAATATCTATAAAATGAAAACGAAAATTATTTTCTTAACTGTATTTTTACCCATTATTTTTCAATTTATTTATAACGCGCTATAAAAAAATTTAAAAAAAAAACAGTTAAGAAATTATTTAAATAGACTTTATTTTCTTCTCAAATATTCCGATACGTTAACTTTTTAGAGAGTTATCATATGTTTTACCTTTTGCTAATTTACTTATAAACAAATTAATATTTTTTAGGTTTTATAAGGCTTAATCGAAAGCTTAAAAAGTTACCTATCTAACTATAAACTCAAGAACAGCAGGATAAAATCCGTCGCTATTTAATTAAAAAATAATATTGTTATAATTAAAATACAGCTTGATTAAATTTATCAATTTATGTGTATGTTTATCTCATCCATCCAATGTTTGAATGATTAGACAAGCATTACCTATTGAATAAGCATCTTCAATAAAAATTCGTTCATCGATACAACTCCAATAGCTGAATCCACCATTTTTTCTAAAAAAAAGTTTTAATGAGGCTATGACGTGTTGTCAAAGAATCTTGATTTAGTAATTAATGGGGGAAAAAAATAAAAACTAAATGCTGTCAACTGAAATTTTTTTTGCCAAACTAGATTTAATAAACGATAATATATAACTCAAACAAACTTAAACATGAACTTTTTCAACGAAATTAGTTTAAAAACGTTAAACGTTAACGTATTGTCAACGACAATAGCAAAAAAATTCGTTACGCAGGAGCTGCGTCAACTTAGCGAATTTCCTTAGAATACATAAATCACTCTCTAGCGGTCATAATTTTAGTGTGATCAAAATGAAATATAATATCTGTACCGGTAGCACCGTTCACAATAAACTTTGGTACTAAAGACAAAAAAATAAATTGCTTCGATCAGATACCAAAATTCCTTAATCAATCTCGTGCCCGATTTATTTTGTCTCGTGCCACCATTGGTTCGCAAGACATAATGGTTACAGATTGGTAGCCACAATAAACTACAAAAATCAAAACAATTAAACCATCAAAATGGGAAATAACTTCTGAACATTTATCCCAGAAACATAAGAAATAGTTCAACATATGGATATGAAACACGAAAACGATTGAAATCTAAATATCCGGAAATAGAAACACAGAGAATCAAACTCCTACACGAACAGTGTAAACAAACTGTTTAGTATCATTCGTTGATCAAGAAGTGAATTGGCCTAAATATAATGAATGCACATACCATACGAGTATGAACATAAATATTTTGGCACCAAAACAATCAAATTTTCAAAGTTTCATTCAGTAATAAATCATCAAACGAAATAATTTCCCATATGTCACGTTTTAAGTTTACTTTTAATGTTTTAACTCAAATACAAATTATGGATACACTAACAAACAACATCATCAAGTTAGAAAACAAGTAAAAAATTAACTTTTTTTAACAAATTATATTTATACACTGTATAAATAAAAGATCAATTTACTTATAAATATCCATTTTTTTCAACTCAAGTATTATTATTTTTGGGGTTGGTGCCAGCCGCATCTGCTGTCTTGTTGTCGATTATGAAATGCTTTGCACTCAAAGTGAAATTAAAAGTGTATGGTCTAAAATCCGGCATTAGAAAAACCTTCCCTCATCTGTTAATTGATTGAAATATTATTGAAAACGCTTATTGCAATATAAACAATTTGGCAAAAAATTTTTTTATTTCACGCTTTTTAGTGACTTTGAAGTCCTATGACTGATTTTATTTATATAAATATGGGTAGACCTACTAAACGACCAACTAATTTTTAGTGCATTTTTTTATAACACTTTTTTTTTATCCGTTTTTTTTTTTTTTAATTTTAGTGCATTTTTTTATAACAGATTTTCAGTTTTTTTTACAAGCATTTTGTTTTTTTGTTGGGATCGGTTTTTTTTGTAAAAAATTTTTTTGAAGTCGGTTTTTAAAAAAAATTGCTTATTTTCCCATTATGAATGAGTATACCCTTTAAAAAAAAAAAAAAAATTCGCAGAAATCGGTTATCACATATAAAATGTGGATTTTCCTCGATTTCCCGGGGATCCCCTAATCAGAATGCGATTTGGTGACAATGGGACCAATGGGAAACCAAAACCTTTAAATCAAAATTAAAAATCGGTTCATAAATGACAAAGTTCTGAGGTAACACACATTAAAAAAAAAAATACAGACGAATTGAGAACCATCCTCCTTTGTGAAGTCGGGTTAAAAATGAGATACTTCACCCCCTTACGGTTATTAATAGCCGAAATTTGCAGACACCTGCGTGGCCTACACTAATGAGATATGTGTATTCAATGCCTAAAAACACGCAGGCCCGTCTTACGCGAACCCATACTAATGAGATATATAATATAAAAGGGTATAAAAACACGCAACAATTAATATAATAAAACTAATTTAATTAAAAATATTTTATGTTAAAGAATCGAAAGTCAGATTATTCTTAAAACACAAATACAGTCAAAACCGGCTATACCGACATCGGTTAACAACGACGGTTCGATTATTACGACCAAATAGCAAGATCTCGCCGAATCCCCATATAAACACCTATGTAAACATACCGCTTATAACAACATCGGATAAAGCGACAACCTTTATAATGCACATATAATATACCTCATTGGCTATAATGACCAACCGTCATACTTTTCAGTAAAACAAAACATTATTTTGGACCTTATTCTAATGAAATAAGGTATAATAAGGACTATTTTGTCTTATTATTAGCTATGCACTTTCTCCCACTCCACCCGAGCCTCTTGCGTGCTCTGTGCTATTTGACCTTGCATGTATTACGACTTATTAAGTGCGAATAGCAACCAGTCGACAGGTCATACGAATCGTTTTGATTTGATTTTGTTCGGACGTTTTTAAGTCACCATGTCGTAAAAAACAGAAAAATGTTTAATATTTAAGAAAAATCACACATTATATGGAGATTAGAAAATGGTGAGTCAAATGGGGATATTGCAAAGGAATGTGACGTCTTACACTCTACAATATCAACGATTTGAAAGAATAAGGACAAAAAGCTCTTTTTGAAAATTAAACGGTTGAGGGTATCGGAATATATGCAAGAGGCTTTATTAACGTGCTTTATATATACATCAGAGGAAATTATAAAATTTTGAAGTGATAGCTCGACTTTTCATATGTATATCGCTTATAACGACTATCGGATATAGCGTCCTTAGTTATGTGGTCCCTTCAATGTCGTTATATCTGGTTTTGACTATATAGTAAACTCAAACTAGAGAGTACATCCATATTGTAGCGGTTTGCCCCGGTTCGTTTATTGAATGAAGTAAATTCTTTTTGACTTTAATAATTTATTGACGATTTAAAATATTATGTGTATAATTTACAAAAGTTATAATTTCAAGAGTATTTTTTTTATAATGTTCACCGTTTGCTTGTCTTTCACATACTGGTTATATTTTGATCTGTATTGATAACAAAAACAATATCCATATATCGTCGTCCTAGAAACATGACATAATTTGTTCAGTTCCACTTTCACAGGTAACTTAATTTCAATACAAAATACGTCGCCAACTGCCAGGTTAATATTCGTTACAATATGAACGACGCGTCATCATAGTACTGGGTGTCATATGATTGGTTCGTTTGATAACTGAGATCTTTAAATCTGAATTAAGTTCTCATTTCAATCGTTTGCTAGTTGTTGTTTACTGTTATTATTTTTGTGATCCATCCATCCATTTCAATTGTTTGATTTTTTTAAATATTTATTTTTAATTTTTATTGTTATGTTTGCTCTTGTTATTATTTTTTTGTTTCCATAAACGAAGGAGTTTACTATAGTTATTAATACTTTTAACAATCGATGAAGGACATTATTCACAAAACCCGGTTAATATTTTCATAGATTATTATTTACATGATTATCTCATTTTGGACATTATTCATACTGTTTGGGGATTATAAATATTGTCCTATTAAACACTTGATTCATTTAGCATACTTGATGAGAATTATTACGGAAATTGACGGACACAAATTAAGATGATCTCCAGATTCATCTTACTAAAGCTAATCTTACACCGAATAAAATCATGCTTGAAACCATCGTCTTACTGAAGATGATCTTAATGTATATCTATGAATTCATCATGTTTTAAAACCAATAAGACGGTATTCATGGAGGTAAGCTTAATAGGCTATTGATTATGTCCTAAAAAACAGGACAAGAAGGAATTAAGACGTTCACGGGTTTTTATTGCAGGAATCGGTCAATGGGTCATTTAAGAAGAAAAAACCGCGGAGTGATATTAAATTAGAGGGTGGCAATTGGAGATAGAGGTGAAAATGCACCCTTTTCAGTTTTATTAATATATCTCGCAAACGAAGCAAAAATTCGATATATTTTTTATAAAACATTTTGTAGAGAATTGAATTTCCCATCGAAATGGCATATTTAAAACATTTTTTTTATGTTTGAAAATGTTGAAACAAAAAGAAAAAAAAAGCCAAAATTTCGATTTTTTTGTTTTTTAGATTTTTTGCATATAAATGGGTTAAAAAAATTGTTTTGGTTAAAAATTGACCAAAATATGACCACTCGAATATAGCTTTACTTATTATTTTTATCCCTCTTGTACAGATATTGTTTTTATTCTCATTTTGTTGAAACAATCAGACTTATATGAATATTATTTTTTACACCCGTTGAAGATACTTCTATCAATAATATTCATCATGTTATTGATGGTGGATACTTGTTGCCTAAAATCGTATGGAACGCTAAGGAAACATTTGCAGAAATAAGTACGAAATTTAGTAATCATTTGCAAACTTTTTACAAAGATTGCACTGTAGTTATGTCGGTTATCCCCTAGTGGTACGAAAAGTGACACTAGGATTATCCTCGCATATTGGTACGAAAAGTGCAGAAAAGCAGCGTCGAACTAATCAAATTGGCCCAGGAGTTTAAATTAAAGACTTGCTGAAGACTGGACTATGAATACAGGCCAGGTCTATGACTTACACTCATCAAATAGTTATTTTTAAGTTCATGTCAATGCACAATAATAACACACAATGTTGTTTTTATTTGTATGTATAATATAATCATAATTTTATTCAATCATACATATTATTATTATTATGTTTTATTTACAATATTACGTGTACTTTCAACTATTTAAAAAATAATAATTATTCAAATATTGCATACGTAATCAAATATGTATTTATGTACTATAAGCCACAAAAGTAACGCTCATTTTTCAAAATTTTTACTTGATTTGTACCTTAAACATTCGATTTTTTTGAAAAATGATTCGAACAAAAGTTGTTCGTATATTTATAATGAACAACTTTTATACGAAGCATTTTTTCGTAAACCGAATTAATAAGGCACAAATCAATTATTAAATTATGTAAAAAAGAACGCTACTTTAGTGACTATTTCTATTACTATCGTCATCAAAAGTGCTGGGCTGTGTGCATTGTTCAAATTTTTAAATAGGAATTCGGAAATTCGAAATGAAAGTAAGCAAGCTGAATTTATGCAGAAGCGTTTAATTTGATATCCTATAGACACGGGCAATATAAGTCTCATATAATAGACCAGGAGAGAGGGATTTATAATTAACCCTAAGGCTTGATAATTAACCCTAAAATATGAAAGACGGGTTCTTGGTCGCCACACGCTTTCCGGTCATAAAGAAAAGTGTTATACTGCTTGCCTTTGCAACTTAAGGTAGGACAAATAAATTGAAGCTCTAATTATCAATGGTATACAATCGACAGCGGCCAAAAGGGCTCAAAGGGTTACAAAAAATGAAAAAAAATTAAAGAGGATTTCCGTGTTTTCAAATTGCATGCCGATGTAAGAAATTGAAGTTTTAATCACAAAAACACTCTGGGAAAATTGGCATGCCGCCACGTCGTATGACCAACGGTGAAACATCTCGGGAAAACTCTGTTAACATTCAGTACAGGTTTTCCATGATCACAAACTAACTACCCTTGGACATACGAGGGGCGCATACCAATTTCCCAAAGTATTTTTGTGATTAAGGTTGTTGTGAAAAAATTCAATTTAATGACAGGTTCTTCAAAATTGTACAGCTTATTATTTCAATAATAAAGAATATCCTGTCAAAATTTGAAGTTGATCCTGTTTTTAGTTTTTGAGTAAAAAATGATAAAGTTACGATTTTTAAGAGATTTTAACACAGGTTAAATGGACTCGTCGGTAAAAATATGAATATAAAAATCGATATCTCGACTACCAGTGTTACGAAAAACTGTCATAATATTTATCAAAGTCTTATAAATACCTGGACCCAATTTCAAATTAATCTTGTTTTTTGTTTCTGAGATAATTAAATTAGTAGATCGAAAAATGTTCTAGTTTCATTTTTAGTTATATTTATTTTTATCTAGTTTTATTTAGTTGTATCTAGTTTTATCACCATGCAACTTTTTTGAAATACATAAAAACATATTTTTAATTATTAAAACTCTTCGAAAAAATGAAATTTAGGATTTAAGTTTTAAACAATATGTTTTTTTTTTACATATATATAAGTTTTTTACTAAAATTAAATTATTTGAAACGATTGAATTGCAAAATTTTTAATTATTTAGAGCTGGCAATGAATGAGATTTCAATGCAATTAGTATAAAATAAACTTATCTCCCCTACTTTCCCTCACCAGTTTCACAACAACCTTAAAACTTCAATTCTTTACATCGGCATGCAATTTGAAAACACGGAATTAATTTTTAATTTTTTTCATATTTCGTAACCATTTGAGCTCTTTCGGCCGCTGCGGATTACATGCCATCAATAGGGAATATGCATCAAAATTTTTTTTCACATTTATTTTCAGAATATGAAAATAATGTTAATACTGTAATGATATTTAAAAACGAAATTAAAATCCGACAAATATCAAGGAAGCTATAAGCTTTTAAAGATTATTATCTGTCTCTTTCTTGCAAAAATACTAAAAACGCAGTTTTACGTGTATTTTAAATGGTGAAAGTGTAATATGACGTCACATAACATATCAAGAGGGCTATCACCCTCTTTGTCTAATCGGGAATTTCAATCATTCATATCTCGCTTATTTTTAAAGTTATTTAAAAAGTAATTTTACCTTGATATTTGTCAAGTAAACATGCTTCAATTCAAGTGAAAAAAAATTTTCATGCATATTCCCTATTATTAGAGCTTCAATTTGTTTTTACTACCTTATGTTACATAGACAAGATTAGATTAGATTATGACAAGAACCCGTTTATCTTTCATATTTTAGGGTTAATTATCAAGCCTTAAAAAGGCTTGCGGTATAAAATGGAAGAACGTCACCTGTTACCATGTCCTAGTCTATAATCTCGTATCCGAGAATCAAGATATTATCTAACAATCAAAACCTACAAAAATTGCTTTTATGCACATACGCCGTTGGTCTATTAAATTTCATTAGAAATATTATAAAACTTATACATTCTAACTCGACCTTGCGCACTACCGTGCTCTAGATAATTTTCTAAAAATTTGATTCAATGTTTTTCGTATGATCAACCGATTTCGAGTTATAGTGCGCATTGTATATAGCAGGGGTGGCCAACAAGTCGATTGCGATTTTGGTCGATCGTCCGCGATGTCTTGACAAAATCTAATTAAAGAATTTGAGGTAAGATTTCAAGATTTTGAAAAAATAAATAAAGAAATTGTGGAATTTATATCTTTTCCTTTTAAAAATGATTTTAGTGTGAAACACGCATTAGCCAAAAAATTATTCATATGGAGCAAAATTTTACAAACTGATTTATTTCGTTATACAAGCCAGAAAATTTGAAGAAGATTTTTGGAAATACGTCAACCGAGAAAAATATCCCAATATCACCAAATGTAGCTAATATATTATTTTATTCTCTACATACCTATGTGAATCGGCATTGTCATACTTAAAGCTAACGAAGACTAAACAACGTTCTGTCCTGACAATTCGCATACTGAAGACTCATTATTATTATCTTTGTCAGTATATACACCTAATTATTATTCTTTGGTTAGAAACATAGCAAACTCAGTCTTCCCATTCATGTTAAGGCAATAAAATAAATTCTAAATCTGTCTATAGCTGTAGCTAATTTGAATTAAGTTTGACCCGTTAAATAATTATGTTGGTTTATAGTATAAACCAACATAATTATTGTATAATAAGCTATTGCATAATAATAAGGATGTTTATTGTCACTGATACTCTTTCTCATCGTCCTGGATAACATCATAAAAAAGGTCACAAATAAACCAAGAGATCGTCTACAATGGGGATTGGTAGAGAGACTCGAGGATGTAGATTTTGCAGACGACCTATATTTGATGTCTCAAAGCCTTAAAGACATAAAGGAGAAACTTCAAGATCTCCATACCCATGGGATTAGTGTAGGTCTTAAAATAACAAAGACTATAACAAGTAAATTACAAGTTTTTATCAACAAATGTCTTCGAAGGATTTTGAAGATTCATTAGCCTCACAGAATAACTAATGAAGAATTACTGAGAATAACAAATCAAAGTCCAGTAAATGAGACCATCAAGTAAAAGAAAGTTTGGTTGGATTGGCCATACGCTAAGAAGGCCAAATTACACCATCAGTCGCCAAGCCCTCGAGTGGAACCCTCGGGATTAATAGTTGGGCGGGCATGAAGTTTTACATGGTTCTAATGAGAGAGAGTGCGAGAGAATGATAACTTTGATATTAATTATCTCGTGTTCTAAACGGTCAAAAAATCCAACATTCGTTACATCACTAGTTTATACATAGGTAGATATATAGTGTTTCAGTAAGAGATGCACTTCCGTGACGTCTGTGAACTTGGCAGGACAAATTTATCTTAGCATACTACAATGTGCATAGGAATTTGCAGTTTTTTTGCAGTTATTTTGCAGTTCAACACATAAATTTGCAGTTCATTTATTTTTAAAAATAACCGTGTGTACTGCTAACTTCCGCGGAAGTTAGCAGTACAAGTTTGCGTACAGCGTTTAAGGGACCTCAAAAAAATTTGCGAATGAGCCAGGAATTTGCAGTTTTTTTGCAGTTCTCCAATAAGCTCATTCCCGAATTTGCAGTTCAATTATTTTTTAAAATAACCGTGTGCACTGCTAACTTCCGAGGAAGTTAGCAGTACAAGTTTGTGTACAGCGTTTAGGGGACCTCAAAAAAACTTGCGAATGAGCTAGGAATTTGCAGTTTTTTTGCAGTTCTCCGATAAGCTCTTTCCCGAATTTGCAGTTCAATTATTTTTAAAAATAACCGTGTGCACTGCTAACTTCCGCGGAAGTTGGCAGTACAAGTTTGCGTACAGCGTTTAGGGAACCTCAAAAAAATTTGCGAATGCGCCAGGAATTTGTAGTTTTTTTGCAGTTCTCCGATAAGATCATTCCCGAATTTGCAGTTCATTTATTTTTAAAAATAACCGTGTGTACTGCTAACTTCCGCGGAAGTTAGCAGCACAAGTTTGCGTACAGCGTTTAAGGGACCTCAAAAAAATTTGCGATTGAGCCAGGAATTTGCAGTTTTTTTGCAGTTCTCCAATAAGATCATTCCCGAATTTGCAGTTCATTTATTTTTAAAAATAACCGTGTGCACTGCTAACTTCCGCGGAAGTTGGCAGTACAAGTTTGCGTACAGCGTTTAGGGGACCTCAAAAAAATTTGCGAATGCGCCAGGAATTTGCAGTTTTTTTGCAGTTCTCCGATAAGATCATTCCCGAATTTGCAGTTCATTTATTTTTTAAAATAACCGTGTGCACTGCTAACTTCCGCGGAAGTTGGCAGTACAAGTTTGCGTACAGCGTTTAGGGGACCTCAAAAAAATTTGCGAATGAGCCAGGAATTTGCAGTTTTTTTGCAGTTCTCCGATAAGATCATTCCCGAATTTGCAGTTCATATATTTTTAAAAATAACCGTGTTCACTGCTTACTTCCGTGGAAGTTGGCAGTACAAGTTTGCGTACAGCGTTTAGGGGACCTCAAAAAAATTTGTGAATGAGCCAGAAATTTGCAGTTTTTTTGCAGTTCTCCGATAAGATCATTCCCGAATTTGCAGTTCAATTATTTTTTTAAATAACCGCAGTACATGTTTGCGTACAACGTTTAGGGGACCTTAAACAAATTGGCGAATGAGTCAGGACTTTGCAGTTTTTTTGCAGTTAATTTGCAAATTAATTTTTTATTATAAGTGTCCATAATGTAAAGCGTTAATTTTTTTACCGGAGATATAATTTGTTTTGAAATTTACGGATTAATTGAGAAATCTTGTGTTACTACATTGAATAAATTACCAACAACCAAAGTTGATACTAATGGTGATAATTTTATTCTTACTGGTCTTGTAGCATATAATGGAAAGGAAATTCAAAAACCCAATATAATGGGCCATTATACAGCAAAGTGTTACAGAGCTGGCTACTGGACTATATACGATGACACTGCAATGAGAAATAACGCTGTAAAAGGCACGCATGAAACCAAACCAAAGCCCATTTTCTACATAAAACTATAGTAATAAATTTTTTTTATTCAATTATTATTTTATATTATTCATATTGTTAAAAAATACTGACTGAAAATAACAATTTAAAAAAAAATACAAAAAGAATTAAAAAATGTTTTCTAATGATTAGAATAAAGAATATTCATAAACATTAGAATCTAATGTTTATGTTTTTGCAATAACAAAATTTTGGATATCACTTTGTTATATTGTCATACAATCGAAGTTCTAATTTTACAAAGATTGCCCACGCCGTTTTGAAATTATGAAGTTTCAAATTTGCAATTTGCACTACTTACCACATAAAGTATAAGATAGCTGGGCCAAATAGAGATGTAATCGCATAACAAATCTTTTTCAAAAACTAGTATTTTATGCAGAAAAATAAAAATATTGTATTCAAACAGGGCTACAATCGCCCAAGATGTATGTAATATTGCAATTTTAATTTACTTTCCGCGAGAGTTAGCAGTGCATATTTAAAAAAATAAATGAACTGCAAATTCGGAAATAAGCTTATCAGAGAACTACAAGAAAACTGCAAATTTCTGACTCATTCGCAAATTTTTTTGGGTCCCCTAAACGCTGTACGCAATTTTGTACTACTATCTTCCGCGGAAGTTTGCAGTGCTCACGGTTATTTTTAAAAATAATTGAACTGCAAATTCGGGAATGAACTTATTGGAGAACTTCAAAAAAACTGCAAATTGCTGGCTCATTCGCAAATTTTTTTGAGGTCCCTTAAACGCTGTACGCAAACTTGTAGTGCTAACTTCCGCACACGGTTATTTTAAAAAATAAATAAACTGCAAATTCGGGAATGACCTTATCGAAGAACTGCAAAATAACTGCAAATTCCTGGCTCATTCGCAAATGTTTTTGAGGTTCCCTAAACGCTGTACGCAAACTTGTACTGCTAACTTCCGCGGAAGTTAGCAGTACACACGGTTATTTTTAAAAATAATTGAACTGCAAATTCGGGAATGAGCTTATCGGAGAACTGCAAAAAAACTGCAAATTCCTGGCTCATTCGCAAATTTTTTTGAGGTCACCTAAACGCTGTACACAAACTTGTACTGCTAACTTCAGTGCACATGGTTATTTAAAAAAATAATTGAACGACAAATTCGTGAATGAGCTTATCGGAGAACTGCAAAAAAACTGCAAATTCCTGGTTCATTCGCAAATTTTTTGAGGTTCCCTAAACGTTGTACGCAAACTTGTACTGCTAACTTTTGCGGAAGTTAGCAGTGCATACGGTTATTTTAAAAAATAATTGAACTGCAAATTCGTGAATGAGCTTATCGGAGAACTGCAAATAAATTGCAAATTCCTGGCTCATTCACAAATTTTTTTGAGGTCCCTTAAACGCTGTACGCAAACTTGTACTGCTAATTTCCGCACACGGTTATTTTGAAAAATAAATAAACTGCAAATTCGGGAATGAGCTTATCGGAGAACTGCAAAAAAACTGCAAATTCCTGGTTCATTCGCAAATTTTTTTGAGGTTCCCTAAACGCTGTACGCAAACTTGTACTGCTAACTTCCGCGGAAGTTAGCAGTGCACACGGTTATTTTTAAAAATAATTGAACTGCAAATTCGGGAATGAGCTTATCGGAGAACTGCAAAAAAACTGCAAATTCCTAGCTCATTCGCAAATTTTTTTGAGGTCCCCTAAACGCTGTACACAAACTTGTACTGCTAACTTCCTCGGAAGTTAGCAGTGCACACGGTTATTTTAAAAAATAATTGAACTGCAAATTCGGGAATGAGCTTATTGGAGAACTGCAAAAAAACTGCAAATTCCTGGCTCATTCGCAAATTTTTTTGAGGTCCCTTAAACGTTGTACGCCAACTTGTACTGCTAACTTCCGCGGAAGTTAGCAGTGCACACGGTTATTTTTAAAAATAAATGAACTGCAAATTTATGTGTTGAACTGCAAAATAACTGCAAAAAAACTGCAAATTCCTATACACATTGTAGTATGCTAAGATAAATTTGTCCTGCCAACTTCACAGACGTACTTCCGTGAGCTATTGATAGATTAGCAAAAAAAAAACAAGTTTAAAAATCTTATATCGTTCTTCCATGATAAATTTTCCTGACCCAAAAAATCGAGAAAGTGAAATCGTAAAATCAAATGCTCAGCCATATTTATAACAACTATTTCATATGTACGTACACTCCCGTTCAATAAAATTGAACCAACCTGAAATGTTAATTTTCTTACATTTCATAAAACTCCTCACTTTTATAACTCTCTCCTCACTTTTATATCTCCATTTTATATTATTTATTTTTAAATAAAGATAAGTAGTATATTATTTAAATGTGAAAAAATAAATGGAAGTTTTATATTTTTTATTTAAGTAAACAAGTCAGTGATATAATAAGAAAATGTAATGTAAATACATGTTAAGTGTTATATCTCCCTTTTACGTATAAAAATAAAATAAAATGTTGTATCTGTCAAAAAAATTTACTACAAGAATAATCAAAATTGTGAGAGACTGATCCTGTTCGGTTCAATTTTATTGAACGGGAGTGTACCTTCGAACAAATAGTACAAGTCGATCGCGACAATTTTTAAGATAAAAAGTAGATCTTATACACACAAAAGTTAGCCGCCCCTGGTATATAGAATAATGCGATGTAGAGATTGGTTTATCATACGAAAAAATGCATGCAATAAAATTTTTAGAGAATTGTAATCTTAAGTTTTATAATAACCTCTAATCGCGTACGATGAACAGGAGGCGAGATATTTGCAAAATAGTGATTTTTTTAAGCTTTAATCTGTAATATTTTAACTCGCAGATTTAAGATTATACGATACTTTTTTATACGATATACGATACTTTTCATTATAAATTCAAAACAATGATTTATATGAAAGATTAGCTTGCGTACTTACATTCCGAGGTTTGCATACATTTTTATTTCACTTAATTTTATCGGGTTATACAGGTGATTTGGGAGGAGTCCCTTCGGTTTTCGGAACAAATCAACTGTAAAATTTTGACACAGGATCGTCACATTTGCTGTGGACTATGCACACACTGATAAAAATAATTTCTATAACCAAGAAAATATATTTTCTTTGAAATTTTTACTCAACGAAAAATACATCGTTGTTTTCGTTCAAGAATATGCTGGCGAGCCAAAAACATGTGTTTAGTTAAGCGATAAAACTAAAACTCTTAAACAACATTTTAAATGATGTTTGAAAAATGACACTTGTTCTCGTATGCCAAAGATCTTTTGTTTTTCCTCCTACATAGTAAAAAAAAATAGGGTAAACTGAAAGTAACCGTCATTGATTTCACTACACAGCGGGTATAAATACGGCGAACAGAATGAATCAGTCCACTGAACTACGCGGCATAGTTTGAAGAATTATAATAAGTTTGACGCAAACTTATGTCCACTGAACTACGCGGCATAGTTTGAAGAATTATAATAAGTTTGACGCAAACTTATAAGTTTATTGATTGATACCATTCACATCTTCACTTCCTCTGCTGGACAATTCCGTTCCTCTGCTGGACAATTACAGCAACATACACCCATTTTGAGAATTCAAAACAATGCACACACACAAACACTACAGATTAGAACTAAACAGCACTTTACAAGTCTCAAAGCACCATTGTACTGAATAATTAAGTAATTGTAAATTTTAGAATTGATTCATCATTATCAGTTCCGGTCATATTGAAATCAACCGCAAATTTCAATATCATTTTCTTACAAGGAAACTTCCAACTTAAACTATATACTTAAAACCGAGACAAATAACCCACATTAGTAGAGTAAAATTAGCATTTTTTAGGCAGGTTACTTGAAACCGAAATTTTTTAAATCGATTCACCTTGACGGCCTTGATATGACCCTAAATTTTTACGGTCCAACTCGTGACAGAACCGGGTCAAAATTGAATTTGCTTATAAGAAAAAAGCGTTTATTAATAAACGCTTTTTTCGAACGACACTAGACTTGAATGTTTAGACGTGAATAGTGACTCGTATGCTTTGTTTTCCTATCACAAACTTCAGTTTCGTTCTGATTGTTGGTGCGGAATATGCTTTGATGACATACAAGTTAGTGAATAGGCCTATAAAACTTTTTCATGTTACATATAATAATGGCGTCTCAAAAACGTAAGCGTGTTTGTATTTCTCTTCAACAAAAACTTGAGGGGCTACAACGTTTGGACCATGGTAAGTCAGTTGCTAAATTAGCTAGTGAGCTGGGAGTTGGAGTGACCACAGTCAAAGACTGGGAAAAAACCCGTAAAGACCTGGAATTGTATTCAATGACAGTTGAAACAGAAGATGCGTTGAAAAATAGACCTACAGTATTAATGTAACTATTTTTATATAAATAAAACTAATTTTTCTACCTGGGAAAAGACGTTTTCTTGCTCCTTGCGATATCCGACTTTTTGTACGTTCCGACCTCGGCTCTGTCCCGTTAGGGTCGGATATCAGGGGTTCTATTGTACTAACAATAAGATCATAACAACATTTTTTGGTTTGATAACAATATGTACCTATGACAATGGATCAAGTCACAAGCGAGAGTTTTTTTTTGTATTATTTTATACTGATTACTAATAGTGTCCTAATATTATGAAGAAATTAATTTACTATCGAAGTATAAACATGCATTTTAAGAAAACTTATTTGTTTTGATGACACGTAATTCGGAAATAATCTACAATCTCAACTACGTCGCGTTCAAGGTAATAATCATAGACACTAAACAAGGATACATAACTCCATGTAAACAAATAATTGGCAAAAATAAGATGTCAGTAGTGTTCCTTCGGCACCGGAAACAGAACAGAGAGTATAAGGCGTGAGTTTTAATTGAAAAGCATTACGCATTTATAGTATTATAAAAATTATTTCCAGCCAAAGTATTTTTCCAATAAAATATTTTTTTAAATAAATGATAAGTAATTTCAATTTTTCAATAAGGAATTAGTTGAAGTCGAAGTGATAGTTAAAATTCGTAAAATAATTACACAAAAATAAAAAGAAACATCAAATAGTTAAATATTAACCTGTAATGTTGGAATTGTAAAAATGAAAATAAATTGAATCAAATATTAAATTAATTTTTATTTATTAATAATAATGCTGAAAATTATAATGTCATACGAATGAAATTATATGAAATATAATGTCATACAATTTAATTAATTTTGGAATATTTATACTCGCTTTTGGTACTTTAAAAAGTCCTGATTTTTTAAACGCAATTGATCCCGTTGCTTATTGTCACAAGCACTACCACTTTTACAATTGTCTACTGCACATACTCTTCCCATTTTAAATGCTTTTTAAACAGTTTTTTATTTAATAAATTTTTTTTAACAAATTTCATACTTCGGGCTCATAGTTTGATTTAGTCTAAATCAAAATAATCACTTCGAAATAAAACTATTTACTTTTGCCTACTTCATTTCTATTTATTATACTATACCGTACGTTTAGTTGCCGTACGTTTCTATACCTTACATCTTCGCATAGCAGATCTCGCACGAGTATGAGAGAGTACCTATGTATACATTAAGACCTCCTTCTCATACACATTGCTTAATGTATACATATGTACTCTCTCATACTCGTGGGAGATCTGCTGTTCGAAGATGTAAACTAAACGTACGGTATTTCACTTCGGTACAGATGAGTTCCTATCAACAACTAGCGACCCTAGCGACATAAAAAGTGAATATAACTTCTACCATTTCGTTGCCATATTTTGTCAATTTTCCCGTTTGAGTTAGATCTCCTTTATATAATCTCCATGGTAATAACGTCCAACTACCTAGCGTAGTTAGGTCTATTATTTTATTTTGTACAGTGTGTATACTAGGCTTACTACATACGATATACAATAAATTAATTTTAGAGAAAATGAGAGGAATTTTTTCTAATTACCACTAAATCAAACTAACATGTTATTTTCCAATTAAAAATAAATAAATAAAAAACTAGACATTACTCGATTGAAACCAAACTGTAATTAACACGAGCAAAATGAATCGACTATAGAATTACATAACAATAAAACACTGTAAAAAATTTACACAAGAGTTTATTTTATATCTTAATCTTAAAATATGGACTCATCCAGACTTTGATCCATTTTAAGAGTGTACCAATTTCTTTAACTCTCCTTACACTAATCCCCCCCTCAACAGGTCTGACATTAAAGGCGGATCCACACTATACTGCTGATCACGGTTCGTTCTCGATCCGATCGATTATATTTATATTGTTATTCTCGATTCGACCGGATCTTCACTGTTACGCATAGTATGAATCTTACTTGATAATATTTTCAGACCGAGATCGAACCAAGAACGAACCGTGATCGGCATTGTAGTGTGGATTCACCCTAATCTTTCTTCCAATTTTCAATTCATTTAGTTCAATAGTGTTAGAACAATTCGAACGACAAAAAATTCCCAAAATTCATGAAATTAGCCCACTCTTTTTAATAAGCTATGAGCCCGAATTGAATAACAGTGCTTAGTTATAACGTCCTTATGATCCGACGGACTGAGTACGGAGAACCAGCAAAATTCTTCGGATTCGGAGAACCAAATAAATTTTTCTGTTTTCAGATTATACATCATTTAAAATGAAAAATTCACCACAAAGCATTTAGTAGACTAAGAAAAATTTATCATCTAATAGGCAAGGTCGATGGAAATATAGAGAAATTTTATCGAGATCGTTTCATTTGGACATCAATCGCTACATTTTCTTTAATAATTCGCTTTTGAGACAGCACACACTACAAACTTTTGATCGGGTTTAGATAGTTAGATCGGTCTCTTAATTACCATGGAGATATATGCAAGTTCGCACACTCAAACGATTTGAAATCGAACAATGATAAAGTTTATTAGGCAGTACTATTCTCTTTAAACTCCATAGTCTGCCAAATACCGGCCGACTTCTTAAACATTAAGACATGCTATACGAGTGCACACATTCGCCGACAATTTAGTTCATTTCTACCAAATTTATCGTTATATGTTGTGCGTGTCAACACGGTACAATTGCATTGATTACAGATGAATTAATTGATACATTGATAGAAGAGATCGAGAAACAACCAGCATTATATTTAAAAAAAATTCGTTACGCAGGAGCTGCGTCAACTTAGCGAATTACCTTAGAATACAATAAATCATTTTGTAGCGATTACAATTTTAGTCTGATCAAAATGAAATGTCGTACATGATTTTAGTATTTGCAAGGCCAATTTTATTAATATATGACAACGTCAAGGGGAAAGGGGGGCTTAAAGAAAGAAGAAAATACAAAATATAAAATATCTCTCTTAATATTAGAACAATCGAATAATGTGTAAGGAATAAAGTTGTAGAAAATCATGTTTGCTACAATTCATCATCTTGTCATTTTTGCTCAAAGTCTTATTTAATTTTCAATCTTAAACCGTCCATATTTCTGTAAATGTTAGTGTGACAGAAAAAATAATAAGAAACAAAATTACAGTAAAACTTAATACCCACAATTTTACTTCTAATAAATTTTTTTATTTTTCGAACATTAAGGGAGGTATGTCAAATTTTGTGTTTCCCCTCCCTCTAAACCCCTCTTTCCCCTTGTCCGATTTTACCCAATAACGAACTTGACCTTTTGAATACCAAAAGCACCTCAAATACTAAATTTCATTCCAGATTAAAATTGTGACCGCTAGAGCGATTACAGACATATATATATATATATATATATATATACACAAATTTTACAGATGGTGATTTTCGACTTCTAGTAGGTAGGATCGATGGACATTTGAAGAAATTTTTGCAAAATTTTGAAGTCGGTACGAGACCAATAACTCTATTTCCTATCATGAAATTCGCTAAAATTATTAACAAGCTTTTTTACATTAATTAAATAAACTAATTTAACAAGCTCGTTGAAACTGGCTATGCCCAATTTCAATAAAAAGCGAAAAACTTTTTTTTTGGCATATTCAAGTTGTTTAGAATGCAGCATGTAAAACTTTGCTCGAATTAATCTACCACTGTATATTGGATGTATTCAATAAACTCGGCTTCTTTTCTTAATAATTCTTCTTCTCCTTCGTGTTATAGTAAGGGCAATAATAACAGCTTTTCCTGACAAAATTTTTGTCAATCAATAGTAAAATTTCTGTTCAAGCAATATTAAGGTATTTCCAAACTATTATTAGGTTGTCAAGAACTTCACGAAATTCACAATATTAGTAAAATGAATCCTCAGAAATCAGCTGAATTTTTTTGAGAATTTATCCCCATGGCGTTTTTTAAAAAATCGTTACGTAAATTGTGGAAATTTAACATGCATAAACATGGTGAAATAAAATGCACGATTCCGACTGTTTTTACTTCGAACTCTCTCAGTATAGTCACGGTTGTTCTGAAATTCGCCACATACTTAGAAATATTTTTCCGTAAAACTTTGGGAGAATGCCCATCGGGTTGTTAAGTTTTTTGATAAAATATGCGTAAAAAAGTGTATTTTTTTCATCTCCACAGCAGAAGGTTATTTTTTATGGTTCAGTTGGCATCCTGAGTACCGGCGCGCTATTTGAAAGTCGTTTGAAATTATATACTAATATATATATGATGTTTTATTACGGCATCTCCCTGATTCGCATATAGTTTTCTATACAGTTCTTTTCGCGCGGGTACCCGATCAGCTGATTTAGTTTGGAAATATCTTAACAATTAATATTAATCAATATTAATCATTCAGCAAGTGTATGTACCTACAACTAGAAATCGGACGACTTGCTAGCGACCAATCTACGCACCCACCACCAACAGGACTGTTTCATTGTACAAGTGTACGAGAATGCAGTCCAATTCGTCTAAACTATCTCAAATATTTAGAGGGAGGATGGAATTAAAAATTTTTTTCCTAACAGGATTACATGAGTTTATTATCTATTATTTATCGTATATATATAAAATAAAGTAAAAAATAAAATTAGTTACAGTATATCGTGTTTTTTTTTCATGATATAAATTGAACAAGTACTGCTACGTCATAAATCTCAAATAAAAGGGAAAAACCTTGAGAAAAATGTATAGAATTTGATGGTGTATATCGTAATATAATTAAACACAAAAAAATAGTAGTTGAGCTGACTAAAATCAGTTTGATGAAGCGTATTATGGAATTCAGACGAAAGTTTGTATGTGATATCACTACTACTTTTATAGCTAGGGAGTAAGAGAGAAGGGAACGCACACTGTAGATCAAACTATCGTACGATATAAAATTTCAAATTCGCCCCAATATCTAGATCAGTTTTTGTATTATAAATATGTATTTCGACTACAAAGTAGTCATCATCAGTATAAATTAACTAGTCGTAATTTACTCTTTGACAATTAGAAATACAGAGAAAATAGAGATTAATAGACAAAAATAAAAAAATTAAACAAAATGAATTAAAATATAATAAATTTTATTGAAATTACTATTGTTAAAATTACTTTCATTCGATTTACTCTTGTTAACAACATCCCTCTTAATAAAATTACTCTTATATTGTCTCGGGATAAGTTATTCGTTGCTAATTTGATGACATTTTCAGTGAAACTGTCACCAAAAACAGTTTCAGTACAAATATTTTGTTTAATTGTTTTTTTTTTTGTCTATTAATCTCTATTTTCTATCTATTTCTAATTGTCAAAGAGTAAATTACGACTAGTAAATTTAGAGTAAATTTATACTGATGATGACTACTTTGTACTCGAAATACGTATTTATAACACAAAAACATATCTAGGTGTTGGGGCGTATTTGAAATTGTATTTCAAAAACCTAGAGTTCTCATTATCATTCGATAAACTAATATTTATCGTACGATAGTTTGACGAATTGGAGTGCATTACCGCACATAGTACAGTCAATAGAGAATATTGCGCTGCACTAAATTCAGGAGTTTTTAACCCGACTTCAAAAAAGAGGATGGTTCTCAATTCGTCTGTATTTTTTTTTTATGTGTGTCACCTCAGAACTCCGTCATTTATGAACCGATTTTGAATTTTTTTTTTTGTTTAAAAGGTTGGTTTCCCATTGGTCCCATTGGCACCAAATCGCATTCTAATGAGGGGATCCCCGGGAAATCGAAGAAAATCCTCACTTTATATGTGATAACCGATTTCTGCGAAATTTTTTTTTTTTATGGTTTATTTTATTTTTAATTAGGTTCAGTTTTACGTACTGAATGTAAATGAACAAAATCTGAATGAAAATGAACAGTAGATATAGGTCAATATGTCCATTACCGTGTCCTTTAGGCCAAAAATGGTAATAACCTTTCTTGTGGATAATTGAATTTCCTTTCTTTTCTTTTTTTATTAATTTTTTTCGTATCACTTACCACGACTATTACTATTTATTTATTGGCTTTTTGATCGATATCTCTTCTAATAATTGTTTAGAAAGAAAATTATTTATTGTTAATTATGTCACTTTTTAACGGTTGAAAATATTGATCGCAGAAAAAAAAAATTTTGATATAGCTATTCATAAAATGACCTAATTAGTTCATTCGCAAAATTGTCCTTCCGTCCGTAAATACGATAACTCAAAAACGAAAAGAGATAGTGTTCGAAGGGCCAAAATCGGACCATGTTTGGGCAAAACTGCTCAATTTTGAAACCGTTAGAGATTTATAGACAAAAAATGTTCCTCTTTTAAAAATAAACAACTTCTGTTTAAAACTTTTTTTCCATTAACTCAGTATATACCGGGTATTAAAGCAATTAACTCAATTTGTTGTTATTTTAATTTTAATCATGTTTTTAATAATTAGGAAGCATTAAATGAATTATATCTCTTAATTATATAAACTGATGTGGGTCCGCCATTAAGATGGATGTCTATATAAACTATTTTTGATAATTACTATATTATGCATATAAGTTGAATAATATAATTTGTCCACTGACCAACTGACGTATGATTATGTAAAAATAAAACATGCAGAGTCGCGCCTAACTTGCTTGTTCATTAGAATTACTTTTACTAATCAAATATTATTTAACATAACAAAATACAGATATACTGAGCGACCGGTTTTATTAATCTACATAAGTTTTTAAAAAAGTCAGTGCAAAAACACTATTATTGACAAACATGTGCAATGAAAATATTAGAATAGATGTGTTAGATAAACAAACTTCATATAAACAAAATGGACTGCTATTAGGCGTTTGCACACTGGCCAACACGACACCGGTACGACAACAACTACGATGTCGGTGGACGCGTAATCTCATATAAATAACACCTATTTTGACAAAATGGAAACCCGACTTCAAAAATCAAATATTCTATAACAAAAAAATGCACTAAAAAGTAAAAAAATAATTGCATATTTTTGTGCCAATTTTAGTTCACCTAAGCAAAAAATTTTAAATATATATGTACAATTATTGTTATTTTTGGAGGCGGTGTCAGCATGGAGAAATTCACATAAAATTTGGACAATAGTAACTTTCAAATGATGCGAGATAGAGAAATTCTTTAAATATAAAAAAATGTTTATTTTACAAAAACAAACAACTTTTGTGTGCAACATTTTTCTCTGCAATCAATAGTTTAGATACAATTTCAGTGCGAAGCCTATGCGGGTCAGCTATAATAAATAAAGAAATACCCACTTAAGGGTTTTTTCGAAAACCAATCCTTAAGGGGAGTTTCGGTTTTTTTGAACTGAGTTCCTGAGTTTTGAACTGTTGTTTCTGAGTTTTTGGAAAATGGACCCTCAAGGTGAGCGTTTGTATGGATGATCAGTTTATTGGCCGCCAGTAGCCAAATGGACGTTGAAGCGGAAGTACATCTGCACACAAGGGCAGTAGAGGGATAATTAATAGCGGTCATTACTGGATAGTGGTACTGGCGGTACCACTGTCCCCGTGTGCAGGAGATATAGATTCGGCACAAATTAACAGTAAAATTTTGAATAGAGAATATATCGGAAAACTGAAACATATCCCATCTATAAAGATCTAGTCTAGACTGTATATAATTGTGAAGTTCGTGATGAACAATTACATTTAAAAATTAGATTTATCTATTAAAATATAGCAGCCACTTGTTATATATGCATACACAAAATGAACTAATAAAATATTTTAATTACATCAAATAACAGACCGGATCTCTATAAAATTTAAATATATTTAAATTAGAATTAACAGACTACTGGATTTTTAAAAACAGCCATAGAAATCTCAGAAACTATATGTTAAATTGTCTATTGTGTTTGGTTCAATTGTCTTTTGTGATTATCACAGCTAATAATCCGCTATTTTGAGGTATTTTATATTTTCCATTTCTACAATATAAAATTGTCTAGCATTTATCGATTTCGTGGTGCAATACCCAACTACAGGCCATCTCAGAAACTAAAAAAGATATCTCGGTTTTTATCGGTTATCATAATTGAATTTCTTGACTAAAACTTATTGGATTTCAAAAAAATGTTCATCAAAATCGTATGAAATATGACTGAGATGGTTGTTCACAACCGATTTTGAAATTTAGTTACGTCCCCAGATTCCATAAGATTCCACAGATAATTTTGTACATAAGTGAATTTAAGATATTTGCCTTAAGTGTCTGAATAGACAAAACGCGCACGCATTTTAATTTTAATTGATATTTAACACAACTAATTTTGTCTCTTCGAAAACTACTTTTTAGTTGGTTATAGTCTTTCCAAGACCATGAACCTAAATAAATGCCATGACTGTTCCAAGTTTTCCAGGTCTGTAGCCACCTTGTTTAGTGTGCTATTCATTTACTTGTAGGTAGTATCGGTCAACTATCTGACGTTGTTTAGTCCACAGTACACCACGGTTTTTTTTAATGATTAGTAAGAGGCTAAATTTTTGTCAGTAGCTTCCTTTCGACGAGACGTCCAACCATTCTCTCGCGAAAATTCTCGATGATAGTGACTAACGCGAAGCGCTTAAGAGAGTAACTTTTGTTTGTTTGACGATAGCAAAAATTTTATCAGTAACAGTTTGTTAGTTAAATTGAGAGATAATGTAATAAAGACTTCAAAAAAACTTTAGTCCTACAAAATGGATGGTGTGACGTCCTCCACTCCCAACATGTTCAAATAACTGGGTATACATAGTTATTAGTAACAAGCTAATTTTTATGATGTTAATTAATAATGTTATGTATAATTTGATGGCCACCTTGTTCTACAATTTCAGTGGTTCAATTTCCCAGTCTTACGCTCTGAACATGTCAATGTATAATTTTCATTTATAAACTAGAAAAATGTTTTCTTATTTCAACGACACACAACGTTTATACATATTGTAGGTCTCATTTCTCCAACCTTTAGTTCATAAAAGACTACTAATATTGTTTTTATCGTGAATACACTCAATCGCGCCAAGTAACTGTTATTTAAGTAGCGCCAAGTAATAACTATGTATACCCCGTTATTTGAACATGTTGGGGTGGGGGAACTGCCTGTCACACGATTCATTTTGTAGGACTAAATTTTTTTTGAAGTCTTTATTACATTATCTCTCAATTTAACTAACAAATTAACTGTTACTGATAAAATATTTGCTATCGTCAAACAAACAAGTTACTCTCTTACACGCTTTGTTAGTCGCTATCATCGAACATTTTTGCGAGAGAAAATTTGGGCGTCTCGTCGAAAGAAAGCTACTGACAAAAATTTAGCCTGTTATTAATCATTAAAAAAAACCGTGCTGTACTGTGGACTAGTTGGTCCACTATTTTATTTTTATTTACTTTGTTCTTTTCTCAAATTTTTGAAGCCGATTTGTGCCAAATCCATTCGATTTTCGTTAAAACGTCTCGAATAAAAGTTGTACGCCATAAAAATACTAACGACTTTAGTTCTAAACAATTATTTCGAAAACCGAATGAATTCGGCACAAATCAACTGTAAAATTTTGAAAAAAGAACGCCATTTCGTAATCGATTATACATACGCTACTTTTAAGGAACGTTTCATTATAAAATTATTTGTTTACTTTGAACGAAGCGCATTCTTTTGAAGTTCAATTTTTTTGGTTTGCTAAAAAGTATTTGTACACTGTAAAAAATAATATAGTTGACCCAACTAGGCTAGGTAATTGGCCGATACTACCTACAGACAAATGAATAGCAATTAAGCTAAAGACATATACATTGAAGTTATAAATCTGATTTTATTGAACCAACTACGCGATCTAGTTTAGATATGTTAGTTATTATTACCGAATTACGAGTTACCAAAACAAATAAATTTTGCCAAATTGTGTGTTTATACTTAAGTAAGGACGTTCCAGCACTGTGTTATATAATCAGGACAAAAAACCGGTTTGATTTTATTCTAGCACAAATACATAAACACACATATACAACACATAGACAAATACACTGTTCACATATACAAAATAATGTTATTTTGAAGAAAAATAATAATTTTATACTTTTATATTTCGAAAACAAAACAGTAACACACGATTCTTTTTTTAAAATTTATATAATAAATATTTAGACATACATGCTTCTAATGAGAGAGAGTGAGAGAGAATTGAGTGATTTCAATTTTCTATCTATTTCTAATAGGGAATATGCATGAAAATATTTTTTCACTTGAATTGAAGCATGTTTACTTGACAAATATCAAGGTAAAATTACTTTTTAAATAACTTTAAAAATAAGCGAGATGTGAATGATTGAAATTCCCGATTAGACAATAGCCCTCTTGATATGTTATGTGACGTCATATTACACTTTCACCATTTAAAATACACGTAAAACTCCGTTTTTAGTATTTTTGCAAGAAAGAGACAGATAATAATCTTTAAAAGCTTATAGCTTCCTTGATATTTGTCGGATTTTAATTTCGTTTTTAAATATCATTACAGTATTAACAGTATTTTCATATTCTGAAAATAAATGTGAAAAAAAATTTTCATGCATATTCCCTAATATTACGACTAGCTAATTTATACTGATTGAGACTACTTTGTAGTCGAAATACGTATTTATAATACAAAAACTGATCTAGGTATTGGGGCGAATTTGAAATTTTATAATGTATTGTGTTCAAGTGATAATCACTTTCAATTAACAAATTTATAAATTTGCATTAAAAGCTTAGTATAATTATTTCAAATATCTAGCAAATGCATCGCGTAGTTCAACTGGTTCATTCGGTTCGCCGTATTTATACCCGCCGCGCGTAACTAGCCTTTTTCCTCTGATGATTTTTAAACAATCCACCAGAGGCAGCATTAGTGGGGGGTACACATGTTTTGATTTTCTCATTGACATCAACGTTAAGCACCCTCATAACTCTAAATTATTATTTTTTTAATTATTCAAAAAGTATCTTTTTTGGCTTGCTTTGGGTTTCATTTCTGTGAACATTATATTATCGAATGATAATTAGTGAGAACTCTAGGTTTTTGAAATAAAATTTCAAATTCGCCCCCTTTACCTAGACCGTGAAATTGTCACCAAATTAGTAACAAGTAACATATCCTGCGACAATATAAGAGTAATTTTAATAAGAGTAAAATTAACAGGAATAAAGGAATGTGAATAAAGGAAATTTTAACAAGAGTAATTTCAATATAATTTAAAATTTATTATATTTTAAATCCAGTATATTTTAATTTAGTTAATTTTCTATTTATTTTTATTTTTGTCTATTGATCTCGACTTTATATTTATTTCTAATTGTCAAAGAGTAAAGTACGACTAGATAATTTATACTGATGATGACTACTTTGTAGTCGAAATACTTATTTATAATACAAAAAACTGATCTAGGTAAAGGGGGCGAATTTGAAATTTTATTTCATTTCTGTGGATATTAGACATTTTTATGAAAAACTCGAATTTGTGAAGCAAAAACAAGAAATCGCTATTTTTGACGGTTTTTCGCATTTTTCTCAAAACGTAGCCATCTAATTTCAATTCAAGACACGTCAATCGATAGGTTTTTTTGATAACTATCTTATTTAGTTTTTCCTGATCGGAGTTCAAGTTTTTATTCGCGAAAAACCATTTTTTCAATATATTACACCAGAATTTCTGATCCAAAAATTATTCAAGGGGCGATCCCCTCCAGTATTTATTTTAATTTTTTTTAAATAGTTTCACAAAATCGCGATTTCTTGTTTTTGCCTCAAAAATTTGAGTTTTTTATAAAAATGTCTAATAATCCACAGGAATGAAGCCCAAAAAAAGCCAAAAAAGAAGCATTTTGAACAATTGAAAAAAATTAATTTTTTGCCCAATTATGACGTTGCTTAACGTTACTGTCTTCAGAGAAACAAGGCTAGGGAATATGCATGAAAATTTTTTTTCACATTTATTTTCAGAATATGAAAATACTGTTAATACTGTAATGATATTTAAAAACGAAATTAAAATCCGACAAATATCAAGGAAGCTATAAGCTTTTAAAGATTATTATCTGTCTCTTTCTTGCAAAAATACTAAAAACGGAGTTTTACGTGTATTTTAAATGGTGAAAGTGTAATATGACGTCACATAACATATCAAGAGGGCTATCACCCTCTTTGTCTAATCGGGAATTTCAATCATTCATATCTCGCTTATTTTTAAAGTTATTTAAAAAGTAATTTTACCTTGATATTTGTCAAGTAAACATGCTTCAATTCAAGTGAAAACAAAATTTCATGCATATTCCCTATTGAATCAACTAGCTATGGTACACTGTGGTAACTTCCTTAACATGCAATTAATTAATACATCAAATATGTAAATAAATATAAGTTTCTATTATTTACATAGTTCTCTTTTTTTTAATAAAATTTTTAATAATTTATTTTTGTTCATTTTGTATAAATAAAATTCTTTTTTGAAAGTATAATAATAATTGGCCTGTATAAGCAAATTTTTGTTTCTTTAAATATTAATGTCTTGTTAAAAGTGGTACAAAAAACGATTAAATTTCATAAATAATCTAAATTGAAATTTTTTGTTAATACTCATCAAAAACATAAAGAAGGGGGTCATGTTCTAGAACGTTTAGAGGGCGGAGAAAAAAAAAACAAAATTTGGTATATCTCTCGAAACATTGGAAAAATCGAAAAATGTGTAAGAAGTAATGTTATAGAAAATTAATTTTCCTATAATTCAGTTTTTTATCATTTTTTCTGTTAGTCTTATATTTACAGAAATATTTACGATTTAAGCTAGTTAAAGCATGAATTTTCGATAGATTTTGCTAATTTTTTTTTCACAGGCAAAATAACGTTTTCTAATAAATCCCGAAGTTTCAGAATTTTTGACAGGTTAGAACGCGAGATAATTAATCAGGTATATCTATGAATCTCTCTCTCTCTCATTCATTAGAAGCATGTAAAACGTCATGTCCGCTCAATTATTATCTGTTGTTAATTAAATTAAATACTGATATGAAAAAATTAACTCGTCAACCAGGAATCGAACCTCGGGCCTCTGGATATCTAGTCCAGTATGCTTCCGCTACACCAAAGACGACTGTGACGTAATAGCCAACTTTTTCATATCATTCTTATTTTTATTTATTTAGACAGTAGTACTTCTGTCGAAGTTATTATTAATATTTATTTATTTGTGTATACTTAAGCGTCAACATAACGATGTTTGTCCAAATTCCTTTCGGTTACGTATAACAAACTGTAGAAGACTTTAGCGTATACTACTCAGACAAATGTTTGTCATTGAATTTTTAATTAAATTAAACACTGATATAAATTAAATACTGATATTATCTGTTGTATTAAAAAAAAATATTCGACAGAAATTAAAAAAAAAAAACTAGGATAGTAAAGATAAATATTAATTAATTAAATTTTTTTTAAATCGCGTTTTACCGTTTTGTTTTCGAAATATAAAAGTTGAAAATTATTTAATTACATTAATTTGTATATATGAATAGTGAATATATCTATGTGTTGTGTATGTGTGTATTTATATTTGTTCTATTATTCTACTATGTTAAAAAAAATCTTTTCGTTCTTTCTAAGAATGGCGTTCTCTCTCATTCCAATAGAAATTCGTTAAATTAAAATTTACGGAAGTCTTGAATTAATTAATTAATTAATGTTAAAATTTTTACACATATTTTGACAAATTTTGATAATTTTCACTTGGAATAAAATAAGACGAATAAAAAAAAACTACGCAATAGATAATATAAACATTACTAAAGAGATTGTTCCAATAAAATTCCGGTATGACGGGCCTAAAAATATTATATTTAAGAAAACAACTGAGATTTCGGGTAAATTTTATTTCTGTCGGCGGTAGCTTAATTACCCGAAATCTCAGGTGTTTTCTTAAATATCTTTTTTGTTAGGCCCGGTATGACGGGCCTAATTAAAATTTTAATTTTAACTTACGACAAAAAATAATATACATTATTGTGGACTTACATAAAAATTGATTTCAACGGCAAGGTCATCTATAAACCATACAACTTTGTTCGAAAATATTTTTCGATATCATATGCAAATTTTGAGATATTAGTCTGGAAAAATTAAAATTATAGCGCCCTCTAGCGAGAAAACAAAGCATTTTTTAAAAAAAATTTCCCTACTCAAAATATCTATTTCTTCCCGTAGAATATCCCGTCAATTAAACATTAATAAATTCAACCAATCACAGAGCGCATAGTGTAAGGAGGCGTAGAGCGGGGCGCTTTACCTTTTAAAGACTCGCAGACGGTAAGAGTGAGTTAAGCTAGCTAGAGTAGCGACAGTCAGAGTTTTTAATAAGTGTAGCGACACTCGCGAAAATTCAAAAATGTTTACCATTGCAACGTTAGAGAGGCAATTTTGGCAAGACGATCGAATTAACTTATTTTCAAATATCGAAGCCATCAGCGAACTTAATGTACATAATGATTTTAGAAGGCCGGATGCCATAAATAAAAAAGTAATTTAACAATAAAGACTCGAAAAAACGCAAGAATACGTAAAACATTGTTTATAAATTGATGATCGGATACTGGCATCACTCTTAGCCACTCTAAACCACCTAGGTTTTGTTAAGTATGTAGCAAAGTACATAAATACCGATTTTTAAAGGCCTACTCCACTACTGTGACGCCGCCTCCTTACACTATGCGTTCTGTGACTGGTTGAATTTATCCATTTTTTATTGATTATATCTTAAAAAATAAGCATCAAATCGAAAAACTTTATTAAACTTTTTTTTTTTGTAGCTCTAAACCGTGGTATAGTTTTCTTGAATGAATTTCAGACACATTGTATATACATATATAAAAATTTTAACGATAGTAATTTTTAATATCTAGTAGGTAGGATCGATGGACGTCTGTGAACTTGGCAGGACAAATTTATCTTAGCATACTACAATGTGCATAGGAATTTGCAGTTTTTTTGCAGTTTTTTTGCAGTTATTTTGCAGTTCAACACATAAATTTGCAGTTCATTTATTTTTGAAGTTAGCAGTACAAGTTTGCGTACAGCGTTTAAGGGACCTCAAAAAAATTTGCGATTGAGCCAGGAATTTGCAGTTTTTTTGCAGTTCTCCAATAAGATAATTTCCGAATTTGCAGTTCATTTATTTTTAAAAATAACCGTGTGCACTGCTAACTTCCGCGGAAGTTGGCAGTACAAGTTTAGGGGATACAGCGTTTAGGGGACCTCAAAAAAATTTGCGAATGAGCCAGGAATATGCAGTTTTTTTGCAGTTCTCCGATAAGATCATTCCCGAATTTGCAGTTCATTTATTTTTAAAAATAACCGTGTTCACTGCTAACTTCCGTGGAAGTTGGCAGTACAAGTTTGCGTACAGCGTTTAGGGGACCTCAAAAAAATTTGTGAATGAACCAGAAATTTGCAGTTTTTTTGCAGTTCTCCGATAAGATCATTCCCGAATTTGCAGTTCAATTATTTTTTTAAATAACCGCAGTACATGTTTGCGTACAACGTTTAGGGGACCTTAAACAAATTGGCGAATGAGTCAGGAATTTGCAGTTTTTTTGCAGTTAATTTGCAAATTAATTTTTTATTATAAGTGTCCATAATCTAAAGCGTTAATTTTTTTACCGGAGATATAATTTGTTTTGAAATTTACGGATTAATTGAGAAATCTTGTGTTACTACATTGAATAAATTACCAACAACCAAAGTTGATACTAATGGTGATAATTTTATTCTTACTGGCCTTGTAGCATATAATGGAAAGGAAATTCAAAAACTCAATATAATGGGCCATTATACAGCAAAGTGTTACAGAGCTGGCTACTGGACTATATACGATGACACTGCAATGAGAAATAACGCTGTAAAAGGCACGCATGAAACCAAACCAAAGCCCATTTTCTACATAAAACTGTAGTAATAAATTTTTTTTATTCAATTATTATTTTATATTATTCATATTGTTAAAAAATACTGACTGAAAATAACAATTTAAAAAAAAATACAAAAAGAATTAAAAAATGTTTTCTAATGATTAGAATAAAGAATATTCATAAACATTAGAATCTAATGTTTATGTTTTTGCAATAACAAAATTTTGGATATCACTTTGTTATATTGTCATACAATCGAAGTTCTAATTTTACAAAGATTGCCCACGCCGTTTTGAAATTATGAAGTTTCAAATTTGCAATTTGCACTACTTACCACATAAAGTATAAGATAGCTGGGCCAAATAGAGATGTAATCGCATAACAAATCTTTTTCAAAAACTAGTATTTTATGCAGAAAAATAAAAATATTGTATTCAAACAGGGCTACAATCGCCCAAGATGTATGTAATATTGCAATTTTAATTTACTTTCCGCGGGAGTTAGCAGTGCATATTTAAAAAAATATATGAATTGCAAATTTGGAAATAAGCTTATCAGAGAACTACAAAAAAACTGCAAATTTCTGACTCATTCGCAAATTTTTTTGGGTCCCCTAAACGCTGTACGCAATTTTGTACTACTATCTTCCGCGGAAGTTTGCAGTGCTCACGGTTATTTTTAAAAATAATTGAACTGCAAATTCGGGAATGAACTTATTGGAGAACTTCAAAAAAACTGCAAATTGCTGGCTCATTCGCAAATTTTTTTGAGGTCCCTTAAACGCTGTACGCAAACTTGTAGTGCTAACTTCCGCACACGGTTATTTTAAAAAACAAATAAACTGCAAATTCGGGAATGACCTTATCGGAGAACTGCAAAATAACTGCAAATTCCTGGCTCATTCGCAAATGTTTTTGAGGTTCCCTAAACGCTATACGCAAACTTGTACTGCTAACTTCCGCGGAAGTTAGCAGTGCACACGGTTATTTTTAAAAATAAATGAACTGCAAATTTATGTGTTGAACTGCAAAATAACTGCAAAAAAACTGCAAATTCCTATACACATTGTAGTATGCTAAGATAAATTTGTCCTGCCAACTTCACAGACGTGATCGATGGACATTTGAAGAAATTTTTACGAAATTCCATCATTGGTACAAAAACAAGCTGCATTTCCTTTGGAGGAAATTTGGTAAAAACATCAATTGCGAAATTTCAATATGATCGGATTAAAGTTGTGACCGCTAGAGAGTTTACAAATACATAGAAAATATATTTGTTTATGTACAGGTGTCACTAGCGACTCTAGTGGTCACAGTTTTAATCCGATCGGAATAAAATTTATTCTGAAGAAATTTGTTAAGTTGATGCAGCTCTGACGTTACGAATTATTTTTATAAATAAATATAAAGCAAAATGCACATACGATTCAGCTTCAATTGTTTCAACTTTAGCAACAAAATTCGAAGGAATGAAACCTTTTCCATGCATACTTCTAGCCATCCACCAACCACCACCCTGAGCATCATTTAAAATTTCCAAATATTCACCTTTACGAAAACTTAGATCCTCATCAGTCCTTTTATCGTAATCATACAAGGCTAAAAAAATTTTTGGCTTCGGCGTGACAGGTTCGGGTGACGGTGGTATAAGCGGTTTTGATTCGATTGGTGGCATTTTCATGACCGTTGCATATGGCATTGCAACAACCTCTTTATCATTCACATCTTCACCTTCATCATATTCCTCTGTTGGACAACTACAGCAACAAATGCCCATTTTGAGAATTCAAAACAATGCACACACACAAACACTACAGATTAGAACTAAACAGCACTTTACAAGTCTCAAAGCACCATTGTACTGAATAATTAAGTAATTGTAAATTTTAGAATTGAATCATCATTATCAGTTCCGGTCATATTGAAATCAACCACAAATTTCAATATCATTTTCTTACAACAAAACTTCCAACATAAACTCTATACTTAAAACCGAGTTATATAATTATATCAAGAATGAAAAAAAATTCAAATACAAAATATAATTTAACATAGGCCTTTATCCATCATATCATTACACGACATTTTTCATATGTTAATGGGTATAAGAAATTTTTTTCAAAAATATTCTAACTACAGAAAAATATTTTTTCAAATAGGCCTTCATTTATATCATTAAATTCATCAATACACGAAACGCATTTTGATATGTTAATAGGTACAAATATTTCTCAAAAATATTCTAGTACAGAAAAATCTTTTTTAAAGAGATAGAAAAAAATTGGTTAAGTAAAATATGTTTCTCTTATAAAATTAAATATTTTTTGTACTTATACATTTTCCAATAAAATAATTAGTTTTTCCAAAATCTGGAATAAACTAGGCGTGAGAAAAAGTTGACATTCCGAAAGGCGGTGTTGCAATTTTTTTTCAATCTCGATTTTCTACGCATCCAAATGCGGTATTGAAGTGCGGTATACGGCACAATCTAGCACAACCATTTATTTATGCATTCTAACGAAATAAAGACATTTGTCAAGAGTTTCTCCATTTATAATGAGAACTGTATGTCGTGGACAAGTATCGTTTACGAAACAAACTTGCAGATGTTTAGCACAATTGAATAACGTGAAAAAAAGTTAACATTTCAAAATTGGTGGTGTTGCTATTTTTTTTTTCATTCGCGGATTTTTCACGAAACAAATTGCAATATTGGAATGCGGTTTCGACACAAGCTAGCACAACCCTAGTACAACTATTGTTTTTCATTCCGGCGGAATGGCGGTGGTGGTCCGTAAAAACGTTTTAATCGAATTTTCGCTTTATTTTTCGAAATTTCTAAAGTGCGGCTTACGGCATAACGTAGCACATTCATAGCACAAACTAGCACAATGATTTTTTTTTCAAAATGGCGGTGCTAACTACACACACATGAGATATTAGAGATAATAGTAGGTCAAAATTCGGAAAAATTCTTGGAAAGCTGGATTTTTGGAAAAACCTTCCTTTTGTGGTTCTAAATAAAGTCCCAAAAGTGCCCATCGATACGTGTGCCGCCGAAAATTTTACATAGGGTCAAGGGTTGCAACAAATGGTTTTTCACGAAAATTTCGTTAACGGTTACTTTTATCGGAAAAATAGTAATTATGAAATTTGTAGCTTAGGACATTGCCTAAAAATACATAGTATTACTTTTTTTTTCGAAAAACTAATTTGTAACAAATCTTCTCGAAAACCGTAGGTCTTACAAAAAAAATTAATTCTATGTTTTTTGTAGGCAATTTTCTAAGCTACAAATTTAATAAGAACCATTTTTTCTATAAAAAAGACCGTTAACAAGATTTTCGCGAAGAACTGTTTCTTTTGATCACGAGTAAAATTTTTTGTGGCACACGTATCGACAGAGACTTTTGGGATTTTGTTTAGAACCAGAAAAGGAAGGTTCATGCAAAAATCCAGTTTTCCCCTATTTATTCCTTAATGCAACGTCTCTATTGCTTGTATTATAACGTCTGTGAACTTGGCAGGACAAATTTATCTTAGCATACTACAATGTGCATAGGAATTTGCAGTTTTTTTGCAGTTATTTTGCAGTTCAACACATAAATTTGCAGTTCATTTATTTTTAAAAATAACCGTGTGCACTGCTAACTTCCGCGGAAGTTAGCAGTACAAGTTTGCGTACAGCGTTTAGGGGACCTCAAAAAAATTTGCGAATGAGCCAGGAATTTGCAGTTTTTTTGCAGTTCTCCAATAAGATCATTTCCGAATTTGCAGTTTATTTATTTTTTAAAATAACCGTGTGCGGAAGTTAGCACTACAAGTTTGCGTACAGCGTTTAAGGGACCTCAAAAAAATTTGCGAATGAGCCAGGAATTTGCAGTTTTTTTGCAGTTCTCCAATAAGATCATTCCCGAATTTGCAGTTTATTTATTTTTAAAAATATCCGTGTGCACTGCTAACTTCCGCGGAAGTTGGCAGTACAAGTTTGCGTACAGCGTTTAGGGGACCTCAAAAAAATTTGTGAATGAGCCAGGAATTTGCAGTTTTTTTGCAGTTCTCCAATAAGATCATTCCCGAATTTGCAGTTCATTTATTTTTTTAAATAACCGTGTGCACTGCTAACTTCCGCGGAAGTTGGCAGTACAAGTTTGCGTACAGCGTTTAGGGGACCTCAAAAAAATTTGCGAATGAGCCAGGAATTTGCAGTTTTTTTGCAGTTCTCCAATAAGATCATTCCCGAATTTGCAGTTCATTTATTTTTAAAAATAACCGTGTGCATTGCTAACTTCCGCGGAAGTTGGCAGTACAAGTTTGCGTACAGCGTTTAGGGGACCTCAAAAAAATTTGCGAATGAGCCAGGAATTTGCAGTTTTTTTGCAGTTCTCCAATAAGATCATTCCCGAATTTGCAGTTTATTTATTTTTAAAAATATCCGTGTGCACTGCTAACTTCCGCGGAAGTTGGCAGTACAAGTTTGCGTACAGCGTTTAGGGGACCTCAAAAAAATTTGCGAATGAGCCAGGAATTTGCAGTTTTTTTACAGTTCTCCAATAAGATCATTCCCGAATTTGCAGTTCATTTATTTTTTAAAATAACCGTGTGCACTGCTAACTTCCGCGGAAGTTGGCAGTACAAGTTTGCGTACAGCGTTTAGGGGACCTCAAAAAAATTTGTGAATGAGCCAGGAATTTGCAGTTTTTTTGCAGTTCTCCAATAAGATCATTCTCGAATTTGCAGTTCATTTATTTTTTTAAATAACCGTGTGCACTGCTAACTTCCGCGGAAGTTGGCAGTACAAGTTTGCGTACAGCGTTTAGAGGACCTCAAAAAAATTTGCGAATGAGCCAGGAATTTGCAGTTTTTTTGCAGTTCTCCAATAAGATCATTCCCGAATTTGCAGTTCATTTATTTTTAAAAATAACCGTGTGCATTGCTAACTTCCGCGGAAGTTGGCAGTACAAGTTTGCGTACAGCGTTTAGGGGACCTCAAAAAAATTTGCGAATGAGCCAGGAATTTGCAGTTTTTTTGCAGTTCTCCAATAAGATCATTCCCGAATTTGCAGTTTATTTATTTTTAAAAATATCCGTGTGCACTGCTAACTTCCGCGGAAGTTGGCAGTACAAGTTTGCGTACAGCGTTTAGGGGACCTCAAAAAAATTTGCGAATGAGCCAGGAATTTGCAGTTTTTTTGCAGTTCTCCAATAAGATCATTCCCGAATTTGCAGTTCATTTATTTTTTAAAATAACCGTGTGCACTGCTAACTTCCGCGGAAGTTGGCAGTACAAGTTTGCGTACAGCGTTTAGGGGACCTCAAAAAAATTTGTGAATGAGCCAGGAATTTGCAGTTTTTTTGCAGTTCTTCAATAAGATCATTCCCGAATTTGCAGTTCATTTATTTTTTTAAATAACCGTGTGCACTGCTAACTTCCGCGGAAGTTGGCAGTACAAGTTTGCGTACAGCGTTTAGGGGACCTCAAAAAAATTTGCGAATGAGCCAGGAATTTGCAGTTTTTTTGCAGTTCTCCAATAAGATCATTCCCGAATTTGCAGTTCATTTATTTTAAAAAATAACCGTGTGCACTTCTAACTTCCGCGGAAGTTGGCAGTACAAGTTTGCGTACAGCGTTTAAGGGACCTCAAAAAAATTGGCGAATGAGCCAGGATTTTGCAGTTTTTTTGCAGGTCTCCAATAAGATCATTCCCGAATTTGCAGTTCATTTATTTTTAAAAATAACTGTGTGCACTGCTAACTTCCGCGGAAGTTGGCAGTACAAGTTTGCGTACAGCATTTAGGGAACCTCAAAAAAATTTGCGAATGAGCCAGGAATTTGCAGTTTTTTTGCAGTTCTCCGATAAGATCATTCCCGAATTTGCAGTTCATTTATTTTTAAAAATAACCGTGTTCACTGCTAACTTCCGCGGAAGTTGGCCGTACAAGTTTGCGAACAGCGTTTAGGGGACCTCAAAAAAATTTGTGAATGAGCCAGGAATTTGCAGTTTTTTGGCAGTTCTCCGATAAGATCATTCCCGAATTGACCGTTCAATTATTTTTTTAAATAACCGCAGTACATGTTTGCGTACAACGTTTAGGGGACTATAAACAAATTGGCGAATGAACCAGGAATTTGCAGTTTTTTTGCAGTTAATTTTCAAATTAATTTTTTATTATAAGTATCCATAATCTAAAGCGTTAATTTTTTTACCGGAGATATAATTTGTTTTGTAATTTACGGATTAATTGAACAATCTTGTGTTACTACATTGAATAAATTACCAACAACCAAAGTTGATACTAATGGTGATAATTTTATTCTTACTGGCCTTGTAGCATATAATGGAAAGGAAATTCAAAAACCCAATGTAATGGGCCATTATTCAGCAATATGTTACAGAGCTGGCTACTGGGCTATATACGATGACACTGCAATGAAAGATAACGCGGTAAAAGGCACGCATGAAACCAAACCCATTTTCTACATAAAACTGTAGTAATAAATTTATTTTATTCAATTATTATTTTATATTATTCATATTGTTAAAAAATACTGACTGAAAATAACAATTTAAAAAAAAATACAAAAAGAATTAAAAAATGTTTATTAATTAATCTAATAAGAATCTATAAGAATCTAATGTTTATGTTTTGCAATAACAGGACAACCTACGACAGAAATTACCAAAATTTTGGATATCACTTGTTATATTGTCATACAATCGAAGTTCTAATTTTAAAAAGATTGCCCACGCCGTTTTGAAATTATGAAGTTTCAAATTTGCCATTTGCACTACTTACCACGTAAAGTATAAGATAGCTGGGTCAAATAGAGATGTAATCGCATAGCAGATCTTTTTCAAAAACTAGTATTTTATGCAGAATAATACAAATATTGCATTCAAAAAGGGCTACAATCGTCCACGCTGTTTGTAATATTGCAATTTTAATATACTTTCCGCGGGAGTTAGCAGTGCACTCGGTTATTTTTAAAAATAATTGAACTGCAAATTCGGGAATGAGCTTATCGGAGAACTGCAAAAAAACTGCAAATTCCTGGTTCATTCGCAAATTTTTTTGAGGTCCCCTAAACGCTGTACGCAAACTTGTACTGCTAACTTCAGTGCACACGGTTATTTTAAAAAATAATTGAACTGCAAATTCGGGAATGAGCTTATCGGAGAACTGCAAAAAAACTGCAAATTCCTGGTTCATTCGCAAATTTTTTTGAGGATCCCTAAACGCTGTACGCAAACTTGTACTGCTAACTTCCGCGGAAGCTAGCAGTGCACACGGTTATTTTAAAAAATAATTGAACTGCAAATTCGGGAATGAGCTTATCGGAGAACTGCAAAAAAACTGCAAATTCCTGGCTCATTCGCAAATTTTTTTGAGGTCCCTTCAACGCTGTACACAAACTTGTACTGCTAACTACAGTGCACATGGTTATTTAAAAAAATAATTGAACTGCAAATTCGTGAATGAGCTTATCGGAGAACTGCAAAAAAACTGCAAATTCCTGGTTCAGTCGCAAATTTTTTTGAGGTCCCCTAATCGCTGTACGCAAACTTGTACTGCTAACTTCAGTGCACATGGTTATTTTTAAAAATAAATGAACTGCAAATTCGGGAATGATCTTATCGGAGAACTGCAAAAAAACTGCAAATTCCTGGCTCATTCGCAAATTTTTTTGAGGTCCCCTAAATGCTGTACGCAAACTTGTACTGCCAACTTCCGCGGAAGTTAGCAGTGCACACAGTTATTTTAAAAAATAATTGAACTGCAAATTCGGGAATGAGCTTATCGGAGAACTGCAAAAAAACTGCAAATTCCTGGTTCATTCGCAAATTTTTTTGAGGTCCCCTAAACGCTGTACGCAAACTTGTACTGCTAACTTCAGTGCACATGGTTATTTTAAAAAATAATTGAACTGCAAATTCGTGAATGAGCTTATCGGAGAACTGCAAAAAAACTGCAAATTCCTGGTTCATTCGCAAATTTTTTTGAGGTTCCCTAAACGTTGTACGCAAACTTGTACTGCTAACTTCCGCGGAAGTTAGCAGTGCATACGGTTATTTTAAAAAATAATTGAACTGCAAATTCGGGAATGAGCTTATCGGAGAACTGCAAAAAACCTGCAAATTCCTACCTCATTCGCAAATTTTTTTGAGGTCCCTTCAACGCTGTACACAAACTTGTACTGCTAACTACAGTGCACATGGTTATTTAAAAAAATAATTGAACTGCAAATTCGTGAATGAGCTTATCGGAGAACTGCAAAAAACTGCAAATTCCTGGTTCATTCGCAAATTTTTTTGAGGTTCCCTAAACGCTGTACGCAAACTTGTACTGCTAACTTCCGCGGAAGCTAGCAGTGCACACGGTTATTTTAAAAAATAATTGAACTGCAAATTCGGGAATGAGCTTATCGGAGAACTGCAAAAAAACTGCAAATTCCTGGCTCATTCGCAAATTTTTTTGAGGTCCCTTCAACGCTGTACACAAACTTGTACTGCTAACTACAGTGCACATGGTTATTTAAAAAAATAATTGAACTGCAAATTCGTGAATGAGCTTATCGGAGAACTGCAAAAAAACTGCAAATTCCTGGTTCATTCGCAAATTTTTTTGAGGTTCCCTAAACGCTGTACGCAAACTTGTACTGCTAACTTCCGCGGAAGTTAGCAGTGCATACGGTTATTTTAAAAAATAATTGAACTGCAAATTCGGGAATGAGCTTATCGGAGAACTGCAAAAAAACTGCAAATTCCTGGCTCATTCGCAAATTTTTTTGAGGTCCCCTAAACACTGTATGCCAACTTGTACTGCTAACTTCCGCGGAAGTTAGCAGTGCACATGGTTATTTTTAAAAATAAATGAACTGCAAATTTATGTGTTGAACTGCAAAATAACTGCAAAAAAACTGCAAATTCCTATTCACATTGTAGTATGCTAAGATAAATTTGTCCTGCCAACTTCACAGACGTTGTATTATAGCAAGTTGAAGTTTTTTTTTTAACTGAAACAGTTTTAATTAGAGTTAAAAATTTTCATAACATTAACGACAAAAAGAGAGTAGCCAGTTTATTTTGTATTAATAACAATAATTTGTTATTTATAACAATGAATAAACTTCCGGTAATTGGTTTCAGAACCAATTGTGGTTACCTTACAAAACAAAAATAGATAAACAGTATTGGTATCTACGACACTGTACATACAGCGACAAAAGTTGCGCTATCATTTAAAAATTTTATAATTGATTTGTGCCTTCTTTATTCGGCTTTCGGAAAAATGTTTCGAATAAAAGTTGTTAGTACATTTTTAATAAACAACTTTTATCCGAAGCTATTTTTCGAAAACCGAATAAATAAGGCACAAAAAAATTATAAAATTTTGAAACGATATCGCTACTTTTGACGCCGTATGTACATCGTGATAACTATTTATAATATTAAGTGTAAATAGTAAGTGTAAAAAATCGATACGCTGCTTCAACTTAGCGAATTTCCTTACAAATAAATAAATCATTCTCTAGCGGTCATAATTTTACTGTAATCAAAATGAAATAGCGTATCTGATATGATTTTAGTATTTGCAAGGCTAATTTTATTACTAAATGGCATTGGTCAAGGAGAAAGGGGGCATAGAGAAAGAAGAAAACACAAAATATAAAATATCTCTCTTAATATTAGAAAAATTGAAAAATATATAGAGTAAAGTTGTAGAAAATTATGTTTGCTACAATTTACTTCCCGATCATTTTTCTCAAACTCTTATGTGAACAGAGATATTAAGAATTTTAACTTTCAATTTTAAATTGTAAATATTAGTGTAACAGAAAAAATGATAAGAAACAAAATAAGAGTAAAACTAAGTACCTACAACTTTACTTTTTACAAATTTTTCGATTTTTCGAATATTAAGGGAGATATGTCAAATTTTGTTTCCCACGCCCTCCTTTTTCCTCATGTCCGATTTTGTGCATTAACGACCTTGGCCTTTCAAATACAAAAAATACGTCACATACCAAATTTCATTACGATCAAAGAATTTAAAATTGCGGCCTCCAGAGCGCGCACAGACACATAAACCAAATAATATTAAATATTGTTATGTAAACAAACCAAAGCATGTAGTTACGATCTTATTTTAAGTATATATAGTGAGTGTAAGTGAGAACATCATGTATTATGTATTCAGGCTGAAACTGAACTCTGTAGACAGAGATAGTATAGAGAGATGTGACTGAAGGATTTTTTCGAAAACCGATTGAATAAGGCACCCTACCAATTAAAAAAATTTTATAAGTGTATTTTTGTGACCATGTGAACAAAGAATTAGCTATTACCGATATTGAGATGCGGTATCGATATTTTCTGGATTTCAGAATATATAAAAGATAAACGATATGTCAAAAAACATACCTTGAAGAATATCTGAATCGTCCGACTGTTCAAATATAACACTGTAAGTGAATGGGACTCTTTAGAATAGGATTTAACGGGTCCCCTTCTAACATCTATTATTTATTACATTAAAATTAATTAATTAATGCTTTATTATGAATTCACTGTTTGTTTGGTCAATGGAAAATGAAAGTTTTGTTTTGCATGATAAATATAAATTCATTGAAATCATACGGAAAGTTATAATTTGTAGGATGTATATTTAATTCATGGAAAAATTTATTCGAAACGGAAATATAATTTGGTTAAATAATACACAAAATTACATTACCAAGAAACCTTAACTCCACCATAGTATCCTAAAATGAACCTTATGTGGTTGTTTATTATTTTTTTTTTATTGTAAACTAACGTCTATTCATTGTTAGTATGGTTGCCTTTCGGTTATATTATACCAATGGAAATGACTAGCGTTTACCTAATTTGACTTTTAAGTAATATGTTTGAACATTGTAATAACATTCTTTGACATTAAATGCTTGATAAGAAAAATCAAACACATCTAGAATGGGAAACGAACCAACGAGCATTGACATTCCAGACTAATGCTCTACTGCTGAGCTACCTGAGATGTTATGGTAGTGTACATCGATATCAAAGATATTGGAAGATCGTATGCATTCCACAACAACCAGTAGTAGCTTATAATGACCAACTTTTATCCGAAGCATTTTTTCGAAAACCTAATGAAAAAAGCACAATCTATATATATATATATATATATATATATATATATATATATATATATATATATATATATATATATATATATATATATATATATATATATATATAATTATGTCCTGACTGACTGAGTCAACTTCGCCCAGCCAAAGCTATTGAAGAAAGAAACACGAAATTTGAAATATATGTTACTTGAACAGTTCGAAACATTATTCTTTTATATTTTAAATTGATTGGTAAATAATTTATTTCCAAAATTTTATTAATGCAGACATTTCTTTGGAAACTATAAAACTATATTACACTATACATCGTTACTTAACTTGAAATCTATAAATGTAAAAAAATCGGGACTAAACTTTATCTATATATAAGTTAGAGACACCAAAATTGATAGTTCGACTATTTGTAATAAGCAAATAAAGACGTGTTTCAGTGTTTTTCGAAATCAACCCTTAAAGTTTGTATTGAGGTTTCGTTTTAATTTAAAACTATAGATATGAAAAATAAACAAAAAAATACGTGTAACAGTGTTTTAAGAAAATTAGTCCTTGATAGAGAGAAATATTATGTTACTCAGTTACAATTTCCGCGAGCGAAGCCGCAATGGGTAATGCTAGTAAGTTATAAAATTTTGAAAAATGAGCGCTACTATCATCGTTGACATGTACTATCAACCAGGGATGCACAATATTTGACATCCGCTGATGTGGATATTTTAAGGCTCACACCCGTAGATACGGATTTATATGTCAAGTTTTTTTATAAAGAGATACTTAAATTAGTTACATGCATAAAGGAAAAAGATGGTAATAATTTTTAAAAATCTTTATATTAAGTACTTATAATCAAATTTTTACAATGAAAATTTAAAATTTGATGCATTATATTTAATAAAGAGCAATGTCACTGCTTTTTTAGGTTCCATCCTCTTTCGCATAGTTTCATAGATTAATCTCACGCTAAACAGGCTAAACTGCTCCGGGTGCATCGATTGTAGATGAAGCCTCAAAGACGTGGTTTTACGTACGGCCATTGCGAGAATATGTTTTACTGCATAGTTTATACTGAGATTTATCTCGAGCATGTCAAATAAATTATTCAAGGCGATATAATAACACGTCTAAACACGTTGTGATTCATTTACAACAAGAAATCCTAAACAAAACAAGCAACATCCGCAAAAGCTCCGTAAAAAGCATTGATTATTGCAGATGCGGATGCGAATATCCGCAACATCCTTAGTATATGTATCTATATCACCGGTTTGGAAGAAGACTGTCGCAACTTTAAAACAATGTCCATTTTTGGGATATCTTTAATTCAATTTTCCCAAAATGTGGATTATTTGATTTGTGAAGGTTTTCTTCTAAACCGACGGTATATATATATGTGTCCAACCGCTACGTGCTTGTGGTATATGAAAAGTTAGGCTCTTTAATGAGAAAAATTTTTCAAGAAGAAAGAGGGATTGTTTAAAGGTTGAATGAAACACAAAACTTGGAATATCTATCTTAATGTTAGTAAAATGAAATTTTTTTTAATAAACTTTTACTACAATATGCAACTGATCATTTAACTCTCATAGTAACAAAAGTATTTTCGATTTTATTGTCTTAATACTTATTAATTAAATTAATATTAGAAGTATCGACATGGTTACGTAATTGAATTATGATTCTTTCATTAAATTAAATACTGATATGAAAAAATTAACTCGTCAACCAGGAATCGAACCTCGGGCCTCTGGATAACTAGTCCAGTATGCTTCCGCTACACCAAAGACGATTGTGACGTAATAGCCAACTTTTTCTTATTCTAATTTTTTATTTATTTAGACAGTATTACTTCTGTTGAAGTGATTTATTTATTTAATATTTGTTTATTTGTGTATACTTTCGCGTCAACATAACGATGTTTGTCCAAATTACTTTCGGTTACGTATGACAAACATATCAGTATTTAATTTAATTAAAAATTCAATGACAATGAAATTTGTCGGAGTATACGCTAAAGTCTTCTACAGTTTGTCATACGTAACCGAAAGGAATTTGTCGGAGTATACGCTAAAGTCTTCTACAGTTTGTCATACGTAACCGAAAGTAATTTGGACAAACATCGTTATGTTGACGCGAAAGTATACACAAATAAACAAATATTAAATAAATAAATCACTTCAACAGAAGTAATACTGTCTAAATAAATAAAAAATTAGAATAAGAAAAAGTTGGCTATTACGTCACAATCGTCTTTGGTGTAGCGGAAGCATACTGGACTAGTTATCCAGAGGCCCGAGGTTCGATTCCTGGTTGACGAGTTAATTTTTTCATATCAGTATTTAATTTAATTAAAAATTCAATGACAATGAAATTTGTCGGAGTATACGCTAAAGTCTTCTACAGTTTGTCATACGTAACCGAAAGGAATTTGGACACACATCGTTATGTTGACGCGAAAGTATACACAAATAAACAAATATTAAATATGATTCTTTCCTCTAAAAAATTCGCTTAGTATAAGTAGCTATTATGTAACGAATGTTTATACCCGGTGTATATATTACTAACTATATCTCCGGCTCCGGTCATTTTAAGTCTAAAAACTACAATGTAAACGTCTAATCATAAGCTTTGAAACAAAGACAGTTTCATCAAAATCGGTACAGTAGTTTTTGCATAATGCTCGAACAAACAAACAAATATACATACATTTACAATTTTATAATAGTAGATATAAAACTATATTAAATTGACAAGGTTATATTAAATTTAGTACCGATTTTGTAACGGTTTAAAATATTGATTGCAGAAACAAATGTTTAGTAGAAGTGTTCATAAAATGACCTAATTAGTTCATTTCCGAATATCCGTCTGTCTGTAGACACAATAACTCAAAAACAAAAAGAGATAACGCGCTGAAATTTTGTGTGTGTGTTCTAGAGCTAAAAAGTAAGGTCAAGTTCGTGAATGAATAAGGTCATCTTTGAAACGGTTAGAGATATAGTAAAAAAATTAATACACAAAAATGTTCCTTTTTTAAAAATAATCAACTTTTGTTTGAAACTTGTAATAATAAACTCAATATGTACCGGGTATTTAAGCAATTAACTCAGTTTGTTGTTATTTTCACTTGTTATATGCCATTGTGTGAATAAAAATTCTGAATGTTTATATTTAGTTACAAAAAACTTTTTTTGCCTGTGAATATAATACGATTTCCTGCATTGGACGTGCATGTCTATTAAACAATTTTCCTGTATTGAATTTATCAATGGATGATTTATCAAAAAACCCAAAAATTGACTAGACAAAAATTACTTATCTGCTTGCAGCTTAGCAACAAAATATAGGTTGTTCAAAATCGTTAGATTAAGCTCAAGTCAGTCAATAAAAATATTAACATCTTCAATATTGCTCCCTCAGAAATCTTTCCCCAGAATTTTCTGCACACTGGAAACCATATTGTATAATATATTTTATATTTTACAAATAACGGAAAATCATTATTGGAATTTTTTCCTTATAATAAATCTTATGGCATTTCCATAATCATAAGTGTTCCAAAAACATTAATCTTTAGAGTAAACAATTTGGCACCTAAATCATAGAATTTGGAAAGAGAACTGAAAATTTTTGTCTTACTCTAATAAAAAAAATAATAAAATTAACTTACGGTTCAGCTTCAATTGATTTAAGTTTAGCAACATAATTCGAAGGAATGTAACCTTCCTGTCTTGTTTTTTTACTCCTAGCCAACCACCAATCACCCTGGGTATCATTTAAAATTTCCAAATGTTCACCTTTACGAAAACTTAAGTCCTCATCAGTCCTTGCATCATAGTCATACAAGGCCACAAAAATTTTTGCATTCGGCACGTCAGGTTCAGGCAACGGTGGCATAAGCCTTGTTGGATCGGGTGGTGGTGTTGGAACCGGTGTATTTGGCATTGTAACATCCTCAATTGGATTCACACGATCACCCTTATCATGTTCTTTTTCAGCAGGACTACTGAAGCAATTGCCCATTTTGACAAATTAAAAAAAAAAAACACACAAACACTACAGATTAAAAATAAACACACTTTTCAAGTCACTACCTCAATAATATCATTGCACTAAATGTTTCACGATCACTAAAATGTGTGATGTCACACGAATCGAATATGTGACTGAAATAACGTTAAATAATTAATTTTATTAAATAATAATTCAATAAACTATTGATAATAACACACTAATGAATGGTAAACCCATCCTTTACAATTCACTGACATGAAACTTGTTACAACTTCAACTAAAATATTTTTAACCAACGTCCAACTTTCATATTATTGTCATAAACATTAGAAATATTAAAATCCCTAAAAATATTTTTTTAAACATTCACAAATTAGTTTTTATTTATTTTTTATTCATAAATTCATTACATTCCTTCAGTTAAGTCAGAATTTAAAAAAAAATCGATAATCCCTTTGGAAAAACCTCAAATTTTCACCAATTAAAATTTTGAATAAAAATTTATTTTAAAAAAATGGGCGCAAATATTTAAATTAAATATTTATATCATTTTTTACCAAATGATCGTCTCCATAAGGAGATGAATATTATAGCTAGAATATTATGTAGACGACGAGGAACACGGTCTAGTTGTGCTAGATCATACCATATGATCTAACATCTAAACCTAAACACATACTAATGCGCGTGATCCTACATAGTTTTTTTATAATTTTTAGTAACAATGAAAATTACAGTTAAACCTCTTTACAAAAACTCTGCTACAGTTAATATCTATCATAAGAATTAATAAAGCTGTAGATAAAAATTAACTTCAAATTTTGTATGCATAAACGGAGCACGAGATTATCCATCGAAAGACTATGTACCTGTAGTACTAATTATGTATTGTAAGAGCTAGTATAGAATACATCTAGTGGATAATCCCACAACTATTCGACTCATTATTTCCCAATTACAACTTTCTAACTTTTATTCATTTGTTTATTTTTGTAATTAACTAATTGGAGGGAGACCCGCATCCCTGTCTTTCAATCTTCTGTTGAGAGCAGAGACCCACCTGATGACATATTCAGTTAATGCATTTGAAATTAGAACATCGTGCATAGAGCAGCACCCACACCACACAAGGGTTGTCTCTGTAAGGATTTTTCTCTAAAGCATAAGCACAAGGGTTCTGAATTCTATACCAGATTCTTTCTAAGCTTCTACGCAGGTACATTTGACATGCGTAGAGGTTTCATAATCGCGCATGATCGACGAAGCGCTTTACTCTACGAAGTGGCTAAGGGTTACAAATTAGATTCTATAATCATAAAAATAATTGTAAATAAATACAAAACAAAATTTTTATTAGCATGATTTTTGATATTTTTTTTTACATTTACAAACGTCGTAAGAAAATTATTTTATGAATTAATTTCAAAAATTGAAAATATTTTTTCTTCCTTTAAATTACATAATCTAATGAATATCATGTTTTTCATGCCGATGTGCTTTGATCAGTTTCCATTTTTTCGTCTTCAAGAGGGATTTCCAAAACACGTGGTCCATATAAAAGTACGTAGGCACAGTGCCAATCACCTAAAAAAAGAAATTTTCCATTAATACAATAAAATGAAAACCTCTAAAAACCTGTTTTATGTAATCTAGAGATAAAATAAACATTGTAGAATATATATACTATATTTCTATACTACATAAAAGTTTATCCCGACCCCAAAATTTCAGATTATAAAAAAAGCGCGCAATTTTTCGTGACGTAATTTACCAGTGTTCTGTCTGTCAATACTAAAATAAACAAGTGTTAAATAAACGATAAGCCAAATCGATAAACATGAAAAACGTACGAAAAATAATAAATATTGCTTAAGCTATAAACTTGCATACAAACAATATTGATAACGTAAATTTATTGATAGCTATGATATTGGTAGCTGACAGCACCATGGCTAATTACGTCATATCCGATCACATCGCATTTGAAATGCGAGCCAATTTTTACAACGTTTAATATTGAATAATTTAAAATTGAGCAATACAAAACAATTTGTTCAATTTTTTTACAATTCTTTTAGTCTGATCTTTGTAAATAAGTAAAAAAAATTCGTTACGCAGGAGCTGCGTTAACTTAGCATATTTCTCGATTATCAGCGATTATATTTCTTTTTTTTTTGTCGTAGGGTGGTGAAATAACTCTTTGAGAATTTATGTTCAAATTTTTATAACTGTTTCTTCATTCAGTCTTTGTGCCAGGATAACCTTAAGTACGTAGTATAGTTTTCATGTTAAAAAACTATGAAATATTTCATTTAACGTAAGAAAAAAAATTAAAGCTTTTATCTTGACGTTATATTAGAATAGCTTTCAATAATTTGTTTCCCCGTATAAAAAACATACCTCCGCCAGATAATTTAAGAACATCATCAGTAGTGACTGGTGATACAACATCATCATCACATTTTAACCAAACATCAGATGTAGATGTTTGTCGCACCCAACCAACGTAATGTCCACTAGAACTTGATCTACCTTTATGCGTTAAAACAGCCTGTAGTGTGTAATAGCCACTATTATTACTTCCTAAATCTGAAAAAATAATTTACTTCCAATGTAAACTTTCAAAATTCAATCAGATCTTAACATTTTTTGCTTTGTATATATTAGCCAGAATACCAATTGATTCATTTACCAAACCAGGGTTGCGATCGAAATGATATTATGAATATTATGAAATGATTTTTCGTAATTACTTCAATAATTCCTATAATTCAATTATTTATATACGAAAATCATATTCATTGGACCAATTTTATGAGTGTTTTACTAGATATTATCTGAAACCGTATGAAACGGGGACGTAAAATCTTATAAAGAGGGCATATCTCGGAAATTATCCACCAAATTGCGAAATCAACTGGATTTTTGTGTTTTTTTGGTCCAATTTACTTTATTTGTATAACTATTTTCATACAAATCAATGATTAACAATTTGTTATATTCTTTCCGATCTCTTCCAAGGGTTTTCCAAGGGGTTTAGGTTTTCCAAGGGGTGTCGCTTGCGACCTTGCTTAAGGTCATTATATATAGTATCAACTGAAAACAAGTAGTGTACCAATTTGGATGAAATTTAATTTATAAGATAAATCGGACCAAAAAAACACGAACATCATATTAATTTAACCATATGGTGAGCGATTTACGAGATATAGTTTTCAAGAAATAAACAGTTAAATCATTTATAGAAACATTCCCGGACTTTGATAGACTATTCCCGGACTTTGCCAGAATCGTTAAATTCCCTGCCACAGCAAACTGTTCTAGGTTTTCCAGGTCGCTCGCGACCTTGTTTTAGGTCTATATGGTATCAATTAAAAACAAATAGTTACATTTAATTTGACAAACAATCATGTCTAAATAATAGTGAAATGAAAAAATTACACGTCTGACTAAAGCCTGCACACGGGGCCAATAGTGTCGGCCCACAGTACTAGCCAGTAATGGACGCTATTAATTATCTCCCTACTGTCCCCTTGTTCAGGGGCAGGTTTGAGTTTAGTGGACGCCAGAAGGCCACTAACAGGATCACGTGAGCTAGTGGCAGCTGTTATTGGACGTGTCTTAAAAGACACTAGCCGCCAATAGAACGCTAAACTGACGGCATTTATTTTCCTCTAAACGATCCGGATAATTGGAGTTCTGGTGTATTCTATAATACATTTTAGCACTTACCATCTTCAAATGAAAATGGGAATCTTTTAACATTTTTCTTTTCATCCTTTTTAACAATTTCTTTTCCTTTAGAAGCGTTTTCAACATTTGCATCTTCGATTTCCTAAACATAAAAAATACTATTTACTATTTGCAAAACCATATGATGTTCTCAGGTTTATTTTTGTTGTTGTTAGTATTACTTGCTTAAGAACGTTCGAAAGAGTCATTTTGTGGAGAAAGGCGTAAGGGGGAGGGGTTATCAAGCGACTGCGCATGCCCGCAGCGTTACAGATTTAATGTATACGTTGAAACTAGATTTAAATATTTTATGGTTATTTGGTAAATAATAATACTCGTGAGTCGCGACTCGTAATGTTTTTTTTTATTTTAAATTAAATAGTCAAATCTTGTGTTTTGCTTCTCTAAAATGATAAAATTACTTATATAATTGATTATTACTTTCCAAAATGAATTTGAACATACCTTCATCTTTGGCTCGAATAAATCCTTGTTTATTTAACAACAATTTACATAGTTTTATAAAAACTTCTCTGCATTTTAAACTATGTTTTATTCGATTATAAAGATTAACTTTTTAGTTTCTCAATAAGACCCAATATTAAAAGTATGATTTTCAACATCGAAAAAAACGAAAAAAATGCATTTAAACTAGCATTTTGAAGCATACCAATGAATTCGTATTGACTTTTTTTATAACATATTTAATTTACAGAAACTTCTCTGCATTTTTTTTCTCTTTCGAACGTCTTTAAATAACCGGCATATACTGAGTTCATTATCAATTCGTGAATTGCTTATTTTACTTTTTCATCATTCGCACAGTTGTTAAAAAATGGAAAGTAGTCTATAAAAGTGCTATATACTTAATTAATTTGAATGTATTTGCTTAACCTATAATTCATGCCCAATCTTCCGAGCACTAAGGTGGAACTCGAAATATTACTAAAAATGTGATGTCAATTCCATGACATCAGAAGCTAGCTTTTCACTTTTGAACATCCTCTATATTTTTATTCGAAATTGCTTGTCGTCTGTTAGATCTAATTCATGTACGATCCTATTTTTTCATGATATTACTAACCGCATTTAAAGCACGAGTTCCTTCAGAAACTTAGCACTGCGGATTCTCTAACAGAAATACCGACAATTCGAAGATCAATATCTATATATTGATCGACGGCAACGAGAGAACCGACTTTTCGAAGATCAATATTTGTTCACTATTTTTTCTCTATAATAGACTTTATTAGGAATTACTGAATAAAATGTAATAAAAAGTCGACAACTTGTATGCCTCTCGCGAGTCAGAAGGATAAACAAACACAAAATTATAATAGATCTAATATTGAAATTGATAATTATAAAAACTTTCGGAAAAATAATCAATATTTCAACGATATAATGTAGTATTTACGAATAAAATAATGGTCGTATTAAGAACAACTAAGTCCTTAGTAAACTAAGTAAGTCAGTCAATCTAAAAAAATTTACCTATGTTCAGCGTGTTTTTTGCAGAACATTTACTAACTTGACAGCAGTCAAATTGGGGGATCCCTCATTTAGTGGATTTCATAATATGAAATAATGCATACCATCATGTATCGAGTATAGTAGTGGAGGGTCAGGCCAAAGCCTAGCAAGGTCTTTATATGCCTTTTTTAACAACTCTTAAGGAACTCATCCCCTCCACCGCCACTATCTTCTACTATACCTGGTTTATGTCTTCTAGTTCTGTGTTCGTTGTCGAACCTACCCGCCTTCTTTGCGAATGACAGGACAGAGCTCCACTTTAGTTGTTTTACCTCAGATTCCCCTATTTCGGTTGAGCCGAATGCTAGATACCTCATTCTGGCTATGTAGGGACTTTCTGACAGAAGGTGGAAGTATGTATCATCCGCTCCGTTACAATCCGGACAGATCACACAGTCCTCTGCAGTGACCAGTACACACCCCAACCAGAAAGTTTATCTTTTTTCGGTTTCTGTCAATAAGTCAGGTTGACCTTGCGGCATTGTAACCAGCTATAATTTGTTTGGCTTGTTGTATCGAGTCAAGTGTTCTGGCAAAAAACTAAGATAGATATATTTAGTAACTTACTTGGTGTACTAAGGACTTTCTTGTTTCTTGTTTTAAACATGAGTTGTTTAAGTTTCAGATCTTAAAAAGTTTAATAAATCACTTGCTGTCCTTACCTTGAATTTACTACGCATTGGTGTAAGTTTTTCTTGTAATTCTGGTGAGCACAAATCGAACGCATCAAAATCTAATGGAAATTTAACGTCTTTCAATATTTTTGCATTTATCGAACCCTTCTCTTTATAATAAAATCTAACAAATTGCACTGTTAAATACGCAGGTAAACGTTTTATTTTGCACTAAAAAATTTAAATTTTGATTATTACAAGTTATAAACGCAAAACAGTGGCGCGTAACTCGAAGCATGTAGAGTCCCTCACGGCACAAATTTTTTAGACTTTTTTTTTCAAAATATAAATATTTTTTGAAATTTTCGACTTCTTCTGTGTTGAGTGTTACGCCACTGATCTTCAATCGAGTTGATATAAACTTACTGTTTTTATGTACACAGAATCCCTTTGTAAACTTTGTGACATTTTAGTTATTTGTTCTTGCATTTTCTATAAAAAAAATAGTATAATATAATTAACATTATGGGTGATGCTACTGATCAAGAATCAAAAGTATTCCGTACCAAAGTTAATAATTTGGGACACAAAAATAGGAATACTGGGCTAATAATAGTTATGAAGCAGGGACTCTAACCGAACCGAAACTGAAACCAAAATTCGGTTAAAACCGTTTAATTTGAGTAACCGTACTCGAAACCGTTACCGTTTTAAATAACAATATAAAAACCGATTATTTTACTTGAAAAACCGGTTTTTAACCGTTATATTTTTTTGTGTAAAAGGTAAAATACAAATTTTTGCCGAATAATATTAATTATTAATCCCATAATCCACGACCACTTTGAGTTAGTCAGCCTGAGGGAGAGTCATCTCTTTTAAATTTCATCACGCTGTTGTTTTCTTAGTTCTTAATGTATAAATATTATCACTGACATACATATGGAACTGCGGGACCTTATGCCGAAGAGAAGAAAAAAAAATTCAAATTTAAGGGTCCAAATTGATGCATACGCTAGAGCCATCTATACTGGCATGGTTGGTATCTAGAACTAAGCATAAAATGCTTAGAGAACTAATAATAAAAAACGTTTTTATATTGGATGTAATTAAAAAATCTTAATTTTTCAATGAGATTTCTTTATAATTAAACCTTTTAACCTGGCACAGGTGTGCAAAGTTTTTAAATGTTTATATTTTAACTTAGAACTTGGAATGGCTTATTTTTATAAAATTTAGTATTTAATATTAATAAATAACCGGAACCGAAACCGTTTTCACCTTTTTTTTCATAACCGAAACTGCTTTATTTTAGAATTTTAAAATCGAAACTGTTTAACTATCCAAAATCGAAACCGTAACCAAAACCGTTACATTTATTAAACGTTTAGAATCCCTGCGGTCGACTTTGATAGGAGCTATGCCGATATTCAGATCAACGAAAAAAAGATTAACAGCCAACTTTGTATGGAACAATAACTGCCCAATTTCGACTGATATTTGTAAGTAGTATCTAAAAGGTTACTAATTTGAAGTTTTAATAGACTCACATTTCAGGGTAGCGACCAAAAATAAATTGTCTTATTCCCTAACTTACGATTAAAACTTCATGACTTATTGGCTAAATTGAAATTGGAAGTTAATTTTTTCATTCCGATTTCTGAAAATTAGAAGTCAACGTTTTGTGGTCCTAGAGATCGAAGAACCCAAAAATACTACCAAGAAAACAAATTTCGAAGCTCAAAAACGTCAAATTCCTTGATTAAGATTTAAATTTTCTGACTAATCCAGAAATTTTTAATTTCCTGACTTTTTCAAGTTTTTTAAGTAGGCTCTAACCTTTATTTGAAGTTTTAATTTCATTATTTTCTAGATTCGAGTATGAAAATCATTTATAAACGCTGTCATTACTACTAAAATTGTAAAAATTTATATATAGAGAAGATAAAACTGGTGAGGGTGAGGCAAAGATTTCTGGGTACTGCGACCTAAAAGATCTCTAATGACTTTCTCCTTCTATATGACAATTTGGTCTGGACTTGGTCTGTCAAGCTAAACAACAGGTTCATGATAGCTTTCTTCGACGAGTGGCCTATGAAGAACTTAGCATGTCTTTGGGCTGGAGTTTTATTACAGATCTGGACCATAATATTGTCCAACCAAGACGTTAGTACGTCCTTGAAGTAGGGCTCTGACACTACAAAAAAGGGTTCCCGTCCTAATAAGGATGCTTATGCACCTCTATTCACTGAACGATCACGATCCCGTTGCACTCACAAGACCCGGCATCCAAACAATAGTAACATTGTTATGGAAAGCGAAGTCCTTTACTAAGATTGCATGCTTACACTTTTTAATCCCGAATGCATATATTTCACATCTTGTGATATGAAACAACTCAATTGTAAGAAATCCTCTGTTGTTTTTGTTGGAGGTTCATCTTCACATTCAACACACTTTAATTCTACATCAAATTTTCCGCCAAAATATTGATCCACTAATGATCTACAAGAATAAAATTTTTTATTTAATTGAATTTAAAATAGCAAGGAAATAACTCACTTAAAATTTACAGCTCCACTGCCTTTTTTAGCAGGGAGTTTTTGTTGAAGCATTCGTACAATTTCTGTCCAACATTCATTAGCATCTTGTTGACAAAAGCCACCATGTTCTGATTTCTCTGCAAATCGTGGAAATGCTATATGTAATACTTGTAACAAAAAGATTGGTGGTACTGTTGAACTATGATCCATAGTATTAAATAAATCCCTAATTGCTGCGGTTATCGATTGAGCAGGTACTATGCTTCCCTCATCTATGGATAATACTGTAAATTATACAAAAAAATGAGTTTTTTTTAGGTACTGAAAGTTATATTGAGCGTATCTTACATCCGTCATAACTTTTAAGAGCTTCCCTCAATTCTGGTACCGTTTTTAAACATTGGATTGTCGCATTCATGTAACAAGTATTTCCCAAATTTGTTAAACCAGATGGTAAATCTAACTGTTAAGAATTAGTAAAGTATTATTTCCAAATAAATAAATGAAAGTTGTATGTTAAAGATACGAATATGTATCAAACCCTTAACAAACATGTATGGATTCAACTCTATAGTGCACTCAAGCTATAGAGTCCAGCCATATAAAAAGACGAAATTGTGTTATCATAGAACATTGATTTTTTTAAAATATTTATTATTAGTTTTTATTGTTATATTTTTGTTCTTGTTATTATGTTTACTGTTTCCATTCTTTATATTCATATTTATAACAAAATAATATGAATAAAAAAAGAAAATGATAGAACTAAGTAGGTCTGTTTTGACATATGTTCACTTGTTCAGTGCATGTATTTGTTGGCATCGATGGACTGTGAAGCTTGAGTTTAGTATAGATCGTCGAATAAAATTTTATTTTGTATTAAACCTAATTAGATTATTTTAAAAATTACAATTCAAATCGATTTTTTAACTGAGATTTAATTTTTCTTAGATGAAAATTAGTCTGGATCTATTTGGATCACACTCGTGGGCAAATTGAAATAAACTACAAAAAAAGAAGAAAAAACTGTTGTGTCTAATTTTGAAAATCATATTTTCGATTAATTTTGATCCAAGAAAACGGAAAATCTGGTCAAAAACCCAATTAGATGTATAGATTTTTTAAAGTTAGTAATTCTAATAGATTAGATAATTTTATAATAAGACCGATGAAGACTTACTAAAATTTTAATAGGAATTTTAAAAAGAATTTCTTTTACCTCAAAAACTGTTCAATTTGAAAACTTAATTTTAGTTTTCCTGTAAAATTATCTATCAGTCTGAATTATTTCAAATTTTTGCAAGCAAACTTCGGTGTTACGGGGGGTGGGGCGAATGGTTATTTTTAGCCGTAAACCAAAAACTATGGCACATAAAATTATTTTAAAAAATATTTTAAGGATGCGCAAACAATGTTCTTTTGTATGACATATTTTGCCGAGTAACCCCGCTTTCAGATTTCGATCCCCCATTTTAGACCACAACTGTGAATAAATTATTTTAATATTTTGAAAAATAAGCAGCTGTGACAGACGGACGAAGTTTCAAAAGGGTTTCTTTTTTAAACTATTTTGGTACAGAACTGTAACAAGGAGTCATTCTAGGAATTATTTCTTGGAAATTAAAGATTTGGCGATCATTTTAACTTAATATTATTTTTTGGATCAAACTGGTCGAGAAAATGAAAATTGATTTTTATTTCTGATTTAAAAAAAAATAACTTTGACCCGAAAAATGCAAAAATCTAGTTAAAATATAGAATCAATATAGAAAAGTCCAATATATCAGAAAACTTAAAAAAAAAATTCAAAATCATTCTAGTCTTGAAAGATACAGATCTATCGTCAATTTTAGTTAGGTTTTTCTGAGTCCAAATTTTCTAAGTCTTAAGAATCAAGTTCATGTCTGCAAAATTGTACATGGATACAAAGATATCAATTCGTATCTCTATTCACAATCAAAAAAGAAAATCAATGATACTTACGGCTGTAGCAATTTCACTTTCATTCATATCTTCAACAAAAACTGTTTTTTCAACAGGCTCAACAGGAACATCTTCCTTACTACCCATTAATAAAACCATAACGCCCTAAGTTAGTAATTGATTTTAACATAAAAATATTCTGAAAATTTTTATTCTTTTTTTAATACATACATCTTTTAACTTAATATTTCCCCAATCTGTATCCTTAATAGTGGCCCCCTTGACCATTACTCTCTGCCGTTCTGGTTGAACTCCAGTAAGCGCAAACAATTGCGCCTTAAATAATAAAGGCGCTTCATCTGTATCCACTTCTACATCTGGATACAATTCTTTTCCCCATTTAACTTTTACTAAGACATAAATATAAATAATAAATTAATTTCGTGTCCCACATGCTAAATTGACCTAATATTTTAGATACAAAACAAGGACATTTTTAGTTACTCTACTCAAATTAAAAAATCTATTTGGCAAGTTTTTGATTTGGACAAATAGATAGCATAGAAAAAAAACATGTAGCCTTACAGAATTCAGAAAACCGGTCAAATAATGCAAATAAGGTTATGACACAAAAACAAACCTGAATGTTTAGGCATTTTTATACACAAATATATTAATATTTACGAATAAATAATAATTTATAAATTTCTACAAATATAAAAAAATTTTTAAACAATTAAACAATGAGCATTCAGAAATTTATCACACAAAAATTATCAGTCAGCACTTTTTCTAAATTTTTAATGTAATAATATAATTATCACTCCTGATTAGGTTGGTATGAAACAAATGTCAAACTTCAAATTTTACTTGTCATCTAAAACAGCGGGAATTTGAACGAACCTTCATGCTTGATATTAGATCAAACTTAATATTTGGCAAGTTTTGTGTCCTAAAAAATTTTAAACCTCTTATCGATCAATCAAATTTTTACCATAGAGTCTTATAGCAAAATATAATAACTTGTAGCAACTATGTTAATAAATTAGACATTGTGATAAATATCGTTTTAAAATATTCTTGGAATTATACATTTTATTTAATTGAATTTAAAAAAATAGTGTTCATGAACGTTATAATTAACTATTTTAATCAGCAAGTATTTTAATTGAAACTTTCATTTTTTTCGTGCTAAAAAGATAATATACACAGTTATGCAATTGTACTGAAACAATCATGTTTATTAAAGTCATGAATTTTAATTTTAATTTACGACAAAAAATGATAAACTATATTATGGATTTCGTAGAGTTTTATGAATGTAGGTATATATAGTACTATATTGGATTTTGTTGAATTTTCTGAATATACTATATGAACGTTGAATTTCACATGATATATACTTCTTGTATTTTCAATAATTTTATATTATGTTTAAGGACGTTCCCAAAGAGCAGTCGTGCTCAACTTAAAAAAAATTCCAATAGATCAAATAAAATATAGTTATTGTACCTCAACTATATTTAATTAGATCTATTGTAGTTTACATAATGGATTTTTTTTTTTAAGTTGAGCACTTAAACAATATTTATAAGATAACTAATACCGCTTGTTTTTGTTATTTTTGTAGAAAGATATTTGTTATATCTTCAATTACTTATTCTCAGTTTTTTAAAAGAATCGTAAGAAAATTACTATTGATATTTAATAAAACGTGTGTGACAACATTAATCGGGATAAGTTTTATATGATAAACATACAAATTTTAACTCTCAATATTTACAAATTTAGTATCGTAAGGACCATTAAAAAAAATTCTACGTGTGGAAGATACTTTTAACTACATATATTCAAAATCGCAGAAGAATCGTAAGAAAACTGATTTTCTTGGGAACGTCCTTAATGAACACAAATACAAGCCACACCCAAGGTTGTTATGTGCACCTTTATTGGTTGTTAAGTGCTCAACCGAAACAAAAGAAGTTTCACTTCAAAAATAAATATCTTTTAGATAAAAACTAAACATTTTTTGACTAGTACCTTCAGAATCCATCATTAGATTTTCGTTAAATTTAAATGATACCATCAGAGACTATTATTAAAATCGATGAACATTTGCGGAAAATCGATATACACACTCCCGTCCAAAAAAAATGAACAGACCTGAAATGTTAATTTTCTTATATTTCATAAAACTGCTAACTTTTGTAACTCTCTGTATAATGTATAATTTTATTTATTTATAAACAAAAATAAGTAGTATATTTTATAAGTGTGTAAAAAAGAAATGGAAGTATAAACTGAATTTATATTTTTTATTTGTATATACGGTGTCAGTGACAGAGTGAGAATTTAAAAAAATATATGTAATGTTAATACATGTTAAGTGTTATATCTTACTCTTTCGTATAAAAATAAAATAAAATGTTGTATCTGCTACAACAAGAATAATCAAAATTGTGAGAGACTCAGTCGGTTCAGGTCTGTTTTTTTTTTGAATGGGAGTGTACATGCATAAAAAAAAACGCATACAGACCATTGAATGAAGTTTCATATGAACTTTCATATACAACCTCCTATCTGTTTGTTTTGAAGCCGGTTAGTTACATATTTTAGTTTATTTTTGCAATGACCTCCATCATAGTGGAGATCAGATTCAATTAGTCTCTGATCAGATATATATTTTACATATATGAGGTCAGTGTATTTTTGACACAACTATGAGGGTAGAGGGAAGGAGGGCCACCGTATATGGGGATCGTACTGAAAAAGTGGCAATTTCAATATATATTATCTCTATGATTTCAAAGCACTAAATAGCAGTTCAATAAATGACAAAAATGGCACTGGTGTACTATTAGAGTTTAATATGGACTTAATAGAAAGAAGATTAAAATAATAATTTTATTTATTATTTAGCATTTATTAACTATAACATGAAATAGATTTAAAGTGTATTTATTTATTTATAAAAATTTCCTTGTTTATTTATACCCTACTCTTATAACTTTTAGCGTTTGTTTTAAAATTTATACTTTTTAAAATTAAGACAGAGTCCGTGCTCCTTTCCTCTAGTCTCTACAGACACAACTTAGGGTGCATTCGTCTTGGATGCTCACACACTTTCAGCGCGCTCAATCGTCGTTTTCAGCGTTCGACTTGGCGCTGTGAGTGTCAAAAAACTATCCTTGCGGCTGACTTCATGGGGTAGATCTCGTGCTCACAGACGCTTATTCCACAGAGGTAGGGCAGCAAAAGCGTGAGCGCCAAATCTTACTATTTATCAAAACGAATGCAACGTGAGCGTAAGCTAACCAAACTTTTGTCATATTTATTTACTTAAAATTAAAATCGTTGGCAAATGAGTAAAAATGGCCTACTATTTACCCAGATTATTTAAGATCGATTTAAATGAATCTGGTAAAACGTATACTATTTCTGTTAATTCCGACGAAATAAAACGTTTAGAAACAGGTATGTATTTTGTTGTATTAATCTATCTTAATAATTAAAAATGTCTATATTTTTCTCTTATGTTGGTTTGAGGATCAAGTTGTGTTTCTAGAGGCTGGAAATATAATTTAGCTTTTCCACACTTTAATTTAGAGTGAATAAATTTATTCCTTCAATTTGAATGCTATAAAAAAAGAGGGTCCTATTTTTTGGGTAAAATATGTTTTATTTCTTTCAGACGTTAATTTCTTAAATTTTAAACTATCGGAGGCTAAAGCTTTTGAATACGCTCAGTTGATTAGCGGTAGGTTCAAAGCTCAAAAGAATGAGGAGCGTTATACGTTAAAAAAGAGCTTTAGATTTATTGGAAAAGCTTGTTAACTCTGAAAAAAAAAATTAACTTGATTCAATTTTATTAGTAAAACTATTTGTTGCATGTATAAGATAAAAGTTGTTTACTAGTTTTTGTATTGAATATTTTTGTATTGAATAATTAGAAGAATGTTACTATAAAATAAATTTTTTTTTCATTTTAGAAATTCACGCAAGTGATTTTGTACAATTTTTATTGATAAAAAACTTTAATTACAATTTTTAAAACAAAAAAATAATCAATCTTATTCCATTGAAAATATCAATTATTAGTTATAAAAATTTACAATAATTATATTTAAATATTTTTAGAAGTTTATTGTGAATAAACTTCGTTGATAAATTTTGTGAACTGACGATTTGATTTTTTTGTGAACTGTTGATAAACGTTGTGAACTGACGCTCACAACGTCCAAGACGAACGATATTTTCAAATCGATTCTAAGCGTTCGTAGGCCAACATGAACACCAATAATTTGAGCTCCATTCATTTAGCCCCTCATTAACAATAAATCTAATTATTTTTTATCTCAATCGTTTGACGGTCGTTTGATGGTTAATGATGGTTTATTTAAATCTTTTGACGGTAATTAGTTTATTTATAAAAAATTGTTTTCTAATCGACCTAAATTTTTTTTTTTTAGCCCCTCAATTACAAAATTCTTGAGATTTTTTTCTTTCAATCGACGAAAAGACGTTTGACGGTGATTGATGGTCTATTATTTTTACTAAAACAATAATATTTTATTAGTTATTCATAATTTACTATATTATCCATTACACACTCCCGTTAGTGCATCCATTTCTCGCTGAGAGAATTACCTGAATTCGCCATAGAGATAATATATATAGAGTAGGCAAGCCGAGTCAAAAGTTTCCCCTCAGATAGAAAAAGGAAGAGAATCGCGTAGGTTGAGCTATCTCTTTTTAACGACTAATATATAGCATAGAGATAATATATACTCTATAGATATAATTATAATCATTATATATCATAGAGAATATATCGTAGAGAATATATTAGACCACGCATGGCGCTGAGAACGGTGGCGCTCGGAGCGAATAAGCGCGGTATTTTAGTGCAATGGCTCCAGCAGTTCGGGTCTTTGCAAAACCCGAAAAAACTCTTTGAAACCAACGCGAAACGTAAGCTAAAGCGAACCGTAAGTCAGGCAACGCGAAGCGTTGGCCAATGAGAAGCGTTCGTTATGCAAAGCGAAGCGTCAGTGAACTGTACAAGCGAACCGTAAGTCAGCCAACGCGAAGCATTAGTAAATCAACGCAAAGCGTTGATAAACGCAAAGCGTTAACCAACGCGAAACGCAAGCTAAAGCGAACCGTTAGTCACCCAACGCGTTGATCAATGAGAAGCGTTGATCAATAGGAAGCGTTAGGTCAACGCGAAGCGTTAGTTAATCAAAGCGAAGCGTCAGTGATTCAACGCGAAGCGTGATTTCACGTGTAGCGTCAATCAACACGAAGCACTAGTTAACGAGAAAGAAGAGAAAGTTAACGTGGAGTGTAAGCAACTCAACGCTAAGCGTTGTTAAACTCAAAGCGTAGCGTAAGCTTAAGCGAACCGTAAGTCAGTAAACGCGAAACGTAAGCGCATGGAAAGCGTTAGGCGACGTTAGTCACCGCGAAGTTGTGGTTACTCAACTTGAAGCGGTATATATATATACATATATATATATATATATATATATATATATATATATACACATATATATATATATATATATATATATATATACACCGATATATATATATATATATATATACCGCTACTTACGTGACTTTCTAACGCAACATCGGCTATTGCTTCGCGTTGATGGACTAACGCTTCACGTTGAATAACTAACGCTGCCAAACCGCTTCAAGTTGAGTAACCACAACTTCGCGGAAAGCCTTCGATACGATAAACCATACATTGCTTTGGGGGAAACTGCATCGACTAGGCATAAGTAGAAAAGTTATCTCCATTTTGAACAATCTCTACTCAAATGCGAAAACTCTATTTAAAGTAAATGAAGGTCAATCTCTGAATATTGACGTAACGCAAGAAGTTATGCAGGGAGACTCGCTGAGTCCTCTACTTTTTATTCTTTTCCTCGCAGATCTAGACAATTTCTATAAAGAAAATTTTGTTAAAGGCGTGGAACTACATGAAGGAAGTCGTATCTCTCATTTGCTGTATGCTGATGACACTACCTGTATAGCTGACTCTGCTAAGAATCTGCAAGAAAATTTAGACACCTTTGAAAAATATTGTCAAATTAACAACTTGCAAATTAATACAGAGAAAACAAAAATAATGGTATTCCGTAAAGGTGGAAGACTTCAGCGCGGTACACAGTTCTTCATACAGAGCAAAAAATTGATATCGTCCCATTTTTCAACTATCTGGGTGTCATATTTTCGAGTTCAGGTCTATTCCTAGAGGCAGCGAACAACTCCATTAAAAAAGCAAATATGGCAAATTATAGCATCAGAGAGATATTTGTCAAAGCCAAATGCAACTCGTATGCTAGTAGGATAAAGCTTTTTGATGCTATAGTTAGAACTACATTATTGTATGGGGTAGAATCATGGGGTATGAGATATCTGAATGAACTAGATAAAGTCCAAAGCATGTTCTTCAAGAATACATACAGCTTACCTCGCAACACACCGCATTACATTATCCGCAGGGAACATGGGAGACCACATTTGGGGGCTTGCGGATTCAAATCGATCTTGAACTGGTGGTACAAACTTCTAGCTGCTTCAAATGACCGATTCATAAAAAAGTGTTACTTACACCTACTATCACTAAGTAATGACAGGAGCAATATTCTAAAATTTAATTGGGTCTCTCAACTAAAAACTATCCTCCTGAATCTTGGTTACGAAGAATTATGGGAGAGCCAGAGCGCGCTTAGTGTAAAGAACAATATCGAGAATTTACTTGAGTCCTACATGGGTGGTATCAGGGCAGAGGATGAAAGTAGAATCTTAAATTCTACATATAGTTCCACCTACAAATATTTGTCACAGAGCTCAAATCAGTACCCCCTTTTAAATTTTAAAATAGAAAAAACCAGACTGATTGTGCAACTACGCCTGATGGGGGATCTAAGGGTAAGATTTTTAGTTTGTGGTGATCTTTATATTTGGAATAGCGATGCTGATTGTAAATTATGCAACCTCCAGAAAAATGAAACGCTAGAACACTTCCTTTTTATTTGCCCCATTCTAGAAAACATTAGGCGAGCATACTTAGGGAGCTGCATCAAGGAGGAATCTTTAAACCCTATATCAGAATTGCTGTCTGACTTGAATTCAGAGAAGATAAATAAAATTTTTGCTTTTTGCACTAATGCCCTCAAATTGAGAGCATTTATAGCAGAAGAATGATGTATGGAACAAATCTATTTGCTATCCAGATGCATTTCTACAGTGTACCTTGAATATCTAACCTTTATTTCCTTTTTTTTTTGTGATTTCCGAATTAAACTTACTCCTTCAAATGGGTAGTATTTGTTAGTCAGAATTTATTGTTTAATTTTTGTTAATTTTTAAGTTATTATTATTATTTTATTTACTGTCGAAAATTTGTTTCTGTTTTACATCATTTGATAGAATCTCGTATAATTTTGTATTACCAACTCCTGTAATAATCGAAAGATTTAAATACAGTATTATTATTATTATTATTATTTATTTTTAACGACTAATATATAGCATAGAGATAATATATACTCTATAGATATAATTATAATCATTATATATCATAGAGAATATATCGTAGAGAATATATTAGACCACGCATGACGCTGAGAACGGTGGCGCTCGGAGCGAATAAGCGCGGTATTTTAGTGCAATGGCTCCAGCAGTTCGGGTCTTTGCAAAACCCGAAAAAACTCTTTGAAACCAACGCGAAACGTAAGCTAAAGCGAACCGTAAGTCAGGCAACGCGAAGCGTTGGCCAATGAGAAGCGTTCGTTATGCAAAGCGAAGCGTCAGTGAACTGTACAATTGAGGGGCAATTGTAATTGAGGGGCTAAAAAAAAAAAATTTAGTTCGATTAGAAAACAATTTTTTATAAATAAACTAATTACCGTCAAACGATTTAAATAAACCATCATTAACCATCAAACGACCGTCAAACGATTGAGATAAAAAATAATTAAATTTAGTGTTAATGAGGGGCTAAATGAATGGAGCTATTCTTCATGGCGTGAGCGCTCAAAGCGTGTGAGCGTCCAAGACGAATGCATCCATAAAAACCTTTATGTTACCAACTATACTCTAACCTCCATAGTTACCAACATGAAGAATAGATATATTAGGAGAGCGAACGTAATGTTAAAAAAACGGTCAAGAATTGGTGTATCTATCTTTTATCAGTAGGGGTCACTGGTCTCAGTGCCGTACGGAATTTAAATGTTTAAATGTAGGCGCCAAGAAATCACTTTCATTCAGTTAATAAGAAGTCTTAGTTTTATAGATAATAAAAAATTGTTTTCGATTATCAAGTAATAATTAAATAAATATTAATAATAGAGAATTCTTAATAATCTGCAATAAATTAAAAGATGAAGAATCATAGTGATAATTGCAATTAATAATAATATACAAATATATGTTTACAATACTAACATATATTAGATAAAGAAAGAAGATACAAAACCGGTAATTACAGACCATATTCCTTTCGTAAATGCAGACACGCATTCCAAACCTTAAACAACCTTCCACTCATAGATATATAACAGTATATCTATGCTTTCCCTGTACAACATCGTCCCATTTTTTTACATTTATAAAATTAAACAATTTTTATACTTACAATTTTTATTTGTAAGATGCGATAACCGTTTATTTTAATATGTAATAATAATAATAATTCCGTACGGGTATATTCGCACTGCCGCTAGTGGCGAAAATAATAACGATGATCTCTACACGTTTTTGAGGACACAAAAACAGACGAATTGCCTATGTCGTTCAATCTCCTATTTATCTATTCTTCATGGTTACCAACTACATATCTTAAAAATCTATGATTTGACCTTGATGCAACCAAAAAGTAAAAAATATTCCCTACATTCGTGGCGTCGTATAATTTGTAGCTTTCAAGTATTTTATAAAAGAATTATTTTTTCCATGGCATTCACAAATACGTTAATTAGAGGTAAAAATTACTAGATCAGAACGCTATTTATTGCATTTACCAGACCGCACTTGAATGTACTCGAATTCCAATATCTGATCATAAATCATCTTCAGTAATAATTGCAGTGTGATATAAAATTGTAAAACAATAATAAAAAGAGTTTGTCTATTAGAAAAAAAAATATCGAAAATGGCAGATTATTCATATTCCGATGTAAATAGTTCTTTGTTTATCAGTGAAGAAAACATTAAACCTGAACAACAATTTCATAAAGAATCAATAATCAAAGAGGAAATTATAGAAGACAGTGTTACAGTGAAACAAGAAGAAAGCCATTCAAATGTAATGGAGCATTTGGTGCTGTTCAACCAATATGACGAACTTGGATTTCAACCATTAAATACAGAATTAATAATTAAGGAGGAATTATTAGAAGATAATGTTTCAGAACATCAAAGAATTTACGTTGAAAACAAAGGTTTTTCGTGTGATGTTTGTAATAAAATATTTACCCAGAAAACTGATTTAGTTAGACATAAACGAATTCACACTGGAGAAAGACCTTTTTCATGTGAAGTTTGTGATAAAAAATTTACTCAAAAAATCAGTTTAGTTAAACATAACAGACTTCACACCGGAGAAAAGCCTTTTTCATGTAATGTTTGTAATAAAAAATTTGCTCAAAAAAGCGAGGTTGTCAGACATATACGGATTCACACTGGAGAAAAACCTTTTGCTTGTGATATTTGTGGAAAAACATTTACTTTTCAAAGTAATTTAGCACAACATAAACTAATGCACACTGAAGAAAAACCTTTTGCATGTGATGTTTGTGGCAAAACATTTGTAAAGAAAACCTATTTGATTTTTCATAAACGAACTCACACTGGAGAAAAACCTTTTACATGTGATGTCTGTGATAAAAAATTTTCTCAACAAATCAGTTTAGTTAAACATAAAAGACTTCACACTGGAGAAAAACCTTTTTCATGTGATGTGTGTAATAAAAAATTTGCCCAGAAAAACGAGGTTGTGAGACATAATCGAGTGCATACTGGAGAGAAACCTTTTGCTTGTGATATTTGTGAGAAAACATTTACTTTTCAAGGTAATTATGCTCAACATAAACTAATTCACTCTGGAGAAAAAGCTTTTGCATGTGATGTTTGTGACAAAACATTTGTGAAGAAAACCTATTTAGTGTTTCATAAACGAACTCATACTGGAGAAAAACCTTTTTCTTGTGATGTTTGTGATAAAACATTCAGCACGCGAAGCGAGTTAGTTAGGCATAGACGTATACACACTGGAGAAAAACCTTATTCATGTGATATTTGTGAAAAAACATTTACAGTCAATGGGAATTTAGCTCAACATAAACGAACGCATTCTGGAGAAAAATCTTTTGCTTGCAATGTTTGTGATCAAATTTTTGTCAACAGATACGGTTTAATTAAACATAAACGAACTCACATTGGGACAGAACTTTTTTCGTGTGATGTGTGTAATAAAATATTTGTTCAGAAAAATGATTTAGATAGACATAGACGAACTCACACTGGAGAAAACCCGTTCTCTTGTGATGTTTGTGATAAAACATTTACTCAGCCAAACGGTTTAATTCAACATACAAGAATTCACACGGGAGAAAAACCTTTTGCATGTGATGTTTGTGACAAAACTTTTGCTCAGAAAAATGATTTAGTTAGACATACACGAATTCACACGGGAGAAAAGCCTTTCTCTTGTGATGTTTGTAGTAAAGCATTTTCCCGGCACAATTATTTAGTTGACCATAAACGTACTCACACTGGAGAAATGTCTTTTGCATGTGATGTTTGTGGCAAAACATTTATCGTCCACAGTAATTTAGTTAAACATAAACGAATTCATGAAATCATAGAGAAAGAACTCGTTGATTTAAACAGCCAATCATAAAAAAAACTTAAGAAAACAAATTTAAATTTTGTACAATTAATTGTTAAACTGTTGAAGTAAAAAGTTTTTAAATAAAAATAGTGATTTGTTATAAAATATTCATATCTTATTTGTATATCCTAAATTTCTAACCTTCAATATTGATCTTCGAAAAAAACAATGTTTTTCAGATGTATACCAGAGTAATGTTAATTTAGAAAATATTAAATTACAACAAAGTTGTGTTCCGTAAGTAAAATACAATGAAAATTACTCATGAAAAAACGTAACGTTATTTTATTGATTTCATATGGCTCAATTTCATCTCTGTGATGATACCTAGATTTTCAGCCAGGAGCTTGCTTATCAGGTCTTCCTGAAGGTTCATATATTCGCAGTGAGATGTACCGAATATTGTCTATCTGCTGTAACCTAGAGGTTCGCAGTCAAAGATAATGTGGCTGATGTTTCTTCCTCCTCGCCGCACAATGGATCCGTTATGGAGTCCCATTGTGTGCAGATGCATCCGCAGGGGATAATGCCCGGTAACCCTCCGGAGTTGCTTCATTGCAGCGAGAGATAGCCTCTTGGTTTCACTCTGAAGCAGTATTTTCCCGAGCTCCTACCGCGGTACTTTTTCACAGTACATGCAGTCCTTGGAATTCCTAAAATAGGCTCTGGGCTTATGAAGGGCATTCCGACTACCTTCTTTGTCAAAGCATCTGCTTTTTCGTTTCCTTCGAAACCACTGTGACCCGGCACCACGATCAATTTAACATTGTTCCGTTTTGCCAGCTCTAGAAGTTCCTCCAGACAAGGCTTTTAGAGCAGCTTGACTGTCCGAGAGAATACATACATTATGGTTCATGTAGCCTCTACGTAGGTTCTCACGGACGCAAGCCAGTATGGCGTAGACTTCTGCTTGAAAGACCGTGGCATATTTCCTCAAGTTGAGGCTTATGTTTGCTTTAGGTCTCACCGTAGATTCCCGCCCGGTCCCTTCTTCAGTTTTGGATCCGTCTGTATACCAGATGATTCCATTCTTGAGATAGGGTGGTTCTCCTTCCGTTCACATGTCCCTATCACAGACTATAGTGAAAGGTTTTGAGAAGGATTATATTTTGGGAAGCATATCTGTGCCCATTTCAAAAACGGGGTCTGAGATGATTGAGGTTCCCACGATCTTTGCATGTTCAACCTGATTTTTTTAAATCCAGTTATTATTGCAATACAGTCTATAAGCGCTGGATCTCGCCTTAGCTATTACAATGCTTAGCGGAATTAGCCCTAGAATGATTTCCATGGAAGCTGTGGGTGTACTGCTCATGGGTCCAGCAATGCACAAACAGGCCAGTATTTGGATCCTGGATAGCTTTTTGCATGCTGTTATCTGGTTAACTTTTGGCCACCACACTAGAGCAGCATAGATTATAATGGGCCTAACTACTGTTGTGTAAAGCCAGTGGATTATTTTGGGTTTTAGACCTCAGGCTTTTCCACATGCTCTCTTGCAAAGCATGAGAGAAGATTTGTTATGTTTGTGAAAAAGCATTTGCTAAAAAAAGCTATTTAATTTGTCATAGGACGAATTCACACTGCAGAAAAACCATTTGCTTGTGATTTTTGTAGGAAAATATTTACTTTTCATAGTATTTACTTCAACATAAACGAATTCATACATATGAAAAATCATAGAAAATGGACTCGTTGGTGTAGACAACAGTTTACAAGTAAAAACTTTTCAATAAAAATCATAAAATATTCATGTTTTATTTTTATATCCTGTATTACTTTCAATATTGATTTCTGGAAAAAAAGTTTCTTCTCGATTTTCGGATTTTAATAAAGATTTGTGAAAATGAAATTCGGAATATAATTTTTTTCTCATTTCTCACCTTAAGAATTTATTTTGAAAACAGAAAAAGTTTAACTTAATAAAAATAAAAATATTTTAATAAATCAAAATGAAAATTATCCATGAAAAAAGCATGACATAATTTAATTGACTAAATTTCCCGCTCTGCGGCACCTGCGTTAAACTAGCCCCCGACTTCATTTTCCAGAACTTATCTTTATGCAAATCATTTGAGAGGATAACAAAAATTATTTGAAAGTTAATATTTTTCACCTAAAAACGATTTCAATTTTTTATGTGAAGTTAGCCCCCAACTTCAAATTTCACATTGAGGTTGAAGCTGGCCCACCACTTAATTTTTTATTGTCATATCTTAAAACTTTCTTTTATGTAAATCGTTTGAGAGAGAACAATAATTATTTGAGAGTTAATATTTTAACGTAAAAACGATTTGAAGCTTTTATGTGAAAAAAAAACGATTTCAAAATTTTGTGTGAAGGTGGCCCCTATTTTAAGAGTTTATACCTCTTAAAAAATAATTCTTATTATTATTGGGTTTTACCGCCTTGGGCCTCTTATTATTATTGGATTTACAGTGGCCACCAACATCATTATTTTTCAACCTTAATTAATTTTTAACGATATATTTTGATATGATGTGGGTGAAGGACAAGGCATTTGTATGCAGGCTAGGAATTGGTAGATTGTGTGGCTGCAGCCGACTTTAACAAGAACTATGCCGATGATATTCATCTGGAGTTCGTGAAGGAAACTGCAGAAAACCTTCACAAGCATAGCTGGTTACTATGTTCTTGTCCATATATTGGCAGTCTAGTCAATTAACCGCCCTATTAATTTTAATTGACAAACTGTCACTGTCGGGATTCGTACCAGTAACCTCCCTGTTCCAAGCAGGCAGACCGCTCAGGTACTTGGGCCGGTTACCTTTTAAAAAAAAAGTGAATATTTTCCAACGGAATTATCTTCGTTCTGGCGCTGTGAAAACATAGCAAAAACTTACGAACTTTGACCTTCAACAAACTTTTTGTAATCTTATCAATAAATTGTAATCCCAACCGTATATCTCGAGAGTTATTTTTCCTACGAAAATTTTGTAATTGACCTATTTTGTGTAGAAATAGTTTAAGACATAAATTTAATAATGGCCTCTTAATAATGTTAACGTAAAACGAATAGTTTATAACGGCATACTTGAAAAACTAATTTTCGCGAACTTCGACATTCAATAACTTTTTCTGCAAGTGCGATTTCGTTATGCCAAAATGAAGAGAATTCCGTTGTAAATGTATTTTTTAGGAGGTCCACCTCCTAAAAATGCTCTTAAAAAATTAAATTAATTAATTTTAAAAGTTGGCACACTAAAATTTATCGAACCCAATACTGGCCCACTCGAATAAATGAGACTCGCGACACCACTGCCTTATCCAATAGAACTACCTTAAAAAATTTAATTTACAGTGTCAAATATACTAGGATTGACAAAAACTTTCATAAGAAGTGGAAAATAACAACCTGAGTGAATTGTTGAAATACCCGGTATGTATTGAGTTTATGAAAAAATTTTCAAACAAAAGTTGTTTATTTTTAAAAAAGGAATGGTTTTTGTCTTTAAACCTCTTACGGTTTCAAAGATGGATATTTTCACCTCTGGCAAGTGAAGGCACCGTCCGATTTTGTCCATTCACGAACTTGAAGTTACTTTTAAAGTGCGATTTCATGCTGACATTTGACGCTGATTTCCAATAATCATGTACCAATATTTAAATATAAATTCCTTAAGAATTGGTAACACTGGCCCTTACACGGACGATTACACTTGGTTTTCCTTGTGCCTCTCTCTGCGCACACGGTGTCAGGCAGGAGTACTAATGGAACGGTCAAGCCTCACGCACTGTGTCACACACAGCGGCTGTGTGCTAATAGAAAGCGACCAATATAACTTCCCTCCTTATTGCGTGTGTTCGGCCGAACTCAGAAGTAAGAAATCTTAGTAAGATGTTCTGAGCATCTGAGTCAGCCAGTTTCGGCCAGGACACACTTTCTTTTTTTTCTTAATCAGTGTTGCCAGATATCTCGTTTAACAGTAGATCTACTGCTTTGTTAGTATATCTACCTTTTTTTTTGAATAAATAAAAAAAATTTTGAATTTGTGTCATTTTTTTCAATTTTTTATAATAATAATAAATTTAAAACTCCCCAGTCGTGCAAATACAAAATCAGTCATTACAGAACATATTTCATTATTTGAAATAATAGAATATGGTTCTGTAATTACTTTAAGGTATTATTTTATAATGGGATTTTAAACAATAAGTAATGCAATATATGACAAATAAAAAGAATTAATATTATTTAATATTTGAAGAAAAAAAATTCTATAATATATTAAATACTAATGTAATATAATTTTAATTATTCTGAATAAAAGTATTTATTTCAAACTATTTAAATTGGAATTTTCACTTTTTGAATCTACCGCTGTATTTTGGTAGATCTACCGTTTTTCAAGAAATCGGACTGGCGACACTGATCATAACCTATTTGTTTATGTATCAAATTCAGAACATTTCTCATGTGTTGACAATTTTTATTATTGTAATAAGTGAGATAAAAATTTAATAAAATGGATAATTTTATAAGGAGTATTTTAATCATGAAGAATAGATATATTAGGAGATTGAACGACATAGGCAGTTCGTCTGTTTTTGTGTCCTCAAAAACGTGTAGAGATCATCGTTATTATTTTCGCCACTAGCGGCAGTGCGAATCTGCCCGTACGGAATTATTATTATTATTACATATTAAAATCAACGGTTATCACATCTTACAAATAAAAATTGTAAGTATAAAAATTGTTTAATTTTATAAATGTGAAAAAATGGGACGATGTTGTACAGGGAAAGCATAGATATACTGTTATATATCTATGAGTGGAAGGTTGTTTAAGGTTTGGAATGCGTGTCTGCATTTACGAAAGGAATATGGTCTGTAATTACCGGTTTTGTATCTTCTTTCTTTATCTAATATATGTTAGTATTGTAAACATATATTTGTATATTATTATTAATTGCAATTATCACTATGATTCTTCATCTTTTAATTTATTGCAGATTATTAAGAATTCTCTATTATTAATATTTATTTAATTATTACTTGATAATCGAAAACAATTTTTTATTATCTATAAAACTAAGACTTCTTATTAACTGAATGAAAGTGATTTCTTGGCGCCTACATTTAAACATTTAAATTCCGTACGGCACTGAGACCAGTGACCCCTACTGATAAAAGATAGATATAGTAAGTTCAAACTTAAATGAGACACCATTCCCCTTTTGCGCAGAAATAAAAAATTGGAATGGGTAAAAATACACTAATGCTATTTAATATATGAAAAAGGGGAATTTAATATAATAATTCAATAAAGGGAAAAGATACACTTTATCAATTATATAAAAAGAAATGCCATTATAATAAACTTATCTTATATTTTATTTCTATTGGCTATGGCCATCGACAAAGATATTCACATATGCAACCATCATAGTAAGAACGAGATGGCTATTATCAATAAAAGATTATATTTATTTATATACCAGTGGACATCAAACAAAATGCAAGTGAATCAATGATGTAAATAGTATGAAAATAAATTATAGAATTGATATTCAATAAAATTTTCGGATTTGTTATTAAATAAAATGTTTTTGAACAAGCAATTAAATTAATACTATAACTGTGCAGACCTCAGGCCTACGTTTAAGTACAAGTACTTAAAATTCTATTACATGACCTTTAAATTATTATCATAATTTACCGGGCTTTAACCCATTATGATTGTCGGCTATATTAAATAAAAATCGGCTAGCCAAAATTATTCTTTGATAAATTTCAATTATTTTATTAAGAATTTGTTAATCCTGTTGTAATATAATAGAATTTTAATTACTTGTAATAAAACATAAAACCGAAACATATGGTTGCTTATTGACCTGAGGTCTGCCTATGTTTTTGTAACAAGGAAATATAATTCTATTTTATTATATGACAGGATTAAAAATATTATTATTATAACAGGATTAAAAAATTCTTAATAAAATAATTAAAATTTATTAAAGAATAATTTTGGTTAGGCGATTTTTATTGAATAAAGCCGACAATCATAATTTAACCTAAAAATTATGACTACAAATTTTACCTGAATTAAAGAAAAATAATTTTTTTTTGAAGCGGAGTATAAGTAAAAACAAATGTTTGAAAGAAGTAGATGCCGTACATTCCATTGTATTTAAATATTTAAAAAAATATAAAAACTTCCAAAATACCACACACACGAAACTGTTTGAGATTCACTGGATTAGTTAACACACAGAAGTGTAGAATGATAATGATATACTACTTCACCTTAAATATCATATAGACTAGGTCCAAAAAAAATGTGTTTCTGCGACTGTCTCATTTAGGTTTGAACTTACTATACACCAATTCTTGACCGTTTTTTTAACATTACGTTCGCTCTCCTAATATATCTATTCTTCATGATTTTAATGGAGGAACTTCTATATGACCCAGCTGATTTCTTAAAAAGCGGAAGATTAAGAAAAAAAGCGGTAGATTCAAAAAGTGAAAATTCCAATTTAAATAGTTTGAAATAAATACTTTTATTCAGAATAATTAAAATTTTATTACATTAGTATTTATTATATTATAGAATTTTTTTTCTTCAAATATTAAATAATTTTAATTCTTTTTATTTGTCATATATTGCATTACTTATTGTTTAAAATCCCATTATAAAATAATACCTTAAAGTAATTACAGAACCATATTCTATTATTTCAAATAATGGAATATGTTCTGTAATGACTGATTTTGTATTTGCACGACTGGGGAGTTTTAAATTTATTATTATTATAAAAAATTGAAAAAAATGACACAAATTCAAAAATTTTTTTATTTATTCAAAAAAAAAGGTAGATATACTAACAAAGCAGTAGATCTACTGTTAAACGAGATATCTGGCAACACTGATTAAGAAGAAAAAGAAAGTGTGTCCTGGCCGAAACTGGCTGACTCAGATGCTCAGAACATCTTACTAAGATTACTTCGGCCGAACACGCCATTGTTTTGTAGTCGGTCAATTACTTTGACCATAGACAAAATATGTTTGTCCGGCGTTGTCTATGTTTTTGACAATTATAAAGCAACTCCAAAGCTTCAATCACGAAGAAGGCTTCAATGCTGCATAAATTAAAAATTGAACTCTAAAAATTTGACCTTGATTGGAACGTTAAAAAAAATCAAAATATTTCTACATCCGTGGCGTTTCTACTAAGAGGTCGGAGCTAAGAACTAAATAAGAACTCCATTTACCATATTTGGCATATTTTTTATGTAACTCGAAATTCAATTTGTGATCATAGATCTTCGGTTCTTATAATTGCAGTGTATTTTAAATTGTGAATTAATAAGACCAGCAAAAAATAAAGAAAATGTCAAGAATTTCGTATTCCGATGTAAATAATTCTTTATTTATCAATGAAGTAAACATTAAGCCTGAGCAAGAATTTCATAAAGAATCAAAAATCAAAGAAGAAATACTAGAAGATAGCGTTACAGTGAAGCAAGACGGAAGTCATTCAACTGAAATGGATCATTTGGTGCTGTTCGACCAATATGAAAATATTGGTTTTCAACGATTTAATAAAAAAGTATTTATTAAGGAAGAGATATTAGAAGATAATGTTTCAGAACATCAACGAATTCACATAGAAGACTGTGGTACAGTGAGGCAAGAAGGAAGTCATTCAAACGAAATAGAGAATTTGGAGCTGTACAACCAATGTAAAAATATTGGATTTCAACAATTGAATAACAAATTATTTATTAAGGAAGAAATATTAGAAGATAATGTTTCAGAACATCAACGAACTCACATAGAAGACAGTGTTACAGTGAGGCAAGAAGGAAGTCATTCAAATGAAATGCAGAATTTGGAGATGTACAACCAAAGTGAAAATATTGGATTCAAACAAAATAATAAAAAATTATTGATTAAGAAAGAAATATTAGAAGATAAAAGAACTCATGTTTCGGAATCTCAACGAAATCACATTGAAAACAAAGGTTTTTCGTGTGATGTTTGTTTAAAAATATTTACCCAGAGAAATGATTTAGTTAGACATTACCGAATTCACACTGGAGAAAGGCCTTTCTCTTGTGATGTTTGTGATAAAAAATTTACTCAGAAAATCAGTTTAGTTAATCATAAAATACTTCACACTGGAGAAAAACCTTTTTCATGTGATGTGTGTAATAAAAAATTTGCCCTGAAAAACGAGGTTGTGAGACATAAACGAGTTCATACTGGAGAGAAACCTTTTGCTTGTGATGTTTGTGAGAAAACATTTACTTTTCAAGGTAATTTTGCACAACATAAACTGATACATATTGGAGAAAAAGCTTTTGCATGTGATGTTTGTGACAAAACATTTGTCAAAAAAAGATATTTAGTTTCTCACCAACGAACCCACACTGGAGAAAAACCTTTTTCGTGTGATGTTTGTGATAAAGCACTCAGCACGCGAAGTGAGTTGGTTAGGCATAGACGAATACACACTGGAGAAAAACCTTTTTCATGTGATATTTGTGAAAAAACATTCACCTCGCGAAGCGAGTTAGTTAGGCATAGACGAATTCACACTGGAGAAAAACCTTTTTCATGTGATATTTGTGAAAAAACATTTACCTCTCATGGTAATTTAACTCAACATAAAAGAACTCATACTGGAGAAAAACCTTTTCCTTGTGATATTTGTGGGAAAAAATTTGGTTTTCACAGTAATTTAGCTCAACATAAACTAAGTCACAATAAAGAAAAATGTTTTGCATGTGATGTTTGTGGCAAAACATTTACCGTTCACACTAATATGATTAAACATAAACGAATTCATGAAATCATAAAGAAAGAACTTGTTGGTATAAACAACCAATCTTGAACAAAACTTAGAAAATAAATTTAAATTTTGTACAACAATTAATTGTATAACTGTTTACAAATAAAAAGTTTTCTAAATAAAAATAATGAGTATAAAATATTCATGTCTTATTTTTATATCGTGTATGTATTACCTCCGATATTGATCTTTGAAAAAAGGTTTCCTTTCGACTTTCCAAAGATCTGTAAGAATTATCCACTCTCATTTCGCACCTTTGATATTTGTTTTGAAAACAGTAAAAATAAAATAAAACATTAAATTAGAATATGGTTTGTCCTTTTAAAAGAAATGTAAGTTTTTTTATAAATCAATATGAAAATTACCCGCACAAAAAAGCTTAATTTAATTGACTTCATATGGCTCAATGTCAGTTGATTTATTAATAGTGTCGATTTGGCATAAATTTTCTTCAAAAAATTTTTCATTAAAATAAGTTTTTTTCAGTCAGAAGTTTAAATTATTAAATAAAACAAATATTTGATATTTTGACTTTTAGTTTCGGAACAACGTTCCTTCATCAGAAAATATATGATAATAACAAAAATATACAAATTTAAGAAGTTTAGTTAGTAGTCGCAATCCGAGATGAATTTAAATAACATTATGTGTGAACATTTTTATGTTATAACATATATAACTTTTTTATTTTTCAAAAATACACCCGCAAAGATCCAAACCGAACTTGAAAATAAGCATAAGTCATCTTGGCATCGCCGAATCAAATTACACCACATTTGAGTGCTATTTATGTGCTCTTAAAATATCACACTCTTCAACCAGAGCTTTAACCGTTAAAACGTAAATTTTTTGAAAAACCACCCCTATAAGCCCCAAGCTATCCTCTGATACGAACATGGACTATTGGTAATAAAAAGATACGAAAATGGTAATAAAAATCTGCGAGTTGAAACTTGATAATTGCTTCCACGAAATTCTACACAATACTCAAATGTACATTTTACCTTCCTTAGTTTTGGTTTCCTCATAAAAAAATCTAAGTAAAATTAGTACTTCTGAAAAATCTCACCTTAGGGTTTTGATTTTCTAAAACGCCTAAAAGCACCTGAATGTAGTACAATTTTATTTCATGATATAATAAAAGAGGCCATGATCTGTAGAAATTCCCGGATTAGGCGTTGAGGTCTCGGATATCCGGAAAGCACATTGAAGGAAATCTTTGAAATGATGGCTATTTAGAGGTTGATGTCTAAGACATCCTCAAAGTATATGAACAGATTTTAAGTATAGTGTACATTGATTTCACGATAGGCCGTTAGGAGCTTTCGGGTCTGTCATATTCTTATCCGAGGCTGGCTTGGGACTCGTAGGGGTGATATTTTGACACGATTTAGGAAAAGGGGTATGTGATATTCTTAAAGCACATAAATGTGTCGTAATTTAAATTAGCAATATCGCAAAAATGGATCATGCACTTATCAGAGGCTATCTAATTGGGACTCGTGGGGGTGATATTTTTATCGGGTCTGTGATATTCTGGGAGCACATAAATGTATCGTAATTTAAATTGGCGATATCGCAAAAATAGTCCAAGTTCGTATGAGAGGGTAGCTTGGGGCTTAGAAGGGTGGTTTTTCAAAAAATTTACGTTTTAACGGTTAAAGTCTGTGATATTCTGAGAGCACATAAATGTGGTGTAATTTGATTTGGCGATGTCAAGAAGATGACTTATGCCAACTTATGCTTATTTTCAAGTTCAGTTTGGATCTTCGAGGGTTTATTTTTTGGAAAATAAAAAAAGTTATGCATTTGACTCTTCGACATTTGAAAAGCACATATTTTATGTTAATTCAAATACGAGTATTGCAAAAATAACCGATGCTCTGCTGTCTAATGATAAGCTAGCCGAGCACTTTGAATTTCCAATTTCCGCCGAAACAAAAAAAAGCAGAAAAATTTTAATAGCAGCACATAATTAGCACATAAAAAGCACTTAATTTTGGTACGTAGTAAATTCATTTTCGGGACTTTGCTCTGCTAGCTTTACAGAGGTCGAATATTTCATAAATAAAACAATGAACATATTCACTTCATTAATTTTTATTTTAACAATATAATATTAATGAATAATAATTAATTACACACAGAGAAGTAAATATTTCTATACAAAAACATATTTCTTTCATAAATTATCTCTATATACATATTATAATATACTTAAATGAATGTTTACAAAAATATACATGTTATTAAAATTCACTTGGATTCATGTCATACTCTAATGAACACACATTTTTAGCACGTATTGCTTGCTTACTAGCCTTATGTTTATCTTGAATTTGTAGAAAATGTTCTAGCATTTGTTTATAATCCATTTTATTTAATTTCGTATTTACTGTTTTATTATTTTCATTACCGATCCTTAAATCAATTAATATTATTTTAATTAACAAATCATCCAAGATTCAATAGTATTTACTTATACAGAGTGTTATTATTTAGGTACAATTGAACATTTTTATTCTAGTCCTCTTTACCCAATCAAAACACGACAAAATTTATAAAATTATATGTCTTGACTGATTCATTATCGCTAATCCAAAGATTATTGGATTATTATTTGTTAAGTATCCAGTAAGTAACTGAATTTTTTTTTCCTTAATATTCATATTGAATGGGTTAAAAAATTATTTTTTTCAGATGTCAGAATCAAGCGGAGCCGAATCACCCGTTTAAGCCCTATTTTCATCTCTCAATTAAAATTATGTATATTAGTGGTAAAGTTCTGGGACGTGAGACTGTTTTTAAGGAAATTTCCTGCTCTTTAAGAATCTTTTTTCCGGTTTCCGATGTCTGCAATAGTTTCTTAGACATTTGCAAAAAAACAAAACCCTCTCTTTTTTTAAAAATAAATTGTTTATAACTTTTGCAATTGTTTATGTGCGGGTTTGAAATTTTTGCACATTTTTCTAGACGTCATAACGAGTTATCGCACGTATTTTAATTCGCAGTAGCAAGAATTAACACGTTTTTTAACTTGTTGACTAAGACTAGATATTGAAATTAGAAACATGGACGATATGTTCATTAGATAGCGTAAAGTTGCATTAAGAAAGGATTTTTAGAAAATCACCTACTAAGGGGTTTGGAAACGTCGATTTTTTTCTATTTTAAAATTATTGGTAAATATTTCTATAGAAACTATAAACTATATTATACTATACATCGTTACATATCATGGAATCTAAACATATACAATAATCGGAACTTAACTTTATCTGTATATAAATTAGAGACACGAAAATTGGTAGTTTGGCTATTAATAATAAACAAAGAAATATGTATTTCATTGTTTTTCGAAAATAAGCCCCTAGGAAGGTGAAATCCACGGTGAAAGTTTGTATTGCGATCTCGTTTTTATTTAAAGCTAGAGACATGGTAATTGGTATTTATTTAGTTACAAATAAATACGTGTAACAGCATTTTAAGAAAATCAGTCCCTGACGGGGAGAAATATTATGTTACTCAGTTATAAGGTCTTTTACCAATTTTCGCGGGCGAAGCCGTAACGAGTAATGCTAGTTTAATATATATCTATAAAATATAATAAAACAAGTGAAAAAACAACTAAGTTAATTGCTTAAATATCCTGCAAATACTGAGTTCATTATCAATACGTGAGCTGTTTGTTTTACATTTTACACACGCACAAATGTATTAAAAATTATAAAGTGTATAAAGGTTTAATATTTGCTATTATAATCAAAAGTAATTACAGATGTTTGGACTGAAATTGTGGTAAAACCATTCAGTTTATGAAAAAAAGTTTCAAACAAAAGTTAATTTTTTTTAAAAATTTTTCTGCTAGATATCTTACGGTTTATATTCTATCCCATACTGTTTCAAAGATAGATACACCCCATCCCTCCCTCGAGTGGTGGAATGTACGGATATATTTTTTCCTTTCACGAAATTTGAAGTCATTTTTTTAGCTCTAGAACACACACACACACAATTTTAGCTCGTTATCTCTTTTAAATTATCGTGTTTATGGATGGATGGGCAGACATACGGAAATGTACTAATTAGGTCATTGTACTAAGTCGGGACTAAACTTATAATACCCTTGTATACATTATATACCTATATGTAGAGTATAATTACATCTTTAAAAGTGGTACGAATATCTTCTCGCAAATTTTAATCAAAGAATATCCCAATTTTGCGTCAGTGTGAACAAAAATAGACTAAGAGTGTATTCCGTAATGATAGCATCAATAAGTTTTAAGTTGACATTACTTAAAAAGGAGAGGTAGAGATGGATGGTGCTGTGTCCCACCATCATAACCATCATCAAAAGTCGTATGACGTATGCTATTGTAATGATAGAGGAATCATTTTTATTATTTATTTATAAATTATACTTAGTTAAAGCTTATCTAGAGCACGGTAGTGCGCAAGGCCGAGTCTGTTATTAAACAAAATCTTATTAAATCAATCGCTATATTTTATTAAAATATAATTTTTTGTTTTTATTCAATTTAATTTAATTTTTTGTTTCTCAGTCATTGCATGATTCTTACAGCAGAAGATTTATGATTGATGATGTTTATGATGGTGGAACACAGCTCCATCCATCCCTACCCCTCCTTTTTAAGTGATGCCAACTTACAATATATTGATGTTACCATTACGGAATAAGCCCTAAGACTCCGTTGTGCATCATGGCCGCTACAGTCCATCACCAAATGTTCCGAAGTATCCTTATCAATTCGAAGATATTTGTTCTCGAGTTTATTTCATGTGTAATTTGTCATACTTATATGTACACTCCCGTTCATAAAAATTGAACCACATTCTAAGCGTATATATTACTAAATATATGGATAATATTACATACCGTAACACTTATAATGTTTCATGTTTCTGGTTGAATTTTTATGAACGGGAGTGTAAGTTGTGCAAAATTAAAACATATAATCAACATTAGCTATATATGTATATAGCACCTTTATACATTAGTTTGTATTTATAAACATCTGGGCGAGTGTAAAAAGTATAATGAACAGTTCACGCATTGATTATGAACTTGTTATTTACAGGGTACTTAAACAATTATCTCAGTTATTGGTTATTTTCACTTATAATTGATGCATGTTTTCTTTCTTTTTTTTTTGGTATGACGACATCTTCCATGTTTGCTTCGCTATATTTATAACACTCTGTGGGCATAATCTTAAATGTTGAACATACCTATTGTCACAATATAAATGATGACTTGGAATGCAAGCTAATCGTTGTCGGAGTGTATGGAATGCATCGGATTGTGGCAATAACATTAATAAACCATATAATGATCGCACTAAGTACGGATTGCATGGAACTTCTAATAATTCTAAACGTAAAACTGGAAGAAAAAAAACAGTTAGCTTGTACGTCGTGCAAATTTCATATTTACTGTGTTCTGTCAGTTACATAAATACGTACATGCAAATATAGGCGATTCAATTAATTGAACTAACATATCAATTTCTGTTAAAAACTCCACTGTAACTTCCAAATTACCGCTAAAATAATTTTGTTAAGAAAAACCTAGTAACAATTGAAAAACTGGAAATAAGAATGATATAGCTTAATAGGTACTTATTTGCGTTCGTGGAAATATCGACGAATAGATAGACACACAATTCTTCCTTGACACCTTATGGGTAAAGTTACTCGAGAATTTTGAAATTATTGGTTTTTATTTTTGTTGAACTGCAGTAATCGTGTTAAAAAGTTAAAAGAGAGTAATCTAGGCTACTTTTTATTTCGTAAATATTTAAGGTTCCTGCGTAAAAATTGAAAAACTGTAGAACGTTATGCGCACGGACGTGACACGCGCTGCTTGAAATAATTAATAACAAATAAAGAAATGCTTAGCGTTGTTGGAAAATCAATCTCTAATCAGGGGCTGAAATAGGTTGTGGAAGTTTGTTTTTGTGTCCCGTTTTTAATTTATAAGTTAGATACATGAAAATAGATATTTAGGCTCTTAACAATAAAAAAAAAGAAATACATGTTTCAACATTTTGGAAAATCTACTCCTAAGGGGAAGGCGGTTAAAGTTTGTATTGAGGGTTCCCGATTATTTTAAATTAGACATAAAAATTGATATTTAGGCTATTAATATCAAATAAAAAATACGTGTTTCAGCGTATTTAAAAAATCAACTCCTACAGGGGTTAAATAGAGGGGGAGAGTTAGTGTGGGGATCTCATTTATTTAAAATGGGATATAATGAAACTTGCAATTTAGATTATTATTCAAAAATAAAAAATAAACATGCTTAGCGTTTTTAGAAAATCAACTCCTTGAGGTGAGTTATACGAGAATTGAGGTTCCATTTTATTTTTGAAGAGATAGTATAAAGGCTATTAATAACAAATAGATAAATACATGTTTCAGAATAGTACACGATCTTTCCAATTGCAATTTTCTCGGACGAAACTGCGACGGGTATTGCTAGTATATAATAAATTCCTATTGATAAATTGTACTCCATACATTGTTTAATTTTCCTTAAAAAAAAACTTTTTTACCTCTGGCTGTACCCCTTAAATATATTTATAGAAAGTAGGTATCAGAAATTTTAAAATTGGAGCCCATTAGTTTTCAAACAATCACAATTCCTGCACCTTACTTTAGTATCTAGAAACCTAGGAAAATTAGTAAGCTTTAATTTTATTTCTAAAGGATACAAGCTTCTAATAAGTTGTGACGCATGTTGATAATTTTGTGAAAGTAAGCATAAAGCCACAGTCGCTACTGGATTGTGACACCATGTTTGATATAATGTTTGAAAAAGTTTACAACTCTCCTGGAAGACATAAAAATAATAAGAAATACTTGTAAAAATAAATTTGAATGCAAACTAATAAAAAACAATTACCTCTGTATTAAGTTCTTTTAAAAGCATTCGTAATTCGAATAACTCTTGTGCTGTGAATAAAATCACATTTAATGTTTCCACCATTGTACTAACAAACTTTAAATTTGGTTCGTTAAATAAAATTTGTCCTAAACTACAATATATATCTTCGGCATTTAAATTTACACATAATTGTCTAAAAAAAAATTAGCAAGTTTACAAAATGGATGATAAATGGAGTGGAGCGTCCAATTTTTAGCTCTGGGCTAAGAACTGGACTCGTATCACCTGTTTATAGGTGATAAGATCCTTAAACAAGTGCCTATATATTTTTGCTACCTTGGATCTATAGTAGATTAAAATGGTGAAAATTATCCGATATTAAAGCTGGCTTAAGGATGTTAGGTAGAGAAAATCGTAAGTAAAAGTACTTTAAATAAGAAATAACAAATAATATGAAAAACTTTTGTTGTTTCTATAAAGTTCAAATTATATAATTTGAAAATTTGGGATGCTTTGTAGCTGTTTTTAATGGTAATTGATATGAATTTAATCGATTTAATCTAACAAATATCCATAAGAACATTTGTTACGTTTTTTTTTAAATTGCAATAAAATTTAAACGGCCTTGTATATCGTTTTGAAGTTTTCCCAGTAACTTTAGCCTTAAGTGAGGAATATTCTACTAAATTTTCGTTCATTTCGATATAACTCTTTAACATCCTTAAATAAAACGAAAAGCGAATTTGCAATGTTCCTCAAAGTTTGGTCTACTATACTTTAATTTTTTTTAACGAGGCCAGCTATATAAACAAATACACGTGAAAAAAATAAATTTTTGGGGATTGCAACAAAAATAAATAAATTAATTTGGCGCAGATAAAAAACTAAAGTATATTCAGTAGTTGCTAAAAACTAAAATGAGAATTTTCAATTCGAACATAGTCCGCCCGCCCTTCTTTCCCATGTGAAGCGTGGCTTGTAAAAAATAGTTATATGAGTACACTACAATGTTTTATAAAACGCTGTCTAATGCGTATTTGGAAACAAACATTCCAAATGTCTATTGATGGGGAACTGAGACGCCGTAAACAGACAATACCGTCAAAGTTGTCCTTTTTGGAATCTACAGAGTTCAAATGAAGAGGCAGACTTACACACACCTGGCGACGCTTAATTAATGACGAAGCGAAACTGACTGGATTGTCTTGGAAAGAGTTGACGGCTGTGACCTTAAACAGAGTTAGATGGCATCATATTATGGCAGCCTTAAACCTCTGAGCATGAGTTACAGAAATGTGTATAACTATTTTAGACACCCCACACGATGGCATTGAACATTTCCAAAACTACCATTGAAAGATAAAATCAAACTTTGAAAATATGATTGAGCTAGCATTTCCTGTTTTTTGGAAAAGACTGGCGGGCAGGGAGGCTATTTCGATAATTTTGATACAGATCTCTACAAATTTGATAAACTAACCGTATGATAAATGTACCACGACTTTCAAGTAATGTTTTATCCGTCCGAAATAATCGTAACAAATCAACAATAAATTTTTTATAGTAATCATTCTTTATTAAAATATTCTCTCCGGAAATTGGTTGTTGAATTTGTTGATTAAAATTATCTAGAAAATTAAAACCTAAAAAATTAACTCAAGATAACCACAAACTTTTGGAGCTATTATAAAATACCTGTTGAAGCATGAGGTGAAATTATTTCAGAAATTACAACAAGACATTTTTTTACTACTTCATTTGATGAATCCGATAATGTTCGTAATAATTCGACAAATAATTCATCAATATGATTGAACATCTAAAAAAATACATCTATATTAGGTTCATAAGAAGTCATTAAAGGACACGTTAATGTTCTTTTCGTCTGAATTTGTGTATGAAATAAATCGTTTTTGCATTTTTTTACGCGAAAACAAAAAACAAAAGTCCAAACAAGAACTAAGCGTAAAAAGTCACGTGAAAACTAAACATAAAAAACATTCTGTTTTTTTTTGGATGTAATTAAAAGATCTTAATTTTTCAATAAGATTTGTTTATAAAATTACCTTTTAATCTGACATAAGAAGCAAAGTTTTTAAACGGTAATATGTTAACTCGTATTATATTCTGAACTTAGAATGGCTTTATTGTATAATATGTACTATTAAATATTAAAAAATAACCGTAACCCAAATCGATTTCATCTATTTTTTTGATAACCGAAACCGTTTAATTTTAAAACCGAACAGATACCGAAACCGTAACCATTACATTTAGTAAACGATTAGAAACCCTGGCTAAAACATAGACTTTTTTATGAAAACCATAAAAAATATTGTTTGGTTGAACAATACGACAGAAATACATGTGCGCTCTTCATTTATTTTTGCAAAGGAAGAAAGCCCTACTAAGTAAATAAATTTTAAACATACTTCTGAAAATAAAATTCATCCTACATAGAATACATTTTGGTTAATCTTTCACTAACGAAATGAAGAGAGCAGTTTGAATTTTTATAAAGAATGTGATCTTTGTCAACGTGTTAATAAAAATAAAATGCTACTTTTAAAACACCCTATTTATTACAAGAAGCTTACCTCATTTGGAATATTTGTATACAAATGATAGATCCATTCTAATACTGCAACTTTAGTTTGGACCGAATTATGAGCTAAATGTTGTTTCAACACTAATACAATACTTGGTAAGTCTAAATTTGTTTTTGCCTTTCGCTCTTCATCTAAAAATTCATTTCGAAATACAAAATCAACAAATCACCATCAATTTAAATTTAAACTTACCACTTAAGTTAAGCGCTTCTAACGGTGGTAAATTACTGTTATCTTCCGTCAAGGTTACAAGTCTCATTAGACTTAAACTAACAGCGGTTGCTGTTTCTTTTATATCTTCCGTTAAATGTCAAGAAGTAATAATTTTACAAAACTCTCGCTAAATTTTATTTTATTTAAATTTTGCCGTGTCCAGTCACTCGCTAACTAATGTGATAATAATTGTCCTTATTTATCTCATTCAAATATCGATCATTTGATTGGAAAATGAAATGAGAACGAAATTACTATTTTTGATCGCTTACATTCGATTTAGTCTGTGGTTTTAAAAAAATATACCGACTCGTAGTTGAACGTAAAATAGGAAGAAGAATCTATGTAGCAATCAAAATCAACGCTGACGAATGGCGTATTCGAAACAACAGGGAAATATCTGAAATTCTGAATGGCGAATATGTAGCGGTATCGCATTTTCATTAAATTATTATTATAATTTTATTTATCATTTTTATCTGTTGCTTAACAACTATAACTTCTCTCTTTTATCACGGTTGCTTTGAATGTTAACAACTTTGATAATTTACATATAAATACATAATATGTCATAATTCAATCTAATAAAGATCAATTATATCTTTAAAGAAAAAAATTTCCAAAATCTTCCAACACATGACTATTGGATAATTGGATTGGACGAATTTAATATTGTAATTCTTACAAAATATAGCATACCACCCACCAAATTTAACAGATAAGTCTTTTATTTCTGTTATAATACTTATTTTTGCTTTACGCTTATAACTATTTCGATTTCTAAAAAAATATTTTTATTATTTTTTTTGACATTTCATTTTTAATATGCCTAGAAATCGAAATGAGTTACCGAATTTAGATGCACCTACAATACATCTTCCAAATTTACAAAAACTTCCACAATTTAATGTAACAGACATTGAATTATGGATAATTCAAGTTTCTCGTTTCTTCATTATTCAAAATATTATTGACGATGAAATTAAGTTCACGCTAGCTTCTTTAGCTATACCTGAGGATTACACTTCTCATGTTAGAGATATTATTGTAAATCCACCACAAGAAAATAAGTTTGCTCAAAAATATTCTAAAGGAAACTTTTGGACTTTCTCGTAAAGATCGTCTAAATAAATTATTAAATTTATCTCAAAAAGATTTCGATACTCCTCAATTATTATATAATACAATGATATCCCTATCAAGTGGTCTAAATCTTGATTCACATTTCATTCGTGAATTATTCATTGGTAAATTAGACACACAAATTCAAATTCAACTTGTCACCGTTGACAATAATGTTGATCTGAAAACTATTGTTAATTTCACTAATGATATTTATAAATTGAATTCTGTATCTAATATCAGTTCTTTTCCTATTTCAGAAATTCATAAAACAGATAATTTTATGTTAAATAAAGAATTAAATATTCTTAAAAATAAAGTCACTGAACTGGAAAATTCAAAAAAGTCACCTTCAAAGATCCAATATACTCCAAAAACCAATTTACACAAAGTTCAGGTGAAGTCTGTGTGTTGGTATCATAATAAATATGGTACCAAAGCACGTAAGTGTGTTTTTCCTTGTTCTTTTTGTAAATTAAATACTCCATGTATAAATTCAAATAAAACTTCAAAAAAATTCTAAGAGCTCCTGTTGAGTTGGTCAGTAGCTCTGTCAATAAAAAAACCCAATTCAATAACACAACATCATCATCGTACAACTTAATCTTCATGTACGATCTCTTACATGAAGGTACTCGATATTTAGTTGACACTGGAAGTTCACTATCTGTGATTCCAAAGTCGTATTGTAAATCATGTAAATTTACAAATTTACCTTTTTCAATTATTACAGCAAACAATACTAAAATTAATACTTTTGGTACTTCTGAAATTTTTCTCAATTTTGGAAATGATTTGGTTTTTCGTCATGAATTCATTGTTGGCGATGTAATTCATGGCATTCTAGGTTTAGATTTTCTAAAGAAATTCAATTTGAATATCGATTTTAAAAATCAAACATTATTAAAACCTTTTAATTCATGCATTGAAGTGATCTCACTTCAAAATCAATTTACGGAAATCTTAAATTCTTTTCCAAATTTAACCAAATCAGAAAAATTCAATCTTAATGCTAAACATAATACTCGACATCGCATTGTGACAAACTCTTATCCGATATTTTCTAAATATCGCAGGCTATGTCCTGAAGAGTTGTCAGCTGCTAAAAAACATTTTCAGGAACTTGTAGATTTGGGTATTTGTAGACCTTCGGATTCTGAATGGTCATCACCTCTTCTCATGAAAAAGAAATCGGACGGTTCTTTTCGTGCATGTGGTGATTATCGTCGACTGAATTCGATCACGGTACCTGACAGATATCCAATTCCTCATTTATATGATTTCAATGTAAAATTAAATGATAAAAAGATCTTTTCTAAAGTTGATTTAAAAAGAGCTTATTATCAAATTCCTGTACACGATTATGATGTCGCGAAAACTGCCATTATCACTCCTTTTGGTCTATTTGAATTTTTGAGAATGCCTTTTGGTTTACGCAATGCAGCTCAAACCTTTTCTAGATTTATGGCAGATTTATTCAGAAATGTAGATTTTGTTTTCACTTATCTTGATGATCTTTTAATCGCGAGTGAAAACGAAGAAAAACACACTCAAGATCTCAAAACTGTTTTCAACATTCTCAATGAAGCTGGAATTTTAATAAATTCTTCGAAATCTATTTTTGGTGTAACAAAATTAGATTTTTTAGGACATCACGTAGATTCTGAAGGAATCACCCCTATTCCTTCCAAAGTTGAATCTATTTCAAATTTTCCTATTCCGAACGATCAAAAATCACTCCGAAATTTTCTTGGGATGATTAATTTTTATAATCGCTTTATTCGGAATTGTGGTGACATTTTAGCTCCATTGAATAAACTTGTTGAACACGGTAAAACTTCAACAAAGTCAGTTATTCTTGATGAACGTGCAATTTCAGCTTTTAATTTAGCTAAACAAAAATTAATTGATGTTGTTAAATTAGCACATCCTGTTTCGAACGCTGAAACTTGCATTCTCACTGATTCCTCCGGTACTGGCATTGGTGCAGTTTTGCAACAAAAAATTCATAACGTCTGGAAGCCACTCGCTTTCACATCAAGAAAACTGACAGACACTGAAAGACGATATAGTACATTTTCAAGAGAATTATTAGCTATTGTTTTTGGCATAAAAAAGTTTCGTCATTTCATTTCAAATCGAAATTTTTTTATTCAGACTGACCACAAACCTTTAATAAATGCTATTAATTCTCGTAATGAAAATTTATTAAATCGTGATATACGTCATTTAAACTTTGTCAGTCAATATACAACTGATCTTAGATACATTAAAGGTAGTGAAAACATTCCGGCTGATTGTTTATCTCGAATTAATACAATTTCACTACCTTCAGGTATTGATTTGATTGATATTAAGAAGATTTCTGATCACCAGAAATGTGATCCTCTTCTTATTAATTTGTTAAAAAATCCAAAATATTCTTTAGAAATTCGTACTCCTCCGAATTCTCTTTTTAAGGTTTATGTGAAGACTTCTTTGAAAATTCCCAGAATCTTCGTATCTGACATTGATATAGAAGATGTATGGAAAGCTGTCCACAATCTTGGTCATCCATCAATTAGACAAACCTTGAAAAAAGTACGCACATTCTTTTTTAACCCTAATCTTATTTCGCGAATCAAAAATTTGACTCGATCATGTCCGATCTGCCAATTAAATAAAATCACTCGTCACACTAAAAGTGATTTTATGCCAATTGAAGAACCAAGTATCAAATTTTCTTTCTTACATTTAGATATTGTTGGACCTCTTCCTCCTAGTGAAGGATATCGGTATATCTTCACTATCATTGATCGTTTTTCGCGTTGGGTCGAGGCTATTCCAATCAAAACTATCACGTCGGAAGAAATTATTAACAATTTGATTGCTTCTTGGTTCTCGCGTTTTGGTTTACCTACGAGGATCACTACTGATCAAGGTAAAAAATTTCAATCACATATTTGGAAAGATTTTTTGTCTTCTCTAGGGATTAAGCATATTTCCACTACTGCTTATCACCCTAACAGCAACGGTATTATTGAACGGTTTAACCGGTCACTCAAAATTTCTTTAAATTGCTGTCAAAAAAATAATAACTGGTACAAAATTTTACCTTGGGTACTTCTAAATTTGCGCTCCTCGGACAAGGAGGATATTAACCTTTCTTCTGCAGAAATTTTATATGGAATTCCTCTTCGATTACCATATGATTTCTTTTCAGAAAACGTTGATACATATCATTCTGTTCAACAATCTACTCGAGAGTTGAAAAATAGAATGATAAACGCAAAATTTTTCTTTACCAGACAGTTCACCAACAAAAATGTATTTTTACCCAAAAATTTAGATTCATCAAAAAAAGTTTTTATACGCGAGGATCATGTCAAACCTCCACTATCTTGTAATTATAGAGGTCCTTTCTCTGTTATTAAGAGATTTCCTAAATTTTTTGTTATTGATATCAATAACAAACCTACCTCTATTTCGATTGACAGGCTAAAACCTGCATACTTTTTTCAATGTTAATCTTATCTTAATTAACTTTGTATTTAATTATAAGATGTACATCAACTATTAAAGTTTTTTCCGAGTGAACAAGGTTGTTTTATGTTACAACCTTTTTCTAGTCGTTTTTCTTTATTAGTTGATGGGGGGAAGTATGTAGCGGTATCGCATTTTCATTAAATTATTATTATAATTTTATTTATCATTTTTATCTGTTGCTTAACAACTATAACTTCTCTCTTTTATCACGGTTGCTTTGAATGTTAACAACTTTGATAATTTACATATAAATTCATAATATGTCATAATTCAATCTAATAAAGATCAATTATATCTTTAACACTTATTTATTATTTATTTAAATAATAATTATTTATCATATCAATCATTACTTCTACAAATACATTGTGAGGTTCATCAAATCCCAAAGATTACGATGGTTTGAGCACGTTCAGAGGATGGAAGACGCCATAATGCCCGAAACAATTCCTGAATGTCAAGATCTATGGAACAGGGAGAGGAAGATCTAGACTCAGATGGATGAATCAGATGCTGGGTGATGTGAGTGACCGGCTGGGGAACGAGGTCATGGACCACAACTCATCGAAGCGAATCGTTGAGGAGGCCAAGGCCCACTCCAGGATGTAGTGCCTATTGATTGATTTATTGACTGACCTACCCGTAATGTTAGTAAACTAACAAACTATACTTGCAATCTTATTAGTTAGAGAATCGAATACTCCAACGTGAAGAGCTCCACTACCATTATAATATAATGAATTTATTCTCTTGTTAAAAATGCGAAAAATTATCACATTAGCGTGCGATTAGACACTTCCATTTAAATTTAATAATTTATACAATAAAAATTTTTAAAAAGGATACTTTTACGGCTATCTCCATCATAAGCTAAACATGGAAGAATTGCTGTGAATATACCAGACATATAAGGTCGCATTAATGGTCCAGATAACTGAACAAATACCTGGATCCAAGTAATTGCTGTAAACTGTAATAAAGAAAATTTTCAAAATCGAACAATTATAAAGGGCAACAATTATTTATCATTTTCGATTATTTATGGAAAAAGCATAAACTCGTAGAGTATATCAAAATATCCTTTCTATCTGAAACCTAAGTTAATAAAAGTTAAATAAAAAGACAATTTGGAATTTCAACCAAACGTTTATTTTTCCTGAATGTTTAATAATCATATATGAGTTTGTTGGTAGTTACAAGGTACTGTACACATAGGTGTCTAAGTATTGAAGAAATCTAAGATTTAGAATCGAGTATATTACATACTTCTCCCACCACTCAACAAAGAAAAAAAAGAAAATTAATCGTATCCCTTCGAAGCCTAAATAATTGTGCACCATCAAGACCTTTATTGAAATAAATGGAGAAAAATGATGGCGTGATAAACATTTTTTCGAATGCTACGTCCCTTGAATCGTAAATTTGTTTTTCAAGTCTCAATTTCAAAATTTTTTTATTTAAGTTAAATAATTAAAACATTTAAGGACGTTCATGCATGAGGCTTGATAGAAGATACAAATTTTTTTTTAGTGAATTGAATAGCTCAATTATGTAGTTATCCTCCCTCAAAAATTTAAAACCTGTTGATCATTTCAAAGAGTAATTATCGATTAAAAATCAAACTTTTAACACAGCGTCTTATACATCATTAAAGTAGACACCAATTGCATTAAAAAAATGATGTTGACGAACGTTTAAATTAATTATTTAATAAAATTAAAACTGTACTACATATACATTGTCAAATCAATTTCTAATTGACATTTCCTGATATTTTACCATAAATACTTTTAAAATTTTTAGGACAAATAATAAACGGTTATAAATCGTTGTAAGATTATTAATATACTTTAGAACTTTTTTCAAACCCTAAATAAATTTTATTAAAGATAGTAATATCATTTGACTTTAGCGTAGCACATGAACGTCCTTAAATATATAAATACCTGAACAAGTTCATCGGTTGATTGAGCATGCGTAGTTATTAAAATATTTATCATTTCTGGAAATGCTATTCGTGTTGGATCATTCTTAATTTTCCTTAAAAATTCGCCTAACACTGAGTCACACCTATTTAAAAGAAATATACAATTATACAATTTTTTAGGTTAAACAAATTTTCTACTAATTACGTTTTTTTCACATCGCTTGGAGAATCTTCTAACAGACGAAATAGACCGTCCAAAATTTCAGGAAGAAATATAATTAAATCTATATCGGGAACAGCATCTAATACGGATATCCAAGATATGATAAATTGTCTAGCACATGGATTCTTCGTATAAATTCGTTCCCTTAAGAGTGGCATAAATCCAACTAAATCAAATGCAGGACTTTCGGTTACAATATCCTAAAAATTCAATACAATTAGTAACCATTTTTTGTTTTTAAACTGAGATATCTGAATATTTTGAAAAATGCTGCCTTACCTTTAATAATCGATCCAGCACTTCTGATGCGCTTTTAACCGATTGATCGGGATCTGTAGCGAGTTTGCTTAATGCATTAAACACTTCCGAAAAATATGGTAGAATAGCATCTCGAACAGCCTTAACAACATTGTACAACGATTCACATGCCGCAAACCGTAACCGTGTATCAGGATCCGCGAAGCATGATATAATTGGCTTGATTAATTGATGTGTGTAAACTGAAGCATCCTAAATAGCAAAAATTAATTAAAAAAATTCCTTTAACTATTTCTAGTTTTCGATTTACTTTTCCTAGTGCTATTGCAACAGATGCTAATGCCAATAAACCTCCACGTCTAACGAAAGGATTTTGGGAAGTTGCAAATTCTCCGCATACTTTAATAATCCTTTTTATTTGACTTGTATTATTTACTTGATAAAATTCTCGGACCATTCTAAAAATAAGTCATTTTGAAAAAAATTTTTTTGGATGAATTATAAAAGAATATACTTCTCCACTTCCAAAGCGGCGGTTTTTCTTTTATCATGCACTTTATCATGTAAGGCCCGTACACAGGCCGTACTAAGCGGTGCATAATCCTTATCTGTCATTTTTAAAAGCCGAAAATTTTAAAGTTTATAACGAAATGTCATACAGCTGTCACATTTTTTTGATTCATGACGTATACAAATTTCGAATGTAAATTTTGGAATTGGGCTACGTTCTGTACTGCATTTGTACAGTATTTTCAGTGAACGAAACTTATTTTACCTGTTACCCTCGCGGTTTTGGATATTATTACACGCCCACTGCTTAGTCTATTTATAATTAAAAATGAATAAGTAATATCTTTCCATTTTGATCACTTTTTATGGTCTTATTGGACGAATCCCAAGAAGGAGTACATTTTGTCTTATTTATTAAATTTTTTTCGTTAAACAGTCTATAATTAATAACTGCAGTAACGGTTAATTTATTCCATACGCGTTCAAGTTGACATATAATTCTATTTATACCGTATGCTATGGTTTATTAACGCATTCTGGAATCAGCGATTAACTGTTAAGTATATAGAAAGTAAAATAAACAGTAAGATATATATTTTTTTCAATTAATTTCAAAATTTGACATATTTCGACTACAAAGTAGTCATCATATCAGTATGAATTAACTAATCGTGTAACTAATCTCAGGTAAGATATGTTACTCATCGTTACTAATTTGATGCGTGTCTCACAAAATTAGCGTTGATCTTGAGGCAAATATTGAAATTTAAGTTCATAAATTTAAATAAGCTCTTTGATTGTTTTGATAATCTTTATATATTTTTTAAGTTCATAGCTTGAATAGATTTAAGAAAAAGATCCGATATCATAGCTTACGTCTTAAAACGGGTCTACCCGTCTATGAAACTATTGGTCGATATTAGTCTAGAAAATAATTTTTATTGAAATCGATTATAAAATACTTTGCATTTTTTTCAAAAGTAGTTAAGAAATTTCGACGAACAATTAGCAAAAGTTTAAAAAAAAAAAAACAACGATCAAACATTTTCATTTATTATTCCATAAAAAGGAGCATAAGTGGTAATGGGCTGCAATGACTGTATTATAAAGTTTCTAAACATTTCCTAATACTGCATGCAATTGTGGGAATATGTAACACAATTTGAATTTGTTATTACATAAAAAAATGATCAATGATATTATGTAACAATACAATTATTGAACGACCCAATGCCCTATTTAAAAATCAAATCGAAAATTAGCAAATAATTTTAACAATATGAATATTCATTTAATATTAAACAGTCGAAAAAAGATTTTCTATAAAATCTCATTAAAAAAAAAACATTATTTTAAATTTTTTTAAACTCGTGTATGGTTATTCACGGGAGGGGCACTGTAGTGTTTGTTCCCGGAAGTATAATGAATATGAATGCTATATAAATGTCAGTGTTTGGTAAACATGGCGTTTGATCGGTAAAATTTTAATTGGAAATGTGTAATTTTTTGTAATTTCAACAAATTTTTTATTTTCGTATAGAAATTTTAATAAGTGTTTGAAGGTATTTCAAGTGTTTATTTCAAATAAATGGCGTTTCATTTATCTCTTGTATTTAATTTTTTTGTATTATAGTTAATGAGTATATTATACATGCTTTTTAGGTCATTTTAAGTTGTATAATTTAACATATATTTTTTATTGTAGTAAATATTTAATTTTTTATGTATGTGTATAATTATTTATTAAAGTTATTATTATTTTTTTTAACAATTGGTTTTATTTTATTTTTATTTCAATAGTTTCAGATTGTCTTTTATTTTTTATTTCAGTTTCTGTTTGTAGGCATTATATTTAACTTGTTTCTTTTTTTTTGTAGAAATTGCAAGCATTTGTTTTATTAGTAATTTATTGTAATTGCAATAAAAATCTCTCGTAATTTAGCAGCAATAATTGAAAATACGTTAGTAGTTTTTAATAAATATTTAAGAAAATTTTTTTTAATTAAAAAAAATTTGATAATATGTAATCATGTTTTACGTTAAGTAATAAGATTGTAATTTTAATGTTATACTAAAAGCATTGGCTTAAGCTACTCAAAAATCCTTAAACTTGGTTCCTACATGATAATGTGATTGAAATATAAATCAATTCAATGATAAAATTTTAGTTTAGGGCGCCTAATACAATTTGAATTGAGAACAATTTAAAACTTTACCATTATTTTCATAAATAATTTTTACTCTGGAAATATAGTTTTAATTGTGGCGGGAATATAACTATGCAATCATACTATCTTTCAGGCAGGGTATCCCCAATCAATCATTTTATGGTATATTGAAACAAGGGCATTTATTCAGCTCCTGAGAATTGACAAATTTGTATTTTTCTGAGTTTGAGAAGTTATACTACGGTATTGAACAAACAGTTTTTTTTAAACTATTTTTAACAAAACTGTTAGTTAAAAATATACATATAGTGGGTAACGCAATCATCCTCAGTAGCTAAACCACCTGTTATTATTAGGGAGTTATTGCACTTGTCCCGATTATTTCAGTTTGTTCCTCACTTTTTGTATTTGCCAATTGTCTGAGAGAATTAATAAACTAAAAATTAATTATAATGGGACGTACCTACATATTTTTGTTGAAAAAATAAAAGTTTTTCTTACAAGATATACAATACATGTTTGTAAATTGATTATCAAAGTATATAAATTCGTTCATTTAACTTTATTAATAAATGTAGTTAAAAGCATGCATTTTGTGAAAATTTTAAATTTATCAGTATGATTACAGTAAAGCCCCGAAAATCCAGGCTAGATGAAATCGGAAAATCTGTAATCCGGACATGGTCTTAATAGAATTTACCTTAATAAAATGCACATAATACAAGCTTTGGATGGGGTAAAAATTGATGTTTTTTCATAAATATAACTTTTCCTACAGCTTAAGAGTTTAACCAACAAATTGATGTAGTATTTTTAATGTTTTTGTTTATCCCGTCCGGATTAACCAGTTTTCCGGACAGCGGGATCGGAATTCTACTATATTTTAAAAACGGACAAGTTCTTGCCATCCTTAATAAATGTAAGATGTGCTTTTTTCCACTCTTCAAATAGTAAAAAATTTTTCTAGTTGATTGACTTCCCGTATTACTACAACCATATATATACGAACCATAGTGTTGTATGGAATTTTAGGGTTAACGTATTGGTTATTTTAACCAAAGATAATAGATTGAGTTGTATTGTTAAGAGATTTTAACGGAAGGATTGCGATTATAACCGATTTATTCTCCACCAAAACATGACTGGCAAAAATGTTTGAAAGTTATTGGAGGGAACTACCCATGGATTCTACACAGTGTAGTATCCATGGAACTACCTATGGTTTAATTAGTATAACAAAATATCATGATGTTTTTGGATAACCAATATTTAGTAGATTATCTGATGAGAAATAAAATTGAAAGTATACATGAAGCTTTTGGGAATTGACCACTTTGGTACGACGTCTGGTGGTTAAATTTCTAACTATGATAAGGTTGCATTGCATACAGCTAAATACAAAGAAAGCTATTTTTTTAGCAACATTTGAACCTGCTCAGTTAAAAATTTAACTCAAAGAAAGCATTTTATGATTAAATTTACTGCCACTGATTCACAATTCACGTATTTATTTTAAATTTTCAACCTAAAGTTAGCCATATTAATTAAGGCACACCTCCATGTCAGTTCCCAATAACAGTGCTTGAAATATTTTGATAAAAAAACTTTTTATATAGAAATTATTATGAGAACTTAATTGATTTAAAACGCAGGTGTGGAATTATCTCTTTTGTTTGGATTTCCACGTAATCGTCTGTAGGAATGCCCACAGTGGCGTAACGGCCCACAGCGGGCCATGCAGTCAGACGCGGGGGGGCGATATATCCACTCCGTGTCCGATTTATGTGGTGCTGACGAAATTGAATTTCTACTTGACGATATTCGAGACTTGGAAACAGTTAACTACCGTGCAGAAGATATACAGGTAAATATAATTTAGATGCTGCTAAGCCTGGACCATACAGTCTAATAACTGAAAAATAAGTTCATGTCACTCTGCTTGTTGCATCATTCATCAGTATAGATCATGGCTTCACTGTTCATCTTCATATTTTTCATCCGCAAGAATCATTAACACAAAATTCATGCTCATACATATTACATCCAAAACCATTCTAATCACAAATTTTTGCTACCTTTTCAGGAGGTGCAGGACAATTATTCAAATTATATATATATTTTTATTTATTTTATTTTATTTATATTTTAATATTTATTTTTAGTGATATTAGCTAACATTTTCATATTATTTAGACTGTATGTTGACTGTATGCTTTTTTTGCTAACCAATCTTTGAAATCTTTTGAAGCCGTTATGACTGTAGATAAGAAGTGTTGCTTGTTGCTTCAGGACTTCGAGATAGCAGGAAGTCAAACAGGTGGTGCGGGGGCGTTGGATTCGCCACTCGGGACCGTGCATTCGTGGGATTCGCACGCAAATTATCGTCTGCGTCTCGACGCCTCCCCCCCTGTGCCACTATTTTCTGGGGTGATTGTGTATTGTGATCATACTCACCTCCTAACATCTATTGGATTCATACGACTTTTACTAGTGGTAGGTATTTTTTTTAGTATTGCATTTTTTATATATTCATGAATCAAAATAATTTTTATCAGTATTATTAGAGTGAAATTAGCTTCAAAAACACGGTTTCAGGCAGGTTGTTGGGAACCGCAATTTTTTTTAATCGATTCATCTTGACGTCCTGAAATTGACCCCAATTTTTACGGTCCGACTCGTGACGGAACAGGGTCAAAATTTAATTTGCTTATAACAAAAAAGCGTTTTTTCTTAATATCTTTTTTAAAACTAAAAGTTATAAAAATGACATAGAATATTATTCAATTCTATATAAAAAAAGAAAACAAATGAGCCCATGAACATTAAAATCGGTTAATTAGAATTCGAGAAAAAAATTCCCAAAGTTCGGAAAGCGCAAAAATTTTAAATTTAAAAAATTGCGGTTCCAAGCAACCTGCTGAAAAATCCTAATTTGACTCTACTATATTACACTTTATATGTTTTCCGCACAGTAATTTTAGCACTGTTCTTGGCCAATTTAAGTATTTTTGAATATATGCTTTAGGGATTCTCCATAAACCATATTACGCATTTTCCGCAGTTTCTTTAGTCCCACCACCACTATTTAACATTATATAGACATTTAGTTTGTAATGTAAATGTTTGTTATATTAAATAATTATTATTTAAATAAATAATAAATATATGTAAAAGATATAATTGATCTTTATTAATTAAAATTGATATTTTTAATTTGATTTATGAAATGTTATTGTTTTAATATGTAAATTATCAAGGTTGTTAACATTCAAAGCAACCGTGATAATAGAAGGAAGTTATAGTTGAAATGCAACAGATAAAAATGAAGAACAAAATTATAATAATTTAATGATGAAGCGACACCGCTACATACTTCCCCCCATCAACTAATAAAGAAAAACGACTACAAAAAGGTTGTAACATAAAAAAACCTTGTTCACGCGAAAAAAACTTTAATAGTTGATGTACATCTTATATATAAAAACAAAGTAAATTAAGAAAAGATTAACATTGAATAAAGTATGCAGGTTTTAGCCTATCAATTGAAATAGAGGTAGGTTTGTTATTGACATCAATAACAAAAAATTTAGGAAATCTTTTGATAAAAGAGAAAGGACCTCTATAATTACAAGATAGTGGAGGTTTGACATGATCTTCCCGTATAAAAACTTTTTTTGATGAATCTAAATCTTATGGTAAAAATACATTTTTGTTGGTGAACTGTCTGGTAAAGAAAAATTTTGCGTTGATCATTCTATTTTTCAACTCTTGAGTGGATTGTTGAACAGAATGATATATATTAACCTTTTCCGAAAAGAAATCATATGGTAATCGTAGAGGAATCCCATATAAAATTTCTGCAGAAGAAAGGTTAATATCCTCGTTAAACCGTTCAATAATACCGTTGCTGATAGGGTGATAAGCAGTAGTGGAAATATGCTTAATCCCTAGAGAAGACAAAAAATCTTTCCACATATGTGATTGAAATTGTTTACCTTGATCAGTAGTGATCCTCGTAAGTAAACCAAAACGCGAGAACCAAGAAGCAATCAAATTGTTAATAATTTCTTCCGACGTGATAGTTTTGATTGGAATAGGTGTCGCTTCATCATTAAATTATTACTATAATTTTGTTCTTCATTTTTATCTGTTGCATTTCAACTATAACTTCCCTCTATTATCACGGTTGCTTTGAATGTTAACAACCTTGGTAATTTACATATTAAAACAATAACAATTCATAAATGAAATTAAAAATATCAATTTCAATTAATAAAGATTAATTATATCTTTTATATGTGTTTATTATTTATTTAAATAATAATAATTTAATATAACAAACAAGTTCAACGTCACTCCTTCTCTACCCGTCCTGATTGTTTTGTGTTAAGTATACAACTTCACATACCATAATATCGTACCTCCCCCCCTCCCCCACATTCGTAAAATAATTTTACGTGGTTTATGGAAAGCCTCTTAGTGTTAAAACCTGAAATTCATTCTAGGTAGGATTAACATCCTTTCCATAAATATGTATATAGCTAACCTAGTCTCTTTAGTCTCTAACCTATTTTAATATAATGCATACCATCTCACTTGTATATGATAAGTGCAAAATCACATCCTACATAGATATTTATCGTCCTATTAACTCTAGCACCAGTTTTTTTTTTTTTGCTTAATGCCTGCACCTTCATTTATGTACACTCGATTATCTTAATTTGTCATCAATATGGCGTCACCTGGCTACAGTACATATCTCTTTTTAATTTATTGAATTAAAAAGAAATGTACATTGATGTCTACTACGTGGCCACTGGATGCCATGTTGATGACAAATTAGTGTAATCGAGTGTATATTGATGTATACTGTAGCCAGTTGACGCCATATTGATGACAAATTAAGGTAATCGAGTGTACATGAGATCCAAGTTATTTAAATTTAAATTTCTAACGATATGTAGAATTTTCTTGGATAAAGTCGCTTAAATTTACTGAGCAAAAGCTTTACGTTATTACAAACGCGATAAAGGCTTTTTCATACAGCGGCTTTGCCGGCATTGACATTCTCGTTTTATTATATTCTTGGCTGGCGCAAGAAAGCCGCTGTATGTGAAAGAGGCCTAACTGTCTTTTTCAGCTTTGCTATTTTGAAAGGCATGTGATCGTATACTTCTGGGATATGCAATTCTTACATCATAATTTTGTTTTTTTAGAACTTATAATAATATTCATTGTTTTTAATTTATGAGCCGTCCTCAAGCTTAGTTAAGCTCATCTTATAATTAATAGAGAATAAAGTTGATACTAGCCTTTAAACATTTATCAGAATGCCAGAAATTTTTTCCATATCTAGTTGATTATTTACAGAAAGACTCCCGGAAATACATAAAAGTTTTTTTGGACTGTAGTTGGCACCGAATTGACGTTGGGAGTTGGAGGAGTCTGTTATTTTCTGCTTTACATCGCTGCATTTATATAAATATAAGTAATTGTAAACATATAATTCCACATCAGTTATAATAGACCGTTTTCAACATGAAGTGTTCTATCAGTGTCACAACGTGCGTTCACATATGACGCATACACGTGAAATGATGCGTATAGATAGGTGTTGACTGCTGTATGTTGACCGCTATTATAATAGCCTCTGCCCAATGGTCCCTTGTAAAAATATAATTACAGTTAACAATTTCCCCACGCCACTTCGTTGCCGAATGTGGTCCAAGAAGAAATGATTAATGTTGCATTCTTAGTTAACACCATATTATGTACAATCTTTAAATTTGCTTTATATATAATATTGATATGATTATTATAACTTTTTCAGGTAACTAGTATAGCGTGCCTTGGGTGCCTGTGTTCATCAGGAACAGTACAAGTAGGATTATTCATGTTACCCCTGGCAGGACGTATTCGTTTAATGATGTTTATTACGATATTTAGTTTATTAATTACATCACTACTTCTTTTTCTTGATATATCGCATACAATTTATTTATTTCCATTTAATTGGGGTAAATTGGTAAGTGTTTATTTATGTCTGTAAATTCTTTGTGGAATATGATTTTTTAATGATTTTTCTTTATCTCCTTTGCAGAATGCATATCTTTATGTAGGTATTGGTCTAATGTATTTTATCTCATCAACGTTAATATTTCATATGGTATTTTTATCGGATGCTTTTTCATGGGTTCCTCGGTGGACAAAAGAACATCTTTTAATAACAGGAGTAAGTTCAATTTTAATATTATTATATTGATTATATTTTTCACATGTATGTGTAGGGTAGAGGTTAGGCGAAGAACCTCCTTCGTGTATAAAAAGTGTCCGCAAACTTGAGTAGTAAGATTTTCGGTCACTATAGCCAGTAATATATAATTTGGCAGCCTTATTAATTACGGCTTCATTATAATGATGGATGTCTTAATGCGTAAATTTCTGATTCACAGGTTAAATCGTATCAATATTTTCTAGCCATACTTTAACAATTATTCATCTAACCCGTATGGCTTACTATCGCCTTTCGGGTTACTTATTGAACTACTATCCAACGCTTTTAGGTGGACACTTTTGCAACTGAAGGTTCATTTGAGATAATTCTCTTTATCTCTACATTCCATACTTTTAATTCATGACTAATTAATGACTAAGGGTATATTAGTTTTGGGCGCTTGCACGATTATAAGCAAAATTCAATGGAATATATTTAAAAAAACTCGGTGTACATGACAGATAAATAAACAAACGCTTATACAGTGTTCGTTTTGGAAGTTAGTACGATTTGGCGCTCACGCTTTTACTGCTCTACCTCGATAGAGAAAGCATCTGTGAGAACACTAAAACCAACGCTTGATGGCCCTGAAAGGGTATAAGCACCCAAAACGAATACACCCAAAAAATGTTCCAAATTCGTACAAGAAAATACTACAAACTATTTTGGAAGGAAAAACAACATTTATTCAGTTCTATATAACAGTCCAATAAGAATGAAATTTTAATCAAAGTTCCGATTCAAGGTGATCGTGATCCTTTATAATTTTCAACCAAATTGATTGATAGAGAGACATATATAGCACCTTCCCCTCCCAACATCGATTTTTTAAACTCTAGCATACATGATTTTTGTGTGAATTTAAAATTACTCTAATTTTACCCCTACAAATTTAAGTTTTCATATTTTACTAATGTTTACAATAATGTTTCAGTGTTTAGGTTTCATTTGTTGTTTGGAATCAGTAATAATGTCATTCATTCACAAATATCAGTGTAGAACATATGATCCAGTAGTTGAAGATCCTCCATTTACGTTACAAGAACGAGGGAATTCACCTACAAATAATACTGCAGATAATGCTCAATCCCCATTGGTAATATATTGCCCGCCAGCAATACCATCAACATCGCGACAGAATCCATCATGGACTTTAGATGATGTCCAACCGTGTTCATCCAGATGTACAAATCCTCATCGACTTGCATGATAGCAATCGATGATCAGTAGATAGAACGTGTAAAATCAAAATACGTGTTTTTTTCCAAACACAACAAATTACATACCTCCCAAATAAATAAATAAATGCTATCGGTTGGTGCTGAGAAATGTCTTAGGAAATACGTAGATATGCGTTTTGTAAAGTTTGGAAATTTATAAATTTCCATATTGATGGTTTTGTACAGTTTTCAAAGTCTGATTTGTGTATTGAAATGGTAAGTGTTGATGACAAGTAGGAAGTCTACCCCAGATCTTTATGCTTTAAACTGAAGTATCCTTAATGGTTGTTATTTAGAAATGTATTTAACAAAAAAGACCAATTTTTATATAGATATTCCTTTCAACCATGTTAATGAAAAGTGACGCATCTTTTCATGGCTTTTTTTCAATTAAATAGGGAAAATGGAACATTTTATTATCAAAATATGATAAATCAATGTATGTGTTATCTGTAGTAGCCAAATTCATTCACATTTTATCCATAATATATTTTGGGTGTTGAAGTTTATTCAACAGCCGAATATATTAGCTTAAGTTATTCGAATTTTCGTTGTAACTCGTTTCGGTTTAAGTTTCCCCGTATTAATCGTTATGTCGTTTGAAGTTATGTTGTTTAAGTTTCCATGGGTGCAGTTTGTTGGGAAACCAAAATCACGAACCATAGTCCGTAATTTTTTATTCCTTATAATCCACTCTTTATAGAAATTAATTCTTCATTACTTCGAAATAAACGTTTTAACTTGTGGTTGAATCCACTACTGTTTGACCGATGAATCCGCTACTGGTTGCAACTATTCGTCTATTATATACATTTCAACATCTAGATAAATAAAATTTGAACAATGATCGCATTCGGCTATTTCAAATAACATATTATACATTTCGTTAAAATAATTTTGCCAAACAATGCAATGGAAATAATTTCTCACGTCCGAATATATCTATATCATTCATAAGCCAAATAAAAATATATTTATCAATAATTGTAAATAAAAATTTTGTTTTTCCAATCACTATATAAAATAAAAAAGCAACATTTGATATTTGCACTCTTTAAAATTTATAAACAACTTAATAAATGTTAAAAGTCGTTATAAATAAAAAATCTCGGAGAAAACTGTAAATATTATAAAATGTTTTAGATTTAAAAAAAAATTTATTTGTTCAATCAATTAATTAATTAAATCGAATTAATTAGTAAAGGAATATATAGGGTATACACGTAATATAAAGTTATAATAAAAATGAGAATATTTTTGTAATTATTTTATTGGACGTAAACTAATTACACAGAATGCGTTTTTATCCCATTATTTATATCGTGCGTCTGACCTTCAGAACTCTTCGATTTAAATGCAAATAGATGTTTAATAACAAATAATCCTTAATGAATTTATAACTCCCAAATTCAAATACAATGTGCTATATAAAATGTTTCATGGTAAATGCAATATGTTGTATTTTTTTAGTTGTAATATCTCCAGAACATTTTGGAATTACCATAAAGACATTATAAGAATAGAGGTAGCAAAGTATAAAAATCAATCGAATACGCGGTAAGTATAAACTCTCCGCTTTAAGGCAACGACAGATTGGGTCTAATAGCTATAGTTCGTAGTATGATTGCGATTAAAATTGCGTTGAACTGAAGTCAAATGCTTTACAACTTCTGTCTTATAAATTCTTAATGGGAATTTTAGAGTTGATTTCTAATCTAAACGGCAGTGTTTTCCAATCTATGGATTATCGGGAAGTTATTTCAAACCGGTCACACGAGTTAAATGTCATGTTTGATTGGTGTAATATTGACAAATATGCAATTTATATGCCAAGGGTTCTGTACATAATAGATTTAAATAAAAGTTTCTAAAAATATATCATCGGGCGTGTCACGTAAAGTATTACAAATCAAATTAACAACTGTTGGTTCTACAAAAAATTGTATTACAAATATAAGATCCAATTCTTTCATGATTCTGAGGTGGTTACATGGTGGCTGAAAAGGAATATAAGCCAATTATAGGTCTCTTGAAAGTTAAACTTTTTAGAACGGAATAAACAACGTTTGGTTCGAAACAATTTTTGATTAAAGCGCTGATTTCTATAAAAAAAATTCAATATATTGCGTACTTCTTTTGAAAAACTTAGTTCTATTAACTAAAAACTTTGTTGGTAAAAGAAACAAGTACTATTTTATAGAGTAATCGTTTTTGTAGATGCAGAGCCCTATAAATTAAAAAAATTATTATATTTTTTTTTTTAAATTAGACTTATAAATTTGAAAGAAATCAGTATACGAAAAGTGGTTATATTTCTAAAAAAAAGGTTGGAAAACAGTCGCTTAAGCAAGTTAAAGAAGTGTTATAAGGGATATTATTAATGAAAATGTTATTTTCATTTGTTATTTTCGCACAAAAAATCATATTAAACATTTATCTAAGTTCATAAAATATCTGAAATATACAAATTACTATATCAATTCACATGTCAGACTTTTTAATCTCGTGATTAATGTGTGCTCCGTAAAGTTTAAGTCCTTATATAATTATATCAAATAAGTTGGCAAGTAGTTATTTAAAAAAAATTTAATAATTAAACTATAAAAAAAATAATAAAAATATTATTCTATGTCCATTAAATTTTACAAAATTAAGCCAAACATTAATACGGGTGTTTTTATATAAAAAAAGAAAATGTAATATATTTATAGCATATTAATTGTACGTGTACTTAGAAGTCGTAATATTAGTTACACGGAATATTTTTTGTGTTTAGCTAGTTTTCCTCAAAACAATACCCTAGTTAATCACCAGGGGGCCTATTGTATAATCAATTTTATGAAGAAAAAACAAGATCCTATTTTAAAATTAATTCAACGTTAATAGTTGTTTAACATTAAATTCGAAAACATTGGAGCTTCTCTAATGAGAGTTACCTGTATACGATGCCATTTCATAGTTAAACTGTTTAGAAACATAGCGTTAAGCATAATTGGCTAGACAATATGGTAGAAATAAATATGCGTTTTCGTAACTCTTGCTGGAGGAGGAACCATAGAAAACATTACATTTAAACAAAGCGCACATAAAATGACAAATTTGAAATTAATGAAAAATAAACGCTTGTAAAATAGTTGGTTTTTAAATCGTAATATTAGAATGTTATACGTAATATTATATAAATTAAATAAATCACAACTGCCAATCTATTTAACAATCGTGTTGATAGGCGAAATGCTCTAAAAACCATAGAGTAAAGCTAGAGCTTCATTGAGACGGCATGTAGCGGCAAATACTGGCGGCTTGTCTCGTTAGCAAATCAGAAACCAACATTTGCTAACCAATATAGACGGCAGTCAACATTGAAATTAAGAAGTTTTAATATTCCGTCGCGACGTCAAGCTTACCGCTTGATATTCGAGTAGATATGGAGATTATAGGAGAACTTCATTTAAAAAATAATAAATAACCAAAACAAACTGTTTTGAAGAAATTATATCGTTTTATGATTATAGATTTGCTAAAATACTTAAAATTAATCAAAAAACAAATTTTGTAACAATTCAAATTAAATTATTTTAGGTTATCAATAATTTGTCTTCCTGACGTCTCGTCTATGGAATTGGTCGTTGCCGCCCGAAGCTGGTGTTTGCCTCTGCATACCGTCTCAATTAAATTCTAGCTTTAGAGTATCTATAATCGATCTAAAGAAAGTCGTCTTATTTGCAAATAATGTTAATATGGTCGCCAAATCTACTCTACTGGTAACAATTACAACTTTGCACTATCGGCTTCAAAAATCCATTTGTTTTTCCTAAAAATGTTTTAAATAATAGTTGTTTATTATAAAAATATTGAAAAAAGACACCACATGATAGTACAAATCCTGAACGTAGGTTACTGACCTCTATACCATGGATATCTGATACTTATGAAAAAAAGTTCAAAATATAGAGTCAGACTGTGTGGAAGAAAGCACCTCACAATACTGAAGTGAGAACTAAATTAAACAAAAAAAGACATTGACACGTAAGTGCATTGAGCTGCATTTTAGTTCCTCCTTCAGTATAGAGTGGCGATGTGTACATAGAGATAATATATATATATATAGAGTTGGCAAATCATAGACGCGCGTGTAAGTGAAAATGTCTCCTCAATAGAAAGAGAGGTCAGACATCGCTGAGGTAGAGCTATCTCTTTCTAAATGACTCATTAGTCATTAAAAAGAGATAGGTATACCTCAGCTATTCTCTATATGCAGCTATCTGAGGTACAACTATTGACTCGGCTTGCCTACTCTACGTATATATTATCTCTATGGATGTGTATGCTCTAAAGGTGCTAATGGCGGACTATAGTATCTGCTATCCATATATAGAGGTCAGTGACGTAGGTACAGAACGGACCTGTCACACGATTCAAAAATTGTATTGTTAAGAACGTTTGATACATTTGCAGTGATGCCAACACTCAATTAAACTTAAATTACACAATCTTTATTAAGAAAATTCCCTCCATTTTTAGTTTTTGTAGAATTTTACATTTACTAGTTCTAGGGAAACACTAATAATTGATACAACTAATGTCGCCATGATAACTTGAGTTATCAATTGATTGGATCTTCATTATGATTCGAGAAAATTCATTAGTCTTCGTAGCTCTTATTTTTGATGTTTATTAAATTATAAAATTTATTAGAAAACGCTTACAACAATTGTTTTCTTTGATTTTTAACAATTTACATTAAATTAAATGAACGACATAAGACGATTTGCTTTAGTTGCTCAATTTGGTCACCAGAAGCATATCGTTAATTATCTTATTTCGCCTTTCGTTCAAATAAATGTATTGATAAAAAAATAGATAGGCCTAATAAATTGTTTTTATAAATACAGTTCCTTCAAATATTTTCATTTAAAAAAAATTAAATTGAAATTAATTGGTAAATTTTGCAAAAATATTAATAATGGTCATAGATAAATATTTATAATTACAAATAAAATATTTAGTACCAAGTCATAAAAAAATAAATAAATATAAGTAAAATCTAGTACTTTTTATTAGAATATTATCACAAATTGAAAATAAATCTTGATACTGAATATTTTTAGAAAATATTAAATTCTAGTGATTTGGTGGCAGTATTATTTTTTGTACTATATTAGTTTTTACGTAAAAAAAATATTTAATATTTAAATAATAAACAATAATAACTTAGATCGTGTTTGAATAAAAAAGTAAAAAAGCAGAAAAATGTTTATAAAAAAAAAAATTAAAATTTATAATAATAATAAAAAAAAAGATGAGCACAATCTGATGCAAGGCTGGATAAATAAATTACTTTTGGGTAATGGAATGATTAGAATAGTTTTTGTACTTGTAGAAAATTTGTAATAATTTTTAAAGTAATTGTATGTTCGTTTTTTGTTTATTCAATTCGTGATAGAAGCCTCATCAACAGTGCCATTCCAGTTTCGAACCATAAAAAAAATTAGCTTTTGTAAGCTGTTGTCTTTTTAAGGAGCCCATAATTGTCATACAAAGTGTGTAGCATGGGATGTTGGACAATTGCAAACATGGTTTGTTTGTATATGTTGGGTATTAATGTATAATATTTTTCGATACTCTAGTCGCAAAAAAATCTAGAAACATTTCTTTGTACACTTAGTAAGTAAAATCATGGGATATGAGTCGTCATTCTTCAATGTTTTACAAATATATCAAATGATAGATCTATTTTGCACATTTGTTTGAGAATATATGGCTTCTTGCAATGAACGAATCATGTTAAACCGAATATTCTTAGAACGCAACACCGGTTCGATAATGTGGATTGAGGATTTTAGAGATCATAATATATTCGCAATTAAAAGCAAATGTAGATGTCAATATTGCGAACGTCTAAGCTAGGTTTAACCGATTACATATAAATTAATAAGTGTAAGAAAGATGAAATGATAACTTGAATAGATTGGAGAAAGATAGTAATTTAGAAGCGTTTACAGTATTCATTTTTTTTAAGTTAGTGAGGTTAGATGTAACAATATACCTAGCTTGCGTTAGTTACGGATTTTAACACCAGACGTCAGCCACTTTGCTTCTAATTGCAAATAGAGTGTAACTTTTAACGATATTGCAGCCATTACAAGACAATCGTAACAAAAGAACCATCCAAATTGATTTGAAATTTCTGTTCTAACATCATTACACTCGCAAATCGTTCAGTCTCGACATAATCGATAATACATTTTCAAATAACCATTACATTAGTGCTTAATAACAGTTTTTGTTTTTGCAAATGGGACATTTCATACGTTTCAATTAAGAAAATGTTATATAAGAAATTTTTTTCAATGTACATATTATCAATTTTTCATATAAAAATTGTATATAACTTTATCTTAATTGTTACATTTTGCATAATTTTTTGTTTGTGTGATTCTATAATTATTTTTCAATTATTTGGCACCATTTTAATTTTATTGACAATGGTCTTATTCAGTAAGTCCTTAGTAAACTAACTAAGTTACTAAATACATCTAACTTTTTGCCAGGACACTTGACAGATACTAAGCAACTTAGATTGTGAGATCATTTTGCTTAGTAAATTCTGTCAGATTTTGGAATTTTTCCCTAAATTTCCTGGATTTAATAAAGTCTTGTAGAAAATCCCCTGATTTGGCAAAACTACTGACAAGATATTAAGTGGTTTCTGAGAGAAATACGTTGAACTTAGATGCTCAGAAGTAAATATTAAATGGACTGACCGACTTACTTAGTTCATTAAGGACTTACTTGTTCTAAACATGATTGGGAATGTTTCACAGTTCGTTCCACTACTCAAAATTGAAAATATTTGTTAGTTACCTCATATTTTGAGACCAAATGATTGAACTTATGAATAGAATTGAAGTAAATACTTTTTCTTAAAAGAAACAAATTAATCAAATTTGTATCACTAAGTTATTATTTTTCAATGTTTTATCATCAATTAAATGATATTTTTAATTAATTTTTATCGAATAGATTTTTTTTTTTTTGCTATAAAAACAATATTAATTTATAAATGTATTTACTGAATCAAATTTTAAAACTTCTTCAAATAAAAATATCCAAAATTTAAATTACTTAATTCTATAAAAGTACTTGGTAATATACTCGTTTATTGCAGTATATCGAGTATTTTAAAGTTTTGTTTGGTAACGGTATTTACTTAAAAATGAATTTAAAATGTCCGTTATTATTTTATAATTTATTCAAGATTCCAATCATGAGTCAATAAGTTACATTGATCTTCAATAAACTTGAATTAATCTAAAATAAAAACAAATAATTATTTTTTGTATTGAATGGGTCGTTATTTGACGAAAATTCATTCAACTCAACTATAAAATTTAAAAAAATGAGCGCTACTTTTATGGCCATGTGTACGTATTATAATTGAACAACTTTTTTGACGTTGTAAACTATCTGTTGCACAAAACTACCAGTAAGTTATAGGCTGCGTTTCATTCCGACTCTTATACGCCTTCAGCGTTCATAAGCGCTCACGCCCACCATCGCATTTTTAAGACGTTTATTTTGGATGTAAGCATTTACCATAGATAATACATTGGCCTTAGCTAGTAGAAACAATGCGCGTTGCAGTGCGATTTTTGCCATTCATTTTAAGTACGGTTTTATATAGTTTTGTTATATCAAAATGACCTTTCAACATAAATTATTAGACGCGAATTTATTTTTCGCTAGACAAAGCCTAGAAGTAGCAGTATACTGCACTGCGTTCCGTTTTACATAGTAACCAGTATAGCTGACTATAAAGGAACGACTTCGCAGTATACTAAATTGACGTCATACCTTACAGTGCTCGCAGTGTATATCGGAACATACCCTAAATATAGTGGTGAGCATTTACAGAGCCAAATGAAACAATGCCAGTAATGCTTATGAACGCTTGAAGTGTGTAAGCATCTAAATGAAACGCAGCCATAGTATTTTGACATTAATCAAGAATTTTCAGAAGTTTAGATATTTGCTTAACAGTTTTATCAAATGATAATCCTACCACATCTTGTCAGTATCAAGTATTATAGTGCCTAGATTAATCGATATCGAACTTCACCGCTGTACGATGTGAAGCCTGAATAATCTTTTTGTCTGTGTGAAGAACCTCTTTTGATTCAGTATATACATATTTAAACTTCGTATCTCTATCCTTTATGTATGTGTATTGAACATATTAATTACAATTTTTCCTGAATGTGACAATACTGAAAAGTTTCAAAATAGAAGTGCAGACATATCCTTGCCAGAAGTACAATCTTAATAAGATTTATAGCGCCATTAAAATGTTCTCACTATAAAAGTGTTCATATAATTAAAAAGTAAAAAAACATAGCTCTAAAAATCTTTAATTAGCCTCATTCACAAATTTAGTTAAGTATAAAATCCACGAGAAGCAGCATCAAATGTAGGTACAATCAGCTCAGTTTTAAGGATGAATTAACTATTTGAACCTGCCCAATGTCAGTAGATATATACAGAGAGTACCTCACAGTCAGAAATGTTGTCTAGTTTCCATAGTGATTTATTTTGGAGGATAGTAAATTGCCCGTCATTAAAGGTTCTTTTCTTATATATAATATATTTTTATGTATAAACTTTATTCTGTTTTTAATTTAATTCATATGACATACTCATATGAAATCTTCGTCATTAGTTCGCTAGTGCGGGTCTCATATATCAAGAAAGTTAGTTACTTTACAAAATGAACATGAATTGCGTTAAAAGTTAGAACCATGTGGTCAGTAAGGTCCGCCAAACATGAAGATAGACCTTCAAATAATTCTTTACAGTAACAAAGTCTATCTACTTTGTCAGTGCACGTAGCAATAACTAACATACAAAACTAAGTAACTTTATAGTTATTTGTAATTAAATGGTGACAGCGGCGGGATAAAAAGAGTACGTTCTCGGTTTATCTACCGGCACTGGATATATCGAGTGGTGCAATTAATGGATTTTAAATCTAACTGAAATTGTGATGGAAACAAATAAAATGTTTGTATTATCAATTTTCAATTTAAATGCAAATTTTTATTATGTAGATAATTTTTTAATTGTAATTATAATTAGCAATCAAATAATCATCATCATCATCGTCATTTCATACATATTAATTATTTCCATTTGGAAAATATCATACAATAATTAATAAATAAAAATAATATTTATAAAACTTATGTAGTAATTTGGAAATTTAAAAAAAAAATCGAATAAACAAATATTTTATATATTGAATATAAACATTACGATTATATATTTCTCTAAATAACGTATAGTTGTTCTGTTGTTTTTTTTTTTTTTTGTATATAAATTTTCTAAATTTTCTCCTTATAAAATGGAAAATTTGCGTCTACTTATTTCTAAATCAAATCGATATTGCATTTTAATTTTGTCATGTACTGTGGCAGACTTATGTCTAATTCGAAAGAATTTTCAAGATTATTTTTTTTACAAATCTGTTATTTTTCGTAATACGTTCAAATATAAAGTAGGGAAAAATTTCCGGAAAATTTGACTTCCTCGTAAGGATTATCTATCTGACCTCTGTATAACATGTCAGTGAGATTATCTCTAATCGAAAAAATGACGCCTTCGAATAATAATCATAAAATTAATTGTAAGGTTATGAGAGATAATCGATGATCTTCGACTCAAGTTCAAGGTAAAATAGAACGTATATTTTAAAGACATTAGCTTCCTTACTGTATCAATGGTGAGGCACCATCATATATATAGGCCTAGAAATTCCATAGAAAATTGAGTAATCAAAATCGGTCCCTTGAATGTATTATATCAATACCGGTAGTGCTATCAAGCCACCGAGAAGTGTATGAATAATATTGTTATGGTGTTATCCTGTTCTACAACAGCGGCGCTATTAAAGACTTAAGTATACGGTGGTCTGATGGGTAGAGAAACAAGGTACAATTAGGAGGTGGTACATACTACATACAATGATGGCAAAGCAATATTAATTCACTGAATTAAAAACTTATTTGAGGTTTAAATCTGATCTTCAAAATTACGTATAGCTACAATTCTATCAATTTGAGATTACCTCTTTAAGGAAATGGCCGCATCTCGATATATTTAGCTACATCCTGTATAATTACGAATATCCAAAAATATTTCAACAATGTTCTGTATCTTTTCATTGCAAATTATCCATTAAAGGCAATTAAGAATTTTACGTTCTAGAAATTCAAATTATTTGATGAAAAGAAAAAACTAATATTTATATTCGATATAATTTTTTTTTTATATTTTCTATAGAATAAACCTGTTTTTCTCGCGCAAATTACAAAATATTTTATACTAAATACTAATAATAATTTATTAATTCTTATTTTAATTTGCAACGCATTGTAACTGGAACACAGGGTATTAATTGACCCTTTAATTTTCATATTAGATAAAAATACCTTATATTTTAGATAAATTAATTTTTTAAAAAAAGTTTGATTGAAAAAATCAATTTCACAATATTTATAGTTTTATCTTTTAATAAACAAAAAACATTGAAAAAAAAATTTAATTTAATTATAACTTATTCAATCGCTGAGAAAATTTCAACAAATTATTTCATATTTTCAAATATCAATTAGTTATTGTCAAATCCAAAACAGTTAAATTCCGCAGTTTTGGAGTAGATAAGTCTACTCTTTACTGTTGAATACAAAACATGTAATTCAGTTTAAATTTATTTTGCATTGAACCATATGGAAGTTGTCTCTGACTGAATTTTAAAAGAAGGAATCTTATTATTCAATTCAATATTAAAAGTTGTAACAATTAGCGTCAATTGTTCTGTCAACTATCATTGTTGTTTCTTTTCATCATTGTTCTGTCAACTATCAAGTTGCAAAGCGCGAGTTATAAATTCTAAAATACTATTTTAGCCTAGTGATCTTTTTCCAGGAGTTTAGTGAGTATACTTATAACAACTTAAGACACGAAAGAATATCTAACTTAGTTTTCATCCGGGACACTTTGCAGATACTTAGCAACTCAGACTATGACGCCATTTTGCTTAGTATCATCCGTATTAGTATATAAATAAATTTATAACCGACGAAAAGGAAAGATACAGATTTATATTTAATATATTATATATTTATTTAAATACATAAACAAAAATGGCTACTTAGTCAACAAGTCTGTCCAGATCGAAAAGTGCTGTACTCAGTCGCTAAGACACATATATTTAATATATAATAGTATTAAATATATTTGTTCAGGATATTTGTTCGTCTAAACACACCCAATGACTCGCAGCTAACTGGTTAATACCGCAACACAACATGGAGCGCTTTTCGGAAACGTTTGAAAAGTACCTTTTTTAAATTTGACTTGAGGTCGTGATTAACTTTTGTTGTAGGAAAAAGTTTTCTACAATGTTTTTTTATCTTTAGATTACACTAAATAGGTTTTTATAGGTTTATTCTATTGGTTTTTTGAAGATGGACTCCTAAAGTCGTGGAATATTTACTAAATATCTTTGGATTTGGCATTTACTAAACATTTGTTATGGTAATGTTGGAAATTATAAATGCACAGAATTCAAAATCATTTCCATCAGAATCCAGTCCATAAAACTTTTTTTTAAACAAATAATAGACAATCAAAAAAATATTTTTGGTAATATACAGTTTAGGTTCTCAAAAAATATTCTCAGCGATTGTAGTACAAAAAACATAGAAATTTTTAAATTGTAAAAGAATTAATAAATAGTTTACAAATGTTAAGTAATATTAAAGCCATTTCTGGTTAATATAAAAAATTTGAGAAAAACAAAGACGAAATTATTGAGAACAAATCTGTAGATCTGTTGAGTTTGATGTGTTCGAACGATTCAATTGTATCGAAAACAAATATTTAAAAAAAAAATACAGCAGCATTGTCATTTAGATTTAAAAATGTGTCAATATTAATATTTCTTACAGTCCCTTTGTAGATTACTCAAAAAAAAAACAATCAAAATTTGAGTAATGTTGATAAAATACTGTATATAAATATTTCTCAAAAACAATTGTATATTCATATTGGATTTACAACGAAACATTTATTGCGCCGATTGGTGTTTAGTAGTTCATACAATTAATTGTAGTATCTTTCACAAACACAGTTAAGTATAAAAACCGCGAGTTGCAGAACTGGTAGGTACTATTAGATATATTACATTTAAATAACATGATGTGTAAGACCTTTTTTTCCACTGGAAACAACAAAAATAAAGTGCGACATCGAAAGACAAATAGCTACAACGCGTCGGCACGAAAGCTTGTTAAGATTCAAATCTGTTTGATTTTATCGATTGTAATCGCGCGACGATTAAAAAGCCCAGTCAACAAATATTTCAGTCTTTAACTTCAAAATATGTGTGACTCACGGGAGGGAAGGGTTTAGGGGGTCCGGACTCCATTTAGTCTACGCAAAAACGCTAATATTTGCCAAATATCCACCTATTGTTTGACCTCAGCTTTACTGAGTGTGATAGGGACAATTGTTGGACCCCCCCCCCTATGTGAAAGCTATTACTACATCCGTAGTGTGACTTAACATACCAAATTTAAAATTCATATGTCACCTCGTTTTCGAAAGCAAAGTGCGTGGCAGACAGGTAGACAATACAAGAGTGTTCGAAAACCCAAAAATGGAAATTGTTGGACTTTCTTCAGATGTTACAGTTTCCTTGAAGACGTGAGGTTTAAATATCTTCAAATAGATGTCTCAGTTAGTTTTGCTCTATAAAGGCAGTCGACTTACTGTCTCTAGTACTTTTCATCCAGTTCTGCATCATGCATTTTTTACACCTAATTTAGATGTGACTAATTGTTTAAGTATTTTTTTATCGTTATAGACTTACAAAATATATAATACGACTTACTCAGCAGCATTTTTTATTATGAAAAAAAAAATTCTATATTTGTTATTAATGCACAATCATTCACACAGTTTTAGCTTTAAATTATCACATTTAGTAAATAATTGTAAGTCTATGAATAGTTTTGGTATGTCTATGATTTCTGGAATAAATTATACAGGTTTATTATATTTGTAACAGTTGGCTGTCATAAAGTGGGTAGTGGTTCCACTCTCCTTAGATCTTTGATGATCTTGGTAAACTTGAGATACCAAATGTCTCTCCTTAGAGACATTTAGCTCTATAGAGATTGAGAATGGTGATTGTATACAATTTACTCGTGTTGCCCTGCATCTATCAGTTCCACAAGAGTAACCTGGATTATTGATAAAGTCGGGAGCACATCAGTTTTATGACTGGGATCGTTACCGGACACTTTGAGCTCAAAAGATATATTATATATTCCTCAAGAGAATTGAAAGAGGAAGAAAGGGCTTCTTTTATATTTTGAAGCTCAATGTTCACGAAGAATACTAATGAGGTGCCACTTTCAGTAAGCAGGCATTGAGTATAGTAGGCGGAGACCGCGTACCCAGAGAATAATGGGTAGATTTTGGAGTAACTCTTACTATTTCGTATCTAGTATCTTGTAAACAGTGTAGTTTAATGAGGCGGAATAACAGAATGAATTTTTTACATGATTTTTATTTAAAAATTGTACTACGATGAGTACAAGATCCTTACAATTGCCTACACCTACACGATTTAACGAATACAAATATACCAAAAACCATGAACCAATTTTGCTAAATCTTTAACTAACATCCTACATAGTAACATTCCAGAAAACATAGAATTCGGAGAATATTTAAACAATTGCAAAAAAGGAACCTTTTAAAAAATAATGGAATCAATTTTCCTATAAAAAAATTCGGTTTTATCAAATAAATATTGTACAATGTAAAAAAAAGAATTTATCTGATAATATTGATATTTTGAATGTAGACAAAATATATTAGTTTACAAAAACAAAAAATGAACATTGTAAAAAAAATAGTTCAATTTACTCTATGTAAACACTGCCAGATAACGCTGGATTTTCGACTTCGAAAACATCGATTAGCAATGCGTTTAACCATATTTAAGCAATTTTCTTTCAATTTTCCGTTTTTCTTTTTTTCGTAACAAAATTGTACCTTAGATTTAATAAAAACAAAACGGTGTGTAGATTTAACAAAATTTAACATTTCGAAATGATGTTACAATTTTTTATGGTTTGTTATTTGAAAAAAAGAAATTTGCTTGATGGTGTTTTTGCTGCATAATAAAAAATTATTGTCGAAATGCAGCCTTCCAAGCTTTAAAAAATTTATTCATGAAAACAAAATATTCAAAAAAAGTTCTTGTAAAAAAAAATTCATTTTAAAAGTATAAAATTAGATTTGTAAATAATGTAATAACCATCGTTTTAAAACGGCTACTACATTTTCTTAAAATGCAATATTTTTATGTCATTCGATTTGTTGTGACTTTGTAAAGAGAAATAAGAATATAATTTTTTCCTTTGGGCGTAAATATGATATTTTTATATCCTGTGGTATATTCACACACTACTGGATCTCTTCGTAACAGTGGCGAATTGAGGAAGAAGTTCGACAAGATGGAGATTCTTCTAACCATTGGGGACATGGTTTTTTAAAAGTAAAAGATTTCGAATACCTTGGATCAATGATAACTTAGGACAACAAGACCAGCGCCGAAATAAAGATTTATAATTATTGCTGCGGAAAACCAGACCAATTACAGTTGCCTACCTATGTTGAAGAAATAGCAAAGGTCGTGATAATTTAATTTGCCTTAGCACGGGAAAATTTTATTCGATTTTTATAATTTTAGTTTGTAATTCTATTAATTTTGGGTCATATTTTCCAAATTTACTATACAGATTTTAAGATTGCGGTACCATGGTTTCTACACTTGGTAAATAATGAATGTTAAACTATTATTAATGCTAGAAATGGAAAATTTACCCCAAAATTAGTGGGTTTCAAAAAAAATTTCATTAAAATCGGATAAAATTTGGCTAAATAATTCAAAAAATAGATTTTTTTGTATTTGGTGACGTCATCAAAATTCATGAAAATTAAATTTGCCTTCTCATAGCCAGATTTTACACGATTTTTAAAATTTTAATATGTTGTTCTACTAATTAAAAGTTGTGTATATATATACAATTGAGTTAAGTCGTTGAGCATATGCGCCTTGTTGAGTTGATCTTACAGTGATTTTTTATTGGAGTGGAATATACATAATTTGGATTGGTCATGTATCATTCAAAAAGGTCAATTTATAATCAATTGAATAAGGCTTGTTTTTATGTTAGTATTAATTTTTAATGTCGCGATTTATTTTTTTGAAAATTATTGGAGACTACAAATATCCAACTACATCTAATTTTTCTGTGAAAGGGAAATTTATGCAATTAAGATAATCTTGTTAATTGATTTATGTCACTAATTAAAATTATCAAAGCCGGCTAATTATGTGATTAGATTATCGATTGTTTATGGATAATGTATACATATTAGGGGAGATCAGGGTTAGTTCGATGTAGGGGTATCACATTGCCGTTCACAAAGATGTCTTTCTTGCGATTATGCATTTATATTATTACAATTTCGGTGTGTTTTCAGTACAAAGACTTTCGTCATAATGCTTACAATTTTAAATATATGGCTTTTACAGTTCAAATGTTATAAAGTTATTATTATAATAACTTTATAACATGCCATGATTATACTCATGGCGGGGCTAGCTTCCTATGCCGTAGGGGTAAGTTAGCGTGAATTAGATGCAGTTAAGTGCAGTTGAAGTGGGTGAAATCAAACCAAAACCAAACCATTTACTACGGAGAACCAAACAATACGTTATATTTCTACCAAAAAGTGTTCATATTCACGCACATATTTATTAAGTACATATATTCTTTGCAGACGAATTTTTGATATAACAAGTGGTTTCTTTAAATATTTATTTTTCATTATAAACTTTGAAGGATAAAATCAAATAAACAGCACTGTACCCAACTCAGCGTACAGAGTCCAATTATTATAAAAAATCTATGCACTAAACGAGTGAATCTTATGGTAAAACAGATCGGTTCGGTTTTATCGTTTCGGTTTTTTGTATATTTTTTCCATAGCGGGGCGCGTGAGTATAGCCCAAATTGCTCTTTCCTTTAAAATATACTTTACAAACGTATACATATACAAAACATTTTTGGTCATGGGCACTGGAGATCTCTCGTAGTCGGATGCTCCGGTGAACCGTACCGCTTGCACCAGCCTCGTTACGCACCGCTTGTTCGAATTGTACGTGGAAAGTATAACTATGTAATAGTTATACGAAAAGTATAATTAGGTAATAGTTTATATGATATATATAATAATAATCAGTGTCGGACTGGCCATAGGGTTAATGTGGTATTTGCCACTTCAGACAGGCCCTAGCCTGTCTGGACCCCAGAGGCGTCTAGATAAAATTTATCCTCTATTTAAAAAAAATCGTTGCGCAGGAGCTGCTTCAACTTAGAGAATTTCCTTAGAATACATAAATTACTCTCTAACGGTCACAATTTAAGTCTGATCAAAATGAAATGTCTTATATGATTTTAGTATTTGCAAGTCCAATTTTATTAATAAATGACATACGTCGAGGGGAATGGGGGGGAGGGGATTATAAAGGAAGAAGAAAACACAAAATATAAAATATCTCACTTAATATTAGAACAATCGAAAAATGCGTAAGGAATAAAGTTGTAGAAAATCAAATTTGCTACAATTCATCACCTTATCATTTTTGCTCAAACTGTAATGTGAGATATTATGGAATTTTATTTTGAATCTTAAACCGTCAATATTTCTGTAAATATTAGTGTAACAGAAAAAATGATAAGAAACAAAATTACAGTAAAACTTAGTACCTACAAGTTTACTTCTTATAAACTTTTCGATTTTTTGAATATTAAGGGAAATATGTCAAATTTTGTTTTTCCCCCTCCCTCTAAATCCCCCTTCTCGAATCCACTGGATCGCTAGTATATATATATACATATATATATATATATATATATATATATATATATATATATATATATATATATATATATATGTCCATAGATATATATATTTAAATTTTACAGATGGTGATTTTTGACATCTACTAGGTAGGATCGATGGACATTGGAAGACATTTTTGCGAAATTTTGACTTTGGTACGGGACCAATAGCTCTATTTCCTTTAGGAAATTCGCTGAAAAGGAAATTGGCTAGCTTCAGTTATGTACACTCCCGTTCAATAAAATTGAACAGACCTGAAATGTCAATTTTCTTACATTTCATAAAACTCCTCACTTTTGTAACTCTCTGTATAATTATTAATTTATAAACAAAGATAACTAGTATATATTTTAAGTGTGAAAAAAGAAATGGAACTATAGTAAACAACATTTACTACAAGAATAATCAAAATTGTGAGAGACTGATTCGGTTCAGATCTGTTCAATTTTGTTGAACGGGAGTATACGTCTTTGAAAATAAAATATTCCAAAAACTCTTGGCTATTTGTTTATTATTTTCATTTGGTTTGGTGAATTTGATGGGGCCTTAAAGCCATAATGCCACCCGGACCCCTTAAACCCACCCGACGCTGATAATAATAATTTATAAAATTAAAATTAAGATTGATTATTTAAAATTATTGTAAACATAAATTATGAAATTGAACCTCGTTAACTTATAAGTTAACTTTATTGGCAACACTCATAGATGGCAATTATTTTTCTCCAACCATTTGAACTATTTCATTTAGTTTTATCTTTTATACGACCGATTAGATTCCCCGTATTCCAAGTACTAGCATCTACATTCACCATTTCTAATCCATACAATATTTATGCAGTCGGGTTTATTCAAATACACAACAGAGTGCCATAACCATATATTTCAATAAATTGTAATTATCACTCGACAATTTAATGTCTAGAAAAATTTTTTTTATTAACAAGGAACGCTCGATACGGTCATCAAACTCGTACTTTTTGAATTTTTCTTGATTTTTTGTTTGGTAGAGTATAAATAAAATGATCATGCTAAAAGCTCTTGATTTATTCAATGTATAAAAATAATTATTTTTATAATTTACAATCGATATCACTTATAAATTAATTAATGATACACATATCGATGATATGTCGTACATAAAGATACTTTTATGTACTTTTTTTAATTGAAAAAATTTGAATACAAGACACATCACACGACTTCCATTTGTCATGTTTAACAGATGACGTGTGTATAATACGTACCGGGTTTCATTTTCCTGGGTGTTGCAAACTTTGTGAATTTTATCTAAACATTTCATACTAAAGAAAAATTTTGACATTGTCGATGACGGATTAGTAGATAAGATTTTGCTTTAGACCTATTCTGATGAAAAAGTAGATAGATTGTAGAGGCTGTCCTGGACGGGACACACTTCGACCATAAGGTTCATTGTGATGCCTAAGGACGTGAGGATGTGAGTGGAGGATAAGGAATTTTGTGTGTAGGCTAGAAATTGGTAGGATGTGCGGCTGCAACCGACTCTGATAGGAACTATGCTGATATTCATCTGAAGTTCGTGAAGGAAACTGCAGAAAACCTTCACAAGCATAGCCGGTTACTCCGTTCTTGTCCATACGCCGACAGTTTAGCCAATTAATTGCCCTTTTTCTTTTTATAATTGACAAACTGCCAATGTCGGGATTCGAACCCTTAACCTCTCAGTTCCAAGTACACACAACGCCTTTACAAGCGCGGCTACTTGGCTGGTGTAATGAAAAAGTAGGTATGAAAATCAATTTTTATCTTTTTTGTCATTTATTAAAGGTAGCTGATTATCAATTGATCCGCAATTCGGAAGAAATTATAGACATATTTCGGAACTTTCGATATAGGAACTTTTCGGAATCGAGATTTTGTTCTTTTTTGATAACTTCAATTCAAGTCCCATTTAGCTCTATACTCTAAGAAAGATTACCAATTAAACTCCCCCTCGATGTGGAAAAATTTGAATTGAAATGGAGTATATTGCGGGTTTTTATAGGTTCCTTATGAACAATCCATTAAACTGGTCCATATGGATTACCCAACTTTTGTCTCTTCCTCTCCTTTAGGTTAACACACATCACCTCTAACTATTGTTTCACCTCTTTTCAATTTTTACACTCAGCTTCTTTTATGTCATTTTAAATAACAGTATTTTAAATGATGTATTTTAAATGACAGTACGTCGTTTGTGTTTCAATACATTGACCGATAGATGGCAGGCAATATTTATTTTGATAAATATTGTTTATTAAATGTTATACAAATTAGTTAAATACCTTCCTGCCATCTATAATGTATTGAAACACAATATACATTTTCTCAAGCTTATTTGAAATGACTTCAAAAATATTGAAGTGGCGGGAGGAAGTGTCCACTACAAGTTAGTTAGGGATTATGAAAAACAAATTCTCTGATTACTTTGATGATTTTCTATCTAGCAGCAAACGCTCACCTAGGCAGAAGGGGGGAGGGACTTAGGATAGTCATATTGGGCCTTAACTGTAAAAAAGTAAGGTCAAGTGCGTTAATGGGCAAAATCAGAACGTGTTTCCCCCCGCCAGGGTGAAATATATACATCTTTGAAACCGTAATAAGAGAAAAAAAATTTGATAACAAAAAATTTTCTTTTTAAAATAAACAACATTTGTTTGGAAATGTTTTTCATAAACTTAATAAGTTTTCTCATAATTTGTGATTAAATGTTCCTCGGAAAGCTAATTGTTAACAATTCAATCATTGATATACTACTCAGTATGTACTGGGTATTCAAATAATTAACTCAGTTAGTGGTTACATTACTTGTTTTTGTTTTAAATCATCGATCTAATAAATCATTTTCAAACTAATGTGTTTACAATAAATATAAAAATTTTTTTATCGATAGTTTAACGTCTATATGAATAGATTCAGACAAAAACAACATTGTTATGTCTAACCGAACTATTTATAATAATTTATACTTTACATCTAAGGTCAGTTCCAATTAATAATATTATCAATTTTATTTTTTTATTTTCAACTAAAAATATCCCTCTATTTGGTTGCACTTATTCAAATATGCATTTTAATAATCAATATGTTTTTATACTTCAAAACCAAACGATCGATCGCATATTAATCCGGAATTTTTATTTTCTTTTAAATAAAACCGGGAATTTAATTTTAGATAAATTTTCGATAGTATTTAATTTCTTAGTGAAATGTAATTACGCCAGTATGAACTAAATATCTAATCAATATAATTTTTATCTATAAAAAAAGTTTTTGAACAAGTATTAATTACATTCTCTTCAAAATTATCAATAATTTGACTCATTTGGTCAAATCAAAGTACTAGGAACTTATTCTAAACAATATAATCCTTAAGACTTACAAACAATATGTCAAACAGTGGAATTTCTGGTGAACATTTTTCCAATGGAAAGTTTGTAGCATCCGCAACAGGAGTTATACGAATTTTAGTAATTGTAAGTAGGTACTAAAAAATAATAATTTTGTAATGGGAATAACATTGTTCAGATGTATAGAAATTTTTGATGACTGGCGGCGTTAAATTTTTTGCAGGTGTTGCTGTTATCGTCTGCGATTATATTTTTAAGTAACGATAATTGTCCAGGTACACCATTGTGGTATGATTGGTTATTCCCCGTAGTATCAACCGTTATAGCCTGCATAGTTACTGTTAAATATGCTGCATTTGTATGTGGTATTGCCAAGGGAAAGCCAGCAAGATGGATTAAAATTGTAAGTAGAAGTATACTTCTAGAAATATAGAAAAACATTTATTTATTAGCTTTATAATATTGGGAGTGAAATTTCTCAAATATCTGGAAAACTATAATTTCGTTTATTCCAAATATTGCCATTATTACAATATTCAATTTTGAATACAAATGGTCTCTTACAATGTTTTCCTGAAGTCAAAGATTAAACAGATATTTTCTGTCAAAACCATACAAAAATTGAAATAAAACGACAAACCCAAGCATAAATCATCTAGATTATCTACTAGGCTTTATTAAATCCACTGAATTTAGGAGAAAATCCCCTAATCTGGCAGCACTTTCTAGGCAAAATTAGTATCTGCCAAGGGTCCTAGCAAAAAACTAATTAGTTATAGATATACTTAGTAGGTAACTTAATTAGTAGTTTATTAAGGATTTAGTTGTTCTGGACACAACCATTATCAAAGAGAATTCTATACTTTTGAAATAAAAATTGCCCCAATTCCGGATAATAATTACGACTAGCTAATTTATATTGATGGTGACCACTTTGTAGTCAAAATACGTTTTTATATAACTAATTGATCTAGGAACTGGGGAAATTTCTCAAAAAAACAACTATAATCGACATAATGTATTTATTATTCAATTTTATAGGATAGTGTTTTAAGTGTAATGGAATCATTAATAGTGATTGTTGTAGCCATTTTAACAATGTCAGCATGCAAATCATCGTCAAGTGTTCAAAAAGTACCTGGGGTAAGAATTTTAATGTCTAAAATCTATCTAACAATCTTTAAAAATGAAAAATTTTGCACGTAGCCTTTAGGAGTATCTGCTGGATTTCTTCTAATCATCAGTACAGCAGCATTATGGATCAGTTGGAGAAGAAAACAAGAAATATTAGAAGAAATGTCAAAACTACGTGAAAAAAGTGCATTGGGCCCTAGAACTTCAATAGTTGTATAATTTAAATAAAATAAATCCTTTAATAGGGTACCTCCTCATTTTGAATATTCCAAAATAGTAATAAACTGGATCGACAAATGAAATCGGTTAAAAACTATAGAAAATAGACGCTCTGAAGTTTTTTCTCTTTTGTCTTTTCTTTAAAAAGCTGAAAGCTTTATATTTTTATTAATTAACTTCCATATTACGATTTTTCCATAGAAAACATAAACCTTTTATCTCATCACATTAGACATCGTACTACTATTTCCTGAAACGCGCGTGTGTATGACGTCACTGACCAATCCGCCATACTTGATGCTGGCAAATGTCCCAGATACACAGAAATTTTGCTGCATGTAAGTATTATATGTGAAAGTGATATATACCATATTTTTTAACACGATATGCCACCCTAGAGAAGAGAGCTATCTGGGCTATTTAAGGAATAGCTATAATAAAGCTCTGTATATATTATAAAAGTAATTTTTATATTAGACAAATAATAAGTTTCTCTTCGTAATTTAAAAATTATCTTATTTGTACATATTCAGTTTTATAAATTCTTACACAAATGTTTTTGAGTAAATTATCTCAAATTTTCTATTTGAATGAAATTCATTCCTCATAATAAATCTATTCGCTATTTTTTTAATAAATGTAAGCATATATTCATAGAATTTATACATTTCAATTTTAAAATTTATATAAAGTGATACTTTTTATATTTAATGTATATATATTATTAAAAATATTTAATGGATAAAATAGAATATAATATTTTAAAGAAAATATTGTTGTTTTTATTATTATTTTAATTTTCAAAAGTTTGTCTAGTTAAATACTGTAATAGTATAGATATCTATGATGGAATCATACACTTACCTCACTACTTGTACGCAATCTATACGCAATTATCCAAACTAAAATACATTCAATTCTCATACTTTAATATATCTTTTATTGGGTGCCAAATTTAGCCCCCCAGAATTTTAATTTTTGATTTTTTTTTATATATCGTTTGTCTTTTGTTCTTGATTGTTCGCTATAAACAATTGTTTGTTCTTAATAAGTTTATTTAAAAAAAATTAATTTAAAATGTAGTCTCAAATTGGACCCCCCCCCCCATTGCTTTTTAATATCTTTTTGTCATTATTGATTATCGATTCATGATTGTTCATGCATAAATAACGTTTGTTCTTTCTTCAAATTGCCTATTTTTTGTTTAATTAACAAATTTAATTAGCTGAATACTTGTATTCAAAATATATGTGTATTGCGCATGCGATTACTTTACGTTTAAAGCTATCTTTTTAGCAAAACTAATTTTTCAGTATTGCAATTTTTCAAAAATTAATAATAATTTAACTAATAATAATAGACGTGGAGCAATTATGGATTCTAATAGACCTTTTTTTTTTAATTAAAAACAATTACTTTTATCATCAATATTCTATCCTATTTTTATCATCACTTTGAAAATATCATTTCAATTTAATCCATAAACAAATAATTATTTTTAATTTATGAATAATAATTATTAATAACAATAAAGTGATAAAAATCTATTCTGTGATTTCTATTCTTAAAATTGTAAGAATAATTAGCCACATTAGTAACTAACGCTCACTGTAATCACTATGTTTAACACTGTAATTTTCATAAAGACCGCGTTAAACGTAAAGTTGACACATTCGCAATACACGTATGGGCTTATTCCGTAATGGTAACATCAATAAATTGTAAGTTGGCATCACTTAAAAAGGAGGGGTAGGGATGGATGGAGCTGTGTTCCACCATCATAAACATCATCAATCATAAATCTTCTGCTGTAAGAATCATGCAATGACTGAGAAACAAAAAATTAAATAAAATTGAATAAAAACAAAAAATTATATTTTAATAAAATATAGCGATTGATTTAATAAGATTTTGTTTAATAACAGACTCGGCCTTGCGCACTACCGTGCTCTAGATAAGCTTTAACTAAGTATAATTTATAAATAAATAATAAAAATGATTCCTCTATCATTACAATATCATACGTCATACGACTTTTGATGATGTTTATGATGGTGGAACACAGAACCATCCACTCTACCTCTCCTTTTTAAGTAATGCCAACTTAAAACTTATTGATGTTACCATTACGGAATAAGCCCTATATTTTGAATACAAGTATTCAGCTAATTAAAGCTGTTAATTAAACAAAAAATAGGCAATTTGAAGAAAGTACAAACGTTATTTATGCATGAACAATCATGAATGAATATTTATAGTCCAACAATGACAAAAAGATATTAAAAATTGCAATGGGGGGGGGCAATTTGAGGGTATATTTTTAATTAATTTTTTTTAAATAAACAAATTAAGAACAAACAATTGTTTATAGCGAACAATCAAGAACAAAAGAAACTAACGATATATCAAAATAAAAATTCAAAAATAAAAAATAAAAAATGAGATAATTCTGGGGGGCTAAATTTGGTGACCTTCTTTTATTGGATACATAACTTTTGAATACATTACTGTAGACGTGTAGTTTTCATTGCTTGCTTTATACTCCCACTAAATTGTATTTTATTGTTCATTTCATTAAACATTCCCAAAAAACTGAATTGCTTTGTAAAATGTATTTGGTAATTATAATCGAGACGTTCAATTTAAAATACGCCAACTATAAGAAAAATCTTTATTTTTCATTTTGAAAAAAGTTTGGGTGAAATCTTAGCTTCAATTCCAAGGAAAGTATACACCAAAACCAAACATGTTCCCGTTCGGGTAAGGGGTTGTGGCAATTTTCTCGCTCCGTCGGTCAGAAACTTGTATTATCAAATTTAAATACGGCATGGATTTGAAATTAACACATAATCGATTATTAGTTTAAGATTTTTGTCACTATTTAAATTTTCGACCAATGGGCATTATGGGCGTAAGTGAGTGTTGTCTGTCTAAAATGGAGGTAGAGTTTAGACAAAGAGTGTTGATAAATTACATTACAAAATACCAAATTATATGCGATATTGTTGAAAAGTCGAGGCTATTGAACAGAGTCAGAGCATTTTATTGTAAAGATGGAATACAATTCAGCCTAGTAAACATGAAGCCATTATGGGAGACATCACCCAATCGGAAGTTATCGGATTCTCTCAAAAACGGCACTAACGTTCTTTAGGAATTTTGCTTTCTTTAGGAGATATATGATTGATTAATATCGGAGTAAAAACTATTGAACTTTGACCTTATGATCCCTTCTACCTCAGTCCGACGAGACTTGCTTGTCCCATATGTTTGCAATAGCCTGGAGCTAGCTTATCAGGTCCTCCCGAAGGTTCAAACATTGAGATGCACCGAATATCCTGTATCTGCTGTAACCTAGAGGTTCGCAGTAAAAGATTATGTGGCTGGATGTTTCTTCCTTCTCGCCACTCAATCTGCACACAATATAGGAGATATATGATTGTAAAGATGTACAAAACCGTTCACATCTGGGAGGGTAGCGTACTAGAGGGAAGTTGAAATTTTTTATGTAATTTATCAATCTTACCTCAACGCGTGTATGAGATATTTCTAATATAGTAGAGTTATTGAGTTATTATAGAAAAATTACCCTTTAAAGAGCTGTGGATTCTGTATTTTTATATAAAAAAGAACACATTATATGACTACAGAAAAAAAAAATATAGGATTGCATTTTGCATGTATGAAAAAAAGGTTTCTTATTCTACTGTACAGTTGACCATGTTGTGTGCCATTGATTTTCGTAAGTAATTTTTTTCTCCTGTTAACAATATGTATATTTTCACAATTAGTTTCAATTTTTAAAAATACTTTATTAAGAATTCATAAGATGTTATAAAATTTTTAAATATACTTTTTTAGTATATGGTCTTATTGATACGACGTAAATACATCCAAACTTGCTTTTTGCTGTATACAGACGTCTTGTGTGTGAACGCCATATTTTTTTAAAAAGTTCACACTTCAATTGATATCACAATGGTCAAACGAAAATAAACGAACGCCAGTCCAGCTTCATGTTTGTGAAGTTCGTGATATATGTACATGTAATTTATGTTAAAAAAAGTTGACAGTAATGAAATAATAGATATTTATGATGTTTGTGACAGCTTTATAAAGTAATAGTATATAAAATAAATTAATAAAAATGATTACTGTGATTTTATGTGTTTGTAAATAAAAATGTATTTTTATATAATTTCTACTTAACATTATCGAAATATTATATAAACATATAAATTAATAATATCTACCTTCATTAAAAGTACAGTTCAGTTATCATTCTTTTGTAAATACAAGAAAAAATGGGTATTGATGATTCTGGTGAACATTCTCAAACAACAAATAGTGACGGTGAACGACCATTTAAAAAAGCTAAATACGCTTGGCAAGTAAAAGGACGTTCGCATTTAAAAGAAAAGAACACATCACAAAATGACGATGTAACTGTTGACACCAATCCAGAATCGACAACTGATTCAACACAACGATGCCATAATTGTGTCCAAAATAATTACTTAAATACAATATTAAACAGTTCCGAATATTTAATGGATGATGTAGGAAAAGGTTCAAAATCACAAGTTCCAATTTCAATGGTTCCAAGAATAAAAAAGAATTATGATCAGTATTTAGCTATTTGGCAAGCACGTCAATTAGCAAAATGTTTTCTTGACAATACAATTAACACAGCATTTGAAAAATGGATGATAGCACCGTTTGATGATGCTAATGATTTTATCGAAAATTGTGAAAATGGTGGTATTGTAGAAGATGAGGGTATTTTAATGGCTATACAATCACATGGATTACAATCGAGCTCTGGTATTCCAAATACTAGAAATGATGATGCAATGAGTTATTCAGATAGTGGTGAAACTACTAAAAATACAGATTTAACAGAATGTACGTGCAATTCGAAGAAACAGTCAACAAAACAACCTGAAACAGTTAGAAGTAATGAAGAAATATATATTAGTACTACAACACATAATCAAACCGAAACCGCAGATCCTGAACCGCCAGTTATTGAACATTTTGATTTTTTAAGCACTGCTGTTGCTGTGGCCATTCAAAAGAAAGGACTTAATATTTAAAATTTTTATTATTATTTTTTAAGAATACGAAAAGCTACTACAAAAATTAATTAGGATGACAGCGTTTTTCTACACAAAAATTACTGTTTGGCAAGGGGGACTATTAGATGGCTCAATTCTAGACCCAAGGATAGAGTTAGGTTTTTGGGATAGAATTAATTTAACTATATCACATTTTTATTCTTATTAATTTTATTGTCAAAATAAATAATAAGAAATTTCCCTAGGACATTCTCGGTAATTTCCAATCTATATTCAAAATAGTATATGTATTTTTGTATTCAATAAAATTTATTATAAAATTAAAACGGGAAGATTACCAAAATCTGGCTTCGTATTCTAAAACTTTTAAGCGGTTAAGAAGTGTTAGATACCGTAAAAAAAGATTGCAAGAAACGTTGCATTTGATTTAACTGAAAGATGTACTCTTATCCAATGTATTCTATGTGTAGTATCGAGATATTCTCATACCAACCAAGGGAACTCAATTGTTGGCTCTCAATTTACTGTTCATCTACCTGCCATCACATTCAAGATTCCCAGAGCCATTCCACTGCCGCCGCCATTTTATTACCGATTAGTATTATAGTAAAATATTTTAAACTGTAGAAAGATTTAAAATGTGCGGTCAAGGTGCTAAAAAACGAACTTGATATAACAACCTTATTTATACTCGAATTCAATATATATAAAATAGTAACAAAGTGTATGTAATACTGCATATATATGTAGTACTACTTAGAATGTTTCAACTGGTTCAAATTTGGTGCATTTAACTGTACATATGCTGACCTTGAATCTCATATTTTAAATTTTTTTATCTATCATTACCATGAAACCGAAACCATAAGGGGACTTTTAATGGCATACAATTCGTTTCTCAAACAACACAACGGATGCGATTACTCTAAAGCTCTCAAGATATATGTGTTAGGGCAGGGGGGAGTAGTTTTGAATAACTTGGGATGTAGCTTCCAGTGAGGAATTCTCCATGTCGCAGGATCGAAGATGGGGAATATTCACCATTCACCCCAAGACTTCCGCCGCTTTTACTTTTGCAACATTTAGCGACTTTTCGAAGAAAATGTAGCTATTGGTTTTGTACGGGTGAAGGAATTTCGGGAAAATTTCTTCAAATGTTCACTAAAAGCTAGACGCGCACTGGAGGTCGAAATTTTAATCGAAATGAAATTTTGTATGTGACGTGCGTTTTGTATTTTAAGGTCAAATTCGTTAATGGACAAAATCGGACAAGAGGGAAGGGGAAACATAAAATCTTGAATTTCTATCTTAATATTAGAAAAATTTATAATAAGTAAAGTTGCAGTAAATAAATTTTACTAAAATTCATTACCTGACCATTTTTTCTGTAACTCTAATAAGTATTTACAGAAATATTTGCAATTTAAATGCAAAACCAATAATGAATTTTACAAATGTATCACTTTCTGGTTACTTAATTTTTTTTATAATGTATTTAAATTAGTTTTTTGGAAAGAGAGACGTAAATCAGTTTAAAATTTTTCCATAAATAGAAATTTTTTGTTGGGAGAATATAATTAATTAATAAATTTCGTAATTTCTTTATCTCGCCAAAATAACAGAATAGTATTATAATAACTGGATTACATTTTTTTAAACTAATTATCCTAAAATTAATCATAAACTTCCACAAATTAACGCTCTTTACAATTAAAAGATTCTTTTAACTAGTTATTTCAAATATTAAGAGAGAAATTTTATATTTTGTGTTTTCATCTTTTTGTTGACCGATTCTACTTTTTTAACGCTTTATGCCTTTCAAATTTCAAAGCATATTTGATACGAAATTTCATTTTGATTATTTTGAAATAATTTTATTTATTTATATATATGTCTGTAGTCACTGTAGCGGTCGCAGGTCGCCATAAACATTAATGAGATAAAAGTTGATTAAGATCAATTTTCAAAAAAGTAGTGATGTATTTATTCTGAGAAAATTTGCTATGTTGGCGCAGTTCCTGCGAAACGAATGTTTAATTTTAATATTAAAAACAGGACGGTTTTCCAATAAATTTATTGGTTAGAATCAGAATTTACGACTGTTCTGTCCAAATACAAGACAGGGGTTATTACAATTTTACTGTGAATTTAATATAACTTGCTGTACACAATATATTGATCACGATTAAGTGCAATATGTTTGAAAATTTTTACTTAACTGTAACTCGCGTGTATTTAATCTTTAGTTTAGCAAATTTTTCAAAAGGTTTTTCCCATATCATACACGTGAGGCAATGCACAAATATGTTACCGAAAAACTCGAATAATTCTATTTTGTTTTAAGTTTAAAATTTGTATGTAATAACGCTGTTAGCTAAAACTCGACCGAATAAATATGTAATTTGTGTGAACAAAAATTTTTGTTATTTGCTTTTTTATGTTAATTATTTATAAATTAAGAATACATTATTTACGTATGGGCTAGTAAAATTATATCGTAACTAATTAGTGATGTTACGATAATACCATAGTTTGTTTAAAAAAATGTTATTTTTTAATTTTGTTTTTAGTCTAGGACGAATCGGCGCATGATGAATACCTAAAACTACGACCAAAATTTTTTTGCGGTATTCTCTTTAATCTATAGTACCGATTATAAGAATGCATGTTGCCATGAGGGTACTTAGATGTCAAATTTTCTGTAATTGTTTCAGAAATTTCGCAACAAGTTAGTTGGTGCTACAAAAAATATAGCTCCATACCACATGGCAACAAGCATTCTTAAAATATACAAGTTGAAAAGAGAAAACAATATGTTATTAAACATGAATATATAAAGGAATGTGGTTTTTCAACTATATCTTAGTTGTAAAAAAAGTTATTTTGCATCAAAAATATCTTGTGATATTTTTTCGTACCTACAGTATTTTAGTCGCTAAAGGAATTAAAATGTTAAGTATTCTTTAATATATGTACACTTCCGTTCATAAAAATTGAACCAGTTGAGTCATTCTAAGTGTTATACGTATATTTAGTAATACATACGTTTAGAATGTGATCTACTGGTTTCATTTTTTTGAACGGGAGTGTATGTTTAAACACATATTGATTGTCTTTTCAGTTTGTATATCCCTTTCTCTATTTTTTAAACTTTCGTGGTTTAAATAATAGCCAGAAATAATAACAAAAAATATAATTAGAAGTGTCTTGTGTACGATTCTTTGTAAATCGCTAGAAATCCTTTGTTACGCAACAAATTTTTACCTCACATTTTGCGGTACTCATGTGCCGATTCTTCTTAGATTATTTGGACATTTTTAACCAATTCCCAGTGATTGTTAATCAAATTACCTAGTAAATAATTTAAACTGGCCTAAATAACCTACAGTTTATATATAAATTAGGCTATATCAAACGATATTATTTGATAAATATCAATATAAATAGTTGAATCTCATATCCCTGTTTGAAGCGTAGTGTTTTTCAAAGCTTACAATTTAATGCTAGAAATACAAAAATTGTTACCAATTAGACAATGTTTTCCATTAATATATATCGCTTGATGTAGTCTATCCTATAAGAATATAATTAATATATTTCATTCATAACATATTTTTAAATCATATTTCATTGGTCTGTAAAATTTTCATTTCAAATAAATATCAAATTTTCTATAAATGCTTGAGTTTTACTATTTTCTTTATATACAAAAAGTGTCAGGGAGAATGGTACATATTTAAAGAGATGATAGTATGATAAAATTAAAACTGAAGAAATTAGAATAAGCGCACACAATTCCAGTAATCAAATAATCAAACAATAGAATCATTAAAAAAGTCTTGAGTTTTTGTTATCTTCCACCATAAGTTGTACACATACCACTTAAGTGGCTTTTTTTTTTAAATTTTTACAACCGAATGCATCTGCTTTCGAAAAAAGTTGATAGGATTTTGAAGACGAACCACTTTTATTCGAGACATTTATTTCGAAAACCTAATAGATTCGACCCAAATCAACTGAACTTTTTAAAAATGAACGCCACTAGTAGTTGATAGGACCCCATCTGTCGTATTTAAACAGGCTCGCAAAATCAGCTCTCTATGAATGTGAAACCTGCAGTCTTACTAACAAAAGCTACAGTCATTTATCAACTAATGTCTTAATAATAATAATTAGAAAGAGGGGTACTGCAAATGGGTCCCAAGCACCTAGACCACCTAGGGGTCCTCTGTGCCCTCCTTGTCACCCGAAGGCGAGACGTCTCCGGGTAAGAGGTGCCATTTTAAGCAGATGAAGGTATAGGATTCTGTTGAGCCCAGACACCACACAGAAGGCCCACAACTTCTACGCCGGGATTGCTCCCAGGATTGATGGATCCAAGGTTTCGAACCCAAACATTCTATACCTGACACCCTTCAGGTTTCTGCAGGTGCATATAACGTATGTATGGAGGTTTCATCGTCCTCCATACAGGCCCTACAAGTGGGATCATCAGAGATCCCCAAGTTATGAAGGTGGTAGTTCAATCGACAGTGTCCTGTGAAGAGACCCACCAACTTTCTCAACTGAATTCTATTGAGTTTCAACCGACCACAGTCGAATGGCCTAGCTGTCCTTATGCACAACTTGGCCTGTCGCATGCCATGCGCAAAGTTCCAGTAATCGAGATGAGCTTGTTGCAGCCACACCTTGATTCGGTAAATTACGGAGCATCTTGCTATGGGAATGATAGGCTCTGGTTAAAGGGGCGTTTGAGATGACCCCTCTCGTGCCAACGAGTCCGCTACTTCGTCCCCTTAAATGGCAGAGTGACCCGGTACCCAGATCAGTCTGACTGCCCTGTTATTCAGTGCCATGTGGTTCAGTTCCTCGAACCATTCATAGACGAAGCGAAGGCATGATCAGCTATTCTGCTCCGTTTCTGTGGGACAGATGGTGGTGTTTCCCCTTCTATCCTATCCAGTTTCTGTGGACGGACAGGGGTTGACTCCACCATAGTTTTGCCAGCTGCAGTTTGGGGACTTCACCACTTCCTGCAGCTGCTTGTCTGTTAAGGAACCTGGTTCCACTAATGTGGGCCCAGACATGGGAGAAACTACACCTTCCCCTGCTGGCCGGCCTTGCAACGTCCCTGCGGGTCCAGGCAAAGCAGCAGTAGATGGAGGTGTACTGTCTCCAGTTCCTTCCAACTTGGGATTATTTAGTGTCAACCATATTTGATCCCACGAGTAAATAAAGTATATAAGAATTGGCCTTTTTCACACCCTGAGGCGGTGTCAGGGCGGGGATCGCTTAATACTAACTTCCCTTTGTCATGCATCCCGTCGGCACAATACCAGACCTTAGGATTAGGGGAGGTTTTTTATAGAGGTCCCCATCCTCGCATACCCGGCGGTGAAGCCAAGCATCCAGATTCTCTTGAACACCCGCAAAACATGTAATGCTGCAATGCCAAGAGGTTACGTTGTGATAAAGGCTTTCCGCCAGTTCGGACGCCATAGCCTCGATTAGTTTTGAACAGGGGCACCATTTGAAGGTTCGAGGTTAGACTGTTTGCCATGCAGAGACCATTCCACCCCCCAACCAATGTCTTACTTGAATCATTAACAGCGACATTAATAGTAATTGACGCAGTTGACTGGATTGAGTTGGACTCAACTGAAAAACGCGAAACAGAGTTCGATGGCAACGTAAATTCGCATAAATATGGATGCACAATTTGTTATTCGTGAAGAAAAGTGAATTAAAACGTTTAGGTTTAGCATTCATCAAACCATACGAGTTTCTCATTAAAATAAGAAAAATTGTGAAAATTTCTTTCAACAACTGAGAATATTTTTATCAAAACTGATTTACACATCTTTTCGTAAAATCCCTGACTTCATATATGATTTGAATAAGTTTATCTTATGTTTTCGGAAAATCGCAGGAAATAATATTACGAATTTTCAGAAATTTTTCCTTGAAATAGCTTTACAAACCAAGAATTTCCATGACTCTTTTCATTTTGAGTAAGTTGAGTGCATACGCTAAAAATTTATAGCATTGAATTAATCCGAGAAACAATGGGATTTGGAAGATTTCTAAACAAAAATGGTAAGAATGAAAGAAAATGATCCAAAATTTTTAATATTATGATATTTTACACCCACAATTCAGTTTAGACAAAAATTAAACTGAGAATAGCCTAAAACATGAATATCTTTAAGCCAAAAATAATTACAAATTTCTGTTAAAATCATTTAAAACTAAAAAAACAATTTTTTTTAAATATCAGGGTCCTTACAATTTTTTTAAATGAATTTATTGAGAATACGTATCAAAAGTAGCTTTTTTTTAAAATAATGACTTCGATTACTTTCTAAAATATGCATTAATTATACAAATTCATTTCTAAATAGTGCTTAATAATACAGGGTGTAATAAAAAGTTACCCTAGCCAAACATATTTTTAATAGTTTTTTTGTTTTAATTAAAAAGTTAATACTTCATTTTTTTTTAAATAGATGTGCTAAAATAATTTTAGGGACTTTAAATGTGTTCAAGTTTTTGGAATTGATTGTGCAACATATATTAAAAGTACTATGTTCCTCTTAACTCATAAAATGTTAAGGTGGTTTTTCATTTATTAAAATGAATAAATAATTAAACTGAATAAAATTAATTGTAATTTAATAAATGTTCAAGTTTCAAATATAATTATGTTCATTTATATTAAATGAATGTATGAGAATAAATTAAATCAACTGGCAGCCATCTTGTATATCTAGTGTTTATTGGTTGAATATTTGTAAACAAACAGAATTAGTTTTTAATAATGAAAATATATATAAATTACATGATTTACAATCATTTATTAACATAAATAGTTAAAATAAATGTTTCCATAAGCGTATACAGTTTATATAATTAGTATTCAACGATTATAGATAAGAATATATAACGGTTTTTCGTATTAATATATACAGACACACTGAGGACACGACAGATGTTCTTCGAATGTTTGGCGCTCAATCTTCATTTTAACAATTATGTGATTATGAATTATGTTTTTTGTTTATAATTTGGTTTTCATTTAAATATGCAGAATAAAGTGACGGAAAGACGATGGCCGTAAACGAGCCTGGCTCGGCTAGTGGTGGAGGTGTCACTGATTTACTCAGTGGATGGTCATTTGTTGTACATCGTCCAAGTGAAGATCCTGAACCATCCAGTTTACCAAGTACAGTGGATATAACGGCATTTAGTTCGGGACCAAGTGAACATCAAGAACCACCTACAAACGATTGTCAACCATGCTCAGATTCTGATTCAGATTCAGATACGGATGTAAGATTTTTGTCCAAGGTGTTCAGCAAAGTGATTTTGTGAGATTTTCGATTAATCCTACGTGTCTGGCAAAAAAATCGAATTTAGTCGGGAGTATATCTATGAAAGTGTGATCAAATGTCAACAGTTTATCTAATTGAAAATACTAAACATAGCATTTAATTTTTGTAAAATTTGGTGAGATAAGCATAAAAGTAAAAATGAAAAATTTGATCTATCGCTTTAAAAGCTGCTGAAACATCGAAAAATGTACCAACTCGTGATTTTGTTTACCCGACAAATTATGCGTGTGAAACTATTATTTTTTGGCATCTCGAAAATCGTAATATCATCGGGGAATTTTTAAACAACGCTGAACACCTTGATATCAAGAGTGTTGAAAATTTTTTTTATATTAATGTGTTTGTGTTTTTTGTGGTAGAATTCGGGATCAGAAGGTTCGGGATCATGCAGTGGTACATCATCAGACAGCGAAAGCTCAAGTTCCAGTCAATGTTCGTCACCGGAGAGTTCACCATCGTTCAATTTGACAAGCATGCAAACTGGTGGATTGAAATTGAAAATTGCTGTTAGAAAATCACCAGATCGAATTGAGTCAAATGATGTTGAACGACCCGTAGAATCTACGAATGTTAATCCTGGTATTGTGGTTTTTTTAAAAATAATTTAGAAATAAAATCATCAAATTACGGATGTCGTTTTGTCCCATAGTTTCCCAAATCACGGGGCAGAATACATTTGTTTCAAAATTATTGGTAATGAATAAAATTACTAAACAAAGATTGAGATAAAAATATTGAAATTTAGAGTTTTACGTTTCAAGGACAATCCTAAAGTCGAATAAAAAAGTTAAGCCTGCCTCCTGATCATGTTTATTTGATACTGTCTCAAACGAATTTGATGAAATTTGCATAGATGACGAGCTAAATTACAGAGCCATTGAGCCTTGGGGAGTGTGATTGACCTTTTCCCCTATCTTGTCATTCAATTTGCATATTTAGATTAGATTGGTGGGGATACGAGGCAAGGTCTCCCGTCACTGCAACCTAAAAGAAAAGATCTTTGTGATATTCCCCTTCTTTATTAGGATCTTCATATTAAGTCCAGATTCTTTATGAAACCTAGGATTTTATCTGAATGCTTTACTTCACTCGGTAAAGAAAAAGCTCAATATTGATCCATAGTGAGAACCACCTCATTAGGAGGAAATTTCCACAATTTTTTTAAGGAGGAAAAAATCAGAAACAATTTGTAGTTATAGTAAATTGGACCCAAAAACAAAAATCCAGGTGGATTTGACTAATAATTTCCGAGATATGCCTTCTTTATACGATTTTATGTCTCCATTAATACGATTTCAGACGATATCATGTAAATCGCGAAATAAACACAATTTTTGTGTTTTTTGGATCGAATTTACCATATAATCACGAATAAAAATCGAAAAAACTACAAACAAATTTAATAATCGATTTGAATGAAAATTAGTTTTTAAAGTAAATTGGATACAAAAATCCTGTTGATTTGACGAATAGTTTCCGAGATATAATTCCTTTTTTATAAAAATTTTACTCTATAATTTTCTTCTAGACGAAAGAGTGAGTACCATTGATAGATCATCCGGATCCAATAGTGTTTGTACAGACAGTGATTCGGATACAGAATCTCAATCGACAACTACAAAAAGTGATGTATCTGAACGGAAAGAAACAACACCAAATAGTACTCGAAAATCTCGTGAATTAACTAGATCTGTTACAAAAAATAATAATAAAATTAATAATAACGATGGTAAAAACAATAAAAATGATGTTCGACAATCACGAAAAAATTGTAAACCGTTGGCAAAACGTCGTCGAGTTCGTGTTAATTCACAGGGGCGGAGTAAAGGTGGGGCAGCATCATCGTCTGACGAGAGTGAACATAAAGATGGTGAAGAATCTGAATCTGATGCAAACAGTGCTATGTTGGCAGCTTCATGTAGTTTACAAGAAATACGTCAAGAAGATTTGGCCGCTATTTTACCTGATCAACAAGAATGTGATGCTTTTGGTGGCTTTGAGTGTGAGTCTCGCACTGGAAAAGGAACGTTAATTAATGAAACAGGTATTACACTTATCGATTTAATGTAAACATACTGGGTGGTCCACTAACATTTAAAATTGTTTTGGTTCAAGTGGTTGAAAAACAATTTACTTTATCCAATATGAAACTAGCAGTGGGATCGAGCGGTGGATCTGAACGTCCGGATACAGTTTTAAATTCAGGGAAATGCTAATCTGAACATGATTTAGGAAATCAAAATTATAATTTAAGAAAGCAACAACACCTGGATTTAAAAAATTAATTAATTAATTCGACAGAGGGAGGGAATATAGTGAATTTATATACAGTTACTCTGAATGTTCATAAATAGCTATAAAGTTGGAGGAATATTCCTTTGAACATGATTTAGGAAATAACAATTATTATTTAAGGGAGCAAAAACTCGTTCTAGTGAGTAACCTTAAACTGGGCCTTACGCACTACCGTGCTCTAGATATGTGTAAGATATGATTATTGTTATCTTTGTCACTATTAGTTTTGCTTCATCTATAGAGGGTGTTACAAAAAGTGTGATCGACGGCTATACAGGAGCATAAACACACCAAAATAAGAAAAAATTATTAAGTTTTTTTTTTTTTCGAATTCGTTCTGACCTCATGAATATCCAAAAAAAATTCCTAATTTCAAAATGGCGCCCACTTTACATATTTAAAATCAATTATCCAGGAAATTAGTAACTTTAACAAAAATTTTTACAATACAAATGTTTTGTTGTGTAGAATATGCTCCTGTATAGCCGGTCACACATTTTTGTAACATTCTGTATATATATATCCATAATTCTGACGTCATCAACGTTCCAACTAAATGATCTATAAAATGGAGACTAGACAAGTAGTCCGAACTCCACGTAAACAAATAGTTGACAAAAATAAGATGTCAGTAGTGTTGCTTTTGCACCGGTGACAGTGGAGGGAGAGTATAAGGCGCGAATTTGAATTGAAAAACTTGACGCATTTATGTAGTATTATAAAAATTATTTGCAGCCAAAGTATTTTTCCAATAAAATACTTTTTAAAAAAAATTAAATAAAGTAATTAGTTGAAGTAAGTTATAAATTCGCAAAATAATTTCAAAACAATAAAAAACAAAATAATTATAAAACATCGAATAATTAAATAGTAACCTGTAAAGTTGGAATTGTAAAAATGAAAATAAATTAAGTAGAAATAAATTATATTAAAATTATTAAAATCAATTGAAAAGATTATTGAATCAGATATTAATTTAAACTTTTATTTTTTAATAATAAGTCTAACAAAATGACATATATATATATATATATATATATATATATATATATATATATATATATATTCTTCACTTCTATTTATTATACTATATTCACTTCGGTGCAAAGGAAAACTAGTGACGCTAGTGGCAAAAAGTAAATATAACTTCTACCATTACGTTGACATATTTTGTCAATTCTCTCGCTTGAGTTCGGTCTCCTTGTCTAGTCTCCATGACCTATTCGTTGAACATATTAAAAGTTCATTTGACGTGTTTAAAAATTTGTTTTTTCTCAAGGCTTGATTTTATATCTATAATGTGTTATACGAGATTTTGCTACTGACGATGATTGAAATTTTTTCAATCGAAATACCAATATCTTGGCGTAAGTCATATGTGTATTTTTTTAAAAATTATATGTTTTAAATAAATTATCTAATATACATTTTTGTTTCGAGTATTGTGGTATAAGTTATATTATTTGAATAAGTTAGCAACGTTGCTAAGTTTCATGCATCAGAATGTTACGTTCAGCGTTTTCACTATTTTCGATTATAAAAATATTGTATTTAGTCGGCAGGATCGCTTTTAAATTTCAAGAATTGATTTTCTTCGTTAGAACTATTTTTTAAAACTCGAAATGAAAAAAATGCACTTGTCTTTATAAGAACCACCACTCATTCATTTTCACTCAACCTTCATAATTTTCTAATCAATTCTTACCGAACAGATTTTTGTTATGTCCATACACCTCTTTGTGAATTTATATACAAATTTTTATAAAAAAATTTTTATTCGTTTCAGCAGACAATTCCGACTCAGAAATGGAATTATCCCCACAATTAGTGAATGCAGCTATTCAACGAGCTACAGAAATCGCAAGTGATACAGAAACTTGTCCGTCAACACAACCAATGCTTTATGCAAACTCATTGTTACAACAATTTGAAGCACAAACACAAATGCTGAGTACACCGACTCAAAATCCACAATTAAAAGAGATTGGAAATTCATGTCCAATTGTCATACCGTCAAAAGATGATAAAAATGATTCGTCATCAACAGTTGTAGATTACAACACAAAACGGAAACGTGGTCGACCACGCAAACTCATTAAACAGGAAGTAACTGATTCGAATAGTTTAAAATCGAATACATCACAAGAACGAAAAATAAGTACAAAATCAATTCCAGAAAATGAAACGGGATCGATACATTCCACCAATGTTCAAGAATATACAACTGAACCAAATGTATCACCTGATTCTGGTATACAAGAAAGTCCAGAACATGCGTCTAGTCCACCTCCAAGTCCAGTACCTAGTAAATCAATAAAAGTAGAAGAATCAAAAACAGAGACAAAAACAAAAGAGCAAAAAACAGTTGAAAAACCAAAAGTACCAATCAGTAGGCATAATTTTGATCGTATGATTTATGCCAATGCAGATCGTGTTTTATATCCTCCAAGACGAAAAGTTGGACGACCACCAACAAAATCAGTAGCTAAACGCCCCGGTCGCCCACCTAAACTAAAAACAAAACAAGCTACACCCGAAACGGAAAATATTCAACCGAATATTCCAAATAAAACAATCTCAAAAGATACAAAATCTCATCTGAAATTAGACAAAGCTCAAAAACATTGTAAAGATAATGGTAAAATAAAAAGTAGAAATAAATTATCTGAGAAAGATCTATTACAATTAAATAGTCTTAGTATAGGGAAAATAATTAGTGATAAGTCAAAAGATAAGGATGAAAGCTGTGATAATAAAACGAAAAAACGACTTGAGCTCTCTTCAAATACCGTTCCAACTATAAACAACAACAAAGTCGTGTTGGGACGAAAAAAAATGAATAACTTTATCAAATCCGTAACATATCCAATACATAGCAAACATCGACACCATCACAAACATCATAAAATTCGACATCATCGAATACTAGCCCAACATCGTGCTGAGAAGAAATCGTCGAACGTTGATCCAAAAATTGTTAGCGAAATCGATAAATTAGTGACGGATTTCATAAAATATTGTAATATTGGCTCGAATCGTTTATTCAATAACAAAGTACCTGAAATATTTAAATGTGTGAAGCGTGTATCAAAAAAACGTAAGGGTTCCGATAATGTGGATGGTCGTAAGAAGAAAAAACAATGTAATGTTAATAACGTGACCAGTGGATCGGAGAGTAAAGATCCCAATTCCAATGAACAACGATTACCATTGAAAAAACGACATTATCATGTTTCATCCAATGGTCCAGAAAATATTTCAACAAGTTCGGTTGATTCATTTAAAGCTGCTGATTCATCTGATGTTGATTTACTATCAACAAAACAAATTAAATCCGATCCTAGCGAAGTTATAACACCAACTGTACTGAAAAATTCAAGTTCAGTCTTATCGAATAATACAACGTCGTCAATTATTCTAAAAACGGTGAATAGTTGCCCTGAAGTCGTTGTAAAATCTGAACAAGATATTCATATTCAGGAAGCTATTGAAGCATGTATTCATAAATATACAACACCAACATCAACTTCAGGGGCAGCTAGAAGTAATGACGTTAAAAAAGATGAGACTAAAACAGATCCTGTAACTCAGTCTGGACATTTGAAGGGGATTACAGCCACAACTCCAAAAAAACGGCATAAACTTGAAGCGGAACCACTTCTGGCTACAATTGAAAAAGAAAATTGCGAAACAAAACCTGTAAAAAATTTAAATATTTCCTTGGAAAATATCAAACAAGAAACTTTGAATAATAACACTGAAATATTACCGGAAAAGGATCTAAAAATTCCGTTAGTACAATGTGACGAGCATAATATTAAAAGTAAAAAAGCATCCAAATTATTGGAGACAGTGGCACAAATTAAAACAAGAAAAAAGAATCGTTTAGAAGATTTAACATCAAATCTAGTATCGAAAATAACACCGGCTACCGAAGCTTTAGATAGTTTATTAATTAATAATCAACGAAAAAGTGGTAAAAAAATTGATGTTAGTACCAAAACGAAAAATTCATCTCCCGTCCATCGAGCAACGGTTATTAAATCTCTACCAACACGAAAATTAAAGTTAACAAATACAGAAAATTTAGCTGAACTAGATGCAAATATTGTATCGGATAAACCCACAGGAATATTTTTACCGACTATTGACATCGAATTACATATTCCTGCGTCAACAATTCGAACCACTACTGGAGATCAAAATCCAAGTGAAAGTAAATCAACGGAAAAATTTGTGGATGCTCATAATTTACGTCATAAAAAAAGTGAAGATACAAAAACGAATGTACAAAATTCGTCTTCTGAGAGTAAAAAGAAAAAGGAGAAAGATAAGGATAAAGTTACAAAGGTAGATGAGAAAGATAAATTCAAAGAAAAAAGTACAAAAGTTGATGTGAAAGAAAAAGTTACAATTAAAATTGATGAGAAAACTAAAGTTAAGGACAAAACTTCACCAAAAATCATCGATGAGAAGAATAAAGTTAAGGAGTCTAAAGTCGATGAAAAGAATAAAATTAAAGAATCTAAAGTCGATGAGAAGAATAAAATTAAGGAGTCTAAAGTCGATGAGAAAAATAAAATTAAGGAGTCTAAAGTCGACGAGAAAAATAAAGTTAAGGAGTCTAAAGTCGATGAGAAGAATAAAATTAAGGAACCTAAAATCGATGAAAAGAATCAAATTAAGGAGTCTAAAATCGATGAGAAGAATAAAAGTAAGGAGTCTAAAATTGACGAGAAGAATAAAATTAAGGAGTCTAAAATCGATGAGAAAATTAAGGATACAAAACTTGATGAAAAACAAAAAGTCAAAGAAAAATCAGAAAAATTAATACCTGTAATAAAAAAGGATAGCAATGAAATACAAAAGAAACGAACACGTCGAAGGAAAGCCATTAATCGAACTGGTTTTCCAACAGTTAAGAAAAAAAAGAAAAAGAATCTTCCAAATGTATCGAATTCGGAAACAGTTAAAACTATTCCAGAAACTAGTAAAATGGTTAGTGAGAATGTTTATGATCGAATACCTAGAATTGATGAGATGGCATCAAATTTCTTGGAACGTACTCTTGGAAAACAAAAAACTGAAATTAAAAATGAAAAAGAATTTAATGAAACACCGTCACCAAGTACAAATGAAGATGATGTACATCAAATAATTCCCAAAAAAGAGATTGTCGATTCGATTCAAGACGCAACAACAGCACCTGTAAATGATACAGAATTACGACCCAAACGACACGCAGCACGTGATACATCACACAAAATTGAATTAAAACGCAAGCGTGAACGTAGCATTGATTCTCTATCGGATAAAAGGAAACGTGAACAAAGTGTTGATTCCGCTTCAGATAAAAATAGTACAATTAGTAATAATAAACGAAGAACATTAAGGGATTTATCACCGGCTAGCAGTATAGAACCGTTGCCACATGATAAACGTATTCGGCCGGATGATACAACCAGTGCTTCTGGGGATGATGTTAAAAAGTCGAAAAAACCACCGAGATGGAGGAAGAAATATTTAATTGCTGGCTTATTCTCCGAATATTATAAGGAAGATGAGTAAGTACAATGCTTTTTAATGAATACAGTAGAACTTCAATTATCCGGATCGTTTTGAGGAAAAAATTTCGTATTCAAGTGGTTTCTAGCAGCAGCGAGTATTGGAAAACCTTCTTTTAGGGCCGACTATTTGCGATAAAACAAAAGTTTTGCTTGTCTTCATTCTTCATCTGTATACACAAATTTAACTTTTTTTTAAGGAAATGATCTTTTTCATTTATCTGGATAGGGTTCGGTCTCAATTAATCTGCTTAATTGAATTTCTACTGTGCGTAAATTAGATTAGATTCGTGGGGGTACGAGGCAAGATCTTCCGCTGAAAAATCTATGATAACATTCCCCTTCTCTAATCGTTCCCCAGATTCTTGATGAAATCCTGGATTAAGTTGCCTCGCAACTGCATGAAAAAAATACGTTTGATCCTACCTTTATGTCAAATTTTAGCTTTTTATATCAATTTTTGAAGCAAACCACCTGTGGCAGATAGATGGGGTATGCAAACGTCGAATTAATTCGTTTAACAAATTTGAGAAAGGGAAAATTATATTGAATTGTATGGATAAATATATTTGTATTTTTACAGATCATCTAAATCGGAACAACCGATTGTAAATAGTAAATCAAAATTAGTATATCTACGCGAAGAACATCCCTATGGCCTATTACCACCTCCCTATCATTGTGGAAAATATTTACGTACTAGAAAACAACATTTTCAATTACCCTATGATATTTGGTGGCAACATACTCATTCAAAACTTCCTAGCAGAGAAGCCGTACCATCATGGAATTATCGAAAAATACGAACCAGTAAGTTAAATAAAAATTTCCCATTAAGTAAATAGATTAAACAAATTTTTATTTTTTTTGAAAATTTTTAGATGTATATTGTGTACGACCTACAGCGGGTGCCTGTGAACCACAACCATGCAATTGCAGTGAGAGCAGCGAGAGTGCTGGTTGCGGTGACGATTGTATTAATCGATTAGTTCTGGCTGAATGCCCAGCTACACATCGTTGTAAAAATCAACGGATACAAAAACACGATTGGGCACCAGGATTGGATAAATTTATGACCGAAGATAAGGTACCAAAATAATATTTTAATTTAAGTTTGTATCAAAAAGTCATCACAGCAGATTTTTTTTTCAAGATTAGGCGGTTAAATTTAATTCTTTCAAACACATTTTTAAGATGATTGTCTATTTAGTACTGATTTCTGTCACCGTCCAACCGTAGTTCTGTACAAATATTGGCAAAGCGGAACACTTATGAAATCACTTTGTTGTCCATCCGTTTGTCAGAGGAAGTTTTCTTTAAAATTATTTCAAATTTAGCACAGAAATAGAATGTGTTGACCCAATTAATGTTGAATTTTGATTCTGGGGATAAATTGGGATATGGAGAAAGCAACTTTTTTAATGGCATCCTCCGCCCGCGAAAATTGAATCAAGACCTTATAACTAATTAACATAATATTTCTGCCCGTCAAGGACTGATTTTGTTAAAAGGCAAAAGGGGCACGATTACGATTCGTACGGCGCCAAGATTTAAGAACTTATAGAACTTATTTGAATTCTTATAGAACTCGACGAAATAAGACGAAAAACAAGTATATCAATGTTTAAAGTTTCAAAATTTTAACGCACGGATTTTTTTTTTGACGCTTTTATAGAATTTTTCGATATCTCGGTTCATTTTCGAGATATTGAAGTTTCTTCTTTTTTTTTTAATTTCATCATTTTAATCTCATTCTATTCATTTAATAACTTCATTTAATTTTTTTAATGCATCTGAGGAATTGTACTACTTTCATAAATCAGAAATAATGGTAGATCCTGGTTCAATACAAGCTGTTACACAATTCAATAAAGTATCCTCCCAAACCAACCCAACCTAACCTAACCTAACCTAACCCAACCCAACCTAACCTAACCCAAACCAACCCAACCCAACCCAATCTAACCCAAAAATGAAAACAAAAAAATTGAATATTGTTAAAAAAAAACTGCGATTTAATCGTATTTTAACCACGTAACTTATTTACGACTTGTTTATGATATTTATCGAGTTATCGAAAAATGCTAATCTTATTTTTAAATATCAATATCTCGAAAATGAAGCGAGATATCAAAAAATTTTATTCTAGTTTTCGATTTAATTTTAAAAATCTTATACAAAAATTCTTATAAAAATGTCAAAAAAAAATTTACGCGTAAAAAATTTGAAACTTTAAACATTGATATCTCGAAAACGAAGCGAGATATCGAAAAAATTTTATTCTTATTTTTCGTCTTATTTCGTCGAGTTCTATAAGAATCTGTTACCAAATCACGGCGCCGTACGAATCGTAATCCCCCCTATTAAAACAACAAATAAAACTGTTACACGTATTTATTTGTTTATTTATAATTTATAGGCTAAATATCAATTTCCATGTCTCTAATCTTAAAATACTGAACTTCCATACAAACGCTAGCTTCGTGTTTCACCTCCTTGAGGGTCCATTTTTCAAAAAGTGAGAAACATGTATTTTATGGTGTATGACTGAAATAGAAATTTGTATAATATCTTTAACTTCAAAAAAACCGAAACCATGAAACTATTTTACTCTCTTATAAGCTGATTTTCGAAAAACGCTGAAACGTGTATTTCTTTGTTTATTATTAATAGTCGAACTACCAATTTTCGTGTATCTAACTTATATTTACATAAACTTTGGTTCCGATTTATTATTTCATGTTATGTAACGATTTATAGTGTAATATAGTTTATAGTTTCTATAGACATGCCTGTTTATATAATTTCTATAAAAATGGATAAAATTTTGAAAATAAATTATTTGTCGATAAAAATATAAACAAACATTGCAGATTTAAAAATAGACGTTTCGAATTGTCAAATTTAAAAAAAAATCCACTCCTATTTCAATTCTTTAGGGGTCTATTTTCTAAAAATCATTTTTTAGTGCACCCTTACACTGTCTAAGGAACATATCTTACAAATTTCATGTTTCTAACTTCAATAGCTTTGGCTTGGCAATGATAAATCTGTCAGTCAAGACATGTAATTGATTTGTTTATGCATTTTAAAACTTTTTTTTGGGAAAAAACACTTAAATTTGCTGTTCCCCAACCTTAACACCGAAAGGATCGTTCAGAAAAATCTAAAAAAAACTCTTTTAATTAAATTTTATTGAAACTCAATGTAACTTATTAATATTGAAAGTATTTTTATATCAAATTCGATTATTTACAGGGTTGGGGTGTTCGTACAAAATTACCGATTCGAGCTGGTGAATTTATACTCGAATATGTTGGAGAAGTTGTTTCTGATCAAGAATTTAAACAAAGAATGGCGTCACGATACGCATATGATACACATCATTATTGTCTACATTTAGATGGAGGTCTTGTCATTGATGGTCATCGAATGGGTGGAGATGGTAAGTTTATAAATATTTCTTAATCATTTATTCGAAATTTAAAAATCTTTTTACATTTATAGGAAGATTTGTAAATCATTCGTGCCAACCGAATTGTGAAATGCAAAAATGGTCCGTGAATGGACAATTTCGAATGGCATTATTTGCGTTACGGAATATTCATCCGTATGAAGAACTTACGTACGATTATAATTTTTCATTATTCAATCCCGCCGAAGGACAGGTAGAGTATATTACCAAGTATTTGATACATTTAAAATGAAGGGTGGGTAATAAGCCTTTTTAACATATTTAAAATGGAAAGGGTTTATAGGAATGAAATTTGTTTGATACTTGAAACTTATTTAATAAACATCAAATAGTTAAAAGTAATTCATCTTCAAGTAACTATGTAAATATTGATTTTGAAGTGCAAAACTTGGAATTTATTTGCCTTGAGAAGCAATTATTGTTCGTTTACATCGCATGTATTAAGGGTAGTTGTGTGAAACGCGCTGTCCACGAAATTGGCTGAATTTTTGATAAATTATTCAAAATATAAGTATCTAACTTTGTTTAAAATTTCAAAATTATTTGCCGTTTAGTTTTGATAAAAATAGCTCTCAAAAAGTGTACGATTACTTTGAGACTCAACTGAGTCATACTGAAACTCAACTGAGACCATTTGAGCCAAAATTTAGACCAACTGATACGAGCTGTGACTCAACTCATGAAAACACATTATAAATCTATCTTTAAAAAACTTTATCGCTCCTCCTCATTTTTTATAATTCTTTATCCGCAACTGAAGTACTGAAGTATTGATTTGAGAGTATTTTCTATAAACGTTGAAGAAAGTTTCCACCTTTTGAAGAAAGAAAGACTATGATAGTTAACTGAGATGAACTGTGACTCAACTGAGATAAATGGAGACTCAACTGAGAATGCACTAAAACTCGATTGAGCCAAAATTTAGATCAACTGAGACAAACAGTGACGAACTCTGAGACGAAGTGAGACTACATTCAAAATACAAGCTTACATGACATGACAGTGACCGTCGTAAGTGAAAATTTGAACAACCAAATAACTATTCGTTTTTTCGCTGTGAATTAGTAAAATTTTCTAAACCATTTAATCATTTTAAAATGGCTAAATGTATCAATTCTTTTAAATATTAAATGGAAATGCATTAAAAATGTTAAATGCCATTTACATTTTAAATATTTATTTAAAATGAAAACATTTCAAATATTACCCATTCCTGAATTTTAAATACTTGGTAATATATTCATCAACATATATTTTCTTTAGATTTGCAAATGCAATAGTGGTATTTGTCGTGGTGTTATTGGTGGTAAATCACAGCGTATCAAACAACCTACAGTAAACGTGCGTAGCAATACGCCTCAAGAAGTGAAGGGAGAGAATGGAAATGGAACGGGACGTGTTGGACGTCCACGAAAAAATCAAGCACGGCGGACAACAACTGGTTCGAAAGATTCTATGTCTGATAAAACTACATGTCCAATCATATCGGCATCAACTGGCGCCGCAGCAATTTTACCACAAATGAAACCATTGACAAATCAACAAAAATCTTTTATCGCCGAACGGCATTGCTTTTTACTGAAAAATATTGAAAAGGTGAGCATTTCACATTCGAATATGAATTGTTATTCCCTCTATCTACATACTGCCCTCATTTTCCAATCCTAGTTTCCTCTTTATGTTTCTGTATGCAACTCTCTGGTATGAGTGATCACTAACACCTTAAGTTCCTAAAAAGATTCTTGGCTTTCCAACGTCTTTCGTGAACTCTCCCTGTTATGTTCAATTTTTTAATCCACTGAAAGGTGCCATTCAGGTAATTTAGTAAAGAACCCTTTTTTATTGTAATTTTAGGTGAGAAAAATAAGGGATCGTTCTGCAAGTTTAGTATCACGATCGTCATCACAAGTCTTAGAAAACTCGAATATTGGATCAGCATTTATAAATCATTTAAATGCATTACGTCAACCACGTAATATAAGAACACGTCGATTAGCACAAGCAGAAGGTGACCCCGAGTTAACTAAAACAGCACGACTCGCTGAAATATTTAGAGAATTAATAGGTTCAGTTGTAAACGCTAAAGATGAAAAAAATGAATCGCTAAGTGCTCCTTTTATGACGTTACCACCCAAACGTAAAGTGCCCGATTATTACACAAAAATTACTGATCCTATTGATTTAACAATGATTGAGCAAAATATTGATAATGGATTGTATCGTACGGTGGAATTGTTTGATAATGACATGAATCGACTGATTGATAACGCTGTCAAATTTTATCATCGTACATCTGAACTTGGTATTGCTGCAACGCGCTTACGTAAAGTGTATGGTGAAGCTAAACTACAATGTTTAAATAAATTACAAGAGATTTTAGGTGAAAAACCATACGCAAGTTTTGTTACAACACAAAATCCAGGTAATTTGAAATTTTGAAAGATCTTTACTAGCGACCATATCGTATGTATATATAGTTTTGCTATCTTAAAGAAGTTCGATCGAATCCAATGGAAAACGAATTTGAATTTTGAAAATCGGCAATTATATAAATATATACTGGGTTTCAGAAAGTACCGCAGGGGGTTGATAGGGTAGATAGAGAATAAAATTCTGAGACGAAAAGTCCTTTACCATTTTTTAACCTGACGTACACGTAATTAGTTATTAATTAAAATAAGTAACCAATCAGAGGCGCGGCTATTGTTAGAAAGTTGAGTGTATCATATTGACGAAAGAATAGAACGCACATTGACGGAATCGATTGAATTTTCAGAAGTATTGTCAATATTTCCGTTTGTCGCCAGCCATGCAGCACGTATTAAGCATATAGGATGTCCAAAAATTCCGCCCGCGATTCGAAGAGCGACCTTGCTCGAAAACCTTAACGATATTTTGTAAACCACTCACCAAATAACTCTATATTTATTGAAAATAATTGAATCATATAATCTGTTTTTGTCTTAAGAATTAAACTACTATTAAGAGTAGTTTAGCTTTTTATAATAATTACGAGACCTTAATTGTCAAGGAATTTAATACAGCATTTCGATCGCCTGTTCCGTCAAGGATTCGTCACTATTATTGACGTCTGGGGGCTATTCTTAAACCATGTAACAATTTTACAGGTAGGAGAGGAGGGTAGATACGAGTTACGTAACAGATAATTTAATTTAATTAAGAAACGGACAATAGACCTGACGTGATTCAAAGCCTGACAAAATGTGATTGACTGTTAAATATTTCTTGAACTTAAACTGACTAGTAGCGCGTTGGTGAGTAACAAAAGGTTAAAGAAATGATTTAATTCGTTTAAAATTTACGTAACAGAAAACAAGCAAGACGGAGGGGCTAAACTAAATGTCTACCATAGTGTTATGTGGTAGGTAGGTGAATTAAAAAATGTACGGAAAATCCGTTACGTGGTTTATAGATAGCTACTGGGGAACCACTTAACGATGCGTTACATAGTGTTATACTAATTACCCTCTGTAAACATTCTGTTTAATTGTAGGTGAAGAAGAAGAAGATGTTATTCGATGTATTTGTGGACTATATCGAGACGAAGGTCTGATGATACAATGTGAACGCTGTCTGGTATGGCAACATTGTGAATGTGTTAAAGCCGATGTCAATGCACCTAGTTATCATTGTGAACGATGTCAACCACGTGACGTCGATTATGAAATTCCTTTAGATGAATACACTGAACATGGTCATAGGTACGTACTTACACGAAACAAAGTTTTATTGAAACGAATGTTTTATATAACTCTTTTGTTACAGATATTATTTATCACTGATGCGAGGTGATCTTCAATTACGTCAAGGAGATACAGTTTATGTTCTGCGTGATATTAAAGTTGACGGTAGCGATAAAAAACATACATATGAAACAATTGGTGATATTGAATTTACCGAATTAGATATATTCCGAATCGAACGATTATGGAAGGATAAAGAAACTGGTAAACGAATGGCATATGGCCATCATTATTTGAGACCCCATGAAACGTATCATGAACCCACAAGAAAGTAAGTGTTGAATATCGTTATCTTCATGTAGAAAGCTATTTTCTCTTTCAGTACAGTATAATGATCAAACATCAATTTGAATGATTTGAATACATCACAAGTACTAGCTGAACTCAAATTTTTGGTATATTTTTTGTTCAGGGAATCTTCTATTACTTTCAAAACACTAATTTTTATATCTTCATACTCACCTAGAAAAGCCTACATTCAGATTAAGTTCTGTCAGTATAACACAATGGATCATAGTAAAAGCTCTTTTTCACTCCTTCCTTCTACTTGCGTCTATTCTAAATTTAGTCCACAAAGTGATTCTGGACCCATACAAGCTGCTGTTTCCTCTCTGATTTCCTGATATTTGTGACCAAATATTCAGTAATAGTTGCTTGACTATTAGATAAGATTATTGAGTTCTTATTCTGGTAGTTGCTGATCAGATTGTTTTGTAATTTTGCGTAAAAATTGCTCACGTATCTGCTCAGTGCTTGCAAATTATTTACATCAGTGAAATTTTAATCCAAAGAAAATAGTTCCCAGAATTCTCCAGCACTGTGAAGGAGGGATTTGAACTGATTCAAATCAATTCCTAATTAAGTTTCGTACTGTAACGTAAACTGGTACTTTGAAAATCTAAATAGGCTAGTTGAGAAAAATTACTATAGTGTAACAAATGTGCATGAAGACCGCCGCTGGTTTGTGTTGATTATTCTGGTAGTCTACATTTTACATTTGATGCTTTCGAGAAAGGAATGATTCGAGAATGATGCTCTAGAAAGATCTATTGGGTATATAAGGAAATCAGGCGGCTGAGTGACGACAACTTAGATTTTACATGTGTCATTTTTTACTCATAAAAATATAAGATTATTATTAAAACATTGTTGTCCGGCCATATTGTTTTAAGGACGTTCGAAAGAGTCATTTTACGGGGAAAGGCGTAAGGGAGGTATCAAGCGACTGGGTATGCCCGCAGCGTTATAGATTTAATGTATACGTTGAAACTAGACTTAAATATTCTACGGTTATATAATAATACTCGTGAGTCGTGACTCGAGATCGTAATGTTTCTTTTAATTTAAATAAAAAAGTAAAATCTAGTGTTTTGCTTCTCTAAAATGATAAAATTACTTATATAATTGATTATTACTTTCCAAAATGCATTTGAATCTTCATCTTTGGCTGAAATAAATCCTTGTTTATTTAACAACAATTTACATAGTTTTATAAAAACTTCTCTACATTTTAAACTATGTTTTATTCGATTATAAAGATTAAATTTGTAGTTTCTCCACATAAGACCCAATGTTAAAAGTATGATTTTCAATATAAAAAAAAAGAAAAAATGCATTTGAACTAACATTTTGAAGCATACCAATAAATTCGTATTGACTTTTCAGCGAATTTCCTAAAAGGAAATAGAGCTATTGGTCTCGACCGACTTCAAAATTTTGCAAAAATTTCTTCAAATGCCCATCGATCCTACCTAGTAGATGTCGAAAATCACCATCTGTAAATTTTATTTATATATATACATATATGTATATATATGTATATATATATATATATATATATATATATAGTGTGTTGGACAGCTTTTCCTATAGTGAATCAATGTTAAATATTATTTATTACTGCCTGGCCGTGTGGTACTGTATCAAGTCAGTCAGTCATCTCATAGCAGCTATACTGTATGCGTATGGTTGTTTGTTTGTCATTTAAGAGTGGGATTATCACAATGCACATACTAAACTACTAAAGTGTACTCACATCACATGTGTACTGACTGACTTGATACAGTACCACACGGCCAGGCAGTAATAAATAATATTTAACATTGATTCTCTATAGGAAAAACTGTCCAAAACACACAGTATATGTGTTTGTAATCGCTCTAGCGGCCACAATTTTAATCTTATTGGAATGAAATTTGGTATTTGAGGCGCTTTTGGTATTCAAAAGGTCAAGTTCGTTAATGGGTTAAATCGGACAAAGGGGAAAGGGGGGTTTAGAGAAAACAACGATCATGTTTATTATGACAATAATTTCACAAATTAAACCATCATGACTGGATAGTGTTTTCGTGCGTTCATAATAAGCTAAATATAAAAATAATTTTTCGTACCATAAAGCAATTTAAAATGCATTGGGATCTCCAACAGGGGTCGGTGCTTAATATTTCAACCTACTAGCAGTAGTTGGTTCACCTGGGCGCGATCACATAACTCGTAGTCCAAAGAATATGTCACGAGGCTGGAGGCAGCAAATATCGACCTGCAAGCTCCTGTTCATAATTTACTCACCAGAGAGTAAATCTAAGTGCTAGAGTTCCCAATATACAATTTTTGTCAATTATTAGTATATTCCAAACAATATAGAATCCATTTTAAAACAGTATTAACAAGTCTATTGTGACCCAGAAAGTTTTCAACTAATTTTAATTATTCGTTGTTTTTTTTTTATTTGAAAGATTCTTTCCAAATGAAGTAATGAGAGTGCCATTGTATGAAGCTGTACCCGTTGAATTAATAATGTCACGATGTTGGGTACTGGATATAAATACATATTGTAAAGGTCGACCGATTGGTGCACCCGAAGAACATATTTATATATGTGAATATCGTGTCGATAAGAGTGCACGATTATTTAGTAAAGTATCAAATAAATCACATTATCCAATATGTACAAAGAGTTATGCATTTGAGAAGTTTAAAACCCGATTAAAAGTCAGTAGATCATATGCACCACATGAAGTTGGAAAAGCGATTGTTAAACCTAGAGGTAGACGAGCACAAGATGGTGAAGAAGCACCACCAAGAAAAGTTGAATCTCGTACATTGGCAATACATGTTCCAGTTATGCGTGTAAGTAATTCTTTATAGCATCCATTATAACATTAATACTCAACGAGTTGAGCAGACTGTTGGCCCTTCAAAATTTAGAGACTTTTTATATACAGTCAATTCGTCTAAGGAGGTTACCCACCTAACGTGCACGAAGTCAAAGAGGAAGTCGGTTAAACGGCATTTATATTACCGGCTTCGAAGGAGTTGGCAACGGTGTGCATTTTTACAACTGTCATATTTAGTTTGATAATGTTTACGTTTTTAAATAATTGTTTTATGTAATAATAAAACATAATTAAACATTGGTTAAGGATGTTTGGGAGATATATCAAAAATGTTACAAAACGAACGAAAAAAGTATAAGAGAACTTTTTTGTAGAGCTTATAATTCCCTACAAAAATATGTATTGGGATTTGCTATATGTACTAAGATTTAAAAAAAAGATTTTTTTTTGTCCACCCTAATCCAGCTTAATGTATATGGGAGGTCAGTGATGCAGACCTACTAATGTATAACCTTTTTTCTTTATAAATTTTCAGACTAATTTTAATGATTTTGAATTGTTTTACAGACACGCGAAGAAAAGAAAACTCGTTTAAATGGAATACTTTTAAAATTATTAGCAAAATTGCCAGTCAAACAGCCATTAGATGTATCATACTTATTAGAAGCCGGACGACGTCGTAAAAAAATACAGTCTTGACGTTCTGTATGTAAACGATGTTAAGGAAAACTTTAGTGTGGCAATATATTATATTATGTTAACCTTCTCTCTCCCATATTCATTAAATTTTTTGTTTTGTTTTTTAGTTAAACTAAAAAATTACGTTATTTTAAAAATATAATTGTTAAATACTTTCTGTAAATATTTTTCTTAGAATGTAATTATTATATTTAATAGAAATATGATGAGAAATGAAGTCGAAACAAAAACAAACAAAAAAGTATAAACTATTATAATTTTTTAATATAAATTTTATAATCATATTTTAACAAATAAGCGATTTTATTAATTATTGGATAATATTTATAAGTAAGCGAGAAACAATTGAATTATATATATATATATGTATATATATATAGTAAAATTGAATTTATTAAGTGCCTATTCATGAAATTTGATTGAAAACAATTATTATTTGTGGTTGAGTCAATGGTTTTTTATTATTTTGTGTGTGTTCAAGAACTGTGTTGATTTTGGTAAGATTTATTTAAAAAAAAAAGCTCTTAAACAATGTATTCGTAATTAAAAGCGAATATGAATGGTCAGTACTTGGAATATCTTGGCTTAAGATTTAATCTTGTAATTGTGGTAGTAGAAGCTGGCAAGCAACTTCACTTTTTTTCAGACAGCGGCACTAACGAACATTTTTCTCTTTAGCGGGCGGTTTCGGAAATTAAAAAATTTCTGATCTATTTTGAACATGATAATACGAGGTCTGTCCGAAAAGTATCCGACCTACCTTCATATCTCTGCGTTGGCGTTATTTTTCGTCTTCGGGCGAGTGGCATCCTTCAAAGTAGTCCCCATTTGATTGAATAACACGCTCCCAGCGGTGTTTCAACTTTCCGAAGCAGTCCTGGAAGTCAGTTTTTGGAATAGCCTTGAGTGCCCTCGTTGCATTATCTTCAACCGTCTTTTTGTCGTCAAACCGGTGTCCTTTGAGCGGTTTTTTCAAATTCGAGAACAACCAAAAGTCACAGTGGTCTATGTCAAGACTGTACGGAGGTTGCGAAGCATTGCGATATTGTGTTTAGTTAAAAACTGCTGCACAAGATTCAATGAGAGCTAAGTTATTTCGATGAAATAACATTTAAATAAATGCATTTTAACTTAAGCTTTAACAGCTTTACAGCGTTTGCTTTCTGTTTTGGCTAAAATATGTGCTCTCATGACACTATAAACAAGTGAAAACAACAATCTGAATTAATTAATTGCTTAAATACTTGGTATATACTGAGTATATGAAAAAAAGCTTCAAAGAAAATGTTTATTTTTAAAAAGGGAACATTTCTTGCCTTTAACTTTTTTCAAAATCTCTTACGATTTCGAAGATTTTTTTTCCCCCTGGCGGGGAAGAGCATGGTTCGATTTTGCCCATTTACGAACTTGATATTATTGTTCAGCGACATCAGACAGACAGAAAGGTAGAAATGCACTAATTAGATCATTTTATGAACGCTATAACAATAACTTTTCTGGGAACAATATTTTCAACCGTTACAAAGTCGGGACAAAATTTAATATATTAATAAAAACTTTTATTTTCTTCGTTAGGTCTCTAAAGTGTTCATTACATCCAACAGTTTCTAATAATTTATTCGAATTTCTGCACTAAACTAATGATTTTACTTCACCTTTGAGTACAAGAGTGAGTGAAGAGTTTTTCAGTCAGTGTGTATAATTCTTTGGTTGCATAAAAAAGTCCTCTGTATAAATCCATTTTATTAACAACATTGCAAGCCATCCGGTTACCTTTATTTTTATTTAACTCCAAAGTTTTTAAACCATTTTCACATTAAAACATTTTCTTCATTCTTCAGCCAATGTATAATTGGACAACCTCAGTAGTTACAGCTTCATTAAACAGTTATATAAAATAGAATCTATATTTTCAAGCCCTACTCTATAGATCTATAGATCTAACTCTATTGTCATCAGTCGCAATGTTCTTGATTTCGGATAATATATTGTATAAAAAACATTTGAAACAATCGCCAAAATTGGCTCTATTCTTGAAAACTAAATAAAAATCTCCATGAATCTCTAACCATAACATCGAAATTGAAATTTGAAATGATACAAATGTGTATATATATATATGTTGGTGTCTCAAAAGTCGTTTCACTGAGAATTTGAATGTTTATGAATATTCTATAAGAATTTGTATTAAAAAAATATAAATATTGTATTTGTTGGTGGTAGCAATTTTTGAGATATCCTGTATTATGAGATCGGCTGAAGTAGTTAATTGTTTATCTCTGTTTTCTCTCTCGATATTATTGTATTATATGAAAATTTGTTTTTGAAATTTTTTGCTGTATATAATTTTTAAAGACCTTGTATATAAATTATATATTATTATTATTATTAATTGTTCTATTTATATAAATATTTGTACCATTTTTGATAATTTTGTTTCAATTTCACAAAATGTTTTCAATCGTTTCCCAATAATAATAATGGTTGTTTTTTTAAGCATGCTAGAACTTACAAAATTGTTCGTTTCCAAATAAAGAAGGTAAATTGCACCCACCCTTGAATATTTATGATCAGTATAGTCTGTCATATCATAAATTAACCATCGCTAATAAATTATTAAAGACATAATTCAGGCAAGAAATCGAGAAGGCAAGCTTTTCAGTAGAGTGCAAAAATTTGAACGGAAAGTCATCAGGAGAATATATGGATCAATCCAACAAGAACAACTGTGGACAATTAGTACAAACATGGACATGACTCATCACTTGAACGATAAAGGTAGACTGGGTCAATCTTTTGTTAATCAAGTAAATTATTTCAACTACAGTTGACTCAAGAGAAAGCACCATTATTCTTCAATTCATCAACCATCAATCTAAACAAGCTCCAATAGAATATTTTTCCACCACAACTCGATAGGAATATTTGTACAAAAGACTACCGTCAATATAAACCAAAAAAAATCTGTGTATAATCTGTATAGACTGTATTATTTATGTGTGGCAGGTTCACGCCAGATTTTTAAGCCTGTACTTCTTTAGAAGAATACAATTGGACTAATTCTACCCATTAAGGAGATTCACTCTTCATACTCCCCAGTGGACTAAAGTATCCAAATAACCATAATGTTGTTTATATCATATTTTTGTATACTATAAATTCTTAAAATTTAAAACTACAATTGTTTATAACAAGTTTGGTATCTATGGCTAATAGTTAATTAAGTTAATAATGTATTTTAACAAAAGTAGAATGTATTTAATTTAATGGTATTGTTTAAGGATGTGTCTATTCCATAGAGATAATATAAATATTCGTGATGATTTGTCACATTACATACTGATCACAAATGTCCAAACGTGGAGTGCGGTCTTTCTTCTTGATTTGGAAGCGAATACTTTTGTAAATTCTATTAAGCCTTAAAAAAGACTCGATATTTATAATTAATAATTAAATGTAGATATTATATACATTACAACACGTTAGTAATTTATTTTTTTATTATTTAAATAAAAAATCTGCATGACATCAGAATAAACTGCAATCTTTTTAAATTATTGTGTAAAGGTTTTTGTTTTGGGGAGGACAATATTATTGATAAGGTTATGGTCATATTGTATGTATATTTAAACGATTTTTAGTACAGAGAAATCCGCTCTAAAATAGGAGAACGAAACTCGACTGTGCATTTGCACTAAATAACACAATTCCAAAGCTCTACAACCCTTGATCAGAACTAGAATACACCCGTATTTCGGAGAATTCGATTAAAAGCTGAAAATCATAGATAATTTTTATCAAGACAACATTCCAAATAACATCCTAATCAGAAAGACTTGTACGAAGTCTTTTGAAAGACTACTTACAGAAGTTCAATAATGACTTCTTAAAGAATTCATTTTTAAGAGCTCTTAAATATGACTCCTTTAAGAAGGCATTTTTCAGAAAAAAGAGCTTTTAAAGAATTCGTATTTATGAAGTCAGAAAAAAGAAATCCTCAATTGTTCTTTTTTAAGAAGTCTTAATGTGCTCTTTAAGTGGCACATCGGACTTCTTAACGAATTCTTATCTGACGTCCAAATCATAAATGAGAACTCTTTAGGTATTCATCTAGAGTTCGTATTGCTATCTGGGGTTTCTCCAAAAGAACAATGCATTACTAATAAATCTCTGATGATCAAAATTATGTTCTTCCATAGGTTGGTGATCGGTTACTATATAAAATCGGTCAAATAAGAATACAATGTAACCATAGCTTTGTATTTACAGTGATTCAAAAATTACTGTACATTTTATATTTATAATAGTTTTATTTGAGCAATATGCTGTTTTAAAGTTCTAGGATATCAGTAAATTTCTATCCTTATTAATTTGTGACTTCCCAGAACACTCCTGTCAACACACTTGAGACTTGTTTTTTCCAATATATACGTATATTAACTAAGATATTGCCCAAAAAAGATCTGTTTTAAAGGTAATATGTAGTGATTTTTTAATCAGGCTGTAATATTTTCACATATAATTTTTAAATTATGGATACAGATACTTTTAAAGTATCTTAATATTGCACGTATTTTATCGGGTCAATTGGGTTTTATTTGAATAAACCTCGTCATAAATATTGAAATGAAACAAATGTTTGAGATTTTTTAAAATAATTATGTCTTCAATTTCGGAGATAAAGTTCTTTTATCAGATAAAATGGTAAATTCTTATTTTTTTGGAGGTATCTTCGAAATTATTTCAGTATTGTTTAAAAACAAATTAATCAAAAATCTTAATAATTTTGTTTCATGAAATTTTCTACAAAACCCTTAACTGACGTAAAATTTAAAATAAATACAAAGTTTTTTTTAAAGAGTATTTATGTATCCCGATACAAAATATTAAAATTGTATCTAGATACTTACATTACAGTATTGGAAGTACTAAATAGTTGAAATATTAATAATGTTTTGAAAATCTTTAGTTAAAATTTGAACGAAGTAAGAAAAGCTGATTTTGAAATGGGTATTCGACATTTTTCAAATACTCTTCTGTTAAAAAGTAAATAATTATTATGAAGTCAGACTTGTCGATCTGTCACATCCTAAAAAAAAAATATGGGCTCATAATGGGCTTCCGTAATCGAAATCTATATATTCTACGATTGAATCAAATTTCATTTATGAGTGGCTATTAAAACCACTAGTCAATGAGTGTTCTAAAATTTGGTAGATCGGCTTGAGATCTTTTAGATCAAAACATAATATGACAGTACTTTAGATGTTTGTAGAAAAACAGTACCAGTGATGAACACAAAATTTCAACCTGTATTTCCAATTTAAATTTCCAGTTCAAAATTATTAAACTAATTTTTATTTAAAAAAAAAAAACGTTTTTGTTTTTTAAAAAAACTATTTTAATAAACTTTCACTCAACTCTTTGTTTCACTGACTATTATATAACTGGATAGAATATCCCACGCCATTAGCCAGAATGAAAGGTGTAATCAGCGCCGCTTCAACTAGCCAAGGGTCTGAATTTAGCTTCAGGGCACCTACGTGGCGTTTATGTGTAATCGTATGTGTGGTTGTCACATATATTGGCACTACATACAGGTTTTAGTCACCCAAGCGCACTGAGCTGAAGCAAAATTTAGTACCTTGGTTAGTTAAGGTGGCGCTGTCTACTCTGGGTATTTAGGTGACGGTGGCGATTTAGTATGTTATTTCACGTTTAGGCAAATGAGGTTACTCTGTCCAGTTATATAAAGCTCAGTGCTTTTTTACATGGATGAGATAGATACGGACCTTGAAAAACTGTTCAACCAGTTTTTATTACTTCAGGAAGTAACAACAAAGTATTACCTTCAAAAAAATTTTGAAAAAAATTTGTTCAAAACCTAATATTTATGCATCTGAAAAAAATAATCCAATTTGTCTTACTTGTTCATAATATTTATAATCGTTCTCTATCTCCAAGTAGCCGCGCTTGTTAAGGCGTTCTACTTGGGACTAGGAAGGTTATGGGTTCGAATCCCGACATCGACAGTTTGTCAATTATTAAAAAAAAAAAGGCGGTTAATTGACTAAACTACCGGCGTATGGACAAGAACGAATTAACCGGCTATGCTTGTGAAGATTTTCTGCAGTTTCCTTCACAAACTCCAGATGAATATCAGCATAGTTCCTATCAAAGTCGTCTGCAGCCGCATATCCTACCTAAATTCCTAGTCTACACACAAATTCCTTGTCCTCCACTTACATCCCTAGGAATCACAATGGACCTTATGGTCTAAGTGTGTCCCTTCCAGGACAGCCGCTGCAACCTAACCTATCTCCAAAACTAGAAGAATAAAAAATATTAAAAGAGCAAATCATTACAAAACCGTGCTAAATAGAGGTACATAAATAGTTATTCATTATTTCTGGATTTCTTTCAATTTTCTGGAAAGAACAGTTTTTGAAAAGCCAAAAATTTAAAATTTTGAAGATGAACATTTTTATTGTCTTTTCTCTGTTTATTGGATTGTTTAAGGCCATTCATTTATGTCTCTCTCCAGGGCCGGTTCAAGGTATAATGCAAGTGATGCACATTAAGGCTATTTTAAAAATTCCAAGGACTGCATGTAAACTGGTGATCAACGAGTGGATAAATGCTAAACACCGTGTTCACTGGGAAAATGTACCGCAGCAAAAGCTCGGGAAAATACTACTTCGGAGTGCAACCAAGAGGCTATCTCTCGATGCACTGAATTCATTACCGGGCATTATCCCCTGTGGAAGCATCTACAACCAATGGGACTCCATAACGGGTCCATTGTGTGGAGGAAGAAACATCCAGCCACATTATCTTTGATTGCGAACCTCTAGGTTACAGCAGATACAAGATATTCGGTGCATCTCACCCCGAATACATGAACCTTCAGGAAGTCATGATAAGCAAGCTCCTGACCATTGCCAACATATGGGAGAAGCGAATCTCGTCAGACTGAAGTAGAAGGTGGAGTACAATGGACCATAAGGTGCAATACTTTTTAGACCCCAAGATATATCTATCTATAAACTAGTTAACACAAAAACTGGTTTGGAAGATAAATGTTTGTGTGATCAAATTTTTTTAATTTGAAACGATTTCTAGGAATAATTTGAAGGAGAAGAAATATATTTTCCGTAGTATCTAATTCCTTTATGGTTGTCTTTGTAACAATGTAACATCGTTTTTCAACAAATAGGTACATACATTATCTGATCGTTTAACAAAAAATACTTAAAAACACTGATCACAAATTTTGTGTTTAGTAGGGATTGAAAGATTATAGCTTTGATATTCTTTGTTGATGATAAGAGCTACGACCATTAGTTATCTCTCCATGATAACTCCTTAAGTTTTATCTCTTTTTCCAGGCACTAAGTTGTAGGACGTCTGCTGCCTTGTAGAGTCCAGTCCATCGCTATATTTTCTAGACTATCGAGCCTTCTCAGTACATGCTCCAGTTATCCCTATTCTCGTTAACGGATAAATAAATGACGTGTTCTGTACATACACCAATTTTTTGTATAGGTGTTCATAAATGACTTAATCAGTTCATTTCCATATGTCCGTCCGCCTTTCTGTTTGTAAACACGATAACTCATAAACGGAGAGAGGTGACGAGCGGATTTTGTGTGTGTTCTAGAGCCTAAAAGTAAGTCAAATTTGTGAATGGGCAAAATCGGACCGTGCTTCTTCCCGCTAGATGGAAAAAATATCCATCTTTAAATCTGTAAGTGATAGAACAAAAATTCAGAGACAATAATGTTCCTTTTTTTTTTTTAAATAAACAATTTTTGTTTGAAACTAATTTTTATAAACTCAAAGGCAATTTATTCCCACAGTTTGTTATTCTGTCGTCTTTGAGCAGAAGGATCGTGTTATTTTCAAACCATGTAAAAAATTTGTTGCGTGTAGTACAATGTTTTTTCCATATTGTCATTATTGATTTTAATAAAAACGAATATTAATTGCTTATAAGTATTATTTATAAAATTATTTATTATTATCATGTATTAGAAAATATTTATGTAAATTAATTACTAAAAAAAAAGAGGTAATTTTTCCATAAATTTCTAAAACAAAAAAATCAATTACACATGTTTTGAGTTCAAAAGGATTTTAATAAAATTGGTATGAAATTTTTTATTAATTTATTTATATTGTGGTAATTAGTCGTGAATTTAATTTTTTGTTTGGCTTGTTTTTTTTTTTTAAATATTAAATTAATGTTTTTAATTTTATGCAAAAATGATTTTTTTTCCTTTGAATAAAAACTGTTTTATAATCGTTTTTGTGTTTCAGATCAATTTTATCCTTAAAATTAAAATTAAAAAAAATTTTTTTGAAAGGGGTGGTAAAACATAATCAATTTCTAATTACCACTGGTGAAAGTTGGATTGTATTTAATATTTTATTAAAATCGTTAAGAGTTTTTGAAGATTTTTAGAAAAGTGTATTTGCCACTATCAGAAATCAGAATATACCATTTTTTATTCGTTCAATATACGTTGATTTAATATATTAAACATTGGTCGTGTTCGGAACAACTATAGTCCTTAGTAAACAAGTAAGTTACTATCCAAGTTTTTTGCCGGGACACTTGACAGATATTATGCAACTTAAAGTGGATTTAATAAAGCCTAGTAATTTATTCTTGAAATTGTATTTTTAAATTTTTGCATTCAAGTTGAATATGTTATACATGATGGCAATAAATTATTTCACATTCAATTCACTAAATTAAGGGAATATTTCCCAATTATGCAACTCTGCTGACAAGTTAGTAAGTGTGTCCGAAGAGAAACACCCCTGAACTTAATTCTGACCACGACCATTGTTGTCCGCCATGATGTGACGTTATTTCAACGAAATAAAAATCCAGTAGATTAATATTTAAAACTACCAGTACTTTCAAAAAGTTTTAATAAGAAAAAATGGCAAATACTCTTGCACGAAACCAGGCATGATGAATAACGAAGTTTTATTTTCAAAAATGTTATTAATAAATAAAAAATGTTCCGTTAAGATTAATAGCATTGTTCGAATTAATTTCTATTTTTTATTATTATTAATGATAGAGTATATTAAACTGCTTCTTAAATCATAAATGTTTATTCAACAAAAATAAATAAATAAAAATAGAAATGTCATTTAAAAAATTTTTAATAAACAACAAAATATTTATACAAAATTTTTTAATATATTATAATTTATATGATAAATTTAAAAAAAAAATGTGACATGTAATATTGATAATATTAAAAATATATTTCACAAATGCTTTTAGGTGAAACCTAAATATATATATATATATTTTTTTTTATTGGCTTTTTTAGGATTCCATTTCTGTGCCTTCGATCGCGGTCTGATCTACCAATGGTAGATTTACCATTACCATTGATAAATTCCACAAGCTCCCACCTTACTCCATCTCCAATCGCCTCCTATCTGCTGCCCTTTTTATATTGATACGTTTAGCCGTTTTGAAAACTAAATATCTTTAAACTATACTTAGAAAAATTAGAAGACAGACTACGTCTATCTTCAACGACTGGGTGCATGTGTCAATGAACCGGAAAATTACAGCAGACTGCAGATAAGCCAAGCAAATGATAGCAGGGTATAATGTCGCCAGGTCAATTAGGCTCTTTTGCAAGAAGCGAAAAGACATTAACTTTCTGGTTGGGGTGCTTATCGGTGACTGAAGGCAGGGAAGTCATCTATCTCTCATTGGGGTTGGAGGACACGCTGCTTGTCGAAGCTGTAACGGGCTGATGACACGCTCTTTCACCTTTTGACACAAAACCCTTATAAAGATAGGAAGAGGTACCCATATTTCGAATCGGTCGAAATAAAGGAATCAGATGTAAAATAATTGAAAGTGGGTAGCTCTCTTCTGTCATTCATACAAGCTCGGGTAGGAAAACCACAAGGCTAGAGGAAACAAACTAGGTGAGGTTCCTGTACCTGACTACATTACCCATTTCCCCATTTGAGGGAATCGGTATTACTTGCTTGTTACTTAATGGGATTAGATTACCTAACTACCAAGTTTAGTTTACTATACATTTTTTTTATGTCTAAAATATTAAGATTCAGAATGTCGTGAAAGTATTTTATGAAAATTATTTCGGATAGCTTCCATCAACAAATTTAAGAGACATAAATAACCAAATTTGCCGCAAGGTGAACGGCTACAGAACCATTATTATTAGCCTTTATTGCTAGAAAACTAAACCTACAAAAAATTTATACTTATTACATTTAAAATTTTAACAATCACATCGAATTTTCCGGTCTAGTAATAATCAGCGTGTCCTGTGACACATAGGCCTCTTCCAACTCTTTCCATTCCTTTCTATTTCTAGCTTTTTATTGTACGGAACCATACAATTTAAAAAAAATTCGCAATCTATGTAATTATTATCGTTGGTGGCAGTTTTATGCGTAATCAACGGAAGTTTGATTAAGCTAAGGAATATGACCTTTGAAATAATCGTACTCTTATTACGATTATATGCTAATAATAAAAATGAATATTAATTTTATCAAAATATATCTCTGAATTTTATTCCAGAATAAAATAAGAGTTCACTTTTTTACGTAAGTACAACAACTTCTTAATATCATAATTGCAATGTATTTGTAGCGAAAGGGTGCGTGTGATAAAGAAAATACTTAAAATGTATATTTTGTAAATTTTATTTCCCTGGCTCACACATACGATTTTCCTCCTACGGATATTCTAAGTATATTTTGTTCAATTAAACGTCAATTATCTAGAAAACAGTTGGATCTATAAATAATATTATTGAATCGTTTTTGGAGGAAATTTAATTCTCTTTTATTTTGTAATTGAATACGTGTTAAGCAAAAAGTTATTAGTTTTTGAGATATTTAGAAAAAATTGTAAGCTTAATAGTAGCTGGCTTTGCCAAACAACACCAGGGCTTTTTAGTATGTTCAATTGGAATCTCCAAAGGACATTTTATTAAAATTTTTAGAACTATACAATTTTTTCCTTTTTCTCAAGTTGTTACTTTATGGATATAAAACGACAGGGCTAAAAGTTAATAGTTGTCCTTGATATTTGTCCATAACTGTTTTATACACTTTGATAATTAGGGTAGTTCGTGAACGACTTAGGGCGGTACGAGCGATCTTTAATACGAACTATGTGATATTAGTTCGTCGGTGATCCCTAACATCTGGCAAGCATCTCATTTTATATGTGATAACCGATTTCTTTTTTTTTTTGAAAGGGTATACTCATTCATAATGGGAAAATAAGAAAATTTTTTTAAAAACCGACTTCAAAAAAAATTTTTCCATAAAAAAAAAACCGACCCCAAAAAAAAAAAATTTTACAAAAAAAAACCAAATTCCTTGTAAAGAAAACTGAAAATCTGTTATAAAAAAATGCACTAAAAATTATAAAAAAAAAAAAAAACGGGTAAAAAAAAAGTGTTATAAAAAAATTCACTACAAATTAGTTGGTCGTTTAGTAGGTCTACCCATATTTAGACAAATAAAATCAGTTATAGAACTTCAAAGTCACTAAAAAGCGAGAAATAAAACCTATTTTGACAAAATGGAAACCCGACTTCTAAAATCAAATATTCTATAACAAAAGATGCACTAAAAAGTAAAAAAATAATTGCATATTCTTGTGCCAATTTTAGTTCACCAAAGCAAAAATTTTTAAATATATATGTACAATTATTGTTATTTTTGGAGGCGGTGTCAGCATAGAGAAATTCACATAACTTTTGGACACCGCCTCCAACAATAACAATAATTGTACATATATATTTAAAAATTTTTGCTTTGGTGAACTAAAATTGGCACAAGAATATGCAATTATTTTTTTACTTTTTAGTGCATCTTTTGTTATAGAATATTTGATTTTAGAAGTCGGGTTTCCATTTTGTCGAAATAGGTTTTATTTCTCGCTTTTTAGTGACTTTGAAGTTCTATAACTGATTTTATTTGTCTAAATATGGGTAGACCTACTAAACGACCAACTAATTTGTAGTGAATTTTTTTATAACACTTTTTTTTTACCCGTTTTTTTTTTTTTTATAATTTTTAGTGCATTTTTTTATAACAGATTTTCAGTTTTCTTTACAAGGAATTTGGTTTTTTTTTTGTAAAATTTTTTTTTTTTGGGGTCGGTTTTTTTTTTATGGAAAAATTTTTTTTGAAGTCGGTTTTTAAAAAAATTTTCTTATTTTCCCATTATGAATGAGTATACCCTTTCAAAAAAAAAAAAAGAAATCGGTTATCACATATAAAATGAGGATTTTCCTCGATTTTCCGGAGATCCCCTCATCAGAATGCGATTTGGTGACAATGGGACCAATCGGGAATCAAACCCTTTAAAACAAAACAAAAAAATTCAAAATCGGTTCATAAATGACGGAGTTCTGAGGTAACAAACATAAAAAAAAAAAAAATACAGACGAATTGAGAATCATCCTCCTTTTTTGAAGTCGGGTTAAAAAGGAGTAAACTTTTTACTTGCGTACATAAGTACACACACACACACTTCTTTTAATGAAAGAACAAGCAAACTGAAAGAGCAACACCTCTGTTAAGCTAGCAGAGCAAAGTACCACAAATGAATTTACTACTTACCTGAATTATGTGCTAATTATGTTCTGCAATTAAAATTTTTGTGCTTTTTTCATTTCAGTGGAATATTAAAATTAAAAGTGCTCGGCTACCTTAATATCAAGATAGCAGAGCATCGGTTATAAAGTCCCGAAAATGAATTTACTTCCTACCAGAATTAAGTGCTTATTATGTGCTGTAATTAAAATTTTTGTGCATTTTTAGTTTCGGCGGAAATTGAAAATTAAAAGTGCTCGGCGAGCTTAACATCAAGACAGCAGAGCATGGGTTTTAAAGTGCCTCGAAAATGAATTTACAACCTATCAAAATTAAGTGCTTTTTATGTGCTAATTATGTGCTGCAATTAAAATTTTTGTGCTTTTTTTTTCGACGGATGTTCAAAATTGAAAGCGCTCGGCTAGCTTAACATCAAGACAGCAGAGCATAGGTTGTAAAGCCCCGAAAATAAATTTACTACCTACCAGAATTAAGTGCTTTTTATGTGCTAATTATGTGCTGCAATTAAAATTTCATGCTCATGCTTTTAAGGTCAGTTTGGATCTTCGAGGGTTTATTTTTGGGGAAATAAAAAAGTTATGGATTTGACTCTTCGACATTTGAAAAGCATATAAATATTATGTTAGTTCAAATATTACTATTGCAAAAATAAACCGATGCTCTACTGTCTTGATGATAAGCTAGCCGAGCGTTTTAAATTTTCAATTTCCGCCGAAACAAAAAAAGCACCAAATTTTTAATTGCAGCATATAATTAGCACTTAATTCTGGTACGTTGTAAATTCATGTTTTGAACTAAAAACCGATGCTCTGCTTACTTGCAGTTAACCTAGCCGAGCATTTTTAATTTCTGCCGAAACAAAAAAAGCACAAAAATTTTAATTGCAGCACATAATTAGCACATAAAAAGAACTTAATTTTGGTAGGTAGTAAATTCATTTTCGGGACACTTTATAACCCTGCTATAACTGCTGTCTTGATGTTAAGCTAGCCGAGCACTTTTAATTTTCAATTTCCGTCGAAACTAAAAAAGCACAAAAATTTTAATTGCAGCACAATGGCGATCGACTATGCCCAAGACTATTGATATAATGGTTTCATCTGATAAAATTTTTGATCTAACAATTTTTATGAATTTAAACGTAGATTTTCGTTTGCATCTATAACGAAAAGAATACATTTGCATAGATTTGCATATTTAGAAATGATTACCTCATTATTTTAAAACCGACTTAATTTTAAGTACGTAGATGGCAATACATTCCACAGTAGATTGTTGACATTCCGTGTCCGTATGTTTTTTTTTACCATAGATTGGATAACAACATTGACACCATTGACACATCGTTAAAGGCTAATGTGTGGTTTGTGTGATTGGATATTTATTATCAGACTTTTTGAATTGTTTCCAAAATTTCTTACACATTTTAAATACAAAAAATATCAACATTAAATTATAAAATAACTGAAATATATTAACGAAAGACACTCGTATATGGTTGAATTTTTTTAAATAAATAATTTTATTAATTAATAAAATGTTACCATTGGGTAGGTTTCAAATTTTCATGTAAAATTGCATTGTTTATAACATGTAGATACTAGTTGTCAATAATTATTTTAAAATGCACTATTTTTAATAATCAATAAATTGCGCGTAATTAAGTTTTAATAAAAAACCTTCAACAAAATTGTGTAATAACTTTTAAAACTATATGTATATATGAAGTGTTGAAAATTAAAAAAAAATTTACGAAACTTTTCATATAGTTTTTGTAATTGAAAATGAATTGGATTGAAAAGTCAAAATAAAAAAGCTATGGATGAACGAAGAGTAGCTGATTATTTTGTGATAGCTGGTCTACCTGAAGATCCTTTGTTACTTGATGAATTATCTGATGGAGGTCACTTAAAGGTATACTTATATAATATTACTCAAATCGATTCAGGTGTGTTAAATATGGTTTGTTTTGGGTTTGTAGTCAACGCACGATCGTGCTCCAATCACTGATATTGGAGTTATATTTCCGGCACTTGGTGAAATATTACCTGACGGTTATGAATTAATCAGTTATACTCCAACGGGCCTACCTGCCGATTTAAATCATGGAAGTTTGCGGAGCTATGAGTGTTATGTGTGTTTTAGACGTGGTCGTGATAAACCCCCCTTGGTTGATATTGGTAAGTTTGTATTTTTGTTACACCTGTTGTTTCACCGTATGATCAAAAATATTATTGTACATTAGTAAAGATATATAGATAATTGTAATGAAAAAACAAAGCGTGTGATATATAAAACTCATATTATAATTTACATTATAAATAGCTGCGAGTTCTTTGTTTTATAACCCAAGGGTCTACAGATATTTTATTGAACACCTGTTACAATTCTTCTCCATCGAACACCTGTAATAATTCAAATGAATCTGATAGTTTATAATCTCTGAAATTTGTTTCTCGTATTTACATTGAAGACAAAAAAATACTTACAATTAGTTTAAAAATATATTAGTCGCTCTAACCTAACATATAGTCTAGTCAACAAATCGAAAAAAAGATTCTTAAAGAGCAGGAAATTTCTTTACTTCTGGCAACTATTCTTTAAAGGATTTAAAAAAGAACCCCGTTGGGAAATTTAAACAATTTTCATTTTCTATTTTTTTATTAACAAAGATACGGAAAAATTCAAAACATAATTAGGAAATTTCCTGCTCTTTAAGAATCTTTTTTCCGATATCTGCAACAGTTTTTAAGATATTTGCAAAAAACAAAACCCTTTTTTTACTAAATTGTTTAGAACTTTTGTAATTTTCACCAGATCCACATGGCTTTTTCCGAAAACATTCTAGATGTCATTACGAATCGAATGAATCTTGTTCATAATTTTAGGTGAATTCAGATCCGAATTCGACCAAATGTCACTTGTTGGTTTGACTAATAGGCCAATTACTGTGGTCTTTATATTAACATGCAATTTTTATATTAACATGTTAGACCTATTTTTCAAATCAGAATTCAGCATGAAAAGTCCATACGATTACATGTTTTAAACTTTCATTTATGCAAATTTATCATCCGAAAATTAAGTTTCGGATGTTGGAAAGTTTACGATTAGATTTTTTTTTTAAATTCTAAAAGTTTGTAACTTTTCAAATTTTATACTTTTTTAATTCAGGATCCTTATTTTTATACCCGGTATACATAATGTACATATAAGGGTATAATAAGTTTAGTCCTAATTTTAAAAATATTGATTAAAATATTGATAGCAGAAAAAAAAATTTTGTTTAGGTGTTCATAATAACTCTGACACAATAACTCAAAATCGAAAGGAGATAACGATCTAAAATGATAAATTCGTGAATGGGTAAAATTGGAATGTACTTCCTTTGCTCCTTTGTTTAAAATAAAAAACTTTTTTTTAAATAATTTTTTATCAAAAACTCAGTATATACCGGGAAATTAAGCAATTAACTCAGCTACTTGTTATTTTAATATTTTTAATTTTTGATAAGATAAGGTCTTTTCATATGGATACAAATTGCATTACTAATATTTAATTAATTCAAGAGGTGTGGTGATCACACCTATATGTGGAACTTTAAAAATGAATGACTAAAGAGAAAAAAAACTGATTGTTCATAAATTCTTGCTATGTCTGCGCGTCAACTTGTTAGAAAATTCGATAACTTAAAACGGTTAAATACGTTGTATGCGTGTTATTAGACGACTCTGCCGTTTTTCTGTTGTCTCTAAATTTTATTTATGAAATTGTTACTTATAAATGCAAGTTTTATTATAAACATTTCTTCGCCACTCAAGATATATTCGAAAATAAGACCGACCCGAGATATAACGAATTAGATCCCCAATTGAAAATAAAATATTAGAACTATGAATAACCTGTACACAAATTTAATTGCCTGAAAGGAACCTGAAAAACCTGGAAATATCAGGAAACTTTGAGATTCTGGAAAAATCAGGGAAATTTAGTCTCGGTCAAGGCAAATAATAAAAATACCCCGAGAACTTAAATGTTTTTAATTTGATTTATTTATTTATTTCCTTTAAAATTATTATTAATTGTTTTTCCCCCTTTTATATGATTTCAAACGATATCTCGTAAATCGCTTACCAAATTTTGTTTTCAATGTCCAATTTACTTCGGTCAAATTTAGTCTCGGTCAAGGCAAATAATAAAAATACCCCGAGAACTTAAATGTTTTTAATTTGATTTATTTATTTATTTCCTTTAAAATTATTATTAATTGTTTTTCCCCCTTTTATATGATTTCAAACGATATCTCGTAAATCGCTTACCAAATTTTGTTTTCAATGTCCAATTTACTTCGGTCAAATTTAGTCTCGGTCAAGGCAAATAATAAAAATACCCCGAGAACTTAAATGTTTTTAATTTGATTTATTTATTTCCTTTAAAATTATTATTAATTGTTTTTCCCCCTTTTATATGATTTCAAACGATATCTCGTAAATCGCTTACCAAATTTTGTTTTCAATGTCCAATTTACTTTGGATTTTTCCCTCAGTCAGAGAATAATCAAGGAAAATACTCTGGTTATATGCTCTTAGCCTGTCCTAAAAATATCCTCACGCTGATTTGTCGGTGTCTTTCAAACGAGAATCCTTGAAAGATAAGATTCGAGAGATTTCTTTACCGATATACGAGGGAAGATCTCTCGAACCCGATCGGTTGATCATAATTTGTCGATGTATGAGAGAGATGGTAATACGTTTTTTTATTCTGCACTGCAATTTTCTTTATTGAATTATTTCATTTCATCTTCCATTAAATTCACTGACCTCTACATAACTGAGCAGAGTATGCTTATGGGTTTAAAGCTCAACTAGCCAAGGTACTAAAACTGGCTGTGTAGTGGAAATGCATGTGACAACCACACATACATGCTGCGCAGGTGCACTGAATCAAAAATTAGTACCTTGGCTAGTTGAGGCGTGCTTCAATGGGGTTAATGGCGTAACATGAGATAATCTGTCCAGTTATATAGAGGTTAGTGATTCGATTAATAATAAGTGTAAGAAACTTCGCTCTTACCGGATGGTCCCCCACGACATTTCATTTCTTTTTTATTTTAATTGTAGGTGTTATGTATGATGGTAAAGAACGATTGATGGCTGATGCTGAAATCGTTGCTGAGAGTGTTGGAGGTCGTGTAGCAAATGTAAACAATTCAACGGCATGTACATTCATCACATATCGTCGTGCACATACGACTGCAGCTTGTAATGCGTTGGTGGTCACTGATATTTGTGTTATTATTACAAATAAGGGTGAAATGCCTCCGCATGCGTTCTGTTGTATTGATAAAAATTTAAATAAAGGTATGGTTGGCAGTGATGTGTTTCTGTGTTATAAAAAGTCCATGAATCGTGCTAAACTTATCAGTTACCAACCTTCCGTATTATTCAGGTAAATTTGAGTAAATTTTCGAATAGTATTGAATTGAACGATTTTTGATTCTTTTGACTCCTTTTTATACTACCCTGTCAGGGCCGTGTCTGACCAGCACGCATGCGGCTAAATCTCCGAGAAAGTATAACAATTTTTTGTGTAGTGTCTTGTTTTTTAACGAAAATAAAATATTAAAATATGGAATTTATAAAAAAAAATTAACAAAGAAAGAAAAAGAAAAAAGTTGTGAATTGAAAAGACCCCTTAGAATTCTTCTTGAAGGATTGGTTCTTGGTCAAATTGGCTTAAATTCATGTATGTTGTAGTATATAACCTCTCGATCAGACGTTCTCATGGGAAAAAATCCCAGACATTCTTGGTTTTTGAGCTAGACTCTGAAAGTGGCGTTATCCGAAAATTGGCTGAAATTCAAGTATGTTGTAGTATATGACCTCCCGATCAAAAGTTATCATGGGCACACGTCCCAGAAATTTTTAGTTTTTGACCTACAGGTTCTAGAAGTGGCCTTACCTTGAAAATGACTCAGTCAAAGGACCCCGCACATTTCTTATGGGAAGCCGTCCTCGGTGAAGTTCGCTGAAATCGATATATGTTATTCCTTTTGAGCTCCTGAACTTGGAGGGAAAATATCCGCCTTTTAAACCGTAAGAGACAAAAGAGAAAAATTTTAAGACAAAAATGTTCCTTTTTAAAAAATTAAACAACTCTTGGTTGAAAATTTTTTGAAAAATTAATAGTTTTAACCCAATTTTAGCTAAAACATCCGTAATTGCTTTGATTATAAAAGTATATGTATACAGCACCTTTATACACTACTTTGTATGTTTATATATATATATATATGTATATGTGCGTGTGCAAAATGTAAATAAACAGTTCACGCATTGAAAATTGAACTGGATCAGAGTTGTTCAATCCAATATGATTTTCAAATATGATTGTTTCAAATGATTTATAATGTGAATAATTTTTTTACAGGTATCCACAAACAGATGTATCTGATTTTCCATTTCCTAATTCTGTGCCGTTATTTTGTTTACCAATGGGTGCCACATTGGAAATGTGGCCAAAAGAAGCATCACGACCACGACCTGTTTTTAGTACATTTGTTTTAACTGTTTCGGATGCCACACATAAAATTTATGGATCGGCTGTGACGTTTTATGAAGATTATACTTCAGATCGTTTGACTCCAGCGCAAGCTAAACAATTAGACTATAATGCAAATAAATATACACTTCATGTGAATAAAAGTATTTGTATATTATCACATTGGGCATTTTCTGATACATTTGAAAAATGGTTGTTATTTCTCTATGTAAGTCAAAATATCAGCGATACCACAAAGTTTGGAAACAATTGAAAAAGGAGAAACACAAATTTTTTTCCCATGTTTTTTTTCTGGAAGTTTTGGATAAATTTTCCTAGAATCTACAGCTAGTAAGAAGCTGCTGATTTTTTTGAAGCGCTTGTAAAATGAATCGATAAATTATTATAAACAAATAAGAAAATAAAATATTTTTAGTATAAACTCATTTTAAGAAAAAAAAATCTTGTGATTTTTTCGTAAAACCCACAGTTTTCCCAGAAAAAATTGTCAACGTTTTTGAATATACGTTTTTTTCTAAATGCGACAGGCAGGTGATCGATAAAACATTATTGTGGAACAGAGTCATTCAGTGTTTGGGGCTACGGGAATACATTCTTGTGAAGGAAGTCCCACTTTGCCAATTATTTAAGTTTTCAAACTTTGTGACATTGATATATTTGAAATCGTTTTATCGCGGTGAATTTGAAACTAAAATTATGAATTAATTTTTCTAGGATATTGTAGCAAGTGGTGTTGAAACACCAATATCAATTGAACGCTATGTAACCCAATTATTAGAGGAAGTTCAATTTCCAGGACCACGTATATTAATACAACTAAGTGCACATCGTCCAGAACGTTTAATATTATCGCAACCAGAAGAATTACCATTACCACGTAGTGCGGCTGGTTTTCGTCAGTTGTTAATGAATTTGGGCGCTGAGAATTGCTTAAAAGTATTGTTATTAGCATTAACTGAACAAAAAATATTAATACATTCATTACGACCAGATACATTAACTGCTGTTGCCGAAGCTGTTTCAAGTTTATTGTTTCCGTTTAAATGGCAATGTCCTTACATTCCACTCTGTCCATTAGGTAAGTCAAACATAGATCATTAGTTTATTGAATAAAAATTAATGGTGATTGTATAAATAAAGGCTCTCGTATTGGATTATTCAAAATAAATTTAGTAAAATATTAAATCCTTATCGCCTATATACAACTCAATCTACAGAGTCCATCGACAATAACATATGCATTCGTTAAAAACGTGAACATATACCAAAACTACCGGGCTTCGTTCTATCGTTTTCGTTTTACGATTATTTTATTTTGTTATAAATATGAATATAACAAATGGAAACAATAAAAATAATAACAAGAACAAAAATATAACAATAAAAACTAAAAAAAAAATCAAACAAATAATCCGAAATGATGGAAAAATGATAGCAGTAAAGAACAATAGAATGAACTGAGGCTTGTATTAATTCAGATTTAAAGGTCCAAATTATCAAACGATCCAATCATATGGCCTCATTTGCTATGTTCACACGATTCTCCTTGTTTATATGGATGGACTCTGTAGTTTGATTTTACTGTAGACACTAAAAGATCCATTTTGCCCCCTCTCTATGAAAGCTTAGCTGTAACTTGAAGAGGAAGAGTCCGTTGTAAACAATAAGATTGATAGATTGTAGCGACTGCCTTGGACGGGCTACACTTCGACCATAAGATCCATTGTTGTAAACAATAAAATTATAAAAGATTTTGGAGATCGTTTATGTATTTGATGTCAAGTATTTCAGTGCCTTTAGAGTCACTTACTTATCTGCAAAAATGTTAAAAAACAAGGAAGTGAACCCTACTAGCTAAGAAAAATAGAATATTTATCCATTTGTCAGCATCTAGGAGTTCAGAAATGAAGGACGCTTTTATTTCCCTAATATGATCTCATAGATTTTTAACCTACTCATGATTCTTGTATGGAATTGTTTTACGCTACAACGCCACCACTGGCCAGAACTCTTAGGTCGGAAATAGTCCTCCGTTTCACCACTAGGTCTTAAAATATTTTTTAAAAATTTTGGAGTCTGGATCTTAATCTATACAATTACCAAAATTAGTTGATTAATCACAATTGTTTTTATAAATATATTTTTAGGTTTAGCTGAAGTTTTGCATGCACCATTGCCGTATTTAATAGGTGTAGATTCTAGATTTTTTGATTTGTTTGACCCACCGACGGATGTTAATTGTGTTGATTTAGACACAAATATAATTACGGTACGTTTTTTTACAATTTCGTATTTGCACTACTTCTGATTTGGCTTTATTTTTTTTAGTTTTTAGATTTATATTAAACCATACTATTATATAAATGCAAAAGTATCTCTGTTTGCTACCTCATCACGACTAAAGGGATAAACGGATCGTAATGAAATTTGGCAAGGAGATATATTATATCCTGGGGAAGGACATAGGTTATCTTTTGTCTCAAAAAATAATCTTGAAGGGGGTGGACATAAAAAAAAATACATACTACAGTCGAACATAGAATCTCCTACTTTTTTTTGGAGTGGGTTAAAATTTTTGTTGATTTTATCATTTCCACAGAAATTATACTTCTAAAAAATAACTATAAAATTATTTTATTAAAATTTTGTTTCAATTTTGAAATGTCAACTTTGGTTGTCGTTTCCATAGTAACTATAAACTATAATAGCACACTATAAGATTATTATTATTATTTTCAATACATATATATTTAGCTTTCATATAAATGTGGACGAAGTCGCAGGAAACAGCTAGTATATTATAAAAGTAAAATATAGCGATTTTTTATTTTTTAGAAAGTGAGTCTATACATAAAAATTAAATTTTAAATAAAATAATTATAAATCCCGCTTGTACAATGACGTAGGAGACATTGATATCTTAATGTATTAGGGTTGGCTCTATTCGTTCAACTCGCTGACGTAGTTCAATGAATCTGTTCACTGAACTGTAGTTCAATTATCCGAATTAACTGGATAACTTCCCGATGAGATTTTGTTTACCGCGAGATTTTGTTTGGTAGTGAGATGACTGAGTGTGCGGTTGCTGCTTATACCCTGCGCTTTAGGCAACCACAGATCAGTATTAATATTCTTTAAAAATAAGCCTGATGTATTCTTGAGAGATTGTTGTACAAAATTTTGTACTTAAATCATTCAGATCGGAAAGTTATAGATATGACTTCATGCACAAAAAAGAAAAGTTTGCAACTATATGCAGTTAAAGCCTATTATACGGCTTGCAAGTTGCAACTGTATGAAGTTGCGGCAATATTAAGCCTCTATTAAAATTTGTTTTTATTTAATGTTAAAATCACATTTCAGCTATGCGAATCCCAACGACATCTGAGTACGAAAATATTACCAAAACGACCAGCACGTATATTAAAAACACAATTAGAAATATTAAATGCAAAACTACGAAATAATCCATCAAATTACCATCGTACACTTCAAATAGATGATGATAGTCTTGAAGGAGAATTTTTACAACGTCGTAAAGAAGTAATTTTTGTTGTTGTTGCAAATATGTGTTTTAGTATTTTATATCATTCATTATTTTCCTCTTTGTAAATAATTTTAGCAAATACTCGAGTTAGATATACAAGAAGCATTTTTAAAATTTATGGCAAGCACCTTACGTGGTTATAAACAATTTTTATTGCCAATAACAAGTGCACCCACAGTTGGTACAACTGATCCACAAGCGTTGTTTCAATTAGGACCATTCCTACGTTCACGTGATAAGGTTTGTATAATTTATTGTATTTACGAGGTCTGTCCGAAAAGTATCCGACCTACCTTCATATCTCCGCGTTGGCGTTATTTTTCGTCATCGGGCGAGTGGCATTCTTCAAAGTAGTCCCCATTTAATTGAATAACACGCTCCCAGCGGTGTTTCAACTTTCCGAAGCAGTCCTGGAAGTCAGTTTTTGGAATAGCCTTAAGTGCCCTCGTTGCATTATCTTCAACCGTCTTTTTGTCGTCAAACCGATGCCCTTTGAGCGGTTTTTTCAAATTCGAGAACAACCAAAAGTCACAGGGTACTATGTCGGGACTGTACGGAAGTTGGCGAAGCATATTGTGTTTAGTTAAAAATTGCTGCACAAGATTCGATGAGATTTTCCACCACGCGCTCGATATTATCCGATGTTGTCGTCGAAGGTCAGCCAGAACGAGGATCACTATCAACAGATGTGCGACTACTTTTTAAAACGATTATACCACTCTTTTATTTGTGTTTTGCCCATACACTCATCCTCAAAGGCCTTCTGCATCATTTGAATAGTTTCCGAACTAGTTTTTCCAAGTTTGAAGCAAAATTTGATGCAAATTCGTTGATCTGAACTTTCAGTCATTTTTAACAATAACAAAATCCGACGAACGCAAAAAAGGCTTTGTAAACAAATACACGCTGCGCATGAACTATACATCCTGTAGGTGTCGGCGTGCAACCGATAAGTTCGTGAGGATTTACTGTTGCCGTTCATGCCTTGCAGAGGTCGCTCGAAGACTCTGGCGCGAAGATATAAAAGCAGGTAGGATACTTTTCGGACAGACCTCGTATTTAATGAAAAGAGGTTTATAAAATCAAAAGAAGATAATCAGATTTCCTTCCTTCCTTTAAAAGAGCTTTACAACAATCCTCTAGATGCGAAAAGTGTTAAGATTGTAGTGCCCATGTGTTCGTTAAAATATTATATTATTTCACAATTCCGTTTGTTTAACTTTTCAATATAGAAAAAATACGCAATAATTACACCATTAAACATGAAATAAATTCAACATTTTTTGTTAGCTACTTATAGCTTTTACACACTGTTCATGTTCTTTCTATATAGTTATCAGGATTGAATGTGCCTTGAAAGCTTGGAAATGTCCGGGAATTTTGAGATTCTGGAAAAGTCTGAGAATAGTCAGGAAGTTTTTATTCTCGGTCTGGGAAATGATAAAAACAATTTCCGAATCTAAATGTGTTTATATAACAATTAATATTTTAAATTTGATGTGTTTTTCTTGAAAATAATTGAGTTTGTAACATATTGCATATTAGATACTGGATCTACTATGTGATCCAAGTTGTTGCAGCTTTTGAGACATGACATCCGCTAAGTAATTACTAAGTAATATGTGTGCCATCACATTCATAGTAAGTAGGAAAATTCGAATAAAATCGTTTGACAGTTTATTCCTGAATGTAGGGATTGCCCATATACTACAACATTACAAATTCATTAGGTTACCTTTTTTAGAAATTTAGAAATATTTTTGTGATTTTTATATAGTGAATGTCATCCAAATCGGGAAAAAAAAATGCAATTTTTTCAAGATACACGCCTCTTAGAAGTGTGTCATCAATATGAATGAAAACTAGTTTATAACGTAAATCAGATCCGAAAACTCAAAAATCCAATTAGTTTGCACCAATATCAAGAGTAATTTTGCTTTTTCTCATAATTACTACGAATCCTCAAAACTGGTCAAGGGTGTTAAGGCAGTTGTAGTGTGTAAATTATTTAAAATAAAATTGTACGATTAACATTGCAGGTATTTACAAAAGTAATAATTTCACCACATTTTTAATTTTATTTAAAAATCACGTCGAGCGAATTAGCTAAAAAACTATGGCATTGTAAAATGCCATGTTATACAGTGAAACTTTAGTATAACGAACCTCAATATAACGATTTCTTCGATATAACAAATTCTTAGAAATCCCCTACAACTGGCCGTAAGAGTTAATGCCAAAATCTACCTTTACATTACGAATAACTTTTGTAAAAACCTCTTTATAACGATTTTTCAATCATTGCAAAATATAAATAGAAAGTATAATTAACCTCTGCATTAAGTATTCTACTAATCCATCTAACAATAATTCATGTCTTGACAGGTTCAGGCACGTTTTTTCAGACAATTTATCGTAAGACAATCCAGGAATTCAAATTGTCATAATAAATTAATGTTTAGTGTTGTAAGGTTCAAGTGCGAGAGTGCATTACATATTTTTACACTGTTGTTTAATGTAAAGTTGCAATGGCTGAGAAATATTAAAGTGCATTCATTACAATGTGCTTTACTTTTTTTTAAGTTTGCTTACCTTGCTAACCTAACCACTATATAACAAACCTCATTGTAACAAATTACTTGGTATAACGAATATTTTCTAATCACTTTCAGGTTTGTTATATCAAGGTTTCACTCTATTTATATTTACATTCAAGTAAAAAAATAAAGTCTACAATCTCAGTCTCTATTCATATAATTGATGTGTGCTATGAGTTGAAACTTTTTAACACGATTACTACAAGACCACTATTCAATGATACGACTCGTGACTATATACAAGATCTAAAATCGGTTGCATAAGTCGCGATATCATTTCATAATTTTTTTAAATGTTTTGTGCCTTAATTATTCGATTTTCGGGAAAATGTTGTTTCGAATAAGAGTTGTTAGTATATTTATAATGTACAACTTTTATCTGAAGCATTTTTTCGAAAACCGAACAAATAAGGCATACAACAATTATAAAATTTTGAAATGATTGCGCGACTTTTGCAACCGATTGTACATTCAAGTCAAAAAGTATAGTATATACAATCTCCAGTCTATTCATATGATTGATGTGTGTTAAGAGCTGAAACTTTTGAACACGATTACTTTAAGACAACTACCTTAACACCATTTTGATCTCGATCCTGTTTATGCAAACTTTCAATACCGTTGGGATAAATTATTGACAAATAAAAATATAAAATTTTTGCTGCATTTTTATTAATGCAAATATTTGTTGGCAGGCAAATCATAAATTTTTTACGTTGTTAATGCGAACACAAATGTTTATAAGATTTATTGAAGAACGTAGCTTTGTCGTTGATGGAGACCAAAGTTTAATATTCTTTGATGAGTGTATTGAACGATTAGTATCAGATGATGCAGATGTTCGATTACTAGAAGTCGATACTGGACATGGTAGTGAACGGACTGTATTTTTATTGCCACCAGAGCCTAATTCTCAAGGTTAGTATATTCTTTATATGATTTTTATCAATAGTTTTTTTTTTAATTTGTAATCAATTTTTTAGGTCATACATATGTGTATAAAGACTTTACATTGGATCCGTCTTTAATGGGTGTACGTAAACCGAATTTATTATTTTCACAAAATAATTTTGCAACACCTGGTTCGCCAATGGCACGACGAACTAAACATGAAATTAAGTCTGCTCAAAAATATGCTAGGTATTTCCTTTTTGTGGTTACATTCGGTATAAAAACAAAGGAGCTAAAAATATACTAAAGGTTATTCGCGCAGGTTCGAGAAAGATAGATCTCTCTCTCTCTCTATATATATATATACATATATATATATACTATAACTATATGTATATATATATATATAGTCTCACTAATCCGACACTTCAATAGTTCCGGCTCCCTCCGCCCGTGCCTCCCTCACCGTTCCCTACTCCCACTCCGCGCTCTATGAAGTGCTTTTTTTTTATTTATTATGAATTTTTCTATACAATCCAGTAATCCGAACATTCCAATAATCCAGCATCCTCTAGTTTTTAATAATGCCGGATTAATGAGACTACTGTACATATATATAATCAAAATAACATAATGTTACAAATGTTAAGACATATTATTTCAATTGTCAAATTAAGTAAACGCTAGTCACCTCGATTAGTATAACATAACCGAAAGGCAACTATCTTAATAGAGGGATAGATACAAAAAGATTACAAAAACAGTTCAATATATACTATCCAACGTTTTTAAGTGGACACTTTTACAACTAATGTCCCATATAAGATAGTGTTCCTTAATTCTATTCTCTATAGTCGGTATAAAGCCACCTGAATAAAATTTTCTTAAACGTCAGTGTAATCTATTGACTATTATTTTAAGAGCTTCTTGAATTTATTGAATGTGCGCCCATTTTAATGAATTTAACGGTAAAATAATTAATAATTACAATTATATATATTTTTTGTTAGGAAATGTATAAATTCGCCAGAATTATGGGCGCGATGTCTTTTAGGTACCTGTTATTCAATATATTTTATGGTTTTACCAAGTATTTTAATGGTTTGGCAAGGACGTGAACGTGCTTTGTTACGTTTATCATATGATTTATTAGGTAAAGCGTGTCGTTTAAAATTAACCTGTGATGAAGTTAGCTATCGTTTAATGATGCAATTGTGTGGAGAACAATCAATGCCATTACTGGCTGTTAAATTACTGCTATTAATGAAACAATCTGGTGTACAACCAAATGCTTTGACATACGGGTAAGCTTTTGACATCAATCACAACCAATCGTCGGAAACCGTAGAATATCGATTCATTTTGAACTTTTTTTGTTTTAAGCTTGTACAATCGTTGTGTGTTGGAAGCTGAATGGCCGGCACATGCTACAACTAGTGTACTGTTATGGAATAAATTAAGGCATGTGGTGTTAGGTGCTGCACATTTTAGACGAGCAGGACGACGTCATGCCGCTAGAAATTTGTCGGCATCTACAGAAGGTGGTAAGTAAATACCAAGGATTATTACCATATATATAATTTTTTTAAACTATAAGAAATTTTGCATGACAGTAGATCTATCTACAAGGGTGGAGATCGACCTGAGAAATCTGGAAATTTTAGGTAATAGTCGGACAATTTTAGTCTCGGCGGATGTAAATCTTTATTTCCTAAAAATACGATTTCTCGTTTTATACTTTGAAAACCAACCACCAAATCGTCAAATTAGAAAAATTTTCATGTTTTTGAGGTTCAAATAACTTTTAAAGGAAATTTTATTATATTCGAATTGGGAACAAAAATCATTTTTCAATTTTCTGCTATGTGTTTAAGGTACTCCTTGAAAAAATCACAAAAAATTGGTAGTTATCGATTTGAATGCAAATTAGTTCATAAGGTAAATTGGATCCAAAAATCCTGTTGATTTCATAACTTGGCAGATAGTTTCCGAGTCCCCTTTATAGGATTTTGATGTTACTCTTTGAAATTATATTTCAAATTTTGTCCCTATTCCTAGAACATTTGTTTGTATTTTATAAATACGTATTTCGACTACAATGTAGTCATCATCAGTATGAATTAGCTAATCGTAACTATCTCTGGGATATGAATTCAGAGATATGCTGCTTGTTGCTAATTTGGTGCCTGTGTCACTCCAAATTAGCAACAAGCAACATATCTCTGAATCCATATCCCAGAGATAGTTACGATTAGCTAATTCATACTGATGATGACTACATTGTAGTCGAAATACGTATTTATAAAATACAAAAAAATGTTCTAGGAATAGGGGCAAAATTTGAAATATAATTTCAAAAAAACCTAGAGTTCTCTTTGATTATTTTAATAATCTTTATGTTACTCTTTATTTATTGAAAATAATTTAATTAGGGCTAAGAGGTCATCTCTTTTTCCGTCAAAATATTTGAGGAATTTTTTCCGCAAACAGAGAAAAGCCACAAGAAATTTCGATCGCCACGTGTACAATTAAAATAAAATTTATTTTTGTAGGTTGTAGTTTATTGGATCAAACTGATCGTGCTTCACGATCATCGCTCGATTCACACGATGCACCAACACAAATTGACACGTCGGCATTTGATCGATTTCGTTCACGAATTGGTAGTATTATTAAAATTCAGGATGGCAATCAAGATAGTCCGGAAGCGAATGAAGTATTATCGAGTGCTGGTTTATTAATATCGGGTAATTCACCACGTACGGAGAGTGCTTCAGACACAATCAATGAACAATCTGAAGTGGATACACCAACGAGATTATCACCAAGTGATAACTCATCGGATAGTATTCGTTTACTTGCTCGATCAGATAGTTTTGCAAATGATGCACGAATATTGGATGCTTTGCAAAATGGTACGACAAAGAAAAAAGATTGTGCTAGGTTACTTAACTTTAGTGAGGAATCACTTGATGAACATGATGATACTGAAAATGCAGTCACCTCACCAACGAGGTAAGAACATTTATTTTACATCTATAATATTTTTCGAAAATTTTGTAGCAAAACTAAATACTTATAGAATTACACCAGTGTTCGCCATTCCGCAAATATAAACAATTTTTACGAAACTATTTGATATAGAAAATTGAAGTTTGTGGTAAATGTAGTACCCTCGGTTATAGAATTACTGTTCAGAATTTAATGAAACTTGGCATACTAGTACATTATAATAAGATAATGAACCAGTTAAATTTTTAAAGAGCTGCAGAGAACCAGAAAAATGATATTAGTATAAAAAAATTTTTGCCTTTACCATTGATCCTTATGAGAAATCACAGATTTTATTTTATTTCACAAAAAGTACCGTTCAGATTACAATGAAAGTGGTATCAACAAAAAGAAAAAAAATTTTCGAACATTTTGGTTACTCACAAATCAAGGTTCAGAGAGTGTGATAAGAGTAATTAGCAAATAATTACGAAAAATGTACTATGTTAATTACATGTGGCAACGCCATCAAAGAGGTTATGACGCGCGCAAAATTCAAACATACCTCGAATGCGGCATGTGGGAATATCAATGTTATACACATTTTTTTATTACAAAACATATAAAGTAATTTTTATTAATACAGTTACATTTATCACAAAGTCTTTGCAATGAAATATTAATAATTTTGACTCAGACATTTCGTAGACACTCATGTAACTCAATGATACTTGCGCAGAAGTTTTATTTCTATCTCTCTTACTTTTACGCGGCATTGCCAAATATAAATACTACGGTCCTACGGAAGTCAAATCACACAGAGCACACATTTGACCCTTGTGGTATCTGTGGTACTAACTTAAGGTGTTAAATCCATAACAAGACCGCCACTGTAGATTATTCTGGTAGTCTATAGTGTACATTCGACAAGTGGAAGATACGAGAATGATGCTCTAGAAAGATATATTGGGTATATAAGGGAATCAGATGACTGAATAACAACGAGTTGTAGTTTACATGTAATACTGATACAAGATAATTGTTGTGTTATATACGTCAATATGTGTTATGTGTTTTTATTTGTTCAATTAATATTCATTATTGCAAATATTGATTGTTATCATTACTTGATTGTTATTTTCTTCATTGTTGTGGGTTTAATTCAAAGAACCTAGTGCGTATAAAGGTTACACTCAAAAATAATTACATTATATTAAATGGAACAACCAATCAATCTCAGCAAACCAATAAAGTACTAAAAACTGAGAGAGAAAAAAAAGTCTATTTCTATTTCTGTCCGTTGATATATTGACATCAGCTACTACCACTCGACGCTGAGGCTATTAAGTATAAGTCTGTGGTTATATGTAGGTCAAACTGGCCATTAAAAATGTTAGCAACATGCCGTTCATCATTTGAACGACGTTAACGTGATATCGTCAACTTTTTTCCATTTTGATAGTGTAATAGTTGCAATGGTATTGTTCACACTTTTTCTGGCAATTGTTGATCGGTCTATGTAAGGAATGCCTATTACAGACCGACAAAAAAATGTTTGCAATATATCACCCAATATTTTAAAACTTGGGTTGTATCAGATTTTATACTGGTGACAAAAGCCTTAGCCAAGCAAACCAGTTTCACTTTACAATCAGTTTGCAAACAAAATGAAACAACTGTCCGCACACGGGCAAGACTGCTTGTGGATCTGTTGGTGTTATCTATTCGAGAAGTGAAGTTGGTTTTTGCTATGTAAAATTTGAAACTGATTGCAAACTAGTCTCATTCCGCTCGGCTCGTGTGCGGATCCCCACCACTATACTATGTTAAAGTCACAAAACGATTGCAAGCTCGATTTTTGCAACTTTTGCCACAAAATGCTTATACATTATTTCAATAGAAACAAAATTCGATATAACATTGAATAAGAATAATATCAATCGAAAACTCGTGAAAATATAATTCATTTAAAAAGTGTGATTGCATCGAATGGGTTTCATATTCTTCCTCATGTGTTCTTACTTTTTTTGGCCATTCGTCCCAAAACTAAAAGTTGGGTGACACATTATAGAAGTATGACAATTTGACTTATTTTCAAAGTATACTATTTGTTTAGAGTTTCACCTCGTACACCGGTAACTGAAAACGACCCATTAGGTGCATTAGAAGCAGATGATGAAGACGAAAATACATCACCAACTAAAGATACAACAATTGTTGAAAAAACTGCCTCAGCAGTGTTATTAACAGATACACCAATTCTATTTAGAAATCCTGTACATAGATCTGCCACATTTGAAGGTAGTCCACCAACAGGACAACAGAATCGTAGTGGTAGTGTTGGTGGTGGTTTACATCGATCAGAAACTGTGCCAGCTGCAATTGTAACATCAGGTTTAGCTAGTTTAAAATTGAATTTTAGGTAAGTCGAAGGATCTCTATCAATTTATTATCTTTTTTTCTTGATGTATATATATATATATATATATATATATATATATATATATTAATTTGAATGCAACGTGTAATGAATTTTCTTGTATTCTGTTGTAGCATTGTTTGGCACAAAATATCATAAAATTAACGATTTATTTTATTTTAATTCTTTTGACAAAATGCCTAATTCGTAAATTTCGTGTCTTTCTTTAAATTCAATTTTCGTTTACACTCGATGTGATCAAAAAGTATTCAGATCTATGTGAGGTAGTTTTATTCTATTAAATAATAATTGCCATTTTGAATACTGCTTAGTTTTATTTAAAGGCAATAGGTAGAATTGTCATACAAAAATTGTCATAAAATACTTGACGTAATAAAATGAGAGAATATTTTACAGTTATAGAGAGTATTTTCTCGATTATCCGGATTAATGTTGGAGAGGACGACGGTAACATCGATAATCCGAACTCCCAATTTTTATTTCGTACAAAAGTGCATATGGGTTTTACATTCGTTTTGAACTCTTACACGTTTATAGCGAAGTTAATCGATGCTTTTAGCATTCAACTTGGGCCTGTGAGCTCTAACTAAATGCGTTTATAACTGACTTCGTATATCATACCTCGCGCTTATAGACGCTGTCTGGACAAAGGTAATGTAGCAAAAGCATGAGTGCCATCTCTCAAAACAAACACAGTGAAAGTGTAATCTAATCAAAACTGTTTTTTGTTAGTTCAAAACATTCAAAGCGAGTAGTTTCAATTTTTTATTTCGTCAAAAATGGCAAACAGATTAGTATTATTTTCTGTGAGTTTATAATTAAAATTTAATTTAAATAATTAAATCTATCATCGGAGTCATTAATTCTTTCGAACTACTAATTTCTATAACTTGGGAAACTAAATTATTCATATTCGTCAAATTGACGCTTGTACGAACTCACAATTACTCAAGACGAACACCAATAGCACTTATAAACGTTAGCGCTGAAAGCGTTTAAGCGTCCAAGATGCTGATTAGTATTTATTAAACAAATATGTGAGTCTTGTTTACTATTAAGAATCTTTCTTGCAATTCATTTGGTGATGCAATTACGAAGAAAGTTTCTTTTTATACGACAAAACCAGAACGCACCATCTCACCGTTTGTTTCATATGTATGCCAAACAGATGCATATTCTCATTAATTAAATTATAATGAATTTAAAAAAAAAACTTATTTATTTTAAGAACGTATAATCGAGAGTACGCTGTATAAACTACGATAATGTCGATATTTTAGAAATGCACGAAATTTATCAATTTTGTTCACACAACTTATGTGATCAGCTAAAAAATTTTGATATATTATACAGGGTGCACTTGGATATTTCTTCAAGAAAGTTTTTGGGTAAAAATTACCCGAATAAAAGTTGTTTTATTCAGAGAGAAACATCTTATGGTGATCTTGATTTTCACTCTGACCATGGCCTTATAGGAACCCATATTTTGAGAGAATCGGATAGCTGAGGAAAAAAAACAATAAAAATGGGTAATAAAGTTTATTTTGGTTAATAATTAACCATTTTATAGCTGTTTTAATTTTCTAAGATTAGACTGAATTTTTTTGAGAAAAATCGTATCCTATTCTGTCAAAAATATACGAGTTTCCATTTGAAATTCGCACATTGATCTTCAAATAACCTTGAAGACCATGGTTAGGGTGAAAATTTAGATGACCATAAGATGCTCACCTCCAAACAAAACAATATTTATTTAGAAATAGTCCAGGTGGATTGTTTTAAAATGAGTCATCCTGTGTAATTAATTGTTGTTTTTTTTTGTATAAATATATACCAAAATATGCATGTTATTACTTAGTGGCTGTAGAACGTAGCTAGTTAGATTATTGTTTTAGTCGATTATCACCATCAAGGTTGTCGCTTCGGAAAGCTGACCTCAAAGTTCCACAACAGTTCATTGAAAATTACATCACAAATATCAGGTAATGAATGTATTTTTATTTTTGTCAAAACAAGTTATTTTCTTTTAAATATTTTTTTTATTATGTTTTGCACGCTGTGTGTTATACGTTTTTGTCATACTAAGGGCGGATCCACACTATAATGCTGATCACGGTTCGTTCTTGTCCAATCAATTATATTTATATTGTTATTCTCGATTCGACCGGAACTTGACTGTTACGGAATGTATGAATGCACACATTGTTTTTTACTTGGTAATATTTTACAAGACGGAGATCGAACCAAGACGAACCGTGATCGGCATTATAGTGTGGTTCCACCCTAAGAATTAATTGTATGCTTATTGAGTTTACATTGTTAATTAACCACGCTTTATAAGTTTGTACTCGTTACGAGCCAGTCATTGGTTATTTTAGATCTGATTTCTTGGAAAGTAAGTCTTGATCAGCTAGGAGAATTAGTACAGTGCTCCCAAATAGATTTCTTGTTACGTTGAATAATTTACTCAATCAAATTTGAGTTGTACGATACTTGTGTTTCAGAAAAGCCCAATGCATGATTTTTATACATCCCAGGTTTATTTAACATACAAGAGCTTTATTCAGACCTTGCCACAAATTTATTTTACAGAATAATTATTTTGTATTTACACTTTTGTTCGTATGTAAAGTCTTTTTAAAATATTGAATGAAGGTGGAAATACTTCTAATTTCAAGAAAGAAACTTAGTATTTTTAAGTTATAGTCCAGTAAAATTAAATTTTTGTAAATCAATAGTCAATATTTACTGAACAAAGAATACTTATTGTAGTGATATTGAGACATTTTCCTTCTCCATTAAGATCCTCAGATACATGTCCAGGTCCTTGACCTAACCCTGGATTAAGTTGCCTCACTTCGCTTGGTAAAGGGGGAGCTCCATCTAGAAATTTGCATAATAGATGTCGCATGTTGTATAGTAGAAGCGACAAGTATCACTTTAGGCTTTTTCGATCTTCTTGAGATGATACCTCAGTGGCTATCCTCTCCAGGCAGAAGTTCGGTAATGATCTAATGTTTGACCTGCTAAGTGACAGGACCGCCTTAGCCCTCTTTGACGAATAGTCTATAAGACTTTAGGCTATCTTTGCCCTGGAGATTTGTTCCAAAGATGGGCCATGCGATTGCCCATCCAAGACTTTAGTGGGATTCGAGCACATTAAAGAAGGGTTCTAAACAATCAGCGATTTCATTGTTCTCAACACCCTTATGATCTTGCACCTAAATAATTGTGGCATTTTTATGGAGAGCTAAACCTTTTAAGGCTGGGTTGACGTTTTATACGTTGCTGCTATTCTGATTCTTTGATAAATAACGAAGAATCCGTTATAAAATTTATGCTATGTATCTGTACCAAATTCTATTAAAATCTGTTCAAGTCGAAGAATAAACGGAGATCATTTCACATTTATCTATAAGATACATCTAGAATTTAAATGATTGAAAATTCCACCTTCAAAATTTTCTGAACTCTTTTTATAAATAACAAATGCTGTTTAATATAAGACAAAAATTATCGTAAATATTAAAATTTTTATAGCCCCAGTTTAACAACGAAAAAATCAAATGAAATTATTCAAGGTGGCTTTAGTAGTATTAAATCAGTTGCAACGAACATGGTCAAAAAATTAGATGGAATTAAAGAAGCCATATCAGCAACAACGACACCAGTGAAATTAAGTGGTTTATCATCAACATCGGGTAGTCGTAACAGTACATTGGAACGTTTAGGTGTATCTGGTCGTGGTGGTGACGGATCCGATTTAATACCCCAGTTTGGTGAAGGTGAGTCTACTGATGGTAGTGAAGGAGGTGATCATCGTATGCGTAGAATATCGGCCGAGTTTCCAGGTTATAGAGATAGTACAACAAATTTAAAAGATGTCGATGAATTTCCAACATTTCATGAAAATCTTTACCCGACAACTAATGAAACTGCTGGTAAGAAAATTATTTTATACAAATTGTTAACTATATTTCTACAAAAATTCAATTGACCATTTGGATTCTAACTTTTACTTTTGTGCAGCATTAAAATTGAAAACTTGGAATTGTTAGGGAATTTTAGTTTCTGTCAAAGAAAATGATAAAATTCCTCCAGAATCTAAATGTATTTAATTTTATTTCCTAAAAATAATTGAACTGATTATCTCTTTTCAGGCGATATCTCGTATACCGCTCAACAAATCGTCAAATTGCTGATACTTTTTTAGTCTAATTTACCTTATTTGATATTTTTTTAATCTAATTTACCTTATTTAGTAAATTTCATCTAAATCGGGAAGAAAATTCAATAACTGAAATCATTGTATAATAATAATTTTAACATTAAAGGCTTCCGTGCAATAGCAACCAGTTTCGTCTGCCTATTGTCTATTATCATTCGTGTCTATAAATATAAAATAAAAACCTTACAGTATCAGACGTCCAGAGTGAGTGTAAAATACGCCTGGATGCTGCAACACAAGTGCGCGAAAAACTAAAAGGAAAGCAGCAGCATATATTTACATGCACGCTGCCTGTCTCTTAATCGTAACTAATTGGTTGCTAGTGCTGTCAAGGTGGTTCTAATGGTTGCCACAGTCAGATATTCTAGACTGTCTGGTGCGTGCATGGCCATATTGGACAACTCATTGTAAATTGGGTAACTTTTTACATATACCTGCTACTAAATTAAAATTTTTCGTTACTAAATTATAGTGGAGTCTCATTGACAGATGAATAAAATGAAAACCATTAGAATTATTTTAAATTTCAAAATTATTGAGCGAAGTTGAAATTATTGAACGAAGACTCGGATAAACATTTTTCTGGCAACCCTGAGTGCCCTCTTTCCAATGGTTGTCATATGTCGATTTGGCTACGGCATCCAGACTGCTTAGTACGCGGGAACCTTAAGATTGTAAACCACTTTATATAAATTGTTTTATGTTCCTTCCCATAATGTTTCTCCAATTTTGTAGTGTTAATAATCGTTATATAAAATGTTTTAAATTACGAACTGCTGTATAATTATAAAAATGAATAAATTATTTCAGATGACAATATGCAACATGAATTAGACATAATTTTAACATCATGCTCACAATGTCACAATTGTTCAGCATTATTATACGACGAAGAGATTATGTTTAAATGGTTTGCCGAAGATTCCAATTTAAATACAACATGTCAATGTTGTAACCGTCCAACAGTACCATTATTAACAATAACAGTTGGTACAAATGATCCATTTAGTGTGCCCTATTTAAATCCACTAGTTTTACGAAAAGAATTAGAAAATATATTACAACGTGAGGGTGATTTAACATTAGCTGATGCAAAATTTGTTGATGATCATCCAATTATTTATTGGAATTTAATATGGACATTTGAACGTATTAATGTTCAAAGTCATTTACCAAGTTTATGCCTTAGAAGTAAAATTAATAAGAATGTAGCAAATAGTAACGAGTCTGTTCAAGATGAAACACAAACAACAAATAGTCTAAATTCAACATTAGAAAATAATAATGAAAATGATCTAGACAAGAATGATGAGATCAATGGTAAAGAGGTATCAAGGACACTTGTTGAAGATGGTGCTGATCCACTCTCACAAGAAGTTAATGGTATGTATCATTTTTTTGCGAAAAATAATTAAATCAGTTTTTAGGGAGACACACATCTTTAACTGTTTTTGTAAACTATTTGTGTCTAACCATCCATTGTTAGCATGGTTGTCTTTAGATTATGATATACTAACGGAGGTGACCTTAGCGTTTTTTTTTCATTTCGAGTTAAGGTATACTTCTAGACAGAGATGGATAATATTTGAAATGGTTACTGTAAAGTATTTGATTATGTATTGAATAAAAATTCATATGTATTTTATCTCGCTACGGGAGTCGAAGATATAACAATAAACACGAGTATAATAAGCTAGTATTTTATATATTTTTTGAGAAACAACAGTGATTGCGAAACTAAAGTCAAAATAAAAATATTGTTACGAAACTCACAAATATTTGTTTTATTTAAATAAATCTATTTGATGTTTGTTAAGGGCGATTCCATTATCGCGGGTGCAACATTCGACGACACATATAAAGTTTCTTAACGATAAAATAAAAATCATTTTTAATGAAATTTATCTTGAGAGAATTAAATTTTAACATGTTCAGATTATATTCGTTTACAAGAATTTTAATTTGATATTTATATAGTCAGGAGGAAGGTTCAAAGTGCTATCGCGGGTGCAACAAAATTGACCCTACCTTTCTGGAACATAAAACAAAAACACATAAGTCTGTTAATTGTGAAACGTTTATTATCTTATGCCTTGTCATTTCTTTAGGCGTTAAACTAATCAATTAAAAAAACAAAATAGTATAATGGAAAACAAAAATAAACACTGAATTATTCACTTTTGAAGCAATCGCGGGAGCAACCCGCCTAATTTAAGTAAATATAAACATCAATAAAAACTTATATAGGAACAAAATAAGAGATCAAACCATTTTAATTACTAATCAGTACCCTTCTCTGTCACTTTTGTGAATTATTTCTTCTCAAATACTTCAATATTTGTCGAAAGTGTGGTTTTGCAGTTTATACCAATTCTTCGAAAGGTAATATTTCGAAGCGCACCAAAAATTTAAAAGATGAAGTAAAATCGAAAAAAAATATTTTAATATTAAATTTAGACTTTCTTCTTTGCACTGTTATGAAAAAAAGTAAGAAATTATGTGATTTAATAATTTATTTCGAAAATTCGTCTATAGCGGAATCGCACTTAAATAAGTTAGGTCTCTAAATTAAAAAATTTCCAGATAATCATTTTGTATTTTGTAAAGCATTTTAAATATATATTTATCATTTTAAATAAATCACTAAACCATTCTCATTTAGCACTTTAAAGGTATTTTAAACACTTTTAAATTTTTAAGGGCGTGGTTGTGGTTCAGTTGGTATTCAATGTTTGTGGGATGCTTCACGATTACATGGAGAAGGTTGTCCACCAATGTACTTATTATGGGAGAGACGTGATACACCCAGTAGTCCACTTATAAGTGCTCTATTAACTGATCAAATTGCAATAAGTAAACCGTAAGTATTCAAAATTAATAACATTTTAATTTAAATTTATTTCCAACATAAAAAGCGGAGAAGTTTGAAACTTTTGTTGGCGGTTACGTATATTTTGGGATCCAAAAAACTATATTTGAGCTCTCCCTAAATCACTTGTCGAGGAGGGCTAAAATAATCCAGATATTAAGATCATAGCCTAACTTCTGTCTGGACACTGCCCGCTGAGGTATCATCTTATAAAGATTGGCAAGATTGTGAGTGATACTTGTCGCTTCTATGATGAGACGGCGGAAGCAGCGGCCCATCTACTATGCAGATGCGAGACTGTCGCTCGTGAATGTCTGAACTTCTTAGATAGAACTTTCCCCTTACCAAGTGAAGTGAGGCAATTTAACCCAGATAAAAAAGTATAAGTTTCATCAAGGGGATCCTAATAAAGAAGGGAGATGCCACAATATATCTTTTAAGACGCAGTGACGGAAAGCCTTGCCTTCTACCCACACCAGACATCTTATCTTCATATATACAGAAATGTTTTAGAAGAACTTATCTTTGAGGCAATTTTTCCCAAAATATAATACATAAAAATTAAGAGTTACTTGACCTTTCTACAAGATAAAAATACATTACTAAATTTTGTGTTGTTTGTTTTTTCAGATTTATGCAAAAAATAATTGCTTCATTGCGATGTAATGATTTATTAGAACCAGTTAAACGTTTAGCTACCGAACGACAAAAATTACAAGCAACACGTGGTATTGATCGAACACATTCAATATATCGTGATATAATATTTTTAGCTTGTAAAGCACTCGGTAGAAATAATGTTGATTTAGTGATGTTTGATCGTGAATATTCACAAGCATACGAACGATTGCCGGATAAGAATTCAAAGTTATATCGACTACAAGATAGACCGTTATCTGTTGGAGCTATTTGTTGTCGACATTATTTTAAACCATTGACATTGCAATAATGTTGTATTTTTGTATTATATTTTCAGATTATATATGTATTTGCATATTTTTGAAATATAGAATTTTTATAATTTAAAATCATTCTTGTTTATTTATTTATAATCTGCGCTTTGTTTTCACATTATTTCGAAAGCAACAATGGGAACTTGTAACGCTTTCGTATGCTCTCTGGTGGATAAATTATAAACTAAAGATAGTACTTTAGGGGTCAGATGACACGCCCTTTCACCTTCTGATAGTACGTCCTTACAGAGCTAGAATGAGGTACATAACCTTCGGCTCAACCGAAATGGAGGAACCTGAGGTAAAACAATTAAAGTGGAGCTCTGTCTTTTACGAAGAGGACGGGTAGGTTTGACGGTGACCATAGGACTAGAGGAGACGTACCCGGTGTGATAAGAGTATAGAAGAAGTTGAGGGGAAATGGTCAAGAAAGGTTTACTTGCCAGCCATTGACCTACCCTCCACTACTACTAACGTGATATGTGGTAGCAGACACGGGCTATATGAAAAGTGAAAAACAAAGAGAAAGAGTGTGCCTTACCCATATGAGTTCACGGGGGAAGTGAAACATTTCATTATTTATAAATGTTATCAGCGGCTTACTATATGTAAATGTGTATACATTGTACTAGCTGTTTTTCGCGATTTCGCCGCATTTATATGAAAGCTAAATATATATGTATTGAAAATAATAATCACGCTTATTCACGTTGTTGTACCCGAGGTATAGATAGATATATACAATATATTTTTTCTTCCGACTTTACAAATTAAAACAAAATAAAAAAATATATTATTTTTAAAAAAATTCTCCCTCCAGCCGGATTTGAACCAGCGACCTATGTATATCTATATCTATTGAGAATTTTAACGTAATGCTAGATAGCCTATAGCTTTCCTCATGAATGTGGCTATCTAACGCTATCTATTTTTCATATCAGACTGGCAGTTCTAGAGATTAGCGCGTTTAAACAAACAAGAAAACTTTTCAACTTTATTATATTAGTATAGTAAGATAGATACATAAATTATACGTTCTGCGTCCCTTTCTCTCACTCAAGTTTTCTCTTATTTCAAACAGATACCTCGCTAAAGAAGTTTCACTTCAATCAGTACAAAGATTCATTTTTTAAATGAAGAAATTATCAAAAATTATACGATTTTTGAAAAAGCACATTTTTTATATGATATAAGCAACAACAATAATTACACGTAATTATATTCTCTTACAGAAGTCTTGCAGAAATTTAAAAGATTTATATTTATATACCTAAATGTTATTAGGTCCACACAAATCATTCAACTTGTAATATGTTTCACCACTTAGATAAATTTTTCTACAATTTGCGTAGTCGCGTTTGATTGCAGCGCGGGAACGAGTGACATAACTACCGTAGATTGGATCACTGTTGCCGACCTTTACGAATCTCTTTCCAAGTTTTTCTAAGAAAAGGCGATGGAATTAAGCATATACAAAAGATATGGAAAAAAGACAACCGAAAATGAAAAATTTTACGAGAATGACTGCGAGTGATACTTTCAGGGTACACATTTCTCGTCCTCATTGGTAGACTCGTATCCGAATTAGGAAAACGACAGGAGGCCTACAACATGTTCAATGAAAAGTTTTCATTTCTAGTCAAAATGGTGAATTGTCATCAACCCTTACGGAAAAAATCCCTTTTCTTGGAAGAAATGTATCCTAATGATTTATAGACTGACTTAGTTCAAAAATACATTTTCAATGCCACCTTTCTTCTGAAAGAATTTTGGTAAAATCAGATTCTGAGTCATTGGAAAGTCTATCTTCGTTCCTGCGAAAATAGAATTTGCAAAACGTTTGTCAAAACTATAACAGTTCGCATGACTCTTATGTACACCAGCGACAAATTGTTCGGGTGAAAGAAGCCACTTAAAGCCAAGAAAAGTGGCTTTAAGAAGGCACTTAAATCCAAGAAAAAATTTCATACGATATAATTGATGATTTTGCGAATAGAAAATCGCGCAAAAAGGCATTGTAAAACTTTCATAACTTAATTGAATTTCATCATCATTAGCCGGATTGTTACCAAATAATTGAATATATTGTTTTTAAGCTGCAAGTAAGCGCAATAAAAATTATTTAATTACGTTTATCGAATGTACATTATTTGTAAGAATTATTAAGGCATTACCCCGCTTTATTAGTACATGATTGAGCTTTTATTTGCTCAGAAACATAATATATAATTGTTGGACTTTAAAAATAATCTGGGAACCCTAGGAACTGACATATTGTAGAGGTTGGTAGGGGCGGCAAAATTTGAATAGCCTACTGGCGGCAAATGTGTAAATCCTCCACTGCTTATTTCCCCTTTATTATAACAAAAAAATTCAAACAGATACATCATCGGATTATATCATCGCTAAAGAAGTTCACTTCAATAAAACGCATATGTTTTCAAGTAATGTTATTTATTCAATAATAATTTTTTATAAAGACATATTTTGTTTTGGCAAACTAACTACAAATACAATTAAAATGCAATCTCACATATTTTTGAACAAACGCAAGTTAAATATTTCTTCTTTCTGTGCGTACTGTGTTTTGATTTTTGTTGTAATCTTAATATTAAAATAATGAAATTGTTGTATATAATTTATATTTGTTGGTTTTTTTGGTCGTCTTTTTTAATACATATGATATTCTTTGTCATTATTATTCATTGATTTTTTCGTGTCTTGCGTCTCTCTCATTTGTTCTATACTGGATTTGTTGTGCGTTTCGACAAAAAACATAGTATCGAAGCATTTTATATCATTATTTAGCGCATTGTTATTTATATTTGAGTTGCATTTTAGTTTCTCTGTTGTGCCGTGTGTGTAATAATTTTTTTATACTAATATGTATGCTACTAAAAATGGGTCTCAACTTTGTTTTTTTTTTTCAAATATGTTTTTTTATTAGCAACTTAAGCAGCAACGCAAAGCAAATTACAGGTATTTTATTTAACCAAAAGTAGTGTGAGGTAGGATAGTTATTTAATATGTAGGTTTCTGGCCACTAAACTTTACACACTTGGAAAACAGATCATTGTCTGATTCAAATTTACATCTTTCTCTATACTTGTACTATCGGCCACAAAAGTAGCGTTCTTTTTTCAAAATTTTATAGTTAATTTGTGCTTTATTTATTCATTTTTTGGGAAAATGTTTCGAATAAAAGTTGTTTGTATATTTAGAATAAAGAACTTTTATTCGAAGCATTTTTTTCGAAAACCGAATGAATAAGGCACAAATCAATTATAAAATTTTGATACAAGAACTCTACTTTGTGACCATGTGTACAAATGAATCCGATTAAAAATTTAGAGAATTGAATTCTCACTTTTATATTTTAATTTGACAAAAATAAGGATCAAAATTGGATTCCATAAACCTGGAATAGTTCTTAAAATTGGCACCAAAATGAAGAAAATTAAAGTTATTTATTAATGATACGATTGGCCGTGTATTGACAAAATGTTGAACTATACTAAATATCATTTTAAAAGTACTTTAGCCAAATTTGTCCAGTTTTTCAAGATACTCGAGTATCTTGACACTGTTTTGGGATAAAACAATCCAAATTTGTGGTTTTAAAAATTTTCCATCCAAACACATTGAAACAAAGCGTGATTTATGGTGTCTGTTTGTAGAAAGAAACCTAATACTATTGTGCTAATCATATCTACCTCATTAAAAATAAAATTTTCAAACAAAAAAATACAAAAATACCATATCGTGTTTCAATTAATTATTACATCCATTTCAAAAATATTGTTAACACAAGATCATGATATTGATTAATATAAATCAATTTTATTGTAATTAATTATATTATTATTTACTACATAAATTAAAACGAGTATATTAGTTAACATACATCGTCAACTGAAACTAGATACTACAACCGACTTTGTCTTATGTCTTTACTAAACCTAAATAGCTAACATGATCTTCAGTTGTGATCTGTTGACCTCCCATTATTTGGCGAATTATCATTGTAAATCGTGGTTTCTTTTAATGAAATTGCTCTAAATAATACCAGACAGCTAAAAAATAAACATATAGATTCACAACTATACAGGGGTGCTTATTTAAACAATGCACTTAAATATTTCATCAAGAAGGCGTTTTTGGAAAAAAATGACCCGAATAAAAGATGTTTTGTACGGAGTGGGATATCTTATCGTGATCTTGATTTTCACTCTGACCATGGATGGCTTCAAAAGGTTATTTGAATATCAACTTTTCAAATAGGACAAAATCGGATAGCTGAAGAAAAATACAATTCATTAAATTAAAAATAAATATCATTAAAACTGGTTAAAAAAGTCTATTTTGGTTAATATTACATTTTATATCCGTTTTTATTGTAGTTTAAAATTTATTTGGAGAAAATGAATTTTCTTAGATTAGATTGAGAAAAATAAGGTCTTTTGAAAAAATTTATCCATAATAAAAAGTCATTATTTTTGTTCAATGTACCGATTGTTTTACTGTGTAAAAATAAACATTTTTATAAATGTAAAAAATGATTAAACAAAAAATATGTTTTTATAATTTTACAAAAAAACAAAGGTGGATTCCTATTTATTGAACAAAATTAAAAGGTTTTTATTCTTGTTAAATTTTATTTAAAGACTTTAATTCTCTTAAAAAAAGGAGTCTTAGAAAATTCATTTTCTAAAACGGCTATAAAATGATTAAGTACCAAAATAGACTTTATTACACATGTTCTTTTTTCCTCAGTTATTCGATTATGTCCAAAAAAAAACGGACGTCCTTTTGAAAAACACAAGTTGATGTTTATATAAACTTAAAGATCATGGTTAAGGTGAAAATCAAGATCACCTGTCCCCCTCCAAACACAACTTTTATTCAGGTCATTTTTTCCAAAAACACTTATCTTGAAGAAATATTCATTTTCATTGTTTAAAATAAACATCCTGTATATTTGAAATTTTACAATATCCATATTTTCCCCCAGATAACAGTTACGCAGATATGGTGCCTTATAAAATTAATAAGGCACCAAATTAATTTTTTTTCCATCCAAATATGAATAATCCGAGACGATTTTATATCCCATTCATTGGTATCAAGCATAAATCGGATAAATTACACGGTATTGGCTTTAGCACTTGAATATGCTCTCTGGTTGGTAAATTATAAACTAGAGCTAGTAGGTCGATGTTCTGTCCCAATTCCGTGACACAACTGTTAGTAGGTTGAAATACTAAGCTCCGCACCCTGCCAGAGATTCCAATATGAGTTATTTCAATGACAAATTATGGATTTAGGTTTAGCATGGACTAAAATTAATTACTGCAACCAATAAATTTCAATGTATTTATGTAATTGAATAGCGCCACCAAAACATTTATATCAACTTACAGTGACTTTAAGATTATGGCATTTTGTGTTAAGAAATATTGAAATGGTGACGTAATAACGATCTAGCGTGTTGCAGTACTAGCTTTCCACTGAAAAAAATGATAATATTAATCAATTGTAAACGTTTTTTTTTTTTTTGATAACAAATTAAAAAATAATTATTTACGAATTATAAAAAACTACATAAGTTGATTGATGAGATTATGAACTTATTTTAACATTTGCGTGAAACGTGATTTCGTATCGAACCGTAAGAAACAAATTGAGGTGCACATTTTTAAGAACAGTTTGTTTTCAAATTGCATAATTTATATGCCAGTGTACGTATATACGCGCTAACAAGCAATCTATTGTTTTGTTGTTTGTTTGTTTTTTTTAATTTGCATATCACTTATGTAATTCAATAAAATATATACATTGCTTCATGTTCATCTCCCACCTCTTTTAAAAAACACATGCAAGATTCATTTTTTTTTTTAAACATAGGTAATAAATTGTAAAGAGATCTGAGATATGTTTTTCTTTATGTAAATAGACGAGCCTTATTTTCATAAATCGAGCAGCATTTATTATATAGCTGATGAAAAAAACAGTGGCAGTGATGTTCCTTAAATGTGTTTCGAAAAAACTTTTAAATGTATCCATAGAACCTATAAATATGGAAAAAGTACTATCTTTAATATCAGGCCAAAAATTGAGAGATAAAACACTAGCTATATCCATTAATGATTCAGTTGAACATAGTTGAATGACCTATGTGAGTAATTGTGTAACAAATATGCAAATGAATAAAATCCGATCTCTAGCCATGGCTACAAATTTGCACACATGGCCAGAAAAGTAGTGTTCTTTTTTTGAAAATTTTATAATTGATTAATGCCGGTATCATAACTCGATTTTTTTTAAAAATACTTCGAATAAAAATTGTTCATTATAAATATAGTCACAACTTTTATTCGAAACATTTTGCCCAAAAGCGAATGACTAAGGCACAAATCAACTATACAATTTTGAAAAAAGAATGCTACTTTTGTGGCTCTTAGTACATTCATATAAATATCTATAGTAAACTCAAACTAATAATAATAATGCGTAAGAGGGGTACCGCAAATGGGTCTCTAACACCTACACCAAGGGATCCTCTGTGTCATCCTTGAGAACAACCTGTCACCCGAAAGCGAGACGTCTCCGGGTAAAAAAAAGGTGCTAATAACTCAAACTAAAGATTCCATCCATTTAAACAGACGAAATCGTGCGTTCAGAGCACATGGTGCAAAATGGTTGATTCGTTTGATAACTTGGACCTATAAAACTGAATTAATATAAGTCTCACTGCTATCATTTTTGTGATCCATCATTTCGATTGTTTGATTTTTTTAAATATTTATTTTTAGTTTTTATTGTTATATTTGTTCTTGTTATTATTTTTATTGTTTGCATTCGTTATTTTCATATTTATAACAAAATAATACGAATAAAAAACAAAAAAGATAGAACGAAACTGGTCTGTTTTGATATATATTCGCGTGTTCAGTGCACGATCTTGTTATTGTCGATGGACTGTGAGTTTACTCTAATTACACATATTTTTTTGCACATTCAATACGATGTATAGTTTTTTTAAATCTTACAAATGATATTAAGCAAAGTTGTTTAAATCCGACTACCCTAATCTATGAATTGGTATTGTAAACTGCCATTCCTATCTTGTATCAATGAACGATGTGTGCATTTTTATCTCACAATTTCAGCCAAAGAGTTCATTTTCCGTATTCAAAAGGGCATTTCTCTTCTAGTATATAAATTCTATGATACTATCTCCGATTTTTTGAATACATTTAAGGATTCTCTCCCTACCTCGATATATATATATATATATATATATATATATATATAGCTATTAATTAATTTTTAATAAAAATTATTGTAATAAATAATATTATAATTGAATAAACATGATTATAAACTAATAAATATACACAGGAATGTTTCTAAAAAATTATCTGAGTTTCTAAAGCTATTCAAGCTACGCTATCTTTTATATGCAAGCACATATGGCCACAAAAGTAACGCCCATTTATCAAAATTTTATAATTGATTTATGCTTCATTCATTCGGTTTTCGAAAAAATGCTTCGGATAAAAGTTGTTCATTATAAATAAACGAACAACTATTATTCGAAACATTTTCCCAAGAACCTAATAAATAGTATTAATCGAAACTTTTCCCAAAAACCTAATAAATAGTATTATTCGAAACATTTTCCCAAAAACCTAATAAATAGTACAAATCGACAATAAAATTTTGAAAAATGAGCGCTACTTTTATGTCCTATAATACACATAACTACTTAACTGGCGCACTTTTATTTAAAATTTTGCAAACGATTTGTGTCGAATCCATTCTGTTTTCGAAAACTAAATGGATTTGGCACAAATCGTGTGTAAAATTTTAAACGTCACCTAACTGATTGATAGTACTATCAACCACACAAGTGGTGTCGTTTTTTTAAATTTTCCAGTTGATTTGTGTTGAATCTATTTTTTTTTTCGAAAAAATGTCTCGAATAAAAGTTGTTATTCTAAGCAATTTTTCGATAACAGAATGAATTCAGCACAAATCAACTGTAACGTTTTTAAAAAAGGCCACCACTTGTGTGGTTGTACCAGAAAATATACAGTGTTGTGAAACTGGATAATTTTTCTTGAAACAGTCTGTACTTTATATGTGATCAAAATATATGAGTTTTAATTATTGATTCTTCATATTAATAATTCCAAATCGTCTAAAATTATTCAATCATATCTTGGTTAACAATAAAACTATTAGGCCTGTTCAATACATTAACAGTTTAGTCAACAATGAAAATCAGTTCATCTGCATCACAGGAAATGTACAATGAAGATGATAAAAAATATATCATACGAGCAAAAAAAAAAAAAATGAAGAACCTCTAGCAAAATAATTAAGCACCAAACTGTATAATGTAGACTGGTTCTAAATAATTGTTATCACTCCAAGGTACATCTCCGGCAATATAGCACAGTTTTACGATACTTTTTACGTATATTATTAGGATCTCAATGGCAAATGGGATAATGCATTTAAATAAGGGAAGATTTATGTATATACATTTATTGTGGTAATATTTATCGTGGGATATAAAGAGGATCTACAACTTAATCATGGCACCAATTTTTTTTTAAAGTTGTCTTGTTTATCTTATGCTGCATACGTATAACAAACGAAAGTTCTACTATGTTGACGGTTGTTGTCTAGCTTTGTGTAGCTGACAAAGAATGATTCTTTTTCTAAAATCTAAATATATTAATATATATATATATATATATATATATATATATATTCCGATTTGTAATATTTATATTCTAAACTACTTTCCGGCTAGAGAGAAGCTTCCGACCGTGATAGAGAGAAGGGGGAGGGGCCTTCCCTCTTAATTTTAGCTTAAACTTGTGTAAACATTTCGATTATTTTCTCTTTTCAATGTTTATGTCATGGTATATTAAAATCCTTGCTAGAAATGGCAATAACGAACTAGAATTTTTGTGTCCGCACTCTGGTGAACAACTTAAAACTACTTCAAGTTGGTGAAAACAGTTTAAATTTTTCGTTAAATATGAAATATGTTGAAAATATTTCATATTTAATGAAAAGTTTAAACTCTACGAATTAATATTTCGTAACAAAAGGGACATTAAAGTTTTCTTCTATAATTTGTTAAAGCATTATAATTAGCATTTTTTTTAAATGCCCCCTCTAGTGGCGAAATATTTATGCGCAAAGTATTTTTGAATGAGACGTTTACCATACCGTTTGAAGATAAATGTGATAAATCTTTCCGATATTAAATTTCTTATCCCACGCTACACAGATTTCTGTTCCAACCGATTTGATTTTGTTGAATACGAACTAACATCTGTTTTAAAATCTCGACGAGCATGTTTTTACACCTAATTGAAGAGTTTTGGACGGTTTGAAGTTATTAAAAATGAGATCAAACTCAATATTATATACGTTTATGTGATTTTATCATTTATTCTAATTCAAAAGCATCACAAATTTTCCTCAGAGAAATTAGAATAGAAAAAATAAAACAAAAAAAAAAAGAACAAAAACAAAAACAGACAAACAGGCACACACAGACAGACGACAACGTTCAAAATCTCAGCTGTAATAAACTACATAGTAATTAATTATTTACAATTAATTATAATTAATATTACTCTTGACAAATAATTATTTAACATTTTGAAATTAATTATATAAATTTTTTTTGTTATTAATTAAATATATTATTTAATATATATATATATATATATATATATATATATATATATATATATATATATATATATATATGTATATATATATATATATATGTATATATATATATATTTAATTAATGAATTTTTGACTGAAAAATATTATTTATTGCTATAAATATATATTGTAGAAAAATAATTCTACTTGGCATATCTACAAATAAAAAATATTTTATTCTTTGAAATTCTTTTCAAAAATTTTGTTATTTATTTTAAATACAACAAAGACGCGTTTTTTTGTTTGTTGCTGAGAATAAAAACGAATTTTATTTTTTAAATTGCCACTTACATCTAAAATATATCCTTAAATTTTAGTAAAAATATTAATAAATATTTAATATGTACAGTTGTGTGTTAACGATTAAAGATTTGAGTAATAATCTCTCAAATCTCTGTTAATATATAATTTTTTAACGATAAACATTTAGAATAACGTAGACGAAATTAAGAAAATATATTTTTGTTTCGAGTATTGTGTACTTAAGTACTTATTACGTACGAGGTTATCTTTGTGTTTATGTCGGCCATTTTTTTTTTTTTTGACAGTTAACAAAACGTTAACCTAAATGTTTATCTGTTTTTAGTATTTAAATATAATAAGCAATCTTTTTTGAGAAAAACAGAACGGTTATAGAAATAGAACAGCAGTTTTTTTATTGTAGTTAAAATTTGAATTTTTTTTAAAAACATTTTAACCACCACGAATACAATTGAAAAACTTTTTTTTGATAATTTGAAAAATATCTTAGTGTGACATCTAGCAGTCAATTGTTAAACAAAAAATGATACGTTTTACTTTTAAATATAATTCAACTTTTTTTTTAAACATTTTTTTTAATTTTTTTTTTTTTTGTAGAAAATATGTGTATTTTTTTCTTTTCAATTCAATCAAAGATTGGCACTTAAAAATTGTTCGTATGACTATTTTTTTTCCCTGTGGTATATTTTAGTCGTACTTTACAATAACTAGTACTGAGGACTAAAGTATTAGAGTAATAAAATTCCACTGATAAAAGTGTAATCATCAACAAAAATATGCTCGTTTGATGGATGATTATGGATACTTTGTTGATATACAACAACGGAAATTTTTGTTGCATACACGTTTGATTAATTGAATTTGTTGCAACAATAAAGCATATATACATTGTTGTTTTGTTGAAATCAAATATGATGACTTCCAATGGATATTGTTGTTGAGTGTTACAGGATACTACAATGTTTTACTCTACGTTTGAATGTTCCAGTACGTTTGACACCCGTCCGAGTTTTATACTTACGAATTTCACGCACCAATGTATAAAATGCATCATCGACACCCATTCGTGTTTTTGCTGATGTTTCCACGAATGGTACACCATATTGTTTAGCTACCTAGAAACGTTTTTTTTATAAATTTAGTAATAATAATACATTTTTCTAACAAGAAGCTTAAGCTAAATTTTTTTAAATTTAGTAGGACGTTAGATAGATATATCTGGGGGGTCTAAAAAGTATTGCACTTCGACCTTATGGTCCATTGTGCTTCTCCTTCTACTTCAATCTGCAGGAGGTTACTAGTATAATATCATGGAAGAGTAAGTAAGCAGGCACCCTCGTAATGAAGCGCTTTGCAAAATTATTTTTTTAAATATAATACATGCTGTTTTTTAATTTTAAAATAAATTTTATGTTATATAATTTCATTTGAAATAGTATATATATTGTTATATATAACAATAATGTATTCACTATAATAGATCAATCTACCGTAATTTGAATATAACACAAAACCTGGATTGGAGGATAAATGTTTGTGTGACCTAACTTATTTAGTTTTGAAATTATTTCTAGGAATTTGAAGGATTCTAGTTAATAAAATATCACCAGTCCAAGTGGCCGAGCGGTCTAAGGCGTTATGTCTGCGCAGTATGCCTACTTAGAAACAGGGAGGTTATGGGTTCGAATTCCGACATCGGCAGTTTGTCAATTATTAAGAAAAAAAAGGGATGGTTAATTGACTAAACTGTCGGCGTATGGACAAGAACGAAGTAACCGACTATGCTTGAGAAGGTTTTCTGCAGTTTCCTTCACGAACTCCAGATGAATATCGGCATAGTTCCTATCATAGTGGGCTGCAGTCGCATATCCTACCAATTCCTAGTCTATACACAAAAAATTCCTTCCACTCCACTCACATCCTTAGGCATCACAATGGACCTTATGGTCGAAGTGTAGCTCGTCCAGGGCAGCCTCTACAATCTATCTATCTAATAAAATATCAATTTGACCCACAATGCCTAGGTCAAATGTTTTATATCATTAATGACTCTTTGTCTAACAATAGACCTAATCCACGTTTGCTTTTATTTGAAGAATTACAATTTTATAGAAAATATTATAAATTTTTAATTAACTCATATTATAATTCAATTGAAGGATTTATAATATGAATTAAGGTTTTTGGAAATACGTTTTTTTACCAGACATTATGCTGTTATTATTGCATTATTTTTAATTAAACGAAATTTTTTCTGTTACTTTGACTCATACTATGCAAAAAAAAACCACAAAATAATATATGATAATGCAATTTATTTGATTAGAAATAATGCAATAATAACAGAAAAACATACCTTTATTATTTTGCTTAGAATGAGTCAAATAATCAGAAAAAAATTTCCAAAAATTGTTCATTTTCTTATTTGTTAATCACGGTAGTGCGTGAGGAAAAGTTTAAGCATAGATGCCTACCGTACTATGTTTTACACGAAGGATTAGAGACGGTTTTTAGCCCTTAGAATTCCAGGAACCATAAAAGCTATAAAGCTCAAATAAAATATAAAAAACCCCGCACGTAAAAATCAATCATTTACATACTTTTGATAAATAACTTTATCCTCTTTAAATACATACCAAGGAGAATCTCTCGGAATAAATTTATACCAATCATTCTCTTACTTCAGTTAAATAACTTTGCCCTCATAGATTTCACTACTTTTTAGGCGAACATTTTTGTTTTGGTTGTGATATCAATACTTTTTCTATGCGAAAACTTTCCCCTTTCACATTTTTGTTTTTTGTGGGATAACAATTTATCGTCCTATTTTATAGCCCCGCACCTTCGAAAATCTTGCCCAGTGGATCAAAATACATCGTAAAAACTTTGGTGTAGTCTAGAATCTCAATCGGCTACGAAAAGCGCAAGAAATATAAGTAATAGGACCTGATTTTCCATTCTACCTTTTAAAAAACAGAACATTTGAGATGGATTACTCCTACGGTTTAGACGTAGGATCTCTATAAAGACATGCATTAAGCGAAATCTTGAATAAATAATTGTCATTTATTGTAAATTTAAAAATAACTTTCTAGGCATGTTTTGTAACTTTTAGATATGATCTTTTGAGTTGGGTTGACCCAGCGATATAGGTGTTATGGACAGACATATTTATATTCTCGTCTTTTTTTAAATTTTATAAGTGATATAGAATTGATTTATATTAAAAATACCAATTTCTGAAGTTTGAGTCTATTATATTACAATACTTTCTCATTCCGAAGTTTTTGGGAAATAAAAAATTGCGATTTTTCATTAACATAAATGAAAATATTGGAAAAATATAGGCATTTTTAAGTCCTTATCTATACCTCTAAGTATACCCGTATAGCCTGTGATCTTTAATAGGCAGAAAGTTAAAACCATCAATCGAAAAAGTTTTCATTAAGGGATGGATTTATCGAAATGGTTCTGTGTAAATAAAAAAACTGAAGTTTAAAATTCAAGCTTCGAGTTGGTTAGATTAACTTTGTAAGATCTAGAAATTTTAAGATCCTTAAATAGTTCAAATTTGAATGTATATTCTTATTAAACATACGTTTCTACGACAACAATATTAAAATTCACGTGCAAATTAATACGGCTGTTGTATTTAAAAACATTCCATGCTTATATTATAATTAATTAATATAAAAACGACAATCTGTATATATTTTATTATAAAAAATAATACATAAATGCCTTTAAAAAAATTACCTCTCTGGCTTGACTCATATCAACAGCCCATGCTTGTAAATCACATTTATTGCCAACCAATACCATAGGCACTTCTTCTTCATCTTTGACACGTTTGATTTGTTCACGATATGAACCAATATCTTCAAAACTTTTTGCTGAATTGACAGCAAACACCAAAAGAAATCCTTCACCAGTTCGCATATATTGGTCCCGCATAGCACTATACTCTTCTTGACCGGCTGTATCCAATATATCCAATAAACACGTTTCACCATCAATAACCACTTGTTTACGATACGAGTCCTCAATAGTTGGATCATATTCATCGACAAAATGATTTTGTATTAATTGTATTGTTAATGCTGATTTACCAACACCTCCAGCACCAACGACAACTAATTTATATTCGGTCATGTTTGTGGTAGATAGTTGCATATAGATTTATTTGTAGTCAACTATTTGATTTGACAGTCAGCAAAGCACCACACCAAATATTAATTGAATAACTAACACCAAATACTTAGCATTTAACAAAATTTTATTGAATGCTATCCAAACATTTTATTATGTATGAAATATACTCTCTATCTAATTGAATATTCAGCTAGAATTAATTAAAATAACTCTTATTAATTTACTTAATTAACAAAACATCTGAGGCACTTCCACTTGTGACGTTCTATTCGTCTGAACTATTTTGTTGCTAATGTCACATCTGTTGTGTCCGTTCATTGAGCTCTGTTGTTTATCAAATAAAATATTGGGTTTACTAAATCATATTTCAGTTAAACAAGTGACAATTTCTTTTGTCTAATAGCTTTTTGTCGTTTTCATACTATTTCTGAATCCAAAAGTTCATAGAGATCGAATATATCGATTATTTATCGTGTACTATTGAAGGCAAGGTTGTCAGATTGGGTAATTTTCTCGTAGTTTTGGAGAAAAAAATTAATTGTATAAACTACAAATTTTTCCCCAATGTCAACAAAGTGATGATGGTTTTCTAGATTGGCGATCACATTTGCATTAAATTAATCTTGAAGATGTCATTTTAATTCAGTACAGTGACATTATTTCAAGATAATATTATATGATAGATAAAACAAAAAATAAACCAGATTTTAGTAACTTTTTGTATTATAAAAATTTAGAATGGAATCTATTAATTATAATATTTGGCGAAACATTTTTGAACAGAACCCTTTTTGGGAAAAAAACTTTAAGAATTCATGAAAATGATATCTGGCAACCCTGACTGAAGTGGTTAATTATATAGGTTACAAAATGCTAAATGACTCTTTTATAGATAATTTTCTGCCTTAAAATAATATTGATATACTAACTCTTACTACTAACAATAAGATTAGATCAGATTTAAAAGATCAGTTTGATCAATTATGCCTCCTCTCGGGGCACCTTTCAAGGAAAAATAACTTATTTTTTAAGAAAGGAGGCTTGGTTTAATATTACGTTAAAATAATGCTTTCCAACTACACACAAATCAACGCATTTTATTAGTTTTCAATTTCGATAACCGAAATACGAACTCCTGATTAACAGAAGTATATTTAGTTTTATTTGGTTTACTTTTTAATTACCAGCAAAATTATTCACTAACAAGTGAAAATAATTAACTGAGTTGTTTACACACCTGATATATACTGAGTTTATGAAAAAAAATTTTTAACAAAAGTTGTTTATTTTTAAAAAAGAAAAATGTTTTGTCTCAAAGATAGCTATTTTCTACCCTGTCGAGGGTAGGCCCGGCCGATTTTGCCCATTCACGAACTTGACTTTGCTTTTAGCTTTAGAACACATACACAAAATTCCAGCTCGTTATCTCATTTGGTTTTTTTGTTATCCTGTATACAGACAGGCAGATGGAGGGATGGATATGCGAAAAGAACTAATTAGGCCATTTTATGAACACCTATACCAAACATTTATTTCTACGGACAATATTATCAACCGTTACAAAGTCGTGACTAGACTGAATATACCCTTGTGTATATTATATATACCGGGTATTTGTTTACACATTTTCAATTGTTTTAAAGTTAGAAATGTTTCAACTTGTGTATTTAGAATTAGAATTTAGAAATCACAATCGTTTGGCTCGTATTAGATAGTACTACATACACATAGTTCACACATTAAAAATAAAATGTCCTAAATACATTCTTAAATTCCCTAATTGAACAAAAACTTATCACGATATCGTCATCTGACCAAAAAAAAAAAAAATTCTAAAGAAATTCACATATTCTGTTATTTTTTTGTACATTTGAATGACGTTTGTAACCAGCGATTATTAATCACTCAACAAAGAATGTTTCTCTTCAATTAATCACTTAAGAAACAATAAAACTTATTCTAAATACTCGAAAATATTTTCTATAAAATGATTCTATTCTTTTAAAAAAACGTTTTCTATTATTTTATTATGACAGCAATACATTTCAGCTGTCAAATGTTAATCTACAATATCATAATGTACGAAAATACATAATAATTTCCCAAAAAAATAACCAAAAAATCGTGAGTACGAAAAAATCATAAATTAAAAAAAAATTATTAAGTAAATTTTTTAATTGTATAGATTAAGCAGTTAAAACAGCAGCCATACGATACAACATGGCTCAAAAAAACAGCGATCCAGGTTACATGGATGGTATTTCTGTAAAAATAGCTGAAAAATATAAACCACCGAAACGTATAATATTACCAACAAATACTCAACGTATCTCCGCGAATGATATCATTCAAGGGCCCTATTTCCATTATGATTTCTCGTTAGAACAAAGTGTTAAGTCGAAAATGTCCGAGTTACAACAAGCTAGAAGGGCAATAAAATTAGATAGAGCGAACAAAATATGTCAAGAACAAAATGTAAGGGATACAACAGATATAGATATACCGAATACGGATTCAGTATCGTATCCAAACGATATTAATGACGTAATCACGACATCTGAGACTGTGACAACAAAAACAATAACGGAAAGTAATAACGAATCAATATTGTTACCGACCCAAATGATTCTAAATACGGCACTCAATCATTGTGATGTACCGACACCTATAAACATATCCGATTTTGAGAATGACACTGCCAGCCCATTTGATAATATGGAATTAAAAACCATAAATGATCTGGCAGAGTTGGCGCAGGTACTACAACCGACATCGGTACAAGCGGTTTCCTCACCAAATTACACGACCACTAACATGTATTGCAATAATTTTAATATTAAACAGAATAGTGGCTATGATGGAACATGTTTACCCCAATACATTCCAATCAATGACAATCGGCCGCCTATAAATGGGTACTATAATACGGATTACTTAATTACATCACAAGGTGTACGAAATTCGGTACAATTAACGTTACATAATCAAAATTCATATAATCATTCATCGTATGTAAATGAATCTCATCATCCTGTTGTTTCCCTACCCCAGAGTACAACGTCAGAAGATACAACATCAAACAAATCTCGAAGTGTACCAGATATTATAAATTCATTGCAAAAACAATTAATGCAAACACGTATTGATGAAGCGAATGCTGCATTGAATATGCAACGGATACAGAGAGCATCACCTCCAGTACCACACGCTGTGTCTCGTGCAACTTCAGCATCCATAGTAGAACCTACTGACTCGTCACGATTATCGAATCCGTATACATCGTTAACACAACGACAACAGCAAATTTGTAAAGATGTCGCTATGATGGGCTTTCCATTAGATCGTGTGTCACGTGCATGTGTAGCTATCGGAGATGATCAGTCAAAGGTAAGTTTTGTGATCTTCAAAGTTTTATATTTTAGTGTTTTGTATTTATTTTCAATTATGATTTAAACATATTCTTGAAGAAAAAGCCGATTAAAAATGTCTGGAAGGTGTTATCTACAACTCTATACATGTGGTGCAAAAAAAATCGTGCCGCACTCTCTAAAAACTAATTCTAGATTCCCAAATATTCAGTTCTCGTGAAAGTTGTTAGTGTGTTTATAATAAACACTCTTATCCGAAGTATTTTTTTTGAAAATCAAATGAATAAGGCACAAATCAAATATATAGTTTTGCTGTCGATAGTACACATGGCCACAAAAGTAGCATACTTTTTTTAAAATTTTGTAGTTGCTTTATTCCGAATCATCCAGTTTCCGAAAAAATGTTTTAAACAAAATTTGTAGGTATTTTTATGACGAATAATTTTTATATCAGACATTTTGTCGAAAATCAAACGGATTCGGTACAATTCGACTGCAAAAATTAAAAAAAAAACACGCTACTTAAGCTAGTTGATAGTACCAAAGACATTTGCCAAGTTTCAAAAGAATATCTTGAAAGATATTGTGACTAAACTAGGATAAAAAACCAATTCTTGTATAGCACAATTCGGTTATCATTCTATATAAGAAGGATACTTCAAACTGGAAATCTTCCTTATTCTGAATTAGAAAAAGTCGATCACCCTTCCTAATGAGTTAAAATTCAACTGAAAACGAAAAATATTTCGCTTTAAAAAAAAAGAAAACTAATAATTCGCAATTATGAAGTTATGTGTTGTTACTACGCAAATGAATGCATATACAAGTAAAAGTTGTTTCCCTTGAAGTAAGGAATGTTTTTGTAAGGAGTATGTACATTTTTTTTCTGTCTAGTGTATAATTGAACGCATAAGAATATCGAATAATTATATTTAACTAGGCATATGCTAAGTGAACTGAATTTCCTCGGTATAGTTTGTTGAGTTACGAAAAACATTACGGTCGGTATTTCTGCTTGATGCGTATCGGTTTAAATTTCCCAGATAAGTTGTAAAATTTTGTTTTTGAAAAGTCAAATTCGTTATGTACAAAATCGGTTTAGTGGGTTTAGAAGGAGGCGGAAACGCAAAGTATTGAACATCTCTTCTAATATTACTTAAATGCAAAAATTTAAGTAATATTAGAAGAGATGTTCTACATTAATCACAATTAATCATCTGATCATTTTTTCAGTAATGATGCCATAGTACCTTGATTTGATATATGTTATGATTCCTTTTCTTAAATGTATCTACGGTATTTGGCTGTCTATAAGTAGATTAATTTGCACATTTTAGCGAATTTCCTGAAAGGAAATAGAGCTATTGGTCCCGTACCGAAGTCAAAATTTCGCAAAAATTTCTTCAAATGATCATCCTCCATCGATCCTACCTAGTAGATGTCAAAAATCACCATCTGTAAAATTTATATATATATATATATATATATATATATATATATATATATATATATATATATATACATATATATATATATATATATATATATATATATATATATATATATATATATATATATATATATATATATATATGTCTAATCACTAGCGGTCACAGTTTTCATTTTATCGGAATGAAATTTGGGTAATGGGTAAAATCGGACGAGGGGAAAGGGGGGTTTAGAGAGAGGGGAAAACACAAAATTTGACATATCTCCCTTAATATTCGAAAAATCGAAAAATTTATAAGAAGAAAGTTTTAGGTATTAAATTTTACTGTAGTTTTGTTTCTTATCATTTTTTCTGTTACACTAATATTTACAGAAATATTGACGGTTTAAGATTGAAAACTAAATTCCTCACTATCTCTGTACACATTAGAGTTTGAGCAAAAATGATAAGGTGATGAATTGTAGCAAACATGATTTTATACAACTTTATGCCTTACGCATTTTTTGATTGTTCTAATATTAAAAGAGATATTTTGTATTTTGTGTTTTCTTCTTTCATTATGCCCCCATTTCCCCTTCACGTATGACATTTATTAATAAAATTGGCATTGCAAATACTAAAATCTTATACGACATTTCATTTTGATCAGACTAAAATTGTGACCGCTAGAAATTGATTTATGTATTTTAAAGAAATTCGCTAAGTTGAAGCAGCTCCTGCGTAACGAATTTTTTTTTATATTGATATGGACATGTCTGCCAACTGTGGGTGGTGAGCAAATTATATTCATGGGGCATACACCGCATAGAAATATATACCAAGGGTAGTTGGATCAAATTGTAATACAAATTGACAAACTTCCAGCAATTTGAGGCTTCTTTGTTTCGTTATTTACGTGTTTTTTTGGTTAGACAAAATTTACCCGTCAAACAAAAACTACAATATTAGGTTCCTCTCTTTAAAGCAAAGTAACGATAACGTGCTGAATTTTTAATATGTTATTAATCAATAGTAAATACACATAATTAATATATTTGTAACAATAATTCGTAATATATTCGTTGTATCTTTCTTTAATTCACTCTATCTTTCTCGAACTGCTTGTAAAACCTTAGGGTTTTAAGTTACTAATTATATCTAACTTAGTTTTTTGCCAGGACATATGACTGATACTAAACAACTTAGATTGCGACGAAATTTTGCTTAGTAATTGCTGTTAGTTTGGATAATTTTCCTCTAAATTTAGTCGATTTAATAAAGTATAGTTGAAAATTTTTGTGATTTAATCTTGGGATTGTCATATTTTTAATTAATTTATGTATTCAAGTTGAACATAACGAATTATAATGTGTATTTAAACTCGATACATGATGGCATGCATTATTTCATATATAAATCCCCCAATTTTGCAACACTTGTGACAAGTGGGTATGTCCTGAAAGAAACATGTTGGACTTAGATGCTCAGAAGTAAATTTTATTTTAAATTGACTGCATTTCTTACTTTACTAGTGATTTAGTTGTTCTGAACACGACCAATAATGATATAATCCCTATCAAATTACCCCTTCAAATTTGATAATGTAAAATAAATCAAATACAAAAAAGTAATCTTACAAGTGATATACTTTCATTTGGTATTTTCTAGAATAATTATGACTCACTATTAGATAAAAAAAATAATTGGATAGCCAGTGACGCAATCTTAAAATAATTTATGCAATTAACTAAACAAATTTACTTACTTAATTTAAAAATAAAATTTTTGTCATTTTTCTGTTACAGTTAATTGAACATATGATAGTAATGTCGCAGCTATTAGATTTGGGATTCAGTGAAGAAAATATTACCAGAGCCCTCTTACAATGTGGTAACGATCGAGATAAAGCTTTGGACTATCTTGTCGCGTAAATTTAATATATAAATAAATAAATATATAGACTTATTACCTAAAATTTTTTCTAAAAAATCATTTATTATTCGAGGCTATTTAAATATTTGATATTTAAATGTATATTTAATAAATAAAAAAAAGAAGAAAAACCATTAAAATATGTATATATTGCTGTATTTATCAATTTGAAAAAAACTCTATTTTATAAGCTTCTAGTGTAAAGTTTTGTTACATAAATAAAACTTTATTTTGCAGGGTGATGTTTTCTTTATTGTTTTTTTTCATATTTTATGCCTTATGATAGGTCATTCAAACCTATACGTAACTAGGAATTTTTTTTGGAGAGGATTTCAGATAATTATCAGTAAAATAATTCATCTAGAGCACGGTAGTGCGTAAGGCCGAGTTTAAGGGGCACATCGGACTTCTCACTACAGTGCTATTACTTATGGAAATATTAGGAGTTGATTTGACCCCGAAATATCTTCTGAACGAAAAGAGCTTTTTATTATATGCAAAGTACATAGTATACATTATACATACACAAATAGTGTTTAATTAAAAAACGTTTAAAGACAAAATTTGTTCCTTATTACAAAGTAACAAAAATTTGTTATCAAGCTTTTTTTCCAAACCCAATGGTTCAAAAATTATAAGAAAATAAACAATTTATATTCAATTTTTACATCTATGTCTCAATTTTCATGATTTTTTCCAGATTTAGATCTATTTGGTGGTACAGATGGGGGATAGCCATCATTAAATCAATGATCCCGTTGATTTTACAACAATAATTTTTTTTTCTTGATCCAAAATATGTATCCATAGAAATATATACTTTTATAAAAATAACTATTCCCAAATCAGATACTACATATCGTTCTTGAATCTAGAGCACGGTAGTTCGACAGGCCGAGTTTAAGGAGTTTTTTGCCTTCGCGCTTACAGTACTATTATCGAAAAATCAGAGCCGATTTGACTCCGAAATATCTTCTGAACGAAAAGAGCTACGGTGCTGATTTTTCGAATATAAGCTATTTAGGGAATTATAAGAGAACAAGTTTTGCTTTTCGTTAAGAAATAAACGGTTAAAAAGTCATTTGCATTAAAAAGCGGGAACGCCTACAATTCTTGCCCATACATGATCATAATTCCAGGGCCTAGACCATAAGTCCTTAAAAGATGATATTTGGCATACAGTTAGGTATAGTGACTAAACCGAAAGGAAAATTATCAAACCACGAAATTTATATCGGGAAATGGAAAATTTTTGTTTTGATAAAATTAACAAGAAATATTGCTGCTCCATGATGGTCCACATTTTCTATATATATACTAAAAATCTAGCAACACACCACTTGTGAGATTTGTGCACGATTTTTTAAAACTTTGTTGCTCCACTTTCAGAAATGGTAGAAGGATGCGGTTTTTTGCCTTTACGCGGAATTTCTGAAACCTTAAATAAGAATCTTTAGGAAAATTTAATTTTCTCAACGGAACATATGGAAAACCAAAAATTAAATTTATGTGTTTAAGTTTAGGCTACTTCCAGATATTTGAGAAGGATGCGGTTTTTTTGCATTCGACGCGAAATATCTCAAAACCTAATTGTAGATAAAAAAAATTCAATTTTCCCAACGCAACATCCGAAAAAATGAAAAAAAACAAAAAAATTTTCTATATATATACTTAAAATTTAGCAACACACCACTTTTAAGAGGTGTGCGCGATTTTTTAAAACATTAAACTCGCTAAAATTTTTATATATGTATATATACAGTCTGTTTTCAAAAGCATTTCTAATAGTAAATAAATAAATAAAATATTAACTATAAAACCATACATACATACACATACTTACAAACATGTGACTGCTTCTGGTATGATGTAAATTGATGTTTGTTTGATGCCATTTAAGAGTGTTTTCAAAAGCATTTCTAATAGTAAATAAATAAATAAAATATTAACTATAAAACCATACATACATACACATACTTACAAACATGTGACTGCTTCTGGTATGATGTAAATTGATGTTTGTTTGATGCCATTTAAGAGTGTTTTCAAAAGCATTTCTAATAGTAAATAAATAAATAAAATATTTACTATAAAACCATACATACATACACATACTTACAAACATGTGACTGCTTCTGGTATGATGTAAATTGATGTTTGTTTGATGCCATTTAAGAGTGGGCATTTAGTGATGCCCACTTAATTTATAATATTATTATTCATTACGTATTCACACACACACTACACTCTACAGACTACAAAGTACCCCCAATATTTTTATATCTTTATGAAGCATTGTGTAATTATTATAGTAAATAATATTTAACATTGATTCTCTATTATATATATATATATATATATATATATATATATATATATATATATATATATATATATATATATATATATATATATACCTTTCAAAAAGTAGTGATATCCGATCAAAAACATAAATGTAAAACAGGGCTGAGTTTTCGGGGAGATACTTCATATAATAGTTGCTCCTTAAAAAGTGATGATATCCCAATTAAAGAGCCGAGCTATTTATAAAGTAAATAGCGAAAACTAAAATGTAAGACTGTAAGTGCAAAGTAAAATGAAAAAAAAAATTTGGTTGAAAAAATTTATTTCGTAAGTTTTCTCTTAGTATGTTTTTAAAATTTTATAATTTTATAAAAATTTAGTTTTTGCTATTTACTTTATAAACAGCTCGGCTCTTGAATTGGGATATCATCACTTTTTAAGGAGCAACTATGATTACTCTTGTTGATTTTACCAAAGATACATATACATATATGTATTCTTTGATTTTACCTTTGATAGATAGTTTTTGAAATTTTTTCTGATAGAGGACATAGGAAATCCTATAGGAAAAAATTATGTATACTATATTTATACAATTTCATTAATGGGAATGAAAAATGTAATATTAATTGCTTTGATCAACCTTTATATACTATAGAAAGGGAAATTTGTGAAAATATTATTTGCATGTATTTAGAAACAGTACTATTTATTTATTGAAATAAAGCCTATGCTTATTTGTGGGCTAATAATAGTGTAAGACCTTCGAAAGTGATTGGTAGTTATTTCATTTTCATTAATAATGCGATTTCTAATTAGTTGAATTATCTTTTACCAACTTTTACTTGGAAAAAAATAAAAGTAAAGAATAATATGGAATGCTTTGTTTTGTTGCTAGTTTTAAGAGACGTTCATAGATGGCAGGGTAGCACACTTTAAAAAAATAATGTTTTAGGCATATATTATAGTCTCTGGTAATAAATATATGGTTTTAGGTTGTTAGCTTCTTGTTATTATTTAAGGTGCAAAAATGGTGGCCACAATTTTTATTATAATGGTCATGAAGAATAGATATATTAGGAGAGCGAACGTAATGTTAAAAAAAACGGTCAAGAATTGGTGTAACTATCTTTTATCAGTAGAGGTCACTGGTCTCAGTGTCGTACGAAATTTAAATGTTTAAATGTAGGCGCCAAAAAATCACTTTCATTCAGTTAATAAGAAGTCTTAGTTTTATAGATAATAAAAAATTGTTTTCGATTATCAAGTAATAATTAAATAAATATTAATAATAGAGAATTCTTAATAATTGCAATAAATTATAAGATGAAGAATCATAGTGATAATTTTGCAATAATAATAATATACAATATATGTTTACAATAACTGACATATATTAGATAAAGAAAGAAGATGATGAAATCGGTAATTACAGACCATATTCCTTTCGTAAATGCAGACACGCATTCCTAACCTTAAACAACCTTTCACTCATAGATATATAACAGTATATCTATGCTTTCCCTGTACAACATCGTCCCATTTTTTCACATTTATAAAATTAAACAATTTTTATACTTACAATTTTTATTTGTAAGATGTGATAACCGTTGATTTTAATATGTAATAATAATAATAATTCCGTACGGGTAGATTCGCACTGCCGCTAGTGGCGAAAATAATAATTATGATCTCTACACGTTTTTGAGGACACAAAAACAGACGAATTGCCTATGTCGTTCAATCTCCTAATATATCTATTCTTCATGATAATGGTCATGAAGAATAGATATATAATGGTCATAAAAGTTCGTTAATAGCACGTAGACTATATAAAAGGAGAACAATCGTAATGTTAAACTGTATTATACTATGTCTATGGTTAAACTCATAGACATGTATATACTATGTCTATGGTTAAACTCGTAGCATTAAAACTGGATACAGACTATAGACGGCGTCATTGTCGCGGAGGTTCCCTCGAATTTAAATTTGTAAATAAAACATAAAGTAGATATTATATAATTGTAAAAATATATCACATAACAATTGGTCTTTATTTAATTTACTATTAAAAATATTTAATTTTTTCCGTTCTGATTTTCTACCACTCTTACAACCTATAACTGCATAACACAAATAACTCATTAAAAATATTATAAATTTAATAAAAAATAAAAAATAAATTAATTAAATTTTTTATTATAACCTCCATAATATATATTTATTTATTTATATCGATTTCTATTTATATATTGTTTATAATGTCTTCGTGGATAATAGGAATAATTCTCCAAGTGAAAAGTGGGGTTTAGAGGTATGTAAAATATACACAAATATGTTCGATTTTACGATGTAAAAAGTCATCAATTGTTAACTTAATTTCACATTAATTATAATTCCTTCCTCTGGGTAAATTCGCTTAGTCTGCAGCAACTCCAACGTGTCTATTTTTTTAGATTTTCAATTTAAAGGTTGAAAACAGCTATCGTGAAATAAAACTAGTTGACCCCGCAAACTTCGTACTGCCTTAGAATCAATATCATCAAAAAAGCCGTTCCATAGAAAATATATGAGAAAATGAATTTTCTTCATAAATTATTTTTTCGTGAATTTTTCCGATGTTTTAATACTTATTCTGCTATTCGGTGCGGAGACAAATCCAACAAATCAAAGTTCATAAAAATCGGTCCACCCGTTTTTGAGTTATAAATGGTGTTTAAACTAACCCGACTTTGTTTTATACAGGTGGCGCATAAGTAACGTTATGATTTATTTAATGAATAACTTTTTTTTTCTGATTTTATTTAACGTTGGCATTTATTAAAATTTAGATTACTGTTTGGAATTATGTTCACATTATGTTTTGAAGATAATATCTTTCAAATGGTGCCCATTGTTTGCATCGACCTGACGTGCTCTTCCAGAGCATTTTCCATAACTTGTCTTAGAATTTCAGGTCCCAGCGCCCTCACTTCTTCTCGGATATTGGCCTTAAGCTCTTGGATGGTTCTTGGCTTATTGTCATACACCTTACCCTTTAGGTAGCTCTAAAGAAAAAAATCGGGAGCCGTTAAATCGGGCGAACGCGGTGGCCAGTTAAAATCAGAAAAACACGATATTATTCGATCGCCAAAAATTTCGCGCAGAAGATAGTTGGACGAGCTGTGTGAGCTGTGGCTCCATTTTGTTGGAACCAAAAGTCTGGCTGAAGGTTTAACAATTGAATTATTGTCTGGAAAATTAATTTTGGGTTTTTAAAACGATAAAAATATCTGGCAACGATAAAAATATCTGGCAATAATAGATTCACGTGTCAAAAAGTTCAATTAAAATAATTAAAAACAAAGAAACCTTCATAAAATTATTTGAAATATTGATATTTTACCTGTACAGGTAGGATGCGCACTGATGAACGCAACCCCTACCACCAGTCAGGTAGCTCGTATGACGTCCGGGAGAGTGAGAGAGATAGCATATCTAAAAACTGGCCTACCAAAAATTCTCTCTTGAAAACGTTGCTAGCTCTTAGACTAATATATATAGATATTGAATTTATTTTTTCTTCAGCCAAATACTCGTCATTCAAAAACGGAGGAGTAACAGTGGAATATCATTAAGTATATCGAGAGATTTTTTTATATCAAGGAGTCCCTTGTCTGACATTACTTTTTCACCAGGTTCCAGAAGTTTTTGATTCAGATGTTTTAAATTTATTCGTAGTTAGTGATCGACAATTACATAGTCGATCAACTACGTTTCGATTGATGTAAACTTAAAACATTTAAATAACTTTATTATATTTTTTTATCAGGTATATAAATAATAATCATAATAATTTAATAATAACTTAGTCAAGTTAGACGAATAACTTGAGCTTTTTTAATACTTTTTTATTACTATCTTGCTCAAATTTACACTCTTCAACATTTTACACAAGTTTCTGTTTACTTAACTTTAACATAAATTAACCTTTTTTTCAAATGGCAGTCATAAATCGGGGACAATTTTTTTTTGAAAACCACTTTTAATAATAATAACAGACATTGTTTAATAAATTTTAATAATAACATTATATATACCATTTAGTTTATTAACCCGACTTCAAAAAGGAGGATGGTTCTCAATTCGTCTGTATTTTTTTTTTTTTTTAATGTTTGTTACCTCAGAACTCCGTCATTTATTAACCGATTTTGAATTTTTTTTTTGTTTTAAAGAGATTGATTTCCGATTGGTCCCATTGTCACCAAATCGCATTCTGATGAAGAGATCCCCTGGAAATCGAGGAAAATCCTCATTTTATATGTGATAACCGATTTCTGCGAAATTTTTTTTTTTTTTTTTTTGAAAGGATATACTCATTCATAATGGGAAAATAAGAAAATTTTTTTAAAAACCGACTTCAAAAAAATTGTTATAAATTGTTATAAAAAAATGCACTAAAAATTAAAAAAAAAAAAAACGGATAAAAAAAAATCTGTTATAAAAAAATGCACTAAAAATTAGTTGGTCGTTTAGTAGGTCTACCCATATTTAGACAAATAAAATCAGTTATAGAACTTCAAAGTCACTAAAAAGCGAGAAATAAAACCTATTTTGACAAAATGGAAACCTCAATTTTAGTTCACCTAAGCAAAAATTTTTAAATATATATGTACAATTATTGTTATTTTTGGAGGCGGTGTTATTCAAAAGTTATGTGAATTTCTCTATGATGACACCGTCTCCAAAAATAACAATAATTGTACATATATAGTTAAAAATTTTTGCTTAGGTGAACTAAAATTGACACAAGAATATGCAATTATTTTTTTACATTTTAGTGCATTTTTTGTTATAGAATATTTGATTTTTGAAGTCGGGTTTCCATTTTGTCAAAATAGGTTTTATATAGCACCAAGTTTTAAATTCTCACAAAAGAAATGCTAATGGCAGATGTTGATATGCACTAAAAATTCAATTTTCTGTTTTAAGTTAATATATCACTCTTCAAATTGGTTCTTTGATGTGGCAAATGCTGATATATGTCAAATATATAATTTATGAAATATATGTAAATATATATAGGTATATACATGTATATACATGTATATTTATAAATATAAATACATACCAATTTTAAGAGTGACATATTAACTTAAAAACAGAAAATTGCATTTTTTCGACTTATCAACATCTACTATAACGCCACAGAAATAATATAATGAATATGAGACTGATTCCATAATGTATGAAAATATAATCTCAAGTCATATAAAACAAATCGTCATAAATTAGATAAAAGTCATATAATTATTATTTTAATATTCTTCAAAAACTGTGTTTTGTTAAAGGCCATTATACACTACTGTGAACATGTTCTTCTTGTTGATAAGTTCAAAGAAGAGTGAACTAGCCAGTGTCCTACTAACAAACAACGACGTATACATTACTGGTCATCATATTATTCACATTAAGTATAAATCATATCATGAATAAAATATTATTTAATATCAAATACTTTTTATAATCAGTAACCGAAATTAGTTATTGATTAGTGAAAATGACCAAAGCGATTTTAAATCCTTCTGTATATAAAATCATTTACTACTGTAGTAAAATGAGTCTTTTGGACTTACGCGTAAAATTAATGAATTTGTAAGCTTGATTTATTGCATAAACTGTTTCGATTTAGTAAAGTTTATTCAATAAAATTAATTTACATAAATTCGTGTACTAGAATACAATTTTTATAAAATTAATTTAAGCACGAGCAGGGGAGTCGCAACGTTCTTGGGGGTGCCCTGGTAGAAAAAATTCTTGGCGACCCCTCCTGTAGAAAATTGAGTTCTAAAAACGTCCGAATTTACTCTGTAGCAGTGCGCATATATTTATTTATAGTACAATCAATAGAGAATATTGCGCTGCACTAAATTACAGGTGTTATTTAAAAAAAAATTAGGTTAAGTATCACATACTGAATGTAAATTGCTATAGGTACAGAATGCCAATTCAATACAAATATAAAATATCTCTTATGGTTTTGCAATAAATTCAATATTTTTTGACATATGAAGTTTTTTAAGCTCAAGAAATCATGATTTCGGTTTCTAATTATAAAGCCTCAAGACATTTTATGTTTGTATGGAGTCAAATAATAAAATTTGTTCCGTCCAAAAATTCAATTGGTTTGCAAATGGATCGATAATTTCGTTTAAGAAATAATATACGGCAGCACCAATTTGACCCCTGCGAACATGCAATCTTATAATCACTGCTACATATAATGAAAACGGATAATACATATAATAGATAATTAATAATTTGTGATAATAGCTATAATGGAAACTATGTAGATACCAAAAATATATAAAAAGAATGGGCTACAAAAAGTATATATATATATATATATATATATATATATATATATATATATATATATATATACTAATAGTACAGTTAATAGAGAAGTCTGTTACTCTTTTCCGCATTGCACTCAGAAGTTATTTTTTTCAACTTAGGTTCAGTATCACGTACTGAATGTAAATGAACAAAATCCTTACAAATTTCGACCCCGGAAGTGCCACCATTTTGAGAAAAACTGTATCGGCCTATATCTCCATTACCGTGCACTTTAGGTCAAAAATGGTTATAACCATTCTTGTACATAATTGAATTTCCTATTTTTTTTGTTTATTAATTTTTTTGTATCGCTTACCGTTTACGACTGATACGACTATTACTATTTATTTATTGACTTTTTGACCGATATCTCTTCTAATAGTTGTTTACAAAGAAAATTATTTATTGTTAATTATGTCACTATCAAACCAAATAAGGAGAAACACAAAACTCAAAATATTCGAGACCAATGTAAAATCAGTTCTTTTGTATGGTTGCCAGACGTGGAAGTGAAAAAAACTAACGGCCACACCTTAAGAAGGCCATTTAATACCATCAACAGACAAGCCCTAGGCTGGAACCCTCAAGGAACCAGAAAACGTGGAAGACCCAAGATAACCTGGAAGAGGTCAATCAAGAAAGAGATAGTAGAAGAAGGAAAAACCTGGAGAGAAATAAATCACGTCCCCCAAAAGAATACAGGAATTAATATAATATATATATACGAATCTTACGGTTAGGGGCCAATTTAAAATCGTTTAACGCATTCTAGTAATTTTTTCCCATTCAATGCTCATTTTCGGCTATTGACCATAAAGTATTAGTGTATATTGAATACCCTACTTGTATAATGTATAAAATATTATACATTTATTATTTTATATGATTTCGTAACATTTGTTTGTGGCCTGAATATTTAGTAATGATCATCATTTTACACTTTTACAGGACAAGGTCAGTAACAGCAAGATTATTATATAAAAATAAAACTGACCAGTGACTTTAAACACTATAGGCCAGGTACACACACACCGTTGTTGGTGTTTGATGTTGTATAGGTCAAAGGTGTTCTTTGTCTAAGAGAAATAATTTTATATTATTATTAATGTATCAATTTAATAAAATTTATGTAAATTTTAGTGTATGTATTCATTAACAAAATAATCATTTACCTTCACGAAAAAAAAAAACAACATAAAATAAGATAACAAAAATATTTTATGTTTGGAATTTACTCTATCTATTAGTATTATTACATAATGATATTTGGTTTTAATCTTGGATTTTGTTCTTAATTATTTGAAATATTGAAGACACGCATATCCTACATATAATTTTCATAGGCCTTTATGTATGCAGTGCGGTTCCTTATGCCCAAAAAGGGTTCCAAATTTAAGCATACATTAGAGCCGCCAACCGGCGTGAACTAAATATAAAGTCACCCATAAACTCTTTATATTATCGAATGATAATTAGTGAGAACTCTAGGTTTTTGAAATAAAATTTCAAATTCGCCCCCTTTACCTAGATCAGTTTTTTTTAAAATTATAAATACGTATTTCGACTACAATGTAGTCATCATCAGTATAAATTAGTTAGTCGTAATTTACTCTTTGACAATTAGAAATAGATAGAAAGTCGAGATCAAAAGACAAAAATAAAAATAAATAGAAAATTAACTAAATTGAAATATACTAAATTTAAAATATAAAAAATTTTAAATTATATTGAAATAACTCTTGTTAAAATTTCTTTCATTCACATTTATTCCTGTTACCTTACTCTTATTAAAATTACTCTTATATTGTCTCAGGATATGTTACTCGTCGCTAATTTGGTGACAATTTCACATTGTGATTTCACATTTGGTGAAATTGATGAAGGGATCCCCCTGAAATCGAGGAAAACCCTCATTTTATATGTGATAACCGATTTCTGCGAAATTTTTTTTCTTTTTTGAAAGGATATACTCATTCATAATGGGAAAATAAGAAAAAATTTTTAAAAACCGACTTCAAAAAAATTTTTTACAAAAAAAAAAACCGACCGAAAAAACAAAATTTTTACAAAAAAAAAACAAAATGCTTTGAAAAAAAGTTGAAAATCTGTTATGAAAAAATGCACTAAAAATTAAAAAAAAAAAAAACGGATAAAAAAAAAATGTGTTATAAAAAAATGCACTAAAAATTTGTTGGTCGTTTAGTAGTAGGTCTACCCATATTTAGACAAATAAAATCAGTTATAGAACTTCAAAGTCACTAAAAAGCGAGAAATAAAACCTATTTTGACAAAATGGAAACCCGACTTCAAAATTCAAATATTCTATAACAAAAAATGCACTAAAAAGTAAAAAAATAATTGCATATTCTTGTGCCAATTTTAGTTCACCTAAGCAAAAAAATTTAAATATATATGTACAATTATTGTTATTTTTGGAGGCGGTGTCAGCATAGAGAAATTCACATAACTTTTGGACACCGCCTCCAAAAATAACAATAATTGTACATATATATTTAAAATTTTTTGCTTAGGTGAACTAAAATTGGCACAAGAATATGCAATTATTTTTTTACTTTTTAGTGCATTTTTTGTTATAGAATATTTGATTTTTGAAGTCGGGTTTCCATTTAGTCAAAATATGGTTTATGTCGTAAAAATGACAATGCTATTCTCATATCGTCTTCTACATTTAACAGTCAATTTTTTTAAAAAGTTTTAAAGTCTGTTAATACTTTACTATATACATTTCTAAAATTTGGTGGCACACTTTAAGAGTTTGGCGGCACACAAAAGTGCCGCGACACAGTGGTTGAGATCACTACTAACATCTATACTAAAGATGCCACGAATATTCGGCTAACATTCGGTCGCTTATTTTAATGTTCGGTATTCGTCCGAATTTTGAAGCATATTCGACCGAATACCTAATCATAAAAAACGCACATATTACTCAAAAATGTATCTCTTTCAATAACAAATTATTACCTTCATACTTAAAATCTATATTCGGTGCTTCGGCCAAGAGTGAGACCGAATATTTGGTATTCGGCCAAATCATTATTCGTGGCATCTCTAACCATACATCTATGCGCCATTCTGGGTACTTATAAAAATGGTATCTAGCTCTTTAATTTGGCTTCATATGACATAATTATCTAATCTCTACCATCCATCTTTGGATATAAAACACCCACATAATTTTGCAACAATGTATATACATTGCAACAATAAAACGATAAACAATAATATCAACACATAAATTACACAAAAATTTTACTTTCTACACGGCCTTGACCTATTATTTTTACTTATCAATTATGATTGTTTTTGTTTTTTTTTTATTCAATCCTTTGAGTATTTCTTTTTGATACATCGTTCGCTATCTACAATAAATGGTTGGCTTTGTTGTTTTCTGCTGTCTGTTGGTATGGTTGTTGGGTTCCCCACTTTTAAAAATACAATATTTGAAAAGTGAATAAGAACTCTCCATCCATACCTAATGATGATGGCTGGCCTGGCTTGGCAATGCTAAAAACTTAAAATATTAATGCAGAAATACTACTATTGCCAGTGTATACACATATCACTTTCAGTTTCAATGGAGAGTTCATAGCTCTCACAATATTCTTTATTTCTTTATTTCATACAAATGTAAATATTATTTTATAATTCTTTTATTTGATTTGTTAGTTTTTAAATCTCTCCAAGTGTACTTTTTAAAACCGCAAACATCTTCTTCTTTTATTAAAACAACAACAGTGCAGTGGAATTTATTGATTTTTCTTAATTTAAATTTTGTGTCTTTCTTTTTCTTTTAAATGCATTAAGTGTTTTTAAAATTTTTGAATTTAAATACAATAAAGTTTTTGCGCATGATCAAATAAAACGTTTAAAAGATGTAAACATTAAAAAATAAACAAATTGATTTCTTTTTGAGTAATAAAAATTTTTTGTTTTTCGATGTAAATTGTTTTACATCGAAATTATTTGATAGAATTGTAGTTTTGTGTGAGATTTTTGTAGAATTCTTTAATAATTAATGGCAGTGCAGTGAACCTGAATAAATAATTGATTTTAATTGTATTACAATTTTTTTTCCTCGACTGGATATACCATTAAAGGATTTTTTAATTATATTTACTTCATGAACAGGTAATAGTAATTAATTTTTTTTTTCATTTCCGCTTTTATTTTAAAATTCAATGTTTTAACACAGTGGATTATGTCAATATCAATTATATTGAATTAAACATTTTTAATTATTTACAAAAATAAAACATTTAATGTGAATTAAACAGAGAGAATTGTGGAATAGAAATTTGTCATTTATTTAGAGTGCTTTGAGAGAAGGTGTTTATTATTCTCTAGTATTGATTTATTATCTTAGACCAGGGGTTTTCAAACTTTTAACATATAAAGATTATTAAAATCAATCAAAGAAAACTCAAGTGTTGCCCCAATTCCTAGATCAATTATTTATATTTTATAAATACGTATTTCGATTACAAAGTAGTCATCATCAGCATGAATTTGCTAATCGTAACTATCTCCGGGATATGGAATCGAAGATATGTGTCTGACGTGAGACATGATTAGCTAATTCATACTGATGTAGACTCTACTTTGTAGTCGAAATGCTTATTTATAAAATACAAATAATTGATCTAGGAATTGGGACAAAACTTAAATTTAAGCTTTTGACACTTTGTTTATTTTGAAAGGAAACAATTTATATTTACAAAAGTATATAGACTTAATGCCATGCGAATACACGAATTTGACTAAATTTTAATTTTTAATCAATAAAATAACTCAGGCTAACTTGTGAATTAAGTATTATTCCCGAAGGAAACAAACCTTCGTTAGACGCCGATATGAAGAATGTATCAGCAAGACGTACTGCGTCGAATTGGACGTAAGGGGCTCGGCTGAAGTTATGACTTTAAAGTTTAAGGGTCCGTCGCCCTCCAAACCAAATGATAATAATTTCAAAGACGTACATTTTTATATTATATGTTCCAATTAGTAATAACTGAAGCTAGCCAATTATCCTTTTTTTTTTAAAAACGATGAATTTCAGCTAGATTGTCAATAAATCGTTCGTAAAAGCTGCTATCCTCGTTATCCTTGATAAGATCTAATTCTATGCTTAGCATAATCAATCTAGCAAATCGTGACCCTGTAGAGAACGAAGCCTCGTTTAATGCCTCGTTTTATTTTGTATATATGAACAGTGAATTTGTCTATGTGTTGTATATGGGTGTTTATGTATTTGTTCTATAAAAAAATCAAACCGGTTTTTTGTCCTGATTATATAAGACAGAGTTGGAACGGCCGCAATAATCTTTATATCGTTTAGATGGATAATGATAATTAAAGTTACAATCTTATAGAAAGTGTTTTTTACATGGTAGTTTTAATTTAACATAGTTAAAGTATAAAATGATAAATTCTATGATATGTGATTGGATAGTTACAATAGCAAATCACATTTGTTTTATTAACGAGGATCATTACCCAAACTAAGTAAAATTTTCGTCCATACAAATATTCTTTGGACTTTTTATACCCGGTATCTAATATATAACAGGGTAGGAATATTAACTTTAGTCCTTTTTTTGTAATGGTTGAAATTATTGATAACAGAAATAATTTTTGGGATAAGTGTTTATAAAATGACCTAATTAGCCAATTTTCTCATATGTGTCTACCCGCCCGCCCGTCTGTCAACATGCTAACTCAAAAAGAAAAAAAGATATCGATTTGAAATTTTGTATGTGTTTTCTTGAACTAAAAAGTAAGGTCAAGTTCCTGAGTGGGCAAAATCGTACCAAATTGGGCGAAATAGTCAAAACTGCCTATCTTTGAATCTGTAAGAGATAGAATAAAAATTTAAACACAAAAAATGTTTTTTTTTAGTAAATAACTTTTGTTTGAAATTTTTTTTTCATAAATTCAGTATATATCGGGTATTTAAGTAATTAACTAAGTTGGTTGTTATTTTCATTTTTTTTACTACTAAATTATTAAACTTTTGTGTTTTAAGTAAAAAAATAAACATTGCAAAAAGTAATGATATCCGACCAAAAACCAATGAACCACTAAATGAAACACTAGACCACTAGATTAAACACTTTTATAAATTTCTTTATTCAGTGTTCGTGTCAGGACAACCTTAAGCAAAGTGAATTTATGAGTGAACTATCTTAAAAACTGCTGTATAAAATGAATATGAATATATTAGTTAAGAGATAATAATTGTAATTGCACATATGATCGATTCAATATGTGTGCAATATGATTTAATACTTTCACTATCCTGAACTTTTATTTTGAGTAAAAAATATTATTTAATAAAAAAATATAATAATATATTTGAATGACAAAAAAAATTAACATTATGTTAATTATTTATGTTATTAAATTTTTCATTAACTTGAATGCTGATGTAGAGGTATGTGAATCAGTATTATTGCAACAATTGTATTCGTTCTTCTTACACTTTAATGAGCATTGTATATGTAATGTATTTTGATAAACATCATGATACATGTACTTACTTATCTACTTACAAAGTATCTCAAAATTTTTTTTACTTATGGTATTTTTTGGCAGAACGTAGACCTGCCATTGATCGCATTGGCCGCTGACCGCTTCAGCACCCGCGAGCAAAACTAATAATGTCGCTAACTCCTCTATCCTGTTTTTCTTGACTATGCTTCTAGAAAAGAATTTGAGTTTGGTTAGATAGTTATGGAAGTGTAATAAAAAAACAACTTTAATTAATAATAAATTTTTTTTAAAGTCTACAATAAAACTTAGATGTAAGTCAATCCGGCTCATTGTCAAAAACCGGAAAGAGATAAACTTCCTGGTTGGGGGCGTACCGGTCACTGCAGGCTCAAGAGGCATCTATTACTCATGCGCTTAGAGGAGAGTGCGATCTATCCGGATTGTGATGGGGCTGATGATATGCCCTTCTACCTTCTAGATAGTCCTTTCAAAGCCAGTATGAGGTATCTGGCCTTCGGCTCAACCGAAATGGAAGAATCTTAGGTAAAACAACTAGTGGAGCTCTGTCCTGTCATATGCATAGAAGAGAGGTCGGTTCGATAACGAACACAGGACTAGAGGAAACGAGCCATATGATATTCCCCTCCATATATCTAAATGGAGGGGAAGTTAAAAAAAGCTTAGAAAGGCTTACTTGTCAGGCTTCGGCCTTTCATGTACTACTACTTTCTTGCTTTTATACTTGCGAAATCCGCTATTATTTGTCTAGTATCCAAACTATCAATTATTTCGGATTCTATCGAAATAATGGATTAATTACTCAGTTTTGGTTGATGCACAGTTGACCTAAAATAGTTCTTAATCAATTTTAACTTAGAAAAAGATCTTTCTCCGGATGTAACTGTTACTGGTTTAGTAAGAAATATTCCTAATGCTATTGATGTGTTTGGAAAAGTTGTCTTTAAATTATTTGGGTCAATATATTGTCAAGTGGGTCAAAAGTGTAAGTAGATCACTAGACTGATTTTCTACAAAATACAGCTTCAAAGCTTTTATTATACAAATCAATATCGTCATTGCCAGGTTCATTCCTTGAACCGTCTTTGAGTTTCACTGATGTAAATCTTTACAATGTTCACCAATTCTTCTTTGAGGTTAGGTACCAAATAATGTACTACTGAAAATGTCAAACACGTTCTCTAAAGTTTTTAACTCTTCAAATGTATCTTTTAAGGAAGTTAACGTCTGATTTAGAAGTCTAAAATAAAATTCTACTTTTTTGAAATTAATTTTAGGATCTAATATAAATTTATCGCGTTGTTCATACTGAAATTGTGGTTCGTTTTACTTCTTAGACGAAGTGCATTTATTGGTGGGAATTTTGTTTCAGCATTTAGTTTTTGTGCCACTTCGGTAGCTTTTTGTAAAATAGTTTCAAAGTGTGTGATTATTTGTGAACTTATCGATTATTACTTGAATAAATTATTTAGCAAATTATGTGAATGAGCTCGATTTCTGTGATTTCTGTGTTTGCCGCCCCCTTGACGGTACCACTTGTATGCGGTGCAGACCCTGCTGAACGAGGTTAATCTATAATAAACGAGTTAGTATTTATGATCATATCAGTCCAAGTGGCCGAGCGGTCTAAGGCGTTATGTCTGCGCAGTATGCCTACTTGGAAACTGGGAGGTTATGGGTTCTAACCCCGACATCGGCAGTTTGTCAATTAAAAGAAAAAAAAAGAGGCGGTTAATTGAGTAAACTGTCGGCGTATGGACAAGAACGAAGTAATCGGCTATACTTGAGAAGGTTTTCTGCAGTTTACTTCACGAACTCCAGATGAATTTCGGCATAGTTCCTACCATAGTTGGCTGCAGCCGCATATCCTACCAATTCCTAGTCTAGAAACAAAAATTCCTTCCACTCCACTTACATCCTTAGGCATCACAATGGACCTTATGGTCGAAGTATAGCCCGTTCAGGTCAGCCTCTACAATCTATCTATCTATCTAGTCTGTATGATCCGTGGTGTAACGGTAGCACACTGGGCTAGAGATTCAGGGTTGGATACCTGGTGGATAAGTTAATTTTTTCATATCAATATTAATTCAGCAACTGTTCTTTGAAACATTTTTTTCTAAAATATTTATATAATGTTTTAGTAATTTTAGGATACCCGTTGATGTATTGTTATAGAAAGTTATAGAAATTATCATCACATCATCAGTTTTAGTTTAAATATCTAGCATTTTTTGTTCATCATGATCCGATTGTTGTATAATGATCCTTCTTTTGTTTGGAACTTTTTTATACTCACTGATTGTACCCTGTATATATGATATATACAAGGGTATATTAAGTTTAGTTTTATATCCGGTATATATAATATATACAAGGTATAAAGGTGCTGTATATTATATATAGATATGATTTTATAATCAAGAGTAATTAAAAATAGTTGAGCTGAAATTGTGGCAAAAAATGATTCAATTTTGTGGCAAAAAATGATTAAAAAAAAATTATTTTAAAAAATGGGTCATTTTTTGTGTCTTATAACTTTTATTCTATCTCTTACGATTTCAAAGATAGATATTTTCTTTTCTAGCGGAGAAATGTTTGTCACAATATTTCAGAACGTTATCTCTTTCTGTTTTTGGGGTATCGTCTTTACGGACACACTCGCGGACGATTGTATATGTGGAAATATTCTAGTTAGGTCATTTTATCAACACCTGAACCAAACATCTATTTCTGTAATCCATATTTCCAATCGATACAAAATCGGATCTAAACTTATATACATACAGGATATACTAAACTATTTATCCTACTCTTAGGCAAGGTGAAAACCTCGCATTCGTGAAAAAAATTTTCCTATTCAACTTTTTTTTGCATATTTACGGATGACCGATTGACCGAATATTTTGACCCGAATGAAGTATTTTTGATCGTTTTAATCAACAAAGGTTTCATGTCTTGTAAAGTTGACCATTTCCGAATTATAATCAAATTAATGTTTAAAAAACGCAAAAACGATAGTTTTCAAGGGTTATAAAGAATATTAAAAAATCATATTTTTGTGTTTACCAAAATTCTTAAATAATCTCTCAAAACATCCCTCAATAAAATACTGAAGATTAATTAAATATTATTTCATTCACTTGCATTTTTAATTGTCAAATAGACGCATGCTGCTGATTTGACTATAGACTATCTAATGTATTCAAGGCGCTTCTCTTTTTTACCGACGAAAAGAAGGAGGTACTCAATTCAACCTGTATATTTATTTTATTTATTTTTATGTATGATCACGCATAGCTTTTTACAGAGTAGTCCGACTTTGATAATTTTTTTTTGATGGATAGGAATTAATCAAAGTTGGTCCCATATACATTTGAAAAATTTCAAATTTTAGCCACAAAAAAAAAAAACTTCCACTAAAGACTTCCCAGCGCTTCCACTAAAGAACAAATATCATAATTGCTGTATATTGTCTGTGTGTAAACACTTTGAAAGCACTCAATATCGTTATATATATATATTATATATATATATATATATATATATATATATATACATATATGTATATATATATATGTATGACCACGCATGAATTTTTACAGTGTAGTCCGATTTCAATAATTCCTTTTTTATTGGATAGGGTATACTTCGAAGTTGGTACCATAAAATTTGAAAAAAAAAATTTCGTGCCTAAGGGTAGAAAAATAGAGAAAAATGGATTGTTTACCCACTGAATTGTCATCTGTGAACCGATTCTGTTAAAACTTACACACGTATGTAGTTCTAATGACACTATAACATGTACGAAAAAAGAAAGGCACTGAAAAGTGAAAAAAAAACTTTATAACATAAAGTAGAACCGACGAAAGAAGAATGGAACTGAAAAACCAAAAAAAATAAGTCAATTTAAATTCCTAAATAATTTTGAGTTGGCGCCAAAAAATATCCATCAAAATGGGTGAAGGGTGAATCTGATTTTCGGTTAAAAGTAAATATTACAAAATATTACATTTTGTAATAGTTTGTTTGTTTGGCACCGACTCAAAATTATTTAGGTATTTACATTGACTTATTTTTTTCGATTTTTCAGTTCCTTTCTTTTTTCGAAGGTTTAATTTTTTGTATAAAAGTTTTTTTTTTTGCTTTTCAGTTACTTTCTTCTTTCGTCGGTTCTATTTTTTGTTAAAAAGTTTTTATTTAGCGTCTAATTGACAATTAAATAACAAAGCTTTAGAATGAAAAAGTAATTTATAATTACTCTTGAGACCTTTTATGTTTAAAATGATTCAAAATACCTAAAAAACACCATTCAGGTCAAAATATTGGGACCAGATTATCGGACCAGGGAAAATTCTTGATCTTTATTCAAGAGCATGTCTCAAACGTAAATATGCAAAAAAAAATCAAATGGGAAATTTACGAGTACGAAGTTGTCACTTTGTCTATATTTGTAAAACAAGGCTTGATATTTTTGCATATAAATCAATTATAAAAGTTTCAGGGGGGGGGGGTTACTGGGGTCTTGAATTAATTATTTAATGTTACAGTTCGAGTTTTAATGCATTATTCTTATGGAGAAATCCATGAGCATCGACATATTTTGATAATTTTCACTAGGAATAAAATAAAAAGAATGAAAAAAAACTGCGCAATAGGAAATAAAAAAAATTCGTTACGCTGAAGCTGCTTCAACTTAGCGAATTTCCTTAAAATACATAAATCACTTTCTAGTGGTCATAATTTTTGTCTGATCAAAATGAAATATCGTATATGATTTTAGTATTTGCAAGGCCAATTTTATTTATAAATGTCATACGTGAAGGGGAAATGGGTGCATAAAGAAAGAAGAAATCACAAAATATAAAATATCTCTCTTAATATTAGAATAATCGAAAAATGCGTAAGGAACAAAGTTACAGAGAATCAAATTTTCTACAATTCATCACCTTATCATTTTTGCTCAAACTCAAATATGTACAGAGATATTGAGGAATTTAATTTTCAATCTTAAACCGTCAATATTTCTGTAAATATTAGTGTAACAGAAAAAATGATAAGAAACAAAATTACAGTAAAACTTTACACCTACAACTTTACTTCTTATAAATTTTTCGATTTTTCGAATATTAAGGGAGATATGTCAAATTTTGTGTTTCCCCCTCACTTTAAACCCCCCTTCCCCCTTGTCCGATTTTACCCATTAACGAACTTGACCTTTTGAATACCAAAATCGCCTCAAATACCAAACTTCATTCCAATCAGATTAAAATTGTGACCGCTAGAGCGATTACAGACACATATATGTATATATGTATATATATATATATATATATATGTCCATAGATATATATATATATACATATATACATATATGTGTCTGTAATCGCTGGTAGGAACATATATGTGTCTGTAATGTCTGTAAGGTAGGATCGATGGACATTTGAAGAAATTTTTGCAAAATTTTGAAGTCGGTACGAGACCAATAGCTCAATTTTCTTTCAGGAAATTCGCTAATATTAATAAAGAGATTGATCCAATAAAATTCCGGTATGACGGCCCTAAAAAAATTATATTTAATATCAAACTGAGATTTCGGGTAAATTTAATTTTTGTCGGCGGTAGCTTAATTACCCGAAATCTCAGGTTTTTCTTAAAAATCTTTTTGTAGGCTTATCATACCGAAAATAATGAATTTTCTCCATTTAATTTACGACAAAAAATAAAAAAAACTTTATTGTAGACTTTTATGAATGTACTATTTAAGATTTTGAAGAATTTTATAAATGGACTATATCTAGTGCTCGTACATCCTTAAACATTCATAAATAAAATGATCAACATGTTAATAATATTTGTAACATAAAGTAAATGTTAAAACATGATACTAATTAATCATATATGTAGATTATAGATGATATGTGTTGATTTTGATTGAATTATTTTCATAAAATAATATATACATTATCATATTATACGATACGATACCTATAATAGAATACACATTTATAGTTGAGTTTAGTTCATAATTTATTATGTTGATTATGATGAAAAGATGAAAGCAAAAATCATAAAATCAAAATACTCAAATTATAATATTAAAATAATCGTGACGAATTAATTAATATATTACTTACATTTTATTTTAATAAATCATCAAGAGGGATATATAAAATTTGTATAAATTATATCTGTATAAATGGTACCTCTGCTACGTAGGAATTCCAAAAACAGCATGCAAACAAGTGATCAACGAGTGGATAGACTTTAAACACGGTGATCACTGGGAAAATATACCGCAACAAAATGTTGGGACAATACTATTTCGGAATTACCGGTCATTATCAACTATGAAAGCATCTGCACACAATAGGACTCCATAATGGATCCATTATGTGCGAACTATGTGGCGAGGAGTAAGTAATATCCAGCCACATCATCTTTAACTGTGAATCTGTCGATTACAGTAGAAACAATAAATTCGGTGAATCTAAACCCAAATATATGAATCTTCAGGAAAACCTATTGCGCAAGACTCCTGGCTACTGCCGACATATGGGAGAGCATAAGGGGGAGCACAGTGACCTATAAGATCGGAGTGCAATACTTTTCATAACCCAAGATTAGGCAGGGATAGGTAAAATGTCTTTTTTAACACATTTAAAATGGAAATGGTGAATAGGAATACAATTGTACCTCGAACTTACGCGATAGGTAGCACCGAACGATAACCGCGTAAGTCGGGGTACAATTTTCCATATAAGTAGGTACATAATATACAAATTATGTTTAATAAGGACCTAATACTAATGAATATAATAATTTAGAAGAAAATGTTTAATAAAATTTTAGATAATAAGAAATTAATTATGTATTATGTATCGCAAAAGGAGGCTACATCAAATGTAACAGAATAATCGATTTTATCTAACGGATAAAGTAGAATTCATCTGACGGGTCAAACATTTTTTGAAGTGAAACTTCTTTACGCGCACCTCTCAAATTCATACAGAATATATATATTTTAAATACAGAGAGTGAATTGGTAAAAAAAACGTGACGTCATCACTTTGGAATGCAACGAAATTGCGTGCCGTTTCTTCTCACTGTCTAATCCAGATTCCAGATTTTGTCGTTTCCATAGAGACTATACTTCTAAAAAATAACTATAAAATTATATTATTAAAATTTTGTTTCAATTTTGAAATGTCAACTTTGATTGTCGCTTCCATAGTAAATATAAAGTATATTGTATATATCATATAGCGTGATTATTATTATTATTATTTTCAATACTATTATTATTTTTAGCTTTCATATAAATGCGGAGTGCGGTGGACGAAGTCGCGGGAAACAGCTAGTATTATATACGTATGGCATTAACATTTATTACAATTTATTGCCATTCTACATAATCAATTATAAATATTTATAATTTTTATAAATTTTGTTTCAATATAAAGCGAGTGAAGTTTCACTTCTGTCCTGGGTCCCCCGACCCAGTCTCTTTTTTTCTTCTCACGCAAAATTTCCTCGTAGCACGTTAGTAGTTTTTTTCAATTATGTAACAAAAATGCGCTGTTAGTTGGAGTCTATGTTTTTCAAAATTTGTAGCGCTTGCCTAGAGTCTAAAGATCAGGCCCTTCAATACCTGGCTCTTGCCAACACATTTGTATGAGCTCGTCAGTAGTTAGCTCCTGAAATCGAGAATTTCTACTAGAGAATTACTCGTTAGGTTTAAAAAAAAAACAAAACAAACAATAAATAAAATTAATAATAGTAAATTATTATTTAATTTTTCTTAAAAATAACAACATTCAAAAATCGCGTAAGACGGGGTAGCGTTAGTCGGGGTATACTGTATATAACATTAACATAAATTATTTGGTACCTACGTGGTGTTCTATTTTGGCACTTTTCGGCTGGGTTGGATAAAATGCTTTTTTGAGGATAATTAAAATGGAATATATTTAAAATTCAATACATAAAATATAACTCGGCCTTGTGCACTACCGTGCTCTAGATATTTAAAATGGTTTAGAAAAAAAATTTGCTTTAAAACCTATTTTATGAAAATATAGTTTACAGTTAAACATCAAGTAACTATGTAAATGTTGATTTCGAGGGGCAAAATTGGGAATTTACTTTGAGAAGCAATTAAGCTTGTACATTTTCTTTCTCAAATTTCACATTTTGAAAAAAGTTTCCGTCCAAAATAATAGGTATTTTAGAATTATTATTGGACTTTTTTTTGGACATCGTTTTCGTTTAAGATACTGCTAGGATTGCCAACCATACTTTATAATAACGTATCCTACTTTATTTTCGATAAATATACTTTATACGTTTGCATAAAAATAAAGTATACGAAAATAATTTATTTCCAATCTTTACTGTGATGCGTAAAAGTACTTTGGTTATGAGTCAAAAATGAGATTACAAAGAATTGTCATCATCCGAAATGGTCAATACAGTTATCAGTAATTTTTCACTTTTTATTGATATGAGTTTAAGTTATTTGAGAAAATGGTTTGTTTTTAGCGATGATAACTGGCTTTCAATACTTCCTAACATATCTTTGAAAATAAGATTGAATTGAAACATTTTGAAATAGTAACTACAAAGGCCAAATTACAAGTAGTGTTTCACGAGGCACGAGGCGAGGAGAGGATTTGGGATCACCTCGCCTCGCTTTTTTAAATATCAACCTCGCCTCGCGAGAGCGAAGGAAAATTTTTATAACTTTGGCTTATTTTGCATGAATGTACATAATATGGTTAAAAAATATATATATATATATATATATATATATATATATATATATATATATATATATATATATATACGTTTTTTAGCGAATTTCCTGAAAGGAAATAGAGCTATTGGTCCCGTACCGAAGTCAAAATTTCGCAAAAATTTCTTCAAATGTCCATCGATCCTACCTAGTAGATGTCAAAAATCACCATCTGAAAAATTTATATATATATATCTATGGACATATATATATATATATATATATATATATACATATATATATATATATATATATATATATACATATATATATATATGTGTCTGTCATCACTCTAGCGGTCACAGTTTTCATTTTATCGGGATGAGATTTGGTATTTGAGGCGCTTTTGATATTCAAAAGGTCAAGTTCGTTAATGGGTAAAATCGGACCAGGAGAAAGGGGGGTTTAGAGGGAGGGGGAAACATAAAATTTGAGATATCTCCCTTAAAATTTGAAAAATCGAAAAATTTATAAGAAGTAAAGTTGTAGGTACTAAGTTTTACTGTAATTTTGTTTCTTATCATTTTTTCTGTAACAATAATATTTACAGAAATATTGACGGTTTAATATTGAAAATTAAATTCCTTAATATCTCTGTACACATTAGAGTTTGAGCAAAAATGATAAGGTGATGAATTGTAGCAAATTTGATTTTATACAACTTTATTCCTTACGCATTTTTCGATTGTTCTAATATTAAGAGAGATATTTTATATTTTGTGTTTTCTTCTTTTTTTATACCTCCCCCCATTCGCCTCGACGTATGTCATTTATTGAGAAAATTGGACTTGCAAATGCTAAAATCATATATGACATTTCATTTTGATCAGACTAAAATTGTGATCACTAGAGAGTGATTTATTCTAAGGAAATTCGCTAAGTTGAAGCAGCTCCTGCGTAACGAATTTTTTTAACCATATTATGTACATTCATGCAAAATAAGCCAAAGTTATAAAAATTTTCCTTCGCTAGGAAAATTTTTATAACTTTGGCTTATTTTGCATGAATGTACATAATATGGTTAAAAAAAAAAAAAATATATATATATATATATATATATATATATATATATATATATATATATACGTTTTTTTAACCATTCCTAGCGAAGGAAAATTTTTATAACTTTGGCTTATTTTGCATGAATGTACATAATATGGTTAAAAAAACGTATATATATATATATATATATATTTTTTTTTTAACCATATTATGTACATTCATGCAAAATAAGCGAGGCGAGATTGATATATATGATATGTTGATATATATGATATATATATATATATATATATATATATATATATATATATATATATATATATAAATTTTAGAGACGATGATTTTCGACATCTACTAGGTAGGTGTTTCGTGCGGGACCAATAGCTCTATTTCCTTTCCGGAAATTTGCTAAAATAAAATAAAATATACAAATTAGAGAGAGAGAGAGAGAGAGAGAGAGAAAGAGAGAGAGAGAGAGAGAGTTCACGTTTAGAGTTGAAAAAATAACGTAAAGAACTTCCTTCCCGACTGAGGTCCTTCGACCGTACAATTTTTCTTCCTCTAAAATAAGAATATACAGTCGATCAACAAAATAAAAATAATACATTTACTTTTCTCTATAAAATTTCCAAACCGGCGATGAACAAATTTATGATTATTATTATAAAAATTAATCATCACATAAAATTTCTTTTTCCATTAAATGCATCTAATCTATCTATTGCTTCATGTTTTTTTGTAAAAATACATGTTACTTTATTATTAAAAAAAAATTTTTTTTTTGTAAATTTGCCTCGGCCGAAGCGAGATTTTGAGACAATATACCTAGCCTCGCCTCGGTTAGTAACGACGATTAAAATTTAGAACCTCGCCATGCCTCGCCTCGTGCCTCGAAACCGAGGACCAAGGCGAAACACTAATTACAAGAAAGATTAAATATTAAGATGGATGATTTATATTCCGAGTCAATAAGATTTAAAGAGACCCAAACACAATCCACTAATAAGGATAAAGAATTTTCAGAGAAAAATACTGTTGACAAATGGCAATATATACTTTAAAATGCATCTGATAGCTTACCAAATGTAAAAAAAATGATTTCTTATTTACTCTCTGTTCCCGCCACTTCAACGTTCACTGAAAGAGTTTTTTCGGTAATGAATCTGAAATGGCGAGAAGAGAGAAACAGATCGTCCATTAATTTAATAAAAAACGAGTTATTTATTTATTTAAATCTAAATTTCGATTGTTAAACTAGCTTTGAAACTTTCAAAGGCAAAAAAAATTGTTAGCGTGTACGAAAAGCACTCAAAAATTTGTTTTTAAGGGAATAAAAACATAAATTTGAAAAATACTTTTTTCTTCTTCCAAATACTTTATTCTTTTCCTATTCAAAGAATTTGATACGTTATTTTTCTCAAAAAAAGGTGGCAACCCTAGATGCTGTATAAACGATCCACATTCGTGATTCCCACTTGAATTACAATATCAAACATAAAAAAGGCTGTGATGCAGTCACGCACTCATGAAAAAATATAAGTTATTAATTTGTGCAATACATCCACAATACAAGCTTAATGGCAGTGCCCGTCGTTTACTCCTGACAATTTGCAACAAGCAAACAATAGGGAATATGCATGAAAATTTTTTTTCACTTGAATTGAAGCATGTTTACTTGACAAATATCAAGGTAAAATTACTTTTTAAATAACTTTAAAAATAAGCGAGATATGAATGATTGAAATTCCCGATTAGACAAAGAGGGTAATAGCTCTCTTGATATGTTATGTGATGTCATATTACACTCTCACCATTTAAAATACACGTAAAACTCCGTTTTTAGTATTTTTGCAAGAAAGAGACAGATAATAATCTTTAAAAGCTTATAGCTTCCATAATATTTGTCGGATTTTAATTTCGTTTATAAATATCATTACAGTATTAACAGTATTTTCATATTCTGAAAATAAATGTGAAAAAACATTTTCATGCATATTCCCCATTGTACTCCTTATCTTGCTGCCATTTAGTAAAAATGTCTTAGCCATTGAATTATTTTAAAATCGCTAAATTCGTTAATACTTCTATTTCCAATGCAAAATTGAAATTATTTTTCAAAAATGTTTACATTATTAGCATTTATATTTAGTAATACACACAGCCTGGTGGTAAATCCAGCCCTGCTTCCGTACATAAATTTTCCAAATGGAACAATTATGGAATCACTCTGGTGTCTGTTCATACGTCTGTCACAGGCGATTTTCTCTAAAACTGTCGACGTAATAATTTAAAATTTGTCACAAGGATAGAGTTTGATGACCCAATTATAGATGTACTCTCGTTCAATATATTTGAACCAATAAGTCACATCTAAGCGTATATATTACTGAATATATGTATAATATTACATACAGTAATACTTAGAATGTTTCACCTGGTACATTTTTTATGAACGGGATTGTACAGTATACAAAGTTAAATTTAGATTGTGTGGGTTAATTCCAAGGGGTAGATTATGGGAAAATAAATGGTGGTGAATTGGGATATGGGAGAATAAATAAGGGTGTCAAATTAAAGTTTATGCAGAAGCACTAATTCAATAATATATTATACAGACTGTTTTCAAAAGAATTTCTAATAGAGAATCAATGTTAAATAAATAAATAAAATATTTACTAGAAAACCATACATACACATACATACTGAAACTGAATGTCTGGACTGGAATATTGAGTGACAATATTATAGGACCATTCTTCATTGACGGATCTTTAGATTCTCAAAAATATTTGAGTTTGTTACGAAATAATATTTTGCCAACTGTTAGAGCTCTTCCTAATTTAGACCTGGAACCTGTATGGTTCCAACAAGATAGTTGCCCTGCACACAATGCCATGATAGTAAGGCTGTTCCTGGAACAAATTTTCCAGGAACGTCTTATTAGTGGTTTTGAAATCTTCAAGTGGCCAGCCAGATCGCCAGATCCATCTCCTAACGATTTTTTTTGTAGGGTTTTCTCAAAACATAGATCTATTCGCGGAATAGGCCTGAAAAATTTACAACAATTAAGGAAAAGAAATGTTGACAATAGAGCGAATATTTCTCATCATATTCTAGAAAATACCCGGGTAGATTTTTACAACTGACTCGGATATTGTTTAGCAAATAATGGAAGAATATCCCAACCGTTGGTTTAACGTTGGTTTTTTGTCGAAATTCTATTTTTTCTTTTTTTCTTTTTTGGGTTTTATTTTTCTTTTAATTTGTGTGGATTGTTGTTTTATGTTATACCGTTAATAGAATACTATCATTTATTTTCAAACATTCCACATACAAATATAAGGGATATTCAAAAAAGAATTTTCAATTGTTAGAAGTAATGCTAAGCTTAAGAAGGCAACAATGAACATATTTAACTCACTCTCATTACATGTTAATGCAGTATTGAGTACAAAACAGTCCAGCAAGCATACACAACAGACACACTAAACTCTAAAGAGTACCCCCACTATTTTTATTTCTTTATTAAGCATATTCTGTGTAGTTATTATAGTAAATAATATTTGACATTGATTCTCTATTAGCAATGCTTTCCAACACATACGGTATATGATGCATTTTGTTTTAGCATTTAAACATTTTAAACAAATGTCATTCTTACCACCAAAAAGATCGTTGAGATAAATCTGAAAAAAATCATAGACGTAGAGAAAGAAGTGTAGATTGAACCAAAATTACCAGAATTGAATTTTAATTGTTTATTTCCTTAAACCTACTGAACTATAATAGAGAAAAAAAAAAAGAAGGTTTTAGAGAAAAAGGTTTTTGACAATAATATTTCTTACGATGCAAGAAACAACTTTTGTAAATACAAGTTTAATAAAATTTTCTTTCACGGAACAATTATTGTGCGAATTACCTGTGACAGATATAGAAATGATATAAGTGTTCCGTTTTAGCCAATTTTGGTACGGAGCACTAAAAACAATTTTTTAAACTTTATATGTTATAAATAAAACAAAAAATAAGTACAAATGAAAAATACTATCATTTTTTTTACTTTAATTACTAATTAGGAATATTTAGAATATTTTTAGATAATTGACATAAAACCACAAATAAAAATTTAAAAAATAAGATTATGAACACACAACGGAATAATCGTCTTTATACAGAGAATTTAAAATAATTCTGGGCGGAACTACAGCGAATTTAATTGGCTGTGCCAAGACTCGACCGGATTGCTAGTGTCTTAGCAAATATGTTAATGAGAAGGGTAAACAAACAGTTTCAGTTTCAATTAAGGTTCAAATTTTGGCAGTCGATTTGTGCCGAAACCACTTGATTTTCGAAAAGAAAGATTGAATTAAAGTTGTTTGTACCATTTTTCGTACTTACCAGGTCAATACTAAAAATAGACAAGAATTTAGTTCATTAAATAAATAACAAATATACAATCGATAACCTTTTTATTATAATGGTTTAATCAAGTAATCAAGTTTATAATAACCAAAAAGAAAAGTAAAGAAAACCTATTTTGACAAAATGGAAACCCTACTTCAAAAATCAAATATTCTATAACAAAAAATGCACTAAAAAGTAAAAAAATAATTGCATATTCTTGTGCCAATTTTACTTCACCTAAGCAAAAATTTTAAAATATATATGTACAATTATTGTTATTTTTGGAGTCGGTGTCAGCATAGAGAAATTCACATAAAATTTGAACACCGCCTCCAAAAATAACAATAATTGTACATATATATATAAAAATTTTTGCTTAGGTGAACTAAAATTGACACAAGAATATGCAATTATTTTTTTACTTTTTAGTGCATTTTTTGTTTTAGAATATTTGACTTTTGTCCGGTTTCTATTTTGTTAAAATTTTTTTTTTATTTCTCGCTTTTTAGTGACTTTGAAGTTCTATGACTGATTTTATTTGTCTAAATATAGGTAGACCTACTAAACGACCTACTAATTTTTAATGCATTTTTTATATCAGTTTTTTTTTTAAATTTTTAGTGCATTAACAGATTTTCAGTTTTTTTTACATGCATTTTGTTTTTTTGTTTGTAAAAATTTTTTTTGGGGTCGGTTTTTTTGGTAAAAAAAATTTTGAAGTCGGTTTTTAAAAAAAATTTCTTATTTTCCCATTATGAATGAGTATACTCTTACAAAAAAAATAATAAAAAATTTCGCAGAAATCGGTTATCACATATAAAATGAGGATTTTGCTCGATTTCCCGGGGGTCCCCTCATCTGAATGCGATTTGGTGACAATGGGACCAATGGGAAATCAAACCCTTGAAAACAAAAAAAAAATTCAAAATCGGTTCATAAATGACGGAGTTCTGAGGTAACTCACATTAAAAAAAATACAGACGAATTGAGAACCATCCTCCTTTTTGAAGTCGGGTTAAAAAATAGATTTGTGCTCTAAGCCAGTAAACCCAATTAAGAGACCGAAAAGTTGAACGCTCTAAAGTCAGCCTTGAAAAAGAATAGTATCTAACAGTACAATATATATACGCGCATTGCATCTACAATAGATTTTATTTAAAATAAGATAGCTAAAAGGAACACAGATGTGAATGAACAAACTTAGATGCTTTCTTTCATTTTATAATAATAAATACAAGTGATAATAAATTTAAATATGACACTTAAGTATACTCAATATTGTGTTTGTCATAATACATACATTTTTCTTTCCTTATTTTCCATACTACAATATTTTTGGAACTTCTTTTACAAAAAAAACGAAATTGTGTATTCGCGATGCATGTATATAATTATATTAAATTTAAAAGAAATAAATTTTAATATTATTTTTTTGTTTATTTATATTTAGAATAATTTATAAGTATGTAAAAAAAAAGGTAAGTTAAAATAAAAACCACAAACATTTATAAAGATATTTTTGTGTTTGTATCATTAAATCAAGTGAAACTTTCAATCTCTTTCATCTTTGTATGCATAAGAAGATGATTCTCAAATGACGACAGAGTTTACTTACAAACACATACCATCATTATTTTAATACTAGCTTATACCCGCGGCTTTGCCACGTTTTATTGTTAAATTTCCGATACCACCCTTTTTAAAACTAAAAACCACAATGTAATTTCCCACCGCGTCCACTACTTCAAATATTTATCTTCCCCACTGCTTTAACTACTTCAAATATTTATCGACACTTCAATTCAACAAATTTTTCTATTTTAAGTCTAACTGTTTATGATTATACAAAATTTTCATCAAAATCGGTTCTGTAGTTTTTTGCGTGATGCTCGAACAAAGAAATAAAGATTATTTCAAATAATCAAAGAGAACTCTAGGTTTTTTGAAATTACATTTCAAATTTTGACCCAACCCGAGCAGAAAATGCCAGATGTTTGCCGGACACTATATCTGGTCCGCATCAGTTACGAGTATGGCATGCCAGATCGGGCATACCGGACTGGTACCCCATCAGTTCCGGAACAGGTATCCATATGGCAAGCCCAGTGTTAAAGTGTTCATATTATATTGGGTTTGCCTGACATGGGCCAGACTAGGAATGGATTAGGTTAACCTTAGCTCACAATTGTAGGATTTTTTTAAACTTTGTAAAATGAAATTTTTTCAACTTTATTAATATTAAATAAATTTTAATTATTATATTTCTTTAACAAAATAGTAAAATTATTTCAAAAGATTTAAAATCATGCCGGACTGGTACCCGATCAGTTCCTGAACAGGTATCCATCTGGCAAGTCCAATTTTAAAGTGTTCATATTATATTGGGTTTGCCTGACATGGACCAGACTAGGAACGGATTTGGATATTTGTTTTTTTTTGGAGATGGTTAAAATTTGTGTTGATTTTCTAACTTCCACGGAAACTCTACTTCAATAAGATAACTATAAAATTATTTTATTTAAGTTTTGTTTTAATTTTGAAATGTCAATTTTGATTGTCGTTTCCATAGTCACGTTAAGTCAGGACAACGTCTGTCGGGTCAGTAATATATTGAAACAAATATCGAATGGGATTATATCGATAATACCTCAAAAGGAAATTATTGTTCCAACGTCATGGATAGTTTGGAATGAAAAATTGAATCATATGTCTTAGACATACGTCTGTGAACTTGGCAGGACAAATTTATCTTAGCATACTACAATGTGCATAAGAATTTGCAGTTTTTTTGCAGTTATTTTGCAGTTCAACACATAAATTTGCAGTTCATTTATTTTTAAAAATAACCGTGTGCACTGCTAACTTCCGCGGAAGTTAGCAGTACAAGTTTGCGTACAGCGTTTAGGGGACCTCAAAAAAATTTGCGAATGAGCCAGGAATTTGCAGTTTTTTTGCAGTTCTCCAATAAGATCATTCCCGAATTTGCAGTTCATTTATTTTTAAAAATAACCGTGTGCATTGCTAACTTCCGCGGAAGTTGGCAGTACAAGTTTGCGTACAGCGTTAAGGGGACCTCAAAAAAATTTGCGAATGAGCCAGGAATTTGCAGTTTTTTTGCAGTTCTCCAATAAGATCATTCCCGAATTTGCAGTCATTTATTTTTTAAAATAACCGTGTGCACTGCTAACTTCCGCGGAAGTTGGCAGTACAAGTTTGCGTACAGCGTTTAGGGGACCTCAAAAAAATTTGTGAATGAGCCAGGAATTTGCAGTTTTTTTGCAGTTCTCCAATAAGATCATTCCCGAATTTGCAGTTCATTTATTTTTTAAAATAACTGTGTGCACTGCTAACTTCCGCGGAAGTTGGCAGTACAAGTTTGCGTACAGCATTTAGGGGACCTCAAAAAAATTTGCGAATGAGCCAGGAATTTGCAGTTTTTTTGCAGTTCTCCGATAAGATCATTCCCGAATTTGCAGTTCATTTATTTTTAAAAATAACCGTGTTCACTGCTAACTTCGGCGGAAGTTGGCAGTACAAGTTTGCGAACAGCGTTTAGGGGACCTCAAAAAAATTTGTGAATGAGCCAGGAATTTGCAGTTTTTTGGCAGTTCTCCGATAAGATCATTCCCGAATTTGCCGTTCAATTATTTTTTTAAATAACCGCAGTACATGTTTGCGTACAACGTTTAGGGGACCTTAAACAAATTGGCGAATGAGCCAGGAATTTGCAGTTTTTTTGCAGTTAATTTGCAAATTAATTTTTTATTATAAGTATCCATAATCTAAAGCGTTAATTTTTTTACCGGAGATATAATTTGTTTTGTAATTTACGGATTAATTGAACAATCTTGTGTTACTACATTGAATAAATTACCAACAACCAAAGTTGATACTAATGGTGATAATTTTATTCTTACTGGCCTTGTAGCATATAATGGAAAGGAAATTCAAAAACCGAATGTAATGGGCCATTATACAGCAATATGTTACAGAGCTGGCTACTGGGCTATATACGATGACACTGCAATGAGAGATAACGCGGTAAAAGGCACGCATGAAACCAAACCCATTTTCTACATAAAACTGTAGTAATAAATTTATTTTATTCAATTATTATTTTATATTATTCATATTGTTAAAAAATACTGACTGAAAATAACAATTTAAAAAAAAATACAAAAAGAATTAAAAAATGTTTATTAATTAGAATCTAATGTTTATGTTTTGCAATAACAGGACAACCTACGACAGAAATTACCAAAATTTTGGATATCACTTTGTTATATTGTCATACAATCGAAGTTCTAATTTTAAAAAGATTGCCCACGCCGTTTTGAAATTATGAAGTTTCAAATTTGCCATTTGCACTACTTACCACGTAAAGTATAAGATAGCTGGGTCAAATAGAGATGTAATCGCATAGCAGATCTTTTTCAAAAACTAGTATTTTATGCAGAATAATACAAATATTGTATTCAAAAAGGGCTACAATCGTCCACGCTGTTTGTAATATTGCAATTTTAATATACTTTCCGCGGGAGTTAGCAGTGCACACGGTTATTTTAAAAAATAATTGAACTGCAAATTCGGGAATGAGCTTATCAGAGAACTGCAAAAAAACTGCAAATTCCTGGTTCATTCGCAAATTTTTTTGAGGTCCCCTAAACGCTGTACGCAAACTTGTACTGCTAACTTCAGTGCACACGGTTATTTTAAAAAATAATTGAACAGCAAATTCGGGAATGAGCTTATCGGAGAACTGCAAAAAAACTGCAAATTCCTGGTTCATTCGCAAATTTTTTTGAGGTTCCCTAAATGCTGTACGCAAACTTGTACTGCTAACTTCCGCGGAAGCTAGCAGGGCACACGGTTATTTTAAAAAATAATTGAACTGCAAATTCGGGAATGAGCTTATCGGAGAACTGCAAAAAAACTGCAAATTCCTGGCTCATTCGCAAATTTTTTTGAGGTCCCTTCAACGCTGTACACAAACTTGTACTGCTAACTACAGTGCACATGGTTATTTAAAAAAATAATTGAACTGCAAATTCGTGAATGAGCTTATCGGAGAACTGCAAAAAAACTGCAAATTCCTGGTTCATTCGCAAATTTTTTTGAGGTTCCCTAAACGCTGTACGCAAACTTGTACTGCTAACTTCAGTGCACATGGTTATTTTAAAAAATAATTGAACTGCAAATTCGTGAATGAGCTTATCGGAGAACTGCAAAAAAACTGCAAATTCCTGGTTCATTCGCAAATTTTTTTGAGGTTTCCTAAACGTTGTACGCAAACTTGTACTGCTAACTTCCACGGAAGTTAGCAGTGCAAACGGTTATTTAAAAAAATAATTGAACTGCAAATTCGGGAATGAGCTTATCAGAGAACTGCAAAAAAACTGCAAATTCCTGGTTCATTCGCAAATTTTTTTGAGGTCCCCTAAACGCTGTACGCAAACTTGTACTGCTAACTTCAGTGCACACGGTTATTTTAAAAAATAATTGAACAGCAAATTCGGGAATGAGCTTATCGGAGAACTGCAAAAAAACTGCAAATTCCTGGTTCATTCGCAAATTTTTTTGAGGTTCCCTAAATGCTGTACGCAAACTTGTACTGCTAACTTCCGCGGAAGCTAGCAGTGCACACGGTTATTTTAAAAAATAATTGAACTGCAAATTCGGGAATGAGCTTATCGGAGAACTGCAAAAAAACTGCAAATTCCTGGCTCATTCGCAAATTTTTTTGAGGTCCCTTCAACGCTGTACGCAAACTTGTACTGCTAACTTCAGTGCACATGGTTATTTTAAAAAATAATTGAACTGCAAATTCGTGAATGAGCTTATCGGAGAACTGCAAAAAAACTGCAAATTCCTGGTTCATTCGCAAATTTTTTTGAGGTTTCCTAAACGTTGTACGCAAACTTGTACTGCTAACTTCCACGGAAGTTAGCAGTGCAAACGGTTATTTAAAAAAATAATTGAACTGCAAATTCGGGAATGAGCTTATCGGAGAACTGCAAAAAAACTGCAAATTCCTGGCTCATTCGCAAATTTTTTTGAGGTCCCCTAAACACTGTACGCCAACTTGTACTGCTAATTTCCGCGGAAGTTAGCAGTGCACATGGTTATTTTTAAAAATAAATGAACTGCAAATTTATGTGTTGAACTGCAAAATAACTGCAAAAAAACTGCAAATTCCTATTCACATTGTAGTATGCTAAGATAAATTTGTCCTGCCAACTTCACAGACGTCTTAGACATATATGTCAGAGCCGTTTACAAATAAAATAAAGTGCCAAAAACGTCATGAAATGGTAAAAAATTGTCACAATATCATGTTGAAATTCATGGAAGCACTTGTAAGTGATGTATTTTAGTTTTTTTAGAATTATATTTATGAATAAAGTATAGTATGATGACTTTACATTAAAATTATTAATTAATGCAAATTTTTATAGGTTCTTACGAGCAAGCTGAAATTCGTCTTAAAAAATAAAGGTATAACGTCAGCAATTAAAACGACGGAAATTGGGACGATCATCGATTATTACGCTTAGAAGAAAGTGAAAAAAATTTATATTATTGTTAACTAAATTTTGTAATTAATCAATAAAAGATTTAAATTTAATTGAATTAAACTTGTTTTATTTTTAAATCTGTAGTACAACTTATGATACAGATCCGTTTACAAGCTGGCATGCAAGACCTGGACCCTATAAGATATCCCTGATCTGGATCTTATCAGGCATGCCAGATCCGTTTCCAAGCTGGCATGCCTGATCTGGATCTTATCAGGCATGCCAGATCCGTTTCTAAGCTCGCAAGCCTATTCTGGAGCCTATTAGGCATGCCAGATCCGATTCGAGCCAAGCATCCAGATACGTTCCAGATCGGGCATGCCAGATTGGGCCCAGATTAATCGTCTGTGTTACATGACGGATCAGGTACGGTTCAGTGGACCAGATCCGGTCCTTGTCAGTTTTAGGTAAATATTTCTAGTCGGGAATTCCTAGAACATTAATTGTGTTTTATAAATACGTATTTCAACTACAATGTAGTCATCGTCAGTATGAATTAGCTAATCGTAACTATCTCTGGGATATGGAGTCAGAGATATGTTGCTCGTTGCTAACTTGGTGCGTGTCTCACCTACCACTGAGGGTTCTCAAGAAGGAATAATAATTTTTATGATAGAACTTAACAATTTGCCAGAAAAATGAAAAAAAAACGATAATTTCTACCTTTGACCTTGAATTACAATTTTTCCCGATGGAGGATCGATGGGGACTTTTCAAATTTTATTTATAATAGTGTACCTAACGTCTGTACCAATTTTCAGCTCTATATAAATTATTGTAAACTTACCAGTACTTTTTTAACTAGATAGATAGATAGATAGATCTTGGGGTCTAAAAAGTATTGCACTTCGACCTTATGGCCCATTGTGCTCCCCTTCTACTTCAGTTTGACGAGATTCGCTTCTCCCATATATTGGCAATAGCCAGGAGCTTGCTTATCAGGTCTTCCTGAAGGTTCATATATTCGGGGTGAGATGCACCGAATATCCTATATCTGCTGTAACCTAGAGGTTTGCAGTCAAAGATAATATGGCTAGATGTTTCTTCCTCCTCGCCACACAATCTGCGCACAATGGACCCGTTATGGAGTCCCAATATGGGCAGATGCTTCCGCAGGGGATAATGCCCGTAATGAACCCGGTTACCCTCCGGTTGCATCCTGTTTAGCTTCAGTGCATCGAGAGATAGCCTCTTGGCTGCACTCTGAAGCAGTATTTTCCTGAGCTCCTGCCGCGGTACTTTTTCCCAGTGATCACGGTGTTTAGCATTTGACCACTCGTTGATCACCTGTTTCCATGCAGTCCTTGGAATTCCTAAAATAGGCTCTGGGGCTATGAAGAGACTTTTTCAACTAAGTTGACTGGATTATTTTTTTTAAAACAAACAACTTGCATTTGAAACTTTTTTTCATAAACTGATATTTTTGCCCCTATTTCAGTTTAAACATTTGTACAGATAAAATAACATACATATTATGTAAATAGTATCTTGGTGTATAGCACAAGTCATGGAGTTTACTGACAACTCCTCCATAACGCCCCCCCCCCCCATAGACAGTTCTCGAAAACTTTCCCAATCGGCATCGACCTATTCCGTCTATCTGATGATGGTAAAACTAAACAGTCACATTAATGAATTAAAAAAATTGTATGTATACCGAATTATATATCATTTAAAATCATTTCAATTATTAACCCGACTTCAAAAAAGAGGATGGTTCTCAATTCGTCTGTATTTTTTTTTATGTTTGTTACAGAACTCCGTCATTTATTAACCGATTTTGAATGTTTTTTTGTTTTAAAGAGTTTGATTTCCGTTTGTCACCAAATCGCATTCTGATGAAGGAATCGAGGAAAACCCTCATTTTATATGTGATAACCGTTTTCTGCGAAATTTTTTTTTTGAAAGGATAACTCATTCATAATGGGAAAATAAGAAAATTTTTTTAAAAACCGACTTCACAAAAATTTTTTACAAAAAAAAACCGACCCCAAAAAAAAAACAAAATGCTTGTAAAAAAAACTGAAAATCTGTTATGAAAAACAGAAGCAGCACTAAAAATTAAAAAAAAAAAAACGGATAATAAAAATGTGTTATAAAAAAATGCACTAAAAATTAATTGGTCGTTTATTAGGTCTACGCATATTCAGACAAATAAACAGAGTTATAGAGCTTCAAAGTCACTAAAAAGCGAGAAATAAAACCTATTTTGACAAAATAGAAACTCGACTTCAAAAATCAAATATTGTAAAACAAAAAATGCACTAAAAAGTAAAAAAATAATTGAATATTTGATTTTTGAAGTCGGGTTTCCATTTTGTCATAATTTTTTTTATTAACCCGATTAAAAAAAGGAGGATGGTTCTCCATTCGTCTGTAATTTTTTTTTTGTTGTAAACTCAAGTGTACAACCAACCTCAAAAGTTCATGTCATTTTTTTATATTTTATAATTAATTTGTGCTTTATTGAATCGGTTTTCGAAAAAAGTCGCTTCGGTTAAAAGTTGTTCATTATAAATATAGTAACAACTTTTATTTAAAGAGTTTTTTCGTAAACCGAAGGAATAAGGCTACCAATCAACTATAAAATGTAAAAAAAATGACATCAACTTTTGTGGCCAAGTAAACATGAAAGTTGTGTGAAATGGTAAATCGAAATCGATTTTTTTTCCAATAAACGTGAAATAAATATTCTAAAAATAATATTTCCGATATAAGGATGGATAAAAAAATAATCTGCTTATATTTAAGGCAGTTGTCGCGTGAAACGCATTTTCGACGTAATTGGCTAAATTTTTGATAAAGTATTCAAAACATAAATATCTAACTTATTTCAAAAGTGTTTCTCGTTTAGTTTTGGTAAATATCGCTGTTAAAAATTTTACGATTAACATTACAGGTTTATACAAAAGTAGTAATTTCGCCATACTTTTAATTTTATTTAAAAAACGGGTTGAGCGATTTGGCTAAAAGTAGGCCAATGTAAATTAATCTTATATTTAAATTATTGACCGTTTAATTATTGTAATATTATTGTAATTTTACTAAAAAATGGGAAAAAAAATTTATGAATTTTAAGGAATTCAAGGGTGAAACGGGTTGTGTTGGGTTGTTTTGGGTGGGTTGGAGTAGTTTAGCGGGAGTTTAAAACGAATAAGATCCACATATTGACATTTTTATATAATCCTAGCGAACTAGTTATATAATTGTAAACAACAATATTACGACTATGGATTGCATACGAGTTACATTTCAGTCAAAAAAGTATAGTCTACAATCTCATACAATTGCTGTGGGTTCTGAGCTGAAACTTTTTAACACGATTACTGCAAAACAAGTACATTAAGGTAGTTGTCGTGATACAATATTGTCAAAAAGTTGTGGAGCGTATGCGTATAGTAAGAGTGAAGGAAGGAACGTATATCATAATAAACCATAATTTTTGCCCAAGACTGTACCGGTAGACAAGTTACACACACGATACTTGTCTCTACGTATATACAAATACTACCTAACATTTTTATAAGTTGCCATTTGGCAACGTTGCTTTTTTTAATTAAAACATTTTCTGAAAAAAATATAATAATACCAACTCTTTTTTATGGTCACTATTATTCAAAGTATACAATACATACAATACATTGAATACATACTCTGGAATTTTGGGCTGGTAATTTGGGGCATAAAATGTACCTTTTTAATATATTTGGGTATGAATAAAATATAAATGTTATATAAATTATAAAATATAAATCTTTTGATCTTTTACATTTACCGCTTGACAATTGTAAACCGCTTGTAAATTTTTTGATGATTTAGCTTTAGTATAGATTTTAGAATTAGATTTTTGGAAATTCCGAATAATTTGCCTAAACTATTCATATCGGAGAATTAATAAACAATTAATTACTTGATTTAGTTATTTTTTCTTAGTAGGGGGTGTAGTGTCATGGGAATTCGATGACACTGGATACAATAAAGATGCCAATGATAAAGCTGGGTGGGGGGGGGGGTGTATTGGTAATTTGTTACTAATTTCTAAATGGTTAAATTTTACATAAAGTGGGAATACATATAGTTGTTGTTGTTGTAATTATTGTTATTGCTATCATCATTATTGTTATTATTATTATAATTATTATTGTTATTATTATTATTATTATTATGTTTTTTGGTGTATCTCTCCATATTGTAAAAGATATTTCTTAAACAATAAATATTTTATAAAACTATTTCTAAATTGATTGAATAAATTATTGGGCAATAATCGGTAGGCATCCTGTATTGAAACATCGTTCCGTCTTACTTCAAAACATACCTTTTTTACTTACTCTCACACAGCTAATGGAGAGCCGCCTGTGCCCACCTCTGGTTTATAGCTATTTTTTTAACAGATTTTTAGGTGTCGGTTTTTTATTAAAAATAAAAGAGTGGTCGAAATATTGCTTAAAATGGGTAGTCTCCATTTCTCCCCATGTTAATTACTCGAACTTCACTTAGGTTTTTCTCGAGTTTAAGACGGTCAATCGATTTCAAATTTTAAGTGTGAGTGTATAATAATACCCTTAATTAGTGTGAAAAAATTTTGAACATTCTATAATTATGCCCATTAGCATATGACAACTACCTTAAGCCATTTGAAGAACAGAATCATGTAAAGATGAAAATATTAAGATAATAAATTTGAAATGAAATAAAAATCGATCGGATTATTTAGAAATTATTCGACCATAGCAAATATATTATATTAGATATAAATTACAAAAACATAATAAACAATTTTTATCAAATAAATTTTAGCTTCAAAGAATACTTAAGGATGTACGAGCACTGATGTATAGTCCATTTATAACATTATTCATAATTTTATATAGTGCATTCATAAAAGTCCACTATAATGTTTATCATTTTTTGTCGTAAGTAAAAATTAAAATTTAATTTAGGCTCGTCATACCGGGCCTAAAAAGAATTTATTTAAGAAAAACAAACCTGAGATTACGGGTAATGAAGCTACCACCGACAGTAATAAAATTTACCCGGAATCTCAGTTTTTTCTTAAATCTTTTTTTAAGGCCCATCATACCGGAATTTTATTGGATCTCTTTATTAATATTTATATCTATTGCGTAGTTTTTTTTATTCGTCTTATTTTATTCCAAGTGAAAATTATCAAAATATTTGTAAAAATATGGGTTTCTCCATATGAGTAATGCATTAAAACTCGAACTTTAACATTAAATAATTTATTCAAGACCCCCGTAACCCCCCTGAAACTTTTATAATTGATTTATATGCACTTCAACTATATTTAAAAAAAATCAAGCCTTAATCTTTTTGAAGCTCCAGTGCTCGTACATCCTTAATAAATATTTTTTAATCGACAATCAATAATGATTAAATCAATGTATGAGTCATTCAATAACGATTAATTTTGGTATCGTGTTTAACTGCTGTTCACCGGAGAAATTCTTTGTTGTAAATGTATCTTAAAAAATGCGGGTATAAACGGGTAATTGTACATTTCATTAATACCTACAAATTTTTTACTTTTATCGGCATTAAAATTAAATAAATACAAGTGAAAATATCAACTAACTAACTGAGTTAATTGCTTAAATACCCAGTATATAGTGAGTTTATAAAAACAACTTTCAAACAAAAGTTGTCTGTTTTTAAAAAAGGAACATTTTTTGCTATTAATTTTTTTTTTTATCTCTTACCGTTTTAAAGATGGATTTTTTAAGCCCCGTCCGACTTCGCCTATTCGCGAACTTGACTTAGTTTTTAGCACTAGGACACACACACTCAATTTCAGCTCGTAATGTCCTTATTGTTTTTGAGTTATCGTATCTACAGATGGGCAGGCAGACGGACAGACGAATAGGCGGATATACGGAAATGAACTAATTAGGTCATTTTATGAACACCTAACACCAAACATTTTTTTCTACGATTAATATTCTCAACAGTTACAACGTCGGAACTAAACTTAATATACTTTTGTATATATTATATACAGCTTGTTTTTTAAAATACACCCAATCTGTAATACTGTATAGTGTATCTATCGCTGTCTATATGTAATGTATTATGATATGGTTTACTTTGTCACACTTAAACAATCAGTATTGTATTATGACATAACTATTATATTATACTTATCACTCTCTAACTACAATCATTTATATATAGTTGCATCTTACTCGTGCATGTATACATCGTCGTTATTGTTCGTCGTCCGTCGGGTGAGTGTAACACCGTATCATGGCATACTGTGCGTAGACTGTGCGTAGATAGAAGCACTACACAATGTTGCTATTGGCAATTTACGCAGTGTATATAGGGTATAAAAACATTGAGGAATAACAACGAGATAAGATCGATGCAGGAGGGCTAATCTAGTTGTCTTCTATGTTTTGTCTGTCACAGGCGATTTAGCGATTTTTTTACCCTAAATGTTGATATGACCACTATGACGTCTAATATCAGTATATTAACAACTGTCTGTTAAATATAGCGATGATCATTCTTTGTTAAAGCAATTTCTAACGTTAATTATTAAATGACTTATTATTAGTTAAAATAATAAAATAATATAATAATACGTTGACAATAGTCATGTCAGGTTAAATATCAGAAAAACTTCCCCTCTGTAATGTAAAAATGGGTAGTTCTCAAGTACATATTATACGTCATTATATGGGTCATGGAGACTATACAAAGGAGATATAACTCAAACGGGAAGATTGACATAATATGGCAACGAAATGGTAGAAGTTATATTTACTTTTTATGCCGCTAGGGTCGCTAGTTTTTGATAGGTACTCACCCGTACCGAAGTGAAATACCGTACGTTTAGTTTACATCTTCGCATAGCAGATCTCCCACGTGTATGAGAGAGTACATATGTATACATTAAGCAATGTGCATGAGAAGGAGGTCATAATGTATATATATGTACTCTCTCATACTCGTGGGAGATCTGCTATGCGAAGATGTAAACTAAACGTACGGTATAGTATAATAAATAGAAATGAAGTAACTAGTTTTATTTCGAAGTGATTATTTTGAAGTATGTAAATTTGTTTAAAAAAATTTATTAAAAAAAAAACTGATTAAAAAACATTTAAAATGGGAAGAGTATGTGCAGTAGACAATTGTAAAAGTGGTAGTGCTTGTGACAATAAGCAACGGGATCAATTGGGTTTGAAAAACCAGGACTTTTTAAAGTACCAAAAGCGAGTATAAATATTCCAAAATTAATTAAATTGTATGACATTATATTAAATATTAATTTTCAGCATTATTATTAATAAATAAAAGTTTAATTTAATATCTGATTCTATAATTTATTTTCATTTTTACAATTCCAACATTACAGGTTACTATTTAATTATTTGATGTTTTTTTTTTATATTTTTATGTAATTATTTTGCGAATTTTAACTATCACTTCAACTTCAACTAAATCCTTATTGAAAAATTGAAATTACTTATCATTTATTTAAAAAAATATTTTATTGGAAAAATACTTTGGCTGGAAATAATTTTTATAATACTATAAATACGTAATGTTTTTCAATTAAAACTCGCGCCTTATACTCTCTGTTTTGTTTCCGGTGCCGAAGGAACACTACTGACATGTTATTTTTGCCAATTATTTGTTTACATGGAGTTATGTATCCTTGTTTAGTGTCTATGATATGGGTGTTCAGAGATTCGGGCATTAACAGCAGTACTGAACAGCCGGACTGTTCAATTATTCATCAAGTAAAAACTCTGATCGAATGGTCTTGGTGTATTAACTCTATACTTCACTGAGGAATACCTTTCCTCTGCTCCAGCACTTATATAACTTCAATGAATGACATATTGGCAGTTCGGCAACTTAACAGTTCTTATGTAATGGGGTGCTCTCCTCTTACTCTTGTAATGTAGAGCCATTATGGAGACGTAAGTAGAGATCACCGCATGTTTTTGTTGACATTAAAGTTAATTTTGTTGTCAATCTCTTTGTTCTATTTTCTATTTTAAATTATTTTGCATTTTTTAGTTCATAATTCAATAAAGCATGTTTTTTTAGTTTTTTAAAACTTTAAATTTTATTAATTATTATTTTTTTATTAGGGTTAAATAAATTCAATTTAGTGTTTCTTTAATTAAAATGGCTTATGATGGAATTTGCGAAATTTGACCTTGTTATAATTTATGACCTCCGAATCAAAGACTACCATGTAGTAAAACTTCATGGTTATATGGATCTAAAGCGCGACTCGGAATAGGTTTAAAGATACGAAAATCGACAGCTCAAATGTTTATTGTTCCAAAAATAAGAACTTTATGTCTCTGTATCTCTAAAACTCTTCGCAGTTGATAGTAACTTTATTAGGAAATATTAAACTATTTCTCTATAACTCTGAAACTTGACTCAGACGATAATCTCAATTCCTCGAAAATCCAAAGGTTTATGAACGGACATCGGAATTACAATAGGAAATCTAATTTTTGTTTGTTTCTTTATTACAGATAATATTTGGTAAATAATCAAAAATAAATTCTAATGTTAAAACAAAACACGATTTTGGACAAACAAATTTGTAAACAAGAAAATGTTAAGATGGTTAAACCCCTTGAGGGGATTAGCATTTGGAGATGATAGTAATGTATCAACAAATTCCCGTATAACTGACGATCCACTAGCAGCTTTGAATACAACATTACATGGTCGAAGAAATAGTTCGAATGATATATATGCTGTATCAAGGTCAGTGCTGCTTCCAAGGGTTGCACTTTCTTCAGTGGGGTGAGTTTATAGCACATGCACTTCCTTCAATCACTTTACAGTATTTCTTCACACTATGGTGATGATTTGGGGATGGTATATTTCGGAGGCTTAAAATCAGGAAATTTGTACGAATGAGCTTAACTAAAGCTGGGTTTACATCTTGTTTATGCACCAAGAGCTATCATTAGATACTGAGTACATTGCTTGGTATGTAACAAGTTAGGATCTGGGAACTTTTCTATACTAAAGAATGCTTCTTAATCAATATTTGAATCAAAGTTAGACCCAAGGTTGGAAACAAAATGTAGACTCAATTTACAAATAGCTTCTTTTACCTCTAGAATTGCTAGTTGTTAAAAGTGCTTCTTAACAAGGCTTGAATTTATCCTGTGGAAAAATTGGAACTATCTTGTGGGAAATTGTTATATTCATTCATATTTTATTGCTTAAACTTTTATTCATTAGAATTCTTCTAGTGGTGCTTTATAACGTGGTTGCTAATTTTTATGATTTTATTTTCAAACTATGATGCTAAATCGTTGGGAAATCGGTATTAGCTACGAACATTTTGTAGCTTTGTCCTGATCATATATTTAAAGGTCTAATCTCTCATAGTATTCAAGTAAAATATATCGCATTTTTATCTATTTTAAAAGCTTACTAAACATTGTGTTTTCTCTTTAATCTTATTTGGTAGTCTCAGGTTTGGATATACAAAACTCTTAATTAGACAATATAAGAGACCCTCTGGACTGAAATTCTTGGAACTTTCTATTAAATAAATGAATGAAGTAGACTATTCTGCAGCGTAGACAATTTATTATCCTTTGCTTAGTGCTAACTGAAAATTCTCACTTTCATGCATAAGTTTCTACGTGTCCGATTTTTGTCGTTTAGTATCCTCTGAAACATTTGATTTTCTTATGAATAAAGGACTGCCTTGGGTTATCAAAATAATGCTCTGGAGCTTCCTCAATCTCTTACAGAATGTGAAATTTCGCTCTTTTTATGTGCTCCGGTTTCTAGGTGTTCCTTTCTGAGTTTACAATGTTTCGTAAGAACTCCGCCAGTAACTTTTGTATGCTGTTACTAAGGATAGTCCAAACCTTGTATCTTATATGATTAAAACTTCTGAGAAGGTATTTTCTTGTGTCATGGAATGTATCCTCGAAGCGTATGCAGAAGTGATTTTAATATCCAGAGGTGGGGTAGGAGCGTTGGTTTATTTTTTGTTTGTTACACGTTTCACTATTCTTGTTCATTATAAATATACTAAAAATAGTTATTTGAAACATTTTTCCAAAACCCGAATGAATAAAATTTTGAAAAAAGATCGCTACTTTTATGTACCATATAGGGCAAGCATCTTTGCCATATGTAGTAGTAGTAGTGGAGGAGAAGTCAAAGTCTGGAAAGTAGACCTTTCTAGATCTTTTTTACCGTCCCCTAAAAGACAAGGAATTTGTATGTAGACTAGGAATTGGTAGGTTGTGCGACTGCACCCGACCTTAATAGGAACTATGCCGATATTCATCTGGATTTTGTGAAAGGAAACTGCAGACAACCTTCATAAGCAAAGCTGGATACTTTTGTTTTTGTTCAAACGCCGACAGTTAAGTCAATTAACTGCCCCATTAATTTTTTTTTAAATTGATTGGCAAACTGCAAGTGTTGGGAATCCAACCAGCAATCTCCCAGTCCCGAGTAGAGCGTCTTTAACAACTGAACCACACGGACTGATTATCCTTGCCATATAATTTGGATTCAATTTGTATAATAAATACGTAACCTCACATTATGTGTTATCCAAAACACACTTGACGAATTTTATTGTGTAGTGAATAAATTGGAATTCTTTCTTTAATTATTAACTTTTAAAAATGAAATATTTATTGCTTAAAGCTTTCAATGTTATTACATTATTAGAACGACGGTTGGCTGTTGCGTATTTGTGAAGGTTATGCTTGTTAAAACTGTAGGCTGCATTGGTAGCTTAGCTTGGTTGTTTGGTGAAATTTTTTTCAACAATTTTTTTTTTTTTATTATAAAAGAAAGTAATATTATATGTTATATTATTTACATTATTGATATAATTGATGTCATGTTTAAAAATAGTCACTTATTATTATTATAAAAATTATTAAATTATTAACAAATTGTGGGTAGCAGAGGTATTTAAATACAATTTTTGCAATTTAAGCTAATGAGATTCTTTTTAATTTAAAGTAAATTTTTTTGATTATAAATTCTGTATTCTGCATTTATTACTTCTTTTTTGGTGTTAAATTAAGGTGGTTGGTGTATTGGAGTAATGAAACGGTTAATTAATGATCTTGTTGTTCATTAAGAATCTGTACTGCTATAAATTTAAACAAAATTGAAGTGTCTGCCTGTGATTTCGAAATAAAGGATTTTTTTTAAATTCTTACGCTTTTTTAAAATTTTTGTATGTGTGTCTGTTTATCAGTTAGAAGACTTCTCAGATAGTAATCTACCCGCCCGCTTTGCTGACGCTGAGCGGGCGGAAACTGAGGGGTGAGGGTAAATATCTATCTTGGAAACCGTATGAAACAGAAGAAAACTTCAAAGACAAAAAATGATCCTTCCTTAAAAATAAAAAATTCGCAAAGTCGTTCATTTTCTTTTACACCTCCAAGAAATAGAAAAGATAATTCAAAGACAAAAAGGTTCGTTCTTTAAAAATAAAAAACTTGCAAATTCGCTCATTCTACTAATCAACCCCCCACCACCCAAGAAGGGAGAAAATATCTAACATTAAAACCGTAAGAGGTAGAGAAAAAGTTCAAAGACCAAATGTTCCTTCCTTAAAAATAGATTATTTGCAATTTCAATCATTGTACATATTACCACGATAAGTGGTAGCTTAAAAATGTTTATCTGATAAAAAAACAACTTTAGTTTGAAACATTTTTATATACACCATTGTTTTGGCATAAATACGGTGTATACGAAAATATATTCAATACGAAAATATATGTTAATAAAACGGGAGTATTTCATAAAAAACCGACAAAATATTTATTGTGTAGATAATATCACATAAATGCCATAAAATTTGAATAATCATTAAAAATCAATAAAGTGTTAAGTTACGCTCAGCGTCAACAAAGCGGGCGGATAACAGCCAGTTATTTATAAAACAGTAGTATAACTCTACTTATTCCGATCACCAATTATTCCGATCGCTTAGAGGGAAAAACGATCGTACTCAAGTAATTTTTAAAACAGTGAGTATTGAGTTTGTTCGAATATTTACTATCCGGATCGGGTCCGGTCCCAATTAATCCGGATAGTTGGAGTTCTACTGTACATAATATACCAAACTGATACGGCTTGTGAGAGATTAACTTTTAATTTAAAATCATTAGTTTTGTCTCAAAACGTACCCAAAAATTTCACTTTATCGAATAAAGAAATACTTGTTCTGTTAATTACGATGAAAAACTTTTTCTAAGGTAAGTTAAGGTTGTTGGGTCGGTTGAGCTAAGTAATAGATAAAAGTGATCGTATTAAAATACATATAAATTAATATTTAGAGAGATCTTTTCGAAAATTTTTAACACGTATAGGATAATGGTTCAACTGCTAAAGATATAAATTTTCAAAACTTGAAATAAAGTAGTTAAACAATCGTAGACTATCTGAAATACATAAACAACAGTATTCTGACGTGTAGTTTTGGAGTTATTTTTATATACAAAACAAAATTCGTAAAAATATTTGTCTATCTCTACATATATAATAGATAGTCATCTTTATCTCTTATATAAATATAATCCTTTTATTTTTCTTTATTTAGCTCCGTTTTAGTCGTACTTATCACAACATAACTCTTTTAGACTAACAAGACGTGTTCAATTCTGATTAAGATACATTTCGTTAGCCAAACGTTAGTATTTAATTATCGCAAGTGAGTTAATTGCTTAAATATCCGGTATATACTTAGTTAATGAAAAAAGTTATTTTATTTTAAAACAAAACTTATTTATTTAAAAAAGGAACATTTTGTGTCTTTAAATGTTTGTTCTACCTGTTACGGTTTTAAAGATGCCTATTTTACCCAATCGGACCCAAACATGGTCCGATTTTTCCCATTCACAAATTTGATCGTACTCTTTATCTTTAGAACCCACACATAATATTTCAGCTCGTTATCTCTTTTTGTTTTTGAGTTATCCTGTTGACAGAAAAACAGCCGGTTCAAAGTCGGAGCTGAATTTAAAAATAATTGTCTTAATAAAATTTAAAAAAAAACGATACAAAAACCATTTTATTTTGAATTTTGTGAACTTTATTATTACACCAACTGCCTTAAATTTATTTAATAATAAAGATTTTAATAATTTCATGTCTTTGACGTTTTTAGAAATTGTTCGTGAATAAATTAAAAAATTTAATTGAAACATGAAAATTGAATTAAATGGGCTTGTCCACGCTTTTTTGATAATTTTATTTCGATTAGATTTTTGACACTAGATGGGATAGATCCTATTCATAAGTCAAAAACTTTAGTAAATACTAATGAACAGCTTTTCATTCTCCCATAATAAGAGCCGTTAAAATGGCCATAAAAACTCCAAGGAAAATCGGTTGTATGTCTTTTGTAATAGTGCATTTGATCAAGTTATATTTACCATTTTTAGCTCGATATCGTCGTGTATATCAAAATTATCAATTTGTATTTACTCATATAAATAGGAAATGACTTTGAACTAAATAATTCTTTATAAAATATAAATAAAATAACATTTTATATTTTGTTAGAAGTACTCACAAAGACTACCGTGTGCATTTCATTTCAAAAATATATAATCATCATCTCAGAAATATATAGATTTAAAATTCAGATAAAGACGTTAATATATAATACGTGACATCAGACACTTACTTTTTTCATTTAAAGAAACAATTCATTTATTTTTAGTTTTTTCTCGAAACAGTTATATTACATATATGCCCCCCTTTGGAATGATAATGAAGAATGGGAAGAGTCCATTAAAATTCATTGTCACTAAATGATCAGTGATTTCGTTGCCCTCAACGTCCACTTGATCCGACACCTCAGCGAGTACTTGTAGGCCATTGAAACAGTCCCATACAATCCTTGACGCATAAAAGCACTGTGTCACTTGATACTTTCAAGCATGAATTTGGCGCCTTTCTAGAACACGTAACTAAATTGCATTAACTTCTGTTTGTAAGATTCTGGGTGATTCTAGTAAAGCCAAGGAAAGGGAAGTTTTAGTCTCTTTATGTATAGTTCATTTTGAGGCAACCGCCAGTGTACCAACACAAGGGAGTCTCTGGGGAATTGAAGGCCGGTACCGCTACACACTTTCCGGTCTGGTATAAGAACCTTGAAAGGCATGCGATCCGTAAGCAAATGATGCTGCCCTGAAGATCTAGGAGAATTTTAAGGTGGCCTGTAAAATCTCTAAAGAAACGTTTTCGCAGTACACAGTTGCAGATAGTGTTTCACCGAGGCTACGAGGTAACCTCGCCTCGCTTCGGCCCTCGGTTACGAGGCACGAGGCGAGGCGAGGTTCAAAATTTTAATCCTCGTTGCTAACCGAGGCGAGGCGAGGTATATTGTCCCAAAAACCTCACCTCGGCCGAGGCGAGGAATTTGCCTCGGTCGAGGCAAATTTACAAGAAGTAAATTTAAAAAAAATAATATAGTGATACAGGAAGCAATAGATAGATTATTTGGCAAATATTTTTCAAATGTCCAGCGATCCTACCTAGTAGATGTCGAAAGTCATCGTCTCTAAAATTTATATACATATATATATACGTTTTTTTTACCATATTATGTACATTCATGTAAAATAAGTTAAAGTTAGTAAAAATTTTCCCTCGCCTCGCCTCGGCCGAGTTGATAGCTGACCCAACCGAGGAGAGGCGAGGCGAGGTTGATATTTAAAAAAGCGAGGCGAGGCGAGGTGATATCAAAACCTCGCCTCGCCTCGTGCCTCGTGAAACACACTTGCAGAGGTCCTCTCGCTGCCACACTCTTGACATATAGATACAAAGGTGGTAGATCTAGGTGCCCCTTCATTGCAACTGCTGTGCAAATAAATATCGCTGTCATTGTGTACACAAACAGTAACAACAAAATTAAAAATGAATGTTTGTTTGTTTGTAACATATGCGTTCCTATACCATTCATCCGATTACTATGAAATTTTGGGAGGAGTGTTTGTGCGGGAGCCCGAGAAGGTTTCTACCCAAAAAAACTAGAGAGGGGGGGATATCTCTGTCTAAAACAGTAAGAGATAGAAGAAAAGTTTAAAGACAAAAAATTATCTTTTCTAAAAAGAAACAACTTTTGTATGAAACTTTTTTAATAAAATTTATAGATTTGCCATAATTTCTGGTCGCATTATTATATGCAAACCTTACGTATACAAAGAAACAACTTTTCTTTGAAATTTTTTTCATAAAATTTATAGATTTTCCATAATTTCTGTTCAGACATTAACGCGTATCTTTTATTAACGCGAATCGTTACTAGAACACGTTTCTGGTTTGTATATGTACACCTTAACAAACAAAATGACATGCCCGGTACAGTTTTACTCTAACTCTTATAATCAATCCAATTTGGATCTATATTTTAGTCCAACAAATTTTGAATCTGATATGGAATCTTGAGATTCTTCATTCCCATGACAAAAGGGGGATACATTGTTAATATTAATTCATGAATGGAAGAAGGTGTAACTGTATTGTTTTATTTGACCTGTACTGTAATATTTTTATCGATTGTCGTTTCTTATAATAATGAGTCATTTAATTAACACATAAATTTTAATAAAATCAGCACGTTTATGATTTAAAAATACAGCAACAACATTAAATAATATGAATGCTAGCAAACAAACTTAGCTTGAAAAAAAAAACAATAAAAACAAACAAACAGAATAATTATTATGTTTAAATATTTGTGATTCGATAAATGATTACACAATCTATTATTTTGATTAGTAATGTTAATTTTATAATCAAAATGTTTTTTTGTTTGTTTTCAATTCCTGATTTGTTTTTTACACGTTTTTAACACAAATCTCCATTCATTTCGTTTTGAGCACAGAGTTAAAATGTACATCCAATAATATATTCGAATAATATATTCTATATTGAAATGTAGGAGTTATCAGTTTAAAATGAGGCTCGTCCGCATATAGTGTTTTTGATAATTGAAATATTACTTGATTTTTGTTTGAAAATTTTAGGTTTTTTAGTCCGTCCTGTTAGTATTACAGTAAATCGTGTAATGTGTAAATTAAAATATTTGTGTTTGTAGTATCCAAGCTAGACTTTGTTGTGTTCATCCTACGAATATTATAAATATGAAAGTGAAGATGTTCATCACGTTAAAATCGTTGAACCGACTTTGATGCGGTTTTCACCATACGGTTGAGAGTTTTTTATACAATCGTTTTGACGTAAATACTGTTTTTTTTTGAATCGTATAAAAAATGCTTGGAATAAAAATTGTAGCTTACTAAATCTTTTCGTAAGCATTTTCATATCACTAATCATAGCATTTTCCGAAATATTTTATATATAATAAAAAATTTCGAAAATTGGCATCGAAAAATTTCCATTTCCGATTAACTAAATCATTAATATTTCAGATGTAACTTCCAAATTTCGTAAAAATTCATTTTCTAGTTTAGCCTGTTGTTAAATCGTTGTTAATACAATCGAACGTAACCGAACTTATGTCGAATCGGATCGGATTATACAGATATTTTTATGTCATAAATAATTTTGAATCTCTAATGTTATTGTGCCCGAGAGTTTCGCCTCTTTCGCTCTTAAAATTATCGAAGATTAAGAAACTTTTATTTTCTAAAGTATCACTTTGTGGACGAGCCCATTTTTGTATTTATCATAACGATAAACTCGATTCGAATAAAAATAATTCAAACTTTTTGTTTTAGTTAAAAAACAAAACTTTATTTTATTTACTTAAATACAAAAATTAATAATGGATAATACTGGAACTTTTAGACTGAACCCATTATATTTGGATGAAACGGGCAGTACATGTTTGGAGTGTCCAAAGTATGAGAACGATAAACCAACTACAGCCTCAGGACACAACAATCTACAGGATCATCATCGTCGTGGATCTGAATCACCTCCATCTGCTGGCAAATCATCTGGCTATGTTAGTCAATTGAACTCGCGTTCGGAGAGTAGCCACAGTGATGTGGATCCAATTTATAGTCGTCCAACGGATATAGAAAAACTGGAAGAATACACCACCAGATCGCATTCAAAATCACCGATTGATCCACGTCAAAAATCCAAATATTTAGGATCAGTGAGTTCATCCACCGGGTTTATACTAACAACGATACCTGAAGGTAAAGTGGACTTTTCTATACCGCGTCCAGTATGGCCTGGAATCCGCGGTAATAATAACAGTAGTGACTCAGACGATTCCTTAAATATTTATTCTAGTTTAAATAATTATGTAAGCCAATTACAATCGCATAGTGTTGATGCGACACATAGTGACACGCGTCGAGCCTGCGCACGGGATTTACTCAGGGAATTATCGAAAACATTAACTGAAGTAGTGGAAGGTAACATTGAACAAAAACCCGAAGATGTGTTAAAAAATTTAAATACAAAAATCTCGCAAACTTTAGAGGTGCTACAAACTGAAAACGATATGCGAAATTTATCGCATATTATCAGTAGCAACGATAAATTACGTACGGTATCGCGAGCCCTATCACATAATTCCAGTGATAGTCCTTTATCCGATTGGGAACGTATTATCCATGAGGAAGAAGTATATCATGAACCGTCTGGTGTGTCATCGGCAAGTAGTGGTTTTAGTGATGTGTCACAAATCTTTAATAAAAATAAAAATACTGACGCGTCTTCACCGCAACATCCTCCGCCTGTATTTGTACATAAAAACTTATCGAGCATATCGAATGGGGTACGTAACGCTATGATTTATGGTACACTGTGTAGGGGAGGTGCACAAAATCGTAGGGTTGATACAAAATTTAAATTAATTGATAATTGTGATGGTGCCGGGTTACGAAGTGTACGTGAAATATCACATAGTGATAAACCAAGTGTTTGGCAACATTATTATGGTGCTGGATTGACGTCCGGTGATTTTAAATTATTGGCGAAGCCAACTGATACGCCTACATATGTAAGTAGACATTTTTTTTTTTTAGAAATTTTTTATGTTTTTTATTATTTCTTTAATCATAAAATAATCATATAGTTTTACAGACGTGTATATTTATTTATTTATTTATATTATTTACTTAGAGAAAATCTATGTTTGAAAAAAAATATAGGTAAAAGTAATTTGCTAATTACATTGCTAAGGTAATTTAATATATTTGTCAATCATAAACCCATAATTATCAAAATACAATTTTAAATTAAACTCTTCAAAATCTTGTGTGAAACACTCACACAACCTATGTATACAGAATAAATGGTTTTAACATATCATTGATTTCAATTCAACATTGGAGTACAATATATACACGCAAATTTAAATTTGAGAGAAACTTTGTGTAAATAATTGAGCTTCAATTATTTAGTACGTAAAAATGCTTGATACAGAAATTGTATCATATTTTTGTTCGGAATAATTTTGTAATTTAAATTTTTAGTGCTTAATGTTTTTGCGAAAATCATGGTACTGGACCACAAAAGTTTGTTACTACATTTATAACTAGCTGTTTCTCGCGACGTCGTCCGCATTTATATGAAAGTTAAATATATATGGATTAAAATAAAATTTCTAATTCACCCCTATACCTAGATCAGTTTTTGTATTATAAATACGTATTTCGACTACAAAGTAGTCATCATCCTAAATTTCAAATTCGCCTCAATACCTAGATCAGTTTTTGTATTATAAATACGTATTTCGACTACAAATTAGTCATGATCAGTATAAATTACGACTAGCTAATTTATACTGATGATGACTACTTTGTAGTCGAAATAGGTATTTATAATACAAAAACTGATCTAGGTATTGGGGCGAATTTGTAATTTTATTTCATAAACCTAGAGTTATTATTAACAGAGTTATTATTATCATTTTTTATACTATTATATATGTTAGCGTAAAGTATGTAAATCTGTCAATTTATACAATGTCTAGTCATTTTATAAAATGTCATTCATAATTTGTTAAAGTATAAAACAAATGCTTTTTCCTACACATTACCTTGTCCATGTCTAGGCATTGTGTATATTCCCGAAATCATCATTGGCAAAGTGCAAAATTCATAATTATACATTAAGAGACCTGCCTTTTTATAGGTTGAAATCATAAGTCCGAGTACTACAATCGGAAGATTGTAAAAAAAGAAGATTGCAAATATATAGAACGCCTTTTAGTGCGGAGTCCCTAAAACACACAAACCCGACCCACTCGGGGTATGGCCGATGAAGTGAAAGACTCTAGTACTCGGTTGTAATAGTTACCTTATTTAATTTCAATAATTTTTATAGAACAATCATCATTGTATTAAATTACTTACATTTTTTGACGTGGTGTGCTGCAGCAACGAAAACGAAACTAGTTTAAATGTGTGAGGTTATGTTACGATGTCAAATATCTTTATCACAAATAAATATGTTTTATACTTTGCCACTAGTGGAATCGGTGTTATACAGAATGCCTAGTCAATCTATGAAATATGACAACATTATGTACAGTGCCTTCAAATTTCGCATTCTATAGAATGCCTCGCATTGTATATAATATTAATTTATAAACTTTGCCGCTGACATATATATATATATATATATTGAAAATAATAATAATAATAATCACCCTTATTCTTCTAATAACAGCTAGCCTGGTTAAAATAAATTAAATAAAATCAAATTTAAAGAAATAAAAAATAAATTATTTTAAAAAAAATTCTCCCTCCAGCCGGATTTGAACCAGCAACTTATGTATATCTTTATCTATTGAATATATTGTTTCTTCCGACTTACTTTTATTTAAGGCTAACTAAGAGTTGTAGCGTAATGATAGATAGATGCGTAATGCTTCTTCATGAATGAGGCCATCATACACAAAAAGAATTTTTCAAATCGAACTGGCAGTTCCAGAGATTAGCGCGTTCAAACAAACAAAAAAACAAAAAACTCTTCAGCTTTATATTATATTAATATAGATAGTATAGATGAACAACTTTTATTCGAATGAATAAGGCTCAAATCAAATAAAAAAATTGTAAAAAATGACATCAACTTTAGTGACCATAGATGTACAAAGTTTAAAAAAATAGTTTTCGAGAAATTCTGAAGAAAGTAAAAAATATTAAGAATAACGTGCCATTCCCGGCTTAAATTACTCCACGAAAACATTGCAGTCGCGTGAGACGACAATATTAAACATAATTCTTATGTTTAATACCTCTCGCTATCTCCGTTCTTGAGATATCAATGCTGAAAATCGATAATGGGATTTTATTGAATCTTAACGTATTGAGGTATAGCTCATTTTTGACTATTGGCGGATCTGTGTGTCTGTATGTGTGTATGACCTTTTATTCTTAATGTTTTTGAGCCATTTGGGAATTTCTCGAAAATGAATACTTATATTCTACTTATTTAGAGCTAAAAAATATATAGAGGAAAATTTATCGTATTATTCATCAATAAACACTGCTTGAAAAGGAAAATAAAAGTGACCCGAAAGGTTTTCTTAATAGTAATCACATTTTGGTTGTTTTTTTTTTTCATCCGCAGACACAAAAGGTTGCCGATGCTTGGCTAAATCATTTCTTCAGATTGATTCTATTGACATTATTTATTTAATACCGACATTCTATTTAATACCACTTGTTTTGTACTTTAATGGTGTACCATAGACCACAAAAGTAGGGCTTATTTTTCAAAATTTTATAGTATTTTTCAATCTTTTATAGACTTGTTCTTTATTGATTCAGTTTTTTAGGAAATTGTTTCGAATAAAAGTAGTTAATATATTTATTCCAATCGAGGATAGTCTATGAATGCTTCGAGGAGCTGAACCACCTGGCACTGAGTAACACAGTTAGACTGATCTAGGTACCGGGTCACTCTGGCGTTAAGGGGAACGAAGTAGCGGACTCGTTGACACGAGAGTGGTCATCTCAAACGCCCCTTTCACCTGAGCCTATTATTCCCATAGCAAGATGCTCCGTAATTTACCGAATCAAGGGATGGCTGCGACAAGCTCATCTCGATTACTGGGACTTTGCGCAGAACATGCGACAGACCATAAGGACCACAGCAAGCTCAATAGAATGCAGTTGAGAAGGGTGGTGGGGCTCTTGACAGGACACTGTCGATTGAACTACGACCTTCATTACTTGAGGATCTCTGATGATCCCTCTTGTAGGGTCTGTATGGAGGACGATGAAACCTCCATACATGTTATATGCACCTGCAGAAGCCAGCAGGTTGTCAGGTATAGAATGTTTGGGTCCGGAACCATGGATCCATCGATCCTGGGAGTAATCCCGGCGGAAAAGTTGTGGGCCTTCTATGTGGCGTCTGGCCTCGACAGAATTCTTTGCTTCATCTGCTTAAAATAGCACCTCTTACCCGGAGACGTCTCGCCTTCGGGTGACAGGTTGTTCTAAAGGAGGGCACAGAGGATCCCTTGGTGTAGGTGCTAGGGACCCATTTGCGGTACCCCTCTTTCTAATTATTATTATTATTATTATTAATATATTTATACTGGACAAATTTAGTTTTTCGGAAACCGAATTCATAAGACACAAATATAAAGTTTTGAAAAATGATCGCTGCGTTTGTGGTCCATGGTACTAAATGCGTAGGCCTGATATTACCCAATAGAAAATTGGTACCGCATAAATAAATAAAACTTTAAAATATGAAATTTTTAATTGTTCGTTATGAAATTTAAAACAAAATATTATTAAATATTTTTAAATATCTATAATTAATTTCCAATATGTAATACGTATATGTATACTTTTATTAAATATAATTTGATTACATAACTATTATAATAGTACTTATATTAGTTGTTACCTACCTTTATACAGAGAGTTTATCAAATATTAAAGGTGGAATTTTCTCTATAAAAATGTTTATATTGATTTTGGTTAAGAAATAGTTATTTAATTTAAGATTTTAAGTTCTCATATCCAATATAGTGTTTTACCACTAAAAAGATTGATGAACTCTACGCCAGTTTGAAAGTCCTTCATGTTTTTAGGTTTTATGAGTAAAAAATTTAAATGTTACGTCTGAATATGAAAAATAATTCGTTACTCGGGAGCTGCGTGAACTTGAATATTCTCATCATAAATAATTATCTTTTGGAAATTGATCTCCATTAATTTTTCTTGTGACCGCTAGAGTGGCTGATTTTTATGCTGTTAATTGATAATGGTATTTATAATTTGATGGCCACCTTGTCCTACAAATTCAGTGGTTCAATTTCCCAGTCCTATGCTCTGAACATGTCAATGAAAAATTTTCGTTTGTAAATTAGAAAAATGTTTTCTTATTTCAATGGCACACAACGTTTATACGTATTGTATGTAGGTCTCATTTTTTCAACCTTTTGTTTATAAAAGACTACTAATATTGTTTTTATCGTGAATACACTCAAATAATAACTATGTATACCCCGTTATTTGAACATGTTACATTATCTCTCAATTTAACTAACAAATGAACTGTTACTGATAAAGTTTTTGCTATCGTCAAACAAGTTAGTCTCTTACGCGCTTCATTAGTTACTATCATCGAGAATTTTTACGAGAGAAAAGTTGGGCGTCTCGTCGAAAGGAAGCTACTGACAAAAATTTAGCATGTTACTAATCATTAAAAAAAACCATGCTGTACTGCGGACTAATAGTTTGGTAATACTCCTTTCAATATTTCACGAATTCTTTGTGGTATGTTTATAAAGAAGAAAATTATTTTATGGTGTACGCACAGTATAAATACCAGATATAATATAAACAATAATTGCATTGTCATTGTATTATACGAGTAGAAAAAATACAATAAATGTATTATTTGACACAGTGATTATCAAACATTTTTTAAAAATAATTAATCGGTGAAAAATATAAATAAACGTTGACAAGTGTGTACTTGTTCACATACCACTGGTTGACAAATACTGCTGCATTGATGATTATATAATACATAATAACAATATATGAATGACACTTTGGTGAGTTATTATTGTATGTGAAAAAATGTTTAACAATTATATTATAATTATTGGGTAGTACATGTTTATTTAACTTCTTGAAATGGGGATTTGGGGCATTGTGATATGTACTAGTTTGTACTGGCGGTTTACTGAACTTCATATAAAATAACTATTTTAAAATAATTGGTCGTGTTCAGAGCAACTCAGTTAGCAAACTAAGTATGTCTGCACATAAAGTAGGCTACAAACGCGGAACATTGTGCGACAACATTGAACTCCGCCTACAAAATATTTTGCCTACAGACGTGCAAACAAAATTGGGTACATTACTTTATTACTCTGATCTTAAAAATTCAATCACTTGTCATCTAGTCTCTATCTATCTCATTTAATTTGTAGTTTATTTATGTACTAGTTTATTTGTATGTATTTCTAGTTTATTTATTTGTATATATTTTGTAAAAAATTTTTACAAAAATATATTATAATCAATACAAAAAATAAAAGTATAAAAATAATAAAGTATATAAAGTAACCAATCTAGGTAATAAAACATAAAAAAATATTTGGAAAACGTAAAATTTTAGATAATATGTTGCAAATATCGCTACACACCAGGAACATGTACAGCAACATTAAACTCCTCCCACAAAATATCAAATAAATTTGATTTTTACAGCAACCAGATCAAGGACATTGTTTTTGTTCTGCAACAGCTATACAGACTAGCAACCTGCTACCGAACATTCATTTGTCCTTAAAATGTTTCTATGCAACCTGTGCAGGAAATAGTCCTAGTAATGGATCCATTATAGAGTCATATTGTAGGTGCTTTCGTATGTGGTAATGCCGGGTAATAATGGATGCATTACGAAACAGTATTTCCTGAGTTTTTGTTGCGGTATATTTTCACGGTGTTTAAAGTCTATCTAGTCGTTGATCACTTTTTTGCAGGTTGTTATTGGAATTCCTAAAATAGGTTCTGTGCTTATGAAAGGTAACCAGACTCTCTTCTTGCTAAGGTTTTTAGGGGGAATCTTAGGGGGACCTAAATCTTAACCTTTACTCAAAATGAGCACACTGAGTAAATGATACAACTGAGTGAAAAATGTGTATAGGATCCCCTTTAGTTTTGCTTAAAATCTATGAAAAAATCTCAACATTATAAGAACAATCAATCCGTTTCCACGATTTTTAAAAATTTCGTAATCACACAACTGAGTCCTTAGTAAACTAAGTAAGTCAATGTAAAAAAGAATTTACTTCTGAACAATCTAAGTTCAGGGTGTTTCTTTCAGGACACACTTATTAACTTGTCACTGCAGTGTTGTGAAATTGGGACTTTTCCCAAACTTAGTGGATTTAATAAAATGAAATAATGCATGCCATCAAGTATCTAGTATAAATAAACAATTTGTATTCTGATTCGTTATATTCAATTTGAATACAAAAATTAAAATATAAGACAATTCTATGAATAAATAATCACCTAAGAATAATCACCTTGTCGCGGTATCTTGGCTGTCTTAAAAGGAGCGCTGTCGAACCTACAACAGATTCCGATACTTGACACACAAAAAATACAAAATATTAGTAAAAGTTTACTAAATATATGTCAATTGGACATTACGCATTTTTGAAAAAAATTAAATTAAATAAAAACTTTATGAAATTCAAACCTGAAGTTTATTTGATTTCAAAAAAGAAAGATTTGAATTTAATTTTTTTAACTGACTTTACTTGAACAATTTTGACTTTTAAACAGATTTGAAATCCAACAATGTTTAATCGATCTTAATCGAATAATAGCTTATTTTAAATTGACTTGAAATCGGTAAATTCCACCATTTTTATATGGTCCTAGACTATTCTAGAAGGGTGCTTGTTTGTACCAAATAAAAAATATTGTTTTTTGAAAACATAATTTTTATAGATTCTTTTGAATATGCAGTTGCGTTTCAGCCATGGTTTCATGCTGGAACAGCCTTAAGTGTGACAAAGTAAACCATATCATAGTACACTACATATAGACAGCGATAGATATACTATACACTGTTTTCAGATGGGGTGTATTTTAAAATACAAGCTGTATATCCTCTTTAATGATAATTCATTCCGTATACTGTACCATTGACCTCCAAAGTGATTTTGTTTTTATCACATTTTTGCCGGATCCATTTGTTTTTCGAAAAAATGTATTGAGTTCAAGTCATTCGTTATAAAAATAGTGAAACTTAAACCGAAATAGAATGGGAAGCACAATGGACCATAAGGTCGAAATGCAATACTTTCCATATCCCAACATTTATCTATCTATCTAATATGCTTTATCCGAAAAAAACAAATTTTATTCAGGCCATTTTTTCCCAAAAAAATGATTTCTTGAAGAAATTTTCAGGTGCATTGTTAAAAACGAGTTCAAATTCATTTTCAACATAAAATACTTTAATTTAGTGTACGTAATTTTTATAAAATCTGCATATCAATTAATTAAATTATTAGCCATAACATTAAGTACAAGTTCAGATATAATTTTGTAATATTAGTAATAATATATCGAATATACTTCACTTTCACTGAAAGTACACGATGATATGTAAAAATCAAAAATTTTACAGAATATATTATTAATTGCAAATTTTTATTGAAAATTATACTAATTTATATGTTAATAATCTTTGAGTAAAAATTCAATTACTTATTAGTAAGTAATTCATTATTTTTAGTAATTAAATACTCTAAATATTACTATCATTATATCAAACTGTATATAGTTATCTATTGAAATTTATTAAAGAAATTGCTATGGATATTAGGTATTTACAAGAAATCATGAGAAATGGTTAGTAAATATATTTAAACTTGATTTATATATTAAATATTGATACCATTTTTTGACATCAAATGGTATCAATGTTCAGACCAGGGATGTTATGGATATGATATTTCGGATCTGGATATAGGAATAAAATTATATCGGTTTCGGATACGGTTACGGATATGTAATTATTTCGGATTATCCGTTAGTTTCGGATAGTTTCGGTTACGGATATTAGATAGAAGTAAAATATAAACACAAATAGTATGTAATAATTTGGTTTTATTTATAGGTTTTATCTAGTCTAGGTTATCATTTGGTATTATAATCAGTCATATAGGTAATAGTCCAGTTAAGATCTACATCCGTGCTTGCAAAAGTCAGGTCGTTCTGAATTTTTTATATGTTGTTAGGACCTAAACCAATATTAAAAAACCAGATTTGCAATTTCCAAAGTGTTGTGCTAGCGGCGGAGTACCCAAAAAACCATGAAATTTTCGGACTTTTTTCAGTTTTTGCTCAATATCACAGTGAAGGAAGGGTCTGACCGGTATAGTCATTCTATACACTTTTAAAGTAGACTAAATTTTCAACAATTTGAGATTAAAACAAGCTATATACAGCTATTGGTTCCTAAGATACAGTTCTTAGAAAATAGGCCATTTTTTCCAAAAAGTGAAATTTTTTCGAAATGGTCACTTATTTCGTAAAATATCTTCTAAAATACGCATCCCACGTCAAATATTGTATGTAATAAACTTGTAGTAAATTTAATTTGCTTTCATTTGAGATCAGACTGGTACCTGTATGCCCAGCGGTTCTCTCAAAAACGGCAGATAACCAAAAACAATCATAAGTTAACCAGCGCAGCGCCCATATATACCAGATGTTTGTATCCATATTTTCGGTAAAAGTAGGCACCAATTGCAATCAGAAGGAAGGAAACAAAAGATCGAGGTCGTACAGCAGTTATCAGAACATGAGAAAATGACACACACTTCTTCTTCCATGCTTCAAGGGGCCACGCTTGTTTTTGAGAACAACAGTTTGCTGGCCAACACCAGCAATTACTCGTAATATTTTCTTTTGCTTTATGAAAATTTGTGTTGATTGAGAGGCAGACCCCCATAACAAAATTCCATATTTAAGTCTGCTATGAACCAATGAATAGCATATCATAGCTAATGTTTTTTGACTTAGATTCTCTCTTAAATTTCTAAAAAGAAAAGAGTGGTCGTGGAATCAGAGTCGGAACGTCCTGCCAGTAATACTGAAGAAACGATCGATTGTGTGTACGATTACCTATTGGAAAACAGTGATGAATGCCAGTTTTCTTTATCACACCTGCTACAGCAAATTAAGGGTGGTTGTATAACTGATGTCAGAACAGCGAAAAATCACCTGCAAAAACGTTTTGTCGATGACAGAGTCATAGTGGAGATGGGCTCCAACAAAGGGACACTCAGTACAGCTATTTTTTGAGACTGTTGTTCTCAAAAACAAGCGTGGCCCCTTGAAGCATGGAAGAAGAAGTGTGTGTCATTTTCTCATGTTTTGATAACTGCTGTACGACCTCGATCTTTTGTTTCCTTCCTTCTGATTGCAATTGGTGCCTACTTTTACCGAAAATATGGATACAAACATCTGGTATATATGGGCGCTGCGCTGGTTAACTTATGATTGTTTTTGGTTATCTGCCGTTTTTGAGAGAACCGCTGGGCATACAGGTACCAGTCTGATCTCAAATGAAAGCAAATTAAATTTACTACAAGTTTATTACATACAATATTTGACGTGGGATGCGTATTTTAGAAGATATTTTACGAAATAAGTGACCATTTCGAAAAAATTTCACTTTTTGGAAAAAATGGCCTATTTTCTAAGAACTGTATCTTAGGAACCAATAGCTGTATATAGCTTGTTTTAATCTCAAATTGTTGAAAATTTAGTCTACTTTAAAAGTGTATAGAATGACTATACCGGTCAGACCCTTCCTTCACTGTGATATTGAGCAAAAACTGAAAAAAGTCCGAAAATTTCATGGTTTTTTGGGTACTCCGCCGCTAGCACAACACTTTGGAAATTGCAAATCTGGTTTTTTAATATTGGGTTAGGTCCTAACAACATATAAAAAATTCAAAACGACCGGACCTTTTGCAAGCACGACCGCCTTTTCATGTTTAACTTTACTGAACTATAAGTAATTATTATATACCTACTCAATTTTAAGTTTTATCTATTAAAATAAAAATGCAATAAATTTAAATTATACGAAAACTATCCGAAACTTGTGAAACGGATACGATTACGGTTATGGATATATTTTTATTTCGGATATCCGATAGTTTCGGTTACGGTTACGGAGCTCCATAACATCCCTGGTTCAGACATATTACTTACAATGTCAAAGTAAGTAAACGCTAGTCGCTTCCGTTGGTATAATATAAGTGACAGGCAACCATACTAACAATGGAAATAAATAGACGCTAGTTAAGTAATTGAACCTCGGACCTCTGAGGTCCGAGGTCCAAGGTCCGAGGTCCGAGGTTCAATTCCTGGTTAACGAGTTAACTTTTTCACATTAATATTTATATTAAAATTGAATGACATGTTTATCTATATAGTATAGGCTAGTCCTTTCATACTATGTCTAAGTATTGTATTGTAAACTTAAGTAATATACAAAAATAATAATATGTGATATATATATATATATATATATATATATATATATATATATATATATATATATATATATATATATATATGTATATATTGAATAAATGTGCATTTTACCCGACTGCTTCAAAAGAGGGTAATGTTTTTTGAGTGTATGTATGTATTTATGCATGCATGTATGTCTATTTCTTTGATACGCTCTGTAGCCTAAACAGCTTAATGGATTTGAACTTATGAGGTGTCGTTAATATTTAAATATGGCGTCTGCTAATTAAAAAAGTGAAGTGTTTGAAGAAAGCTATATGAGCTAGCGAAATAATGATAAAAGAAGACCCCAAGTAAATTTTCCTTACAATTCTAGAAACTAGAAACTATCAGAAGTTCTAAATTCCAAAGTTTTCCAAAGATATAGCCATTTTCTGATTCTAAAGTTAAAGCCGGCCCAGAACTCTATTACAGTTTATAGTTCCTATAGAAATGCTCGCATTAACAAAATTTTGAATATATATTGTTTTAAATTTAAAATATAAAAAATTACGTTTCGAGCTGTCAAAATTTACAAAAAAATAATTACATAAATAATTGGTGTAAAAATTATTTTACTTAGCTTAAATTAGGTATAGCTTAAAATATAATTTCTAAATTTAGATAAAAAATTCTGATAAAATGTTTTTTTAAGCAACAACATTATTTAATGACTTTTTGCTAATTTACCATATACATCATAAAAATATGTAAGTGTTAAAAAAGTTGTTTAGTTCTGTTTAGTATTTAGTTTAAGTACAATCAGATAACCAACTAACTAATCTCTTAATTTCTTAACATTTAAAATTCATCATCATTACGCCAATCGGTCCGTCTGTCCGTCTGTCGGTCGGTACTTGTTTGGAGTCAAGAGATTGTTTTAATTACCTATTTCTTAATTAAATGAAACGTTAATTTGTTTAATTTGTTTTAGTAATTAGCAATGGTTACTGCATGTCGGTACGACATTCGTATATAATAATTGACACAATTAATGATTACATATTTCTTAATTTCATTCTGTTTTTCATTTCATTTTTTGCATAATTAATGAAGCACACTTTGAAGAAATAAAAAACGAAAGTGGTAATAAAAATCAGATATTAATAATAAAAAAAAATGTTGTGAAAAACTCACTTTACCTTCATTACAGGGTGCTCACTTTAAAAAATCCTCTTAAGGACGTTCCAGCACTGTGTTATATAATCAGGACTGGTTTGATTTTATTATAGCACAAATACATAAACACACATGTACAACACATAGATAAATTCACCATTCAAATTTATATAATAAATATTTATCATTACTCTCCTAGTTTTTTTTTTAAATTCTGTCGAGTATTTTTTCTAATACAACAGATAATAGTTGGGCAGGTATGAAGTATTACATGCTTCTAATGAGAAAGAGTGAGAGAGAATGATAACTTTGATATTAATTATCTCGTGTTCTAAACGGTCAAAAATTCTGAAACTTCGGGATTTATTAGAAAACGTTAAAAAAACGAGCAAAATCTGTCTGGTAGTATGCTGGAATATCCTTAAGGTGAATACTTAAGGTTATCTTGATTTTTACCATAATCATGGTCTTCAAGGTTATTTGAAGATCAACTGTGTTTCACATTGAACTCATTATTTTTGACAGAATCGGAGAGCTAAGGCATTAAAACTGTTTAAAAAAAATGGATTTTCAATGATAATATTGCATTTGTTGAGAAAAATACAGTCCTTACAAAAGTTAATTAAGAGTAAGCCAGAGGTAGTGGATTCAACTCCCACCCAAGATGTGTATGATTTTTCATATTAAGTATTTGTTGTCAAAGAAAAAAAAAGTTGGGCTTTAAGAAGAGCTACTCTAATTTAGGGTAGGTGGTCATCAAATGTTGCAAGCTGGATTTGTTTTAATTCTAGAGCAAAACGGAACTCGTGAATGGAGTTGACAAATGGCAAAAATCGATTAATGAGTCCCTCACATCAAAAATCAATCTTGTAAATCGTATGAGATGTAAATGATCTTTGATTTATTTCTTCCAGTATTCTTCTTACTAATCTTTCACTCACACTAACATTTTTCACCTCGAAGAGGTGAGTACGAGCTCCAGCAGCTGTACAAATACGATCCCGCATTGGTCACAAAGTGGATAGTTTTTGGTCTTGATCTAAACTCCGCGTGTTAGCTAGTCTCTCGAAATCGTGTGAATGCATTCTAGGTAGTGGTTTGAAGGATATCAATTGTTCGAGCTATCTGGCATTGGCTGTACGCGCCACCATAGAATCACTTATCAGAGTCACTCTGAAAATTAGTTGTGATGAATCAAGTGGTACCGATGATGATTCTTCTGTATCTTGTAAGAGAAGCAACATCAATGAAAATGATACAACCATTGAAATACATGACAGTTTCTGGAACTGTTTTGAGAAAATCGCTACAGACAATATGCAAAATCGCGATACGGAGAAAAGTGCTATTGCAAATGAAATTGATTTTAATTTAAAAAATTGTTCGCATTGATCGGACGGCAGACCCTTACAAGTGGTGGTCAGCAAACGCAAAACAGTATCCAAGCCTAACAATATTCGCTGAGATTTATCTATCGTCTCCGGACAGCAGTGTATATAGTGTGAGGCTATTTTCAGAAGCAGATAGTATCTATAAAGAAAAGTGCAATCATTTTCTACCAACAAATGCTGGAAAATTGTTTTTATTGATCATAAGTCACCACTGATAAATTTTGAGTATTAAGGACGTTCATGCCTGAGGCTTGATAGTAGATACAAATTTTTTTTAGTGTATTGAATGCTCACTTACGTTGTTATACGATAAAAATAAAAATTTAAAACCTGTTGACGATCAATTTCAAAGAGTAATTATCGATTGAAAATCTAATTTTTAACACAGCGTCTTATGGAGAACGAACAGAATTGTACTTAAAATTATAATAACTATATTATTAATGTAGACACCCTAATAAATAATGTATATACATTATTTGGAATATGCAGTTTATAATATGCGTTTGACTTAATTATTTAATATAATTAAAAGTGTTTTGTTGGTTTTTTTTGCCATACATGTACATATGTTTTACACATACATATACATATATACACTGTCAAACCAAGATCTGTCAAATCAAGTCAAATCAATTTCTAATTTACATTTACTGATATTTTACAAGAAATACTTTTAAAATATTTAGGACAAATAGAAAACTTGATATACTTTATAAAACCTATTTTGACAAAATGGAAACCCGACTTCTAAAATCAAATATTCTATAACAAAAGATAATTGCATATTCTTGTGCCAATTTTAGTTCACCAAAGCAAAAATTTTTAAATATATATGTACAATTATTGTTATTTTTGGAGGCGGTGTCAGCATAGAGAAATTCACATAACTTTTGGACACCGCCTCCAAAAATAACAATAATTGTACATATATATTTAAAAATTTTTGCTTTGGTGAACTAAAATTGGCACAAGAATATGCAATTATTTTTTTACTTTTTAGTGCATCTTTTGTTATAGAATATTTCATTTTAGAAGTCGGGTTTCCATTTTGTCAAAATAGGTTTTATTTCTCGCTTTTTAGTGACTTTGAAGTTCTATAAGTGATTTGTCAAAATATGGGTAGACCTACTAAACGACCAACTAATTTTTAGTGAATTTTTTTAAACACTTTTTTTTTTACAGGTTTTTTTTTTTTATCATTTTTAGTGAATTTTTTTATAACAGATTTTCAGTTTTTTTACAAGCATTTTGTTTATTTTTTGTAAAAATTTTTTTTTTGGGGTCGGTTTTTTTTTTTGTAAAAAATTTTTTTGAAGTCGGTTTTAAAAAAAATTTTCTTATTTTCCTATTATGAATGAGTATACCCTTTATAAAAAAAAAATTTCGCTGAAATCGGTTATCACATATAAAATGAGGATTTTCCTCGATTTCCCGGAGATCCCCTGATCAGAATGCGATTTGGTGACAATGGGACCAATCGGAAATCAAACCCTTTAAAACCAAAAAAAAATTGGTTCATAAATGACGGAGTTCTGAGGTAACAAACATAAAAAAAAAAAATAATAATAATACAGACGAATTGAGAACCATCCTCTTTTTTTGAAGTCGGGTTAATAACTTTTGATATACTGTACAACTTTTTTAAAATCCTAAATAAAATTTAGGATTAAAGATAGTACTCATTTGACTCTAGCGTAGCACATGAACGTCCTGAAAGTAATAATATAATTTGTTATTCAAATAGATACATTTTTTAGTAATATGTGTGTTTTTTTTTTATAATTAAGTGATCGGTATTAGGCCGAATACCGAAAAGCGATTAAAGTGGCCCAAATAGGCCAAATACCGAATACTTGCCGAATATTCGGGTCATCTCTAGACTGTATATACAGAGGTAAAATATACAAGTTACAATTTTGTAACATTGAAATCAAAAAGCTTCACTAAACCGCTACTTGATATGTTGAAATCTGATTTTTGTTATCGGATGTTCATCGAAGTATTACAGACAGCAACAAGCCCACATTATGTAGTTTGTAGGTAGATATTATGTTTAATCATTTATTAATTATTTAATTAATTATATTAGGGCAATTAAAATATTATGTGTAACTAAAATATTATGTATATTTCGTATTTAGAAATTATTTTAATGAATATACAGGTGATTATTATTTGTATTTATTTCATAAAGCATAAATAATAGTCAAGTCAATAAGTTAAAAAACGTGTTGATTCTTACTACTGCGAATTAAAATACGTGTGATAGCCCGTTGAACTCGTTTGACGTCTAGAAAAATGTTTCAAACCCGCACATAAACAATTGCATAAGTTATAAAACAATTATAGATTCCAAAGAAAAGGGGTCTACTTTTTTGAAAATTACTCAAAAACTATTGGTAAAGAGGAGTAAATTTCCGAAAAAAAAATTCCGACTCCCGGAACTTGACCTCTATTGTTAATACTTTTTATTTATTGTTGAAAATAGTAGACCCCTTTTCTTTGGAATCTTTAATTGTTTATAACTTTTGCAATTATTGGTTATGTGCGGGTTCGAAATTTTTGCACATTTTTCTAGACGTCATAATGAGTTCAACGAGCTATCGCTCGTATATAAATTTAAGAATTAACACATTTATTAACTTGTTGACTAGACTATAAAGTAATATGTTAATGAGTTAGTATTTGCTTGGGTGCTTCATAATTTATTATCAGTTGCAAATGGAATCAGTATTATTAGACGTCGCATAATTATAGTACTGTCGACAGTAAAAGCGGCGTTCTTTCAAAATTTTACGGTTGTTTTTCGAATAGGACATTTGAAACATTTTTCCGAAAATCAACACAATTCAATTATAAAATTATAAAATTTTTTTTTTGTTGTCTATTGTACTATGATACAATAAAGTAGCATTCATTTTTCAAAATTTCATAGTTAATTTGTACCTTACTCATTCAGTTTTTGGGAAAATGTTTAGAATAAAAGTTGTTAGTATATGTGTTATGAACAACTTATATCCAAAATATTTTTTCGAAAACCAAATGAATAAAGCACGAATCAACTATAAAGTTATGAGGAATGAGTGCTATTTTTGTGGCCATGTATACACAATAGTTTCTCAATCGGTCCTTTCTCAAAATTGTTTTGTTGATTTATGCCAAATACACTTGAATTTTTAGTCTTGACTCTTCGTATCTTATTCATTGGTGATTTTTCACTGTCCAGTTTTTTGGACAGTTTTTTGGATTGTATGCTAAGCCCCTTTTTACATGTGACAGTTATGATGACAGTTTTCAGTCGATTGTTTTACTGAGCAAGCGCAGTTTTATTTTTGATGTTAGTTTATAGTTATATGAAAACAGCGACGGCTTTTGATGCAATTTTACAAGTGCACTGTTTGCGCATGTGTGAAATCTACTTTTTTGTGGTTGGTATACTTTGACCATGTGACTGATGCCCACACAAACTATTATTTATTTATCATTTCTTCTAAATTCGATATTAGGTTGACAAAGAAAGAAATTTTGTATTGAATAGGTTTTCTGCTGAAGGAACTGTGTTCCGAAACTACTCAAAATAAAATTATTAGTTTTTTGTATATAAATTATTGACATTTGATGGACAATTGTATAAAAAATTAACCGTGTAATTGATTTTTTAAGTAATTTTAATTGCTATCACGTTTACTATTATGGGGTGCTGGCTAAAGCAATTAAACCGAGTACCTGTAGTTACAATTTTTAATTTGTAACTACAAAAAACGTAGTAATTTGAGTCCTGATGAAGTCAGCAACGACTGACGAAACGTTGGCAACAGAATAAAAAAGTTTTACATAAACGAATAGTCCATATTTCCTTTAAAAAATTATTTGTTTCTAATAATAAAATAATAATAATAAAATTATTGTTACGAAAATAAGTGTTTTATTTAATACAGAAATAAATATTAAACAAGAATGTGAATTCCATCGTTTGAACAGCTATTTAATTTTTGATATATCAACTGTTTTTAATGCGATTGAAAAAATCTAAATGAAACTTGTACGTGTAAAAAGGGGCTAACTAATGTATATGATTTAACAATAAACATACTGTATATTGATTTAAACATTTATCATAAATTTTAAAATAATATATTTATTAAAATAAAATTTATAATATATGTAAATCATGATGCGTGATGAATATATTTTAGCCATAAATGTGTAGATATACAAGTAGGTATGGTAGTGGATACAGAAGTACTATTTTTATTAAAATTTATATAGTGGTTTGTAGTCAATATACTTACACGTTGAGTCTACACGTGAAACATGTGGATAAAAAAAATGCATGCAATATAAACAAATTTAATTTTTTCTAACGGTTCTTTATCAACATATTTATTCCATGGAAATATGTTGCACAGACGAAGCCATGATAAATACTCATGATAAAAGCTACTTTCAATGTGCCCTAAAGATTATTTCATTGTCTTTCTTTAACTGACAACTATGATAAATATATTTTACTTGGGATAAAAGCTATTTTTAACCCGACTTCAAAAAGGAGGATGGTTCTCAATTCGTCTGTATTTTTTTTTTAATGTGTGTCACCGTCATTTATGAACCGATTTTGAATTTTTTTTGTTTTAAAGGGTTTGGTTTCCCATTGGTCCCATTGGCACCAAATTTTATGCGAAATTTTTTTTTTTTGAAAGGGTATACTCATTCATAAATGGAAAATAAGAAAATTTTTTTAAAAAACGACTTCAAAAAAATTTTTTACAAAAAAAAACCGACCCCAAAAAAAAAAATTTTTACAAAAAAAAAAACAAAGTGCATGTAAAAAAAACTGAAAATCTGTTATAAAAAATGCACTAAAAATTAAAAAAGAAAAAGAAAAAACGGGTAAAAAAAATGTGTTCTAAAAAAAATGCACTAAAAATTAGTAGGTCGTTTAGTAGGTCTACCCATATTTAGACAAATAAAATCAGTTATAGAACTTCGAAGTCACTAAAAAGCGAGAAATAAACCATATTTTGACAAAATGGAAACCCGACTTCAGAAATCAAATATTCTATAACAAAAAATGGACTAAAAAGTAAAAAAATAATTGCATATTCTTGTGCCAATTTTAGTTGACCTAAGCAAAAATTTTTTTAAATATATATGTACAATTATTGTTATTTTTGGAGGCGGTGTCCAAAAGTTATGTGAATTTCTCTATGCTGACACCGACTCCAAAAATAACAATAATTGCACATATATATTTAAAAATTTTTGCTTAGGTCAACTAAAATTGGCACAAGAATATGCAATTATTTTTTTACTTTTTAGTCCATTTTTTGTTATAGAATATTTGATTTCTGAAGTCGGATTTCCATTTTGTCAAAATATGGTTTATTAATATGCTTTGAAGAGATTGACTGCATTAATTCGTTGGATAGGTTATCTAGAGTGTATTAGGTCAAGTTAGTTTAAATCGCATTTATTATTTTGGGCTAGATTTGCATTTATCCTCGATAAATGGGCGCAGAATATATGGTTTTAACTGCCCACTGGAAGCCAGACTGTCGGGAAGGGGGAGTTTCAAATATTATGAAATTATTAGTAATGAGTTCAAAATAACAACAAAAATTTACAACTCGCCAGTGACATGTTCCATTGTGAAGGGTATATACAGGTATCAAACTGTCATAGCATAGTAGTTATGATCTAATTTATGATCTAAGTCTACATACTGAGTGCATGCGAACACAACATAGCCAGAGTTAATAATGAAACTGAACTCTGTAGACAGAGATAGTATAGAGATCAGTGACTAATTTAAATCGCACCCCAAAGTGGTAGGAAATTTGTTCGTAATTCGGAACAAGGGATGCAAAACCACATGAAATAAAACGATACTTCTATATATTACTATAATTGTAATAGATTACCGTAAGGATTGACATTTTTATATAATCCAACCGAACAAGTATACGAGGTACATTCAAGTCAAAAAAGTTTAGTCTACAATCTCCGTCTATTCATATAATTGATATGGGCTCTGAACTGAAACTTTTTAACGCGATGACTGCAAGACAACTACCTTAACAATACCTTAAGCCTTAATACCTTAGTTATCGATGAGTTTTTCGAATGCCCGCCATGTCGAGCGATGAAAGGAAAGTTGAATACTGACCTCAAACATTTTGCATACTAGTAAGCCGTGTGCAAAGATCTATTGTTTCTGTATGAATTTTCGTCAAAATATATTTGATTGCAACCTTTTTGACAACCAGAACTACAAACCAATCGAGCCGTGTACGTAAGACCAAAGTTTGTTATTGATCCTTGTCGATGGCAAAATGATAATACTCCATTTAACATACAAAAATCAATGCATAATTTAAATAATAAATACAAGGCGAGCCTTCACTGTCCTAACTTATTTATGGTAATAAATAACTGTTATTTATGGTAATAATTTGTTTTTGTTAAAAATAACTCTGTGATTATTATGTGGGGGATTCGCTCGAATTTATAATACAACAAAATATAAAATGAATACTAATATTTATCAGAATTAATTTAAGAAAAAAAAAACTTTCCGTATGTCCTAGTTTCCTACTTTTAATAAAAAATCAAAGGTAAAGAAATGTTTATTTTTTTCTGTACAATAAACCAGTATTAAACCAATCCACAATCAGCCAGTCTAAGAGGCATGTTTGTCGCGTCGTAATATCAACGAAATTGAAATGAATAATAATAAAAATAATGAATTCATTTTTATCTATGGTTTAAGTTACATCAAAAACCAAAAACAAAAACAAACCTTGTAAAATAATTCCATTTGATTCGCATTATTATGCTTTTGTGAATGAATTTTAAGAAATAACCTAAAGGGTTATTAAAATTATTAAAATTATTATGAAAATTATTTATTTATTATTATTATTAATAATTATTTATTAAAATAAACGATTTGTGATTTATGGTCTATGTTTGGTTTCTTTTTTATCAATGATTTGAAAATTATCATGGTGATGGAATTTTTTCTGTTGTTTTGATATAGTTTTCTATATCAGTTTTTAGAGGTTAATCACAAAGCGATTCAATAAAAATTGTTTTGAGCCGTAAGATGGAACAATTTAAATTGTACATCAAGGCTTGAGAGATATGTTTTATTTATTTTATACTCCAAGGATAAAATAAATGTTACTTGAGACCCCTGACCTATTTATAGCTGGACAGAGGATCCTTATGGATCTAAATGTGAAATAACTAACACAATAGGGAATATGCATGAAAATTTTTTTCACATTTCTTTTCAGAATATGAAAATATTGTTAATACTGTAATAATATTTAAATACGAAATTAAAATCAGACAAATATCAAGGAAGCTATAAGCTTTTAAAGATTATTATCTGTCTCTTTCTTGCAAAAATACTAAAAACGGAGTTTTACGTGTATTTTAAATGGTGAAAGTGTAATATGACGTCACATAACATATCAAGAGGGCTATCACCCTCTTTGTCTAATCGGGAATTTCAATCATTCATATCTCGCTTATTTTTAAAGTTATTTAAAAAGTAATTTTACCTTGATATTTGTCAAGTAAACATGCTTCAATTCAAGTGAAAAAAAAATTATCATGCATATTCCCTATTGAAGCGTTGTCTAACCGCTTCAATTTTACTAAATTTTGCTTCAGTGCGCTTGCGTGTTAGTTACTTTATGTGTGTGTAGTGGAAATACATGTGACAACCACTCACACATTAATACACATACTTATGTCGCGCAGGCGCGCTGAAGCAAAAGTTCGTACCTTGGCTAGTTGAGGAGCGCTTCAGTTCGGCCTAATGGCGCAAAATGGGATAATCTGTCCAGTTATATAGAGGTAATTGCTTGAGACCGTCTTAACATTACTAACATTTGGTCATTGTGGTCCGGTTGGTCATTAAATAATGTTTTTTCAGAAATTTAAAATCTCTTATCGATCATTTGAAAAAGTTATCGTCTATTCAAATGCTCTTTAGTTATCGTCTATTCAAATGAGCTCTTTGGGAAAATATAATTTTTTAATTTAAACTTGTAACAACTATTTTAATAAATTAGACACTGTGACTGAGTTTATTGAATTGAATTAAAAAAATTGCGTTATCGAACGTTACAATTAATTATTAATTAATTTAATCAGCACATTTCTATACAAATATACTGAAACACACATATGTAAAAAAAGAAGAATTTTAATTTTAATTAATAACAAAAAATTATAAACTATATCGGGGATTTTGTATAATTTTATGAATGTACAATGTGTAGCACATAAACGTATGGAGTATATAAATACTGTTCTCTGAAATTTTGATTGCGGATAAGATAGCAAATATTTAAGTAAATTATTGTCCCCATACCCTGATGAATTTGTAGGGTATGTTAAAAAAAGTTTAGTTAACAAGCAAAATTTTCTTATCTATTATTATCAATAAATATATGTTGGGTAAAAGGTGTATACTTTTGGGAAAAAACAAGGTCGTACGATTTAACAAATTTGTTTTTTTTTTAAACCCCTCTTTTCTGTCAATTATAAAGCACAGATATTCAATAACAAAGCATAGAAGAAAAAAAATTGGTCATTGTATCAATGAAATTAACCAGGCATATGGCTGAAAATAAGAATATAAACCGAGTATCGAATATAATTTAAGTGAATATCCCTAAAAAAAAATCAAAAATAGGCAGAGTTAGATGTAATTTCATCTTAAAACGGTACAAGAAATATTATTTTCGAAATCCAATAGGTAGAATCGATGGTCATTTTAAACAGATACGTTTTACAAAACTGCTGTCCAAGTTTAGGCGTAATGCAGAATAGCTTATCTGTAGTCACAAAGAGCGTTTTGATATAGGGAATTATATAGAACGCCTTTTAGTGCGGGCCCAAAAACATGCAAAACCCGACCATCTCGGGGTATAACCGATGAAGTGAAAGATAGTAGTACTCGGTTGTAATAGTTACCTTATTTAATTTCAATAATTTTTGACACTATATCTAAAATATATAGAACTTGTTAGGAAAAAGGACTTTTAGTAATGGAATTCCATTAGCCCGTTTACAATAATTTTAAGCTATGAATTTAAGACTTAATCAATATAGACTGCTAGGCAATATAAATAGTAGTATCAATAAAAATAATAATGATATAAACTAAAATCTACACTCTGACGTTTCATTTCACGCTGTTTTACATAACGTCTAATCGTTGGCCCGCTGCATTGATAAACGCAAAACGTTTAAGCAATATTACGTGTTAAAGTTCAGTAATTATGAAAAAGAGCTAAACGTCGTTCAGTTGTATTACATAACGGAGTTGTTATGTAAAACAACTAGCAGTTTTGTAAAATAGCGGATTCGAAATCCATCTGCGACATATATAGAACAATTGGTTTGTTGTTTTTGTATATTAAGTGGTTTCTGGTTCTGGTGGCATGGTTTCTTTCAGGAAAGAGTACCGATAACTTTTTAATGGATTTCTGGCAGCATTAAAATGATGCGTATTGAATTTTGTTCAATACGCACCCCACGCAATACACCTCCTGGTTGGTGTGCTTAACAGTAACTTCAGGCTAAAGAGGTATCTATCTCTCATTGGAGGACAGAAACATTGGAAAACATGGCGGATGACACGCATTCTGGTAGATGTCTTTACAGAACCAGAATCAGGATTCTTGCCTTTGGCTCAACCGAAATGTGGGAATTTGAAGTAAAACAACTAAAGTGGAGCTCTGTCCTGTCATTCGACAACAAACACAGGGTTGGAGGAAATGAACCAGTTGAGATAGAGGACAGAAGATAATGAAGGGTTGCCTTACTTAGTGGTCGGTAAAAACGGGCTAGAAAAGCCTACTTGCCAGGCTTCGGCCTCCCCTCTACTATTAGTACCCCACGCAATCTATTCAAAACACATGCATTTAACTGCGTACTGCTGGAAACATTTTCAGCACGTCTAGCCTCAGCCTTAAGGTTGCTTCATATTCAAATTTTGTATGCATATAATGTCACTTAGAATTGATGATGATGTATTTAAAGAATTTTTTTTTCGATTAAAAATATTGTCAGAATGCATCAGCAAGGTCACATGACATAAATATCATTACACCCTATTTGCATGTATAATTAATGCCACTTAAACGTTTGTATAAATAAATCATACCATATTAAATTCAAAAATTTTATTTGTTCAATTTTTTGTTTAAGACAAAGATTGACAGCTTGGCTTGGGTATGTCGTAAGTGAACAAAAAATTCAATTCTTTATATGAATAATATTATCAGATATAATAAAAAGCATATGTGTATGTTGTTTTGAAAGTTGTAAAACCAAAAAAAAAACGCATTGGTATTTAGGGTTTTGTTTCAATACATCAGAGAAAATAATAAATCTTAGCTCGATTTCAGAGGACATTCCAAACTATCCAAAACCTCGTAACCCAAGGAACCGAGTTTAATGTTGAATAATTATTAATTTATATCTTAAATATTTATTTAAGAGTGAAATCAAAAATCTCCAAAATCTTGAAATTCGAGAGACTGAGCTATATGGGTCTGTTTCTGTGCCCTTCTTTCCTCGCAAGCTTTCGAAAAATTCCCAACAAGACCTCGTGCAGTTCCACCGCCCCTGATGTCGATTATAATTTAGTTATATGTTTATTTACTTGTCCTAAAATTTGATTTGATCTAGAGCTAAAAAGTAACTTCGAATTAACCGTCCAAGTAGCCGAGCGGTCTAAGGTATTATGTCTATTTGGAACTGGGAGATTATGGGGCGATTAATTGACTATACTGTCAGCGTATGGACAAGAACGAAGTAACCGGCTATGCTTGTGAAGGATTTCTGCAGTTTTCTTCACGAACTCCATATGAATATCGGCATGGTTCCTATCAAAGTCGGCTGCAGCCACACATCCTACAAATTCCAAGTCTACACACAAAATTTAGCCACTATAATCTATCTATCTAACTTCGAATTCGTGAATGGGAAAAATCGACGAGCCCCCCACATTGTTTATCGTTTGTGTTGAAATTTTTTTTTCTCATAAGTTGCACAATTTTCCTACAATTTAAGCATCTGTAATTACTGTAGATTTCACAATCAAGTGTTTTTAGTAGCTTGTGTAAAAGTAAATTAAATCAGTGTGTAAAAAGTAAATTAAATAGGTGATACATTTTCAAGGATTTTACATACATATCTCTAGATATGCATGTAAAATATATTAGGAATTATAAGTTTAGTCGCGACATTGTATCGGTTAAAAATATTGACCACAGAAAAAAAATGGGGTATAGTTGTTCATAAAATGATTTAATTAATTCATTTTCGCATGTACGTTTGTCTGCCGGTAGACAAAATGACTCAAAAACGAAAATAGATAACGAGCAAAATTTTGCCAGTTTGCAGTAGACTTAAAAACCTAGACTTCAAGCTAGTACATGGGCAAAATCCGTCCGCGCATCCTCCAATATACACAGGGTATTTAAATAATGAGTTTAAAAAAATTTGCACATATTAATTTTAAAATTGTTTTATGGAACCTCTAACCGACTCTGTTTTAAAATTATTACATACTTGATTGAATTTTAAACAGAATAATTATGGCTATTATTAATTAATACTTGAAATATTTTCATGTAGATTTGTTTGAATTCAAGTGTATGTTCAAACACTTATCTATCCACGAATTCCTTCATCAATGATCGATCATAAAAGAAATCTTTTTACAATGATTGATAATTGGTAATGAAATTTCAAACTAAATATACCAACAATTACAAGTACCTACTATTTTTGTTGCAAATTTTAAATGTCACGCATAAAAGAATTTAATGTTTTGTACTTTGGTGTTGCTCTATGCAAATATCAAATGATGATAACAGTCGATAAAGTTTTGTCAACAATATAAAAAAAACAATACATAATTATATTTTAGCTATCATTTTGATCATATTAAACAGGTTTTATGAATAATTAATTGAATGAATTTTTTTTTTTGAACAGTACGCAACGGTAAGCATACATGCGATATTTTAAGAAATATTTCTATGAGTTGTGGTCTACTTTCGTAAGATTATACAATGCCATCGGCTAACAAACATTTTTTTTTATTGCAATGCAGTTTATTTGTATTATTAATTATCGTTAATATACTCAATACACTGCACAGCAAATAAAGTGGCACATTTCGAAAAAATCATTTAATTTATTTTCTTTGGAATTTTTTTGCATAACATTTAAAATTTTTATAAATTTGTATGTATTAGATTATCAAATGATAACTAATGAGAACTCTAGGCTTATGAAATAAAATTTCAAATTCACCCCAATACCTAGATCAGTTTTTGTATTATAAATACATAAACCATATTTTGACAAAATGGAAACACGACTTCAAAAATCAAATATTCTATAACAAAAAATGCACTAAAAAGTAAAAAAATAATTGCATATTCTTGTGCCAATTTTAGTTCACCAAAGCAAAAATTTTTAAATATATATGTACAATTATTGTTATTTTTGTAGGTGGTGTCCAAAAGTTATGTGAATTTCTCTATGCTGACACCGCCTCCAAAAATAACAATAATTGTACATATATATTTAAAATTTTTTGCTTAGGTGAACAAAAATTGGCACGAGAATATGCAATTATTTTTTTACTATTTAGTGCATTTAGTTATAGAATATTTGATTTTTGAAGTCGGGTTTCCATTTTGTCAAAATATGGTTTATTTCTCGCTTTTTAGTGACTTTGAAGTCTATAACTGATTTTATTTGTCTAAATATGGGTAGACCTACTAAACGACCTACTAATTTTTAGTGCATTTTTTTATAACACATTTTTTTAACCGCTTTTTTTTTTTTAATTTTTAGTGAATTTTTTTATAACAGATTTTCAGTTTTTTTACATGCATTTTGTTTTTTTTTGTAAAAATTTTTTTCTTGGGGTCGGTTTTTTTTTGTAAAATATTTTTTTGAAGTCGGTTTTTAAAAAAATTTTCTTATTTTCCCATTATGAATGTGTATACCCTTTCAAAAAAAAAAAAATTCTCAGAAATCGGTTATCACATATAAAATGAGGATTTTCCTCGATTTCCCGGCGATTCCCTCATCAGAATGCGATTTGGTGCCAATGGGACCAATGGGAAACCAAACCCTTTAAAACAAAAAATTCAAAATCGGTTCTTAAATGACGGAGTTCTGAGGTGACACACATAAAAAAAAAAAATACAGACGAATTGAGAACCATCCTCCTTTTTGAAGTCGGGTTAAAAACTGTCACCAAATTAGCAACGATTAACACATCTTGAAACAATATAAAAGTAATTTTAATAAGAGTGATATTAAACAAGAGTAAATTTAATGGAGGTAATTTTAACAAAATTATAGAGAAATTTCAATAAAATTTGTTATATTTTAATTTATCTTGTTTAATTTTTTATTTAATTTTTATTTTTGTCTATTGATTTCGATTTTCTATTTCTAATTGTCAAAGAGTAAATTACAACTAGCTAATTTATACTGATGATGACTACTTTGTAGTCGAAATACGTACATATAATACAAAAACGGATCTAGGTATTGGCGCGAATTGGAAATTTTTAATTTGTATGTGTTTTTGCTGATATGGGGGTAAAATTGTAAATATTAACCTTATAATTTAAGGAAAAAAATTTAAAATTTTCATAAATTTTATAACTTTAAAAAGCATTTTATTTCGAGGTTGTTAGAAGGAAATAAATTTTTAACGATGGAAATAACCTCCTCTTGTTTTAACGACTGCTTATAACCTTCTAGGCACATTTTAAATTCAGTTCGCTACGACATATTGGGTGATTACCTCCCTTTCCTGCACTACAGCTGTACTGAGCTCCTGAGAGCTACCAGAAGGCTTAATTCATCCTCTTATACGTCGGAAAGGTTCATCGTAAAGGCATTCTACGGGATTTCACTCTGGGCTACGTGGTGACCATATCAAAATCATAATTTCGATCGTTTTATAGTAATGTACAACCTGCGGAATACTAGTTTTTATACTGCGATATACTACATCATAGGTGGGCAGACCTTGACTGCACTGAGCTCTGAGTGAGAGGTAGGAAGAGAGATAGAGTAAATATAGGGTATCCTACCAATTATTATTATTTTCTTTTTTTAATTAAAACATTTTCTGAAAAAAATATAATAATACCAAATGTTTTTTATGGTCACTATTATTCAAAGTGTACAATACATACAATACATTGAATACATACTCTGGAGTTTTGGGCTGGTAATTTGGGGCTGGTGATTTACCGCTTGTAAATTTTTTGATGATTTAGCTTTAGTTTAGATTTTAGAATTAGATTTTAGGAAATTCCGAATAATTTGCCTAAACTATTCATATCGGAGAACTAATAAACAATTATTTACTTGATTTAATTATTTTTTCTTAGTAGAGGGTATAGTGTCATGGGAATTTGATGACACAGGATACAAAAAAGAAGCCAATGATAAGGCTGGGTGGGGGACGGGGGACGGTTGGTAATTTGTTACTAATTTTTAAATGGTTAAATTTTACATAAAGTGGGAATACAGTTGTTGTTGTTGTTGTAATTATTGTTATTGCTATCATCATTATTGTTATTATTGTTATTATTATTATTATGTTTTTTGGTATATCTCTCCATATCGTAAAAGATATTTTTTAAACAATAAATATTTTATAAAACTAATTCTAAATTGATTGAATAAATTATTGGGCAATAATCGGTATGCAACCTGTATTGAAACGTCGTTCCGTCTTACTTCAAAACATACCTTTATTACTTACTCTCACCCAGCTTATGGAGAGTCCGTTCGACTCCGGCGAGCCGTCTGCGCCCACCTCTGTAATACATAAATACATAAATATATACATATATATATATATATATATATATATATATATATATATATATAGTACCAGCATTACCCGTTGCGGCTTCATCTGAAAATATTTTGTAAAGTCCATATAATTCAAATTGTTTTTTTGTAAACTAGCGTTTACTTATTTTGACATTTAAGTAATATGTCTGAACATTGATAACATTTTTTTTTGACATCAAAAATGCTTGATATGAAAAATCATACACCATATAACTGAGTAACATTATATTTCTCCCTGTCAAGGAATGCTTTTCTTAAAACACTGTTGCACGTATTTATTTGTTTATTTTTAATTTATAGGCTAAATATCAATTTGTATGTTTCACTAAATATCGCAAAAAGTATGTAATTCATGACAAACAATGAAGTTGTCATCGTGTAACTAGACTAGCCGTTAGGATACGAAATTTGCAGCAGTCTTTGAATAATGTGAAGGCAAACATACATTTATTTGTAGAGAGAAAAACAGTTAGGCAAATACAACGCCAAAAGTGTACCGCAAAATATTAGTTTTTAATTACTTAATGAATTACTAAAAACATAAAGGTTGATCATTTCGTATTATCCTTTGACAAAATTTCTTCTATTTTACTTTTGCGTTAGCGATCGTATCGTTTAAAAATTGTCTTGATATTGATGATGTTTATACTTTTATATCTTAGTTCACAAAATAATCGAAAAAGTGATTCTTATATAGAGTTATTCAAGCAAGTACAACGAAAAATATTGTAGAATCAACTAAATGTGAAAATATGTTGTGTGTTAGTATGATTTACAAATTTGTAAATAATGGACCTATAAAACAAAAAAATTAAAAACTATAAAAGAAAAAGCAACATTAATAAGTACATTATATTGCAACAGAACTCATATCCACACAGTTTTTTAAACCACATAAAGGTAAATAATAAATTAAAATATTAAATAATAAATAAAATAAAATAAAAACAACATCTGATAGAGGCAATGCACGTCCTTGGAAGGCCGTCATCAAGTCGTCGACTTCAGTTCACAGTATCGGCCAAGCCAAGCAAACCCAGGCCAGTTCATTATAATATATTATAGTAATGATGTATGTCTTTATAAATAATATACGAGCATATACACACATAATCAATTATCATATATTAAAAATAAAAATAGTCAATGTTGTTGTTACTTTTATTACTTTGATTTTATTACTATACTGATCAACTATTTTAGTTCTTTTTAGTACTAACCTATCAGAGCTGGGCAAAGTACCGTGAAACAATACTTTAAATAATAAGTAGATCAAGTACTCGTATTCAACAAAAAATATTTTAAGCGTATTTCAAACATAACCTGCAAGTACCAAGTTCGTTTTAATGGAAAAAGGGATATGCATTTTGTTAGGATTTTGGACATTTGATGATCATTTTTGTTGTGAAATAATAATACTTATATTGGTTACTTCTTGTGTAGTAGTAAATAGATTCTGTCTAACTAATTTTTATAAAGATGTTGAAAAATACAGTAGGTATGAATAATATGTTTCAACCCCTATCTTTTGTGAAAACAGATGTGTATACTGTATAATACTTGCAAGTCTCAACAAGAAATATAATATTGTATATTGTAATGTATATTGTATTTTATTGCAGAGGTGGGCAAGTGTTGACTCGGCCAAGCTCTGAGTGAGAGGTAGGGAAGAGAGATAGAGTTAATACAGGGTACCTACCAATTATTAATATTTTCTTTTTTTAATTAAAACATTTTCTGAAAAAATATAATAATACCAAATCTTTTTTATGGTCACTATTATACAAAGTAAATAATACATACAATCATTCAATACATACTCTGGAATTTTGGGCTGGTAATTTGGGTCATAAAATGTACCTTTTTAGTATATATCATATTTGTGTATGAATAAAATAAAAATATATAAAAAATATATATATAAATCTTTTGAACCTTTAAGTTTACCGCTGGACCATTGTAATAAAAGAGGGAAATTTTTGCAAAGGATAATTTAAATAGAATTATAGTTTTGGAAATTCCAAATAATTTGTCTAAATATTTTACTATTCATATCCGAGAACTAATAAAGAATTATTTACCTGATTTAATTATTTTTTCTTCGTATGGAGTATGCTCAGTATAGTGTCATGGGAATTTGATGAATTAAGTTAAATTTTACATAAAGTGGGAATTTGAGTTCTTCGAGTTAGTCTACTTTGAATTGAAAAAGTGAAAAGTACTATTTGTAGTAGTGGAAATTATTTTTCGCATAATTTGTTTTTCAAAAAAAATAAAAGTAATAAATTATTGAATAAATTATTGGGCAATAATCGGTAGGGACAACCTGTATTGAAACATCGTTCCGTCTTGCTTCAAAACATACCTTCTTTACTTACTCTCACCCAGCTTATGGAGAGCCCGTAAGGCTCAGACGAGCTGTCTGCGCCCACCTCTGTTTTATTGTATGCTAAAATAAATGTTATTCGTTTACTACTACATATAATGGTAAAAAAAAATCAATTGCAAAGGCAAAATATATTTAGTCTTTGAAGGCGCCGATACACAAATATAAGAGGGTGATTTTTGTATAAGAAGGCCATAAAACCTAACAAATTTACCACTTGAAGTTTTTATTTTTGTCTTCTAAATTTCGAAAAACTTGTCCGTCTGCCCTGGTCACTGAAATTAATTATCGGGAAGAGTGAACTATGTTAGGTAGCAGTTACTGGTGGGGTGGGATATACTTAGGCCACAAGGCCCATTGTGATACCTTAAAAAGTGGACCGTCCTACAAGGAGCCAGTACTCCTTGAACTATTTGGAATTGTTAAAGAACCGCAGAAGAAATTTGGCGTCGGCAGATTTCCGTTTGGAGAGGCCGTCAAAAATTGGCTGACACAAGAGCTGGACAGTGACACAGAAAGTGGACATCGTTTCCTCTTCCTCCTCATTGTGACTGCTCTTACTTAAGTCGTGGTGCACTGATAGACTCAAGCGTCCAGCACGTTTGCCTCCCAGCCTGTGAACTGTATTGTTTATGCAGGGTATAATATCTTCGGAATGCTTCCGATTTCTGTATTCTGAGCATATCTGTTTTGTAATACCACAAGTACGTTCCTTTTTCCAGGCAGTTCGCAAAGGGTACACCTGGATGTTTAGAGATGCTTGTGCCTGATAGCTTTGTGCCATTTGAAACGACCACGTTGATTTTGCAATTCCCCGTAATGTCCATCTATGGCCCGACAACCATATTTGATTTTACATATTCATAGGAAATTGGCAATCCTGTGCCACCTTAGAAGATAAATAGACTGAGCTTTGGGATTTTATCGCCCGCTTGGCTATCAGAGATGGTAGCTAATGACCATCCATCACTTCCGCTTGATATAGACTGCAATGATTTGGCAGCCTGGCAAGAGTGAACTAAGTCTTGATAATACTTAGACTGAAGTTCAACTTGAAATTCATTTATACAAGCTCTCTGTTAATATTAAGGATTTATATTACAAGTACAAGTAAAGCCTAGCTCACACGATGCTGGTTCGGCTGCTGGATTGCTTGCTCGATTTTGTAGCTGGGTCCCAAGCTAGCTGTCGTACTAGGCCTTGTAATGGCTTCTATGCGATGTTCGCTTCACACGATGCACTGTTGGCATCAGAGGAAAAAGTACGGAAAATAGGACATAAACTATCGCCGAATTCTAGCAAGCGCCCACTTAACAGAGCCAACAATGACGTCATTTTCCAACACAACTTCTATCATAGCTGCCACAGCACAGCACCCGCAAGTAATTCAACGAGCGAACCAGCATCATGTGAGCCAGGCTTAAGTGTTAATTATAAGTATTTTACTTAATGAACTTCCCAGTTCTGTTACCTATTGACTGTGCCTATTAATTGAAAATATTTTAAGTTATTAGCAACAATTTAATATCAATACTAAAATACTAATAATGAAAGTGAAAAAAAACACCATTTATTTGAAAATATAATTATTATTTCATGGTAACAAAAATATCATAATAATATTTTTTATGAGTGTTCCAGTTCTTAGTTTTATGTTGAAAAAAAAACAAAGATTGTTTTTTTTTTTCATTCGCTTTAGGGGAAGTTGATGAAATTTTGTAATTTTAATATATATGTAAAATGTAACATTATGTAGACATCAATGTTTTTTATTAAAAATCATATACACATCTTGAATGGGAATAGAACTCACGAACTCTGGCTTCCGGATCAGTACTCTTCCAACTCAGCTACTGAATTGCTATTTTACCACGTTTTTATTAACTCGCTTTCTTGTCTGTTTATTTGTCTGTTCGGTAGAAATTTTTGCAATCTTTTGCAATT